>CM065052.1:175336334-176536334 GCA_032883995.1 Coronaproctus castanopsis | reverse complement strand
ATTCAATAATTACTTAATTGATTAATTAATTAATCGATCATTCGAATCTGTAACAAACGCGTACCTATATATATATATATATAGGGAAAAAAAACATGTAAAATTACCCATACTTCGTACAGACACTTCGTATTCTCGATATTTTTACAGAAAAAAGAAAATAGTTAAATGTATACACGCTTGACGTGCACATATACACTACACTACCAAAAATATGAACCTTCGCTCGTTTAAAATATTGCGTCGTATAGAAAATGCCGACATAATCGTGGCATAAATCAATGGAACGGTATTTTAATGATGTCCTCCGAACTGTAAGACATAATCGCGTTAGAAAGAAATCTATTAAAACGAAAAAAAAAATTTAAAACGGATTTTTCGGAAAATTAAAAAAAAAATTAAACTCGAATCGTACCTGTTAGAAACGATTTTCCCGTAAGACGGTTGTTTGCCTTCGCGAAAATCGCGCTGAAATTTTCTTATTAATTCATCTCTCGATAGGAGGCCAACTCCTTTTTCCGATTTACACGGTTCTTTAGTGGTGGCTGGACTGCTAGTCGGTAATCGAATTATATCATCCTTATTATTAACATGATTATCATTATCATCATCATTATTATTATTATTATTATTATTACTGTTATTATTATTATCAATGATAGTAGTAGCGCTGCTGTTGTTTTCGCGGTTACGACCTCGCTTTGTTTTCTCATCAATCTAAATTTAAAAAAAAAAAAAAAAAACAGAAAAAATTATAAATAATAATGATAAAAAACTAACCTAATAATTATTTATTGTATTATTGTCAAACATAGAATTTACATAATAGTTTATGAAAATGCAAAAAGGATTTATTTTACAATCATTAGAAAGTATTAACCACCCGGCCTTGAGGATATGTTCAGGTGCTTTTGGACTGAACATACTCGGCGAAACATCATTTAAAAAATTTCGCCGTTCCAAACTTATGTCATATTTTTACACACATATAAGAAGTACTCCAAATTAGCCTGAATTAACCCATCGATCTGCAATGAATCTTACTGGTAAATCCAGAAACAGTCGTTGGACACAAGCAATATCAATACTCAAATACATCGAAGTAGAAGTTCCTCTTCTTTATCAGAACTATATACTTACATTGCCGCCGTGGATCTCACTAAATATGGAAGTAAATCTTTCGTTACTCCAAACCGATCTTCTCGACAATCCTTCTAGTATATTAGATCAATACAATTACTATTCACAGATGGTTCAAAGTCAAATTCTGGTGTAGGATGTGCAGTAGCATCCTCCATTGAAATAATAATCAGATTTCCACTACTTCCACATTTTTCAATCCTCTCGGCTGAACTTTATGCTATAAAGCTAGTTGTAATTTATATACAAGATTCTATTGGTAGAAATTCTAAGCAGACTGTCATTGGAACCGACTCTCTTTCAGCAATCACCAGCATCAGTAATTATAATCGCAAAAATCAGCATCCAGTGGCCAAGGAAATAATCGGCATCCTATCTATCGGTTTTTCCCACTCAACCATTATTTATATGGATTCCAAGTCACACTGACGTTGCTGGGAACAATCTAGCAGACACAGCAGCTAAAGAGGCGGCTTATATACGGTATGCTCCCGAACTTCCAATAGATCCAAAAGATATCCGCAGCATAATAAACGAACAACTTCGCGCGAAATGGAATATATTGCGGTTATCAACACGAACTACAAACTAATTACGCTCATTCAAACCGGATACTAATTTATGGCGATTTCCCCCTTCGTTGACACGACATGAAGAAATAGTCATTCGTCGTATATTACTACGGCATACGGCTCTCACTCATATCGCCACCGATTTGTTCCTGCAGCAATGTTAAATTAACAATAGAACACCTTCGGCTACACTGTCAAAAGTACAAGGCTGAACGTATTAGATATGGTCTTCCATCAGCATTACGATTTTTGTTAGCCAAATGCAGCTGGTCCAATACTAGCGTTCTTACGTGAAATCGGCATGTTTCAACAACCATAGCTTCCGTGTCTGCTCCTCTAGCCTCGTAACAGTATACGGCGCGTAAATGGATCATCAACATCATCATCAATTTCGTTCTTACGCATAAATTATAACATATCTAATTTAATATATTTATTATCGTGTAAGTTTTAACTGTTCTAATTTACTGTTGTAATAATAGGAAATGTTTTTTTTTCGCTTTGATAAAAGTTTTAAAAACATGTAATTTATTGTTTCAGTCTTACAAATAGTTGACTGTAATGTTAATTTTCTAACATGTAAAATTAATGACGTATTTAAGTTACAAGTATTAAATATCGGTAGTGTTTCTAAAATCTGATATTATTTTATGCTCCGAATAAATATCGTATTATTTGTAGGCTTCATTTACAAGATAGATGTTATATAATGTGGTTTTACAACTTTTTAGCGGAACAGTCTTACCACGTGGCGAGAAAAAAATAACTGTACCGAAAAATATGGAAATAATGAAAAACGATAACCTTTTCTAAACCCTTACTGCAACGTATAGTTCTTTTTCGTATAGTTGATGATGGAATATCGTGTTCCGCCGTTTCCGAGAGGCAGGATTTATTGCCAAAACCATCACAACCGGTACGTCGCGAATCTAGATAAAAGTTAATTTTAACGTGTAATATCAATCACATATACCTATTATATCTATCTAACTATCTATCTATCTATCTATCTATATATATGTATTCATATAATGATGCAGTGACTTACAATTTGATAGTCTTATTTTTCATCACTATATAACTTTTAATTATTATGAAAGCAAAGTCATACGCGAGTACATATGAATTGCAACCAATTAGAGCCTCGAATGCTAGCCCATTTTGTATGTAAACTGTATGTATGAACGACGATAATTATATCTGAACGGTATTGTGTTCCTCAAATGATTGTGAACTAATTTCTCGATTTCCTGTTTTTAAATAAAATTTAATTCAATAATTTTGGTCGAGTAGTTTTCGAGTTATTCAAAAAACAACAAAACTGTCCGTCTCCTCTGGTTCACCCTATATTTATTATATCATAAATCGTAAATAATCGTTTGGGATTTAAGTATTCTTTATTAATTCGTAGAAAATAGTTTTGAAAAAAATATATTAAATAGAACACCACGGGGTACGGGAGCTCGAACCCGTATGGGTCGCGTTCACAGGTGTCGGAGAGTGGAATGGCCTAGAAATATGTAGGTTAGCTGCGAATAAGACATTAGTCAAATAAGCAGCCGCTGACCAACAGCGACTACTGTTGAAAAGTCTCAGGCAGGCGATTCTAGTAGTGACAGATACAATGTTATCTGTCTCTCCCTCGGCTCGTTTAGGTCGCCATAAAAATCACACAATGTTATCTGCTCAGTAACAAACCGCTGGCTTGCGGTTAGGGTCTTTACCAAAAAGGCTAAGGGAGTTAACCCTGACAGCAAATCCGGTGGAAGGGAACGAGAAACCACCACTGTACTTCTCAAGAAAATTAATGGAGTCTGTCAATGATGTAATTTATGTGCAAAGTGAACCGGCTAGCAACCGACGTTTTGACAACCGGGTTCAAAATGTGAAATGGACGACCGGTCATGTAGTTAGAAATTCCAGCTATCACATGTAAAATATGCGACTGTGAAGACTTATGCTGACAAAAGAGGTACTAAGAATGCGCGGAGCTAAAATATGGCGGGAACTGGAAACTCGATTTGGAACGTGGAACGTAAGATCAAAGAAGTGCATTGGTAAAATATAAAATTTAAAAATGGAAATGGAGAAATTGAAGTCAAATATAGTTGGAATATATGGAACAAAACTTGAACAAAACAGTGACTTCTGGGGTGATAATTACGGAATAACCTACTCAAGATAAAAACAAAATATCTGGAGTAGGAATTGCTATGGATAGAAATATGGGGGAAAAGTTAAAGCAATATGGCAATATAACGGAAGATTATTAATGATTAAAATCGAGGCTAAGCCAACAGACATAATAATTGTCCTACATGCCAACATCTGGGGAAAAATATGATATAACAGAAAATATCTATGAACAACTAGATGAAATTTTGAACACAGTGAAAGCTAAAGACTGATACTAATGGGGGATTGGAACGCCATAGTAAAGAAAAATGAATGTATTACAACATTTAAACATAGAATGTCGGTTATTAAATACTGAGTACAAACGAAGAATGTAGTTCTTTAGGTCACATTATGCACTCAGAGAGCATGATTAAACTAGCTTGCAGCATGGTGGGGTGAAAGAAAACACGACAATATGGACGTGAAAATGAAACTGCGCAAAAATAGTTTAGAACATGTGATCAGGGCTAAGATCCAAGGGTGCTGCATAAATATAAACACGGATTTTCATTATGATCTCCTCAAGAACAGTGTTTACATGTAAGACACACTAGGATGCTGACGTTATTTAACTTAGAGTTTAATTCTGAAATCTTTGTATTATATCTATGTTGCTAGGTTTCGCCCGCCCCCCCCAGAGTTGAATACCGTACGTCCAGACAGGCTTTTATGTTATATACCAACATTTTATTATTAATGCTAAGTTTAGTCTTTCTACTAGTTAACCAGTACAATTTTCTGTTTTAACTGAAACTCGTTTCGTTTGGTTATTAAGCGTTTTCTCCAAGTAATTCGCTTATCAAACTGCATGTCCAAAAGCTCACTTTGAGCGAGAGTTAACCACCAAAGGTTAATGAGGGGTAGTATACAAATATATTTGTAAAGATCATATGAACAGTTTTATTTTTATTTATTTTTATTCGCCACTTGTTACACCAGTTTTCGGCAATATTTATCGCTTGTTCTAACCTTTTTGATCACATAGTCTCATCATCATGTGATGTTAAAATAACAGTACCATCCGCATACATTGCAACTTCCACTTTAAATTAAATATGAACAATATAGATAAAAATACTCACTGAAATTAAAATTGGATTCCTGTCCAAGTCGACTCGGTTGTAAAGAATGTCTGGAAGCCGTATTCGGAACAACCCACGTTTTACCACCCATGGAACCGGCTGCAATATTTCGTTTCCATTTTACATTATTACTATTATTATTATTATTATTACCGTCATTGGTGAAGGTAGTTATCTTCCCCGGGCCGTTACGTTGGTATTTTTTTCCGGGACTACGTTTTAACCGGAGTACTCTTGTCCGACATACGACACACTTAAGAGGTAAAGATCGTTGAGATAGAGCGCTTTGTATCGTCTTCAGAAAACACTTCCGACATACGACTTTATGACCACACGGGTACGTTTGCATAATGGCTTTAGCGTTTATGCAGATAACGCACTAAAAACAAAAACCAAACATACAAGTGTTTCATACATGTATGATATCCACGCATTTAAATAAACATTTATAATCATTATTATATTTAATTCCAAGTGTTAACGGGATCTTTTTATAAAACAATGTTAGTAATAGTAATCATAATGGTAATAATAAATTTAATAATATTTATATATATATATATATATATATATATATATATATATATATATATATAATATACAGTCGTAAGCCCGATTGCTTGTATCGTAGACATCATGGTGGTGGTGGATTCGAACACCAGGTGTCGCTCACTTTCCTTGTTGTCACAGGATTATTAATGTACTTAATCTTAAATTCGTAATTATATAATCGACAGTACAAAATACAATAGCGCAAATCTAAATTCATGCCACACACACAAACACATGTATATATAATATATGTATGTATGTATGTATATAATTGTTGTATGATCATAGCTTTTAAGAAATATCAATAGGCATAAAGAACGTGGTAAAAATAATTATTTAGTCGAGAATTTAATACTTAAATATCGACTTCTAATTATAATTTGATATATATATATATATATATATATATATATATATATATATATATATATACAACGACAACAAAAGTATATTTGCATAAGTTATAAACATAAAAGAAAATAAAACATGGGTTACAAACATTGTGTACCGGGAATACCTTACCACAACAACACAGTAAGAATATAAAGAATAAAGCAAAACAAAACGTAAAATGCTGCAGGAAAAAAGCAAATAAAAACCTGCGGCTAGAAAATAAACAGTTTTCTAATTAAAACTAATACATGATAATATAGAAACTTAAGTTTAAACTACAAAAATATATTTTTTAGGAAGGTGCTTACTAAGTAAAGGGGTTAATTAAATAAATTATAATTAATTACTACATCATTTTATGTTTAAGTCGCCTGCGGTTATATTTGGAATGCATGAAACGAAGTTGCTTAGAATCGTAATTGGCAATCGAGGGGTCGAGTACATTGTTTTGGTATGAACATTTAATAAAAAAGTCAGTATATACATTATATATATATATATATGTATATATATATATATATATATTATATATATATATATATATAATTTTATGCAAATTATAAAATATAATAAACTTGAATAGCACGCGAAATTAGCTTACGGATATCAGTGATGACAATTTATATTTAATTATGAATAATTCAAAAACGAATGCAAGGAAATGTTCTAATAAAATATTTTTATTCAATCGAAAAGCACGGTCGATATTTAATTTATTTAAATAATAACCGATGGATCCATGACTAGCAAAGCTTTTAAGTTATTTAATGGATTATTTTGTTGTTTAAAATGTTCTACTACGTTAGTAAAAGTAATTGTGCATTAATTTATCATTTATTAAGGTATCCCAATTAAAATTATGCAATTGTTTGCGTAGTTCATTAATTATCTGTCATTTCCGTTTTTTGAGCACTGGAAATTAAAGATTTTTCTTTTATAATATAAAAATCGAATAGGTGTAAGACTCTTTTCATAACGTTATCTTAGTTCAGCTTCCATAGTTTATCACGTAGAGATTAAAAATATATTAAAATTTTTTTACTTTATAATTTATCTGGCGTATGTGTCTATTTTACTCCAATGTGCTGTCTACAATGTAAGCAAAAATTAGTAGAACTGAACCTATTGCTACTGTTATACAAGATGACCCAGAGAAGACGGTTTATTTAAAAATACGAAAACAAGAAATTATATTACAATTACAATTTATAAAACACACTATCGTTCAGATGACCGCTATTTGCAACAATATATTCTTGAGTTTTTTTATAGAATTGTCGAACACTTTATCGAGCCCAGGTCACTGAATTTTTGAAATTTCTTCAGAAATTCCGAGTTTTTAGGTCTTCCAGATATTGTGGACGTGTTTCTTAAACGCGGTTCTTAAGATATCCCCACAAGAAAATCTGGAGCGGTTTTATGCGGTTACGAAACGCTTCTCGTACATCTTGTTGAAACAATGTACGGCCCAGACGACGATGACCAAGTGAGGGAAGCAAAAACGAGTTTATCATTCCGTTGACAGTATCAGTGAAAAAATAATTCACCACTATTCACCACTTCGCAATTCAGATGGTCTATGTGATGGATTTTGTTCGATTGAATTCGGATTATATTCGGACCAGTAACGGCAGTTCTGTTTGTTTATGAACCCGAATAGCTTAAAATGAGCTTCATTGCTCATCGAAAGAATTTTTAAATCGATCTCTTCGCCATCGATTTTTCTCAGCATCGTTTCAGCAAAAGGTTTTCGTTGTCAATGGTCGATATTTTTTAGTTCCTTAGTTATTAAGTTTATAAGAAAAGTCTTCCAGCAATATACGACGAACAGATTCCCTCGACAAATTTCGAGAAGCAGCATGACGACGACCAAAGCGTCCGGAACTCCGAATGATCGCTGCCAGAACTCGATGTTTGTAGGAGTACGCGCTATTCAAAAATAAACCGTCCGTCTTCTCTGGGTCACCCATGCATTTTCCTACATATATTCTGTTACTTTTTAGCACTAATATCAATCGGTGTATTGATATAACTAAAACAAGAATTTGAAACAAATGTGATTTAATCGGCTCCTTTATTGTAAAATCCAAGACAAACAATGCAACATATATTGGAAGACTGTAGTGAATTTGCACCTGTAGGTTTAACATTAGACGACGTTCACAATCTTAATCACAGAGCCATAGATTGGCTAACAAATTTAAAGTTTGACTTATGATGAGAATTTTGTGTAATTATATATAACCGAAGATTATACGATAATGAACATGTATATATATATATATGTGTGTGTGAGTGTGTGGATGTGAGTGTGTGAGTGTATACGCATATGTGCCTACTCGTAAAAAAATAAAGATTCCGAGAAAAATTAAATTAAAAACGGCTACGTTCAAAATTCAAAACTTTTCAAGCATAAAGCGACAATGAAAGAAGAAAGTGTAGAGAGTTAATTTAAAGTTTATTCGTGTATTTTCGGTTAAATGAAACAGTAACGTCTACGAATATATATATATATATATAACATACATATGAAATTTAATCATTTATTGTTTACGTTTCTATCGTAAACAATGTTCTTTATACTCGCCGGATATCGATTCAGTCAAAAGGGTAACTGTAATGACGTCATCGCTTTGAGCATTGTCCCACTTTATCCGGTATTAGGCGTGAGAATTATTCACAATCCCAAACACATAAAAAAATTACTACTATACGGGGCAAATTGTTACTGTCGTCCTTTGGAAAGTTTGAAGGACTTAAGCTAAAATTAGTAATTATCAGATCCGGATTTCTATCAAACTACATTATTATTATAATTATTATACTCTTTTTGAACTGATGTAGAATACGATGATTAATAAAAAAATATAAACGACGGAAAAGTAGTTAATAAAATCGGTTAAATTTTTGTATTAAAAGTGCACAAAGCTTTCCAGCTTATTAAGTAATTTTCAAGTGAGCACAAATAAAAATAAAAATTATTAAAATATTAAAAATATAAAAAAACCACGAAAATTATAAAAAACACTAAAAGATAAAATAAAATGTTAGAAAATACATAATCTAGATGTACAATATTAAAAAAAAAAAAACAGCAAAACGAAGTAACAAATTTGATAGTTAAATACGCTATTTAGCTTTGTTAATTTTGGCAACATTGTACATCTATATTAAGTATTTTCTTACACCTTATTTTCTTTTATCTTTAAATATTATATATATATAATTTTTTACTTATGTCTACTTGAAAATGGATTAACAGATGAAAAGATTTGTGATCTTTTAATATAAAAATTTAATAATTTTAACTACTTTTTTGTTGTTTATTTTATTATTTTTGTACATTATATTTTTCGTAAATTTTATTTAATTATATGTATTATATTCTATAATAAATTAAATAACTTATGGAATTATCCACACAACGTACTTATTTCACGTGTTGCGTATAAATTATAGCTAATTTATCGTACAAGACGATAAAAGTATTTTTCAATTAATTCCTTAACAAAACATTAATTTAAATATTATTAATTAATAGAAAACGATTATTACTTCTTCTTCCGGCTGGGTTGCAATTTCGCCATCTTTATCGTCCAATTTGTTTATTAATTTTTCCTGAACAAGAAAAAAAAAATTAAAAATTAAAATAAAAGATTACAACCCCGTATTAAAAGGACATTTTAGTCGTAATATAAAATAAATTTCAAGAATCCCTAGAAAAAATGAATTAGCTTTCACGCCAATCTGAAATAACGACGGTTAGAAACCATTTCGAAAATATACAATTAGTACATGTATGGACGGGTATTATGTTGATGTACTCGGGTGATCGAGCTGCGTTTATTTCGGAAAATATATTTAGGATACAAATAACACCCCCCCCCGTGAAAAACCAATAAATACTTCACTATAACTACTTTAATAGCATTTCGTTTAATAAATTTTCGGAGTTATGATCGAAAATGTCAGTTTTCTAACAAATAATTACGAGCCTCTAGCTTTATTGTTTATTTTTTTCGAATTTTTCGGCCGGATTTTTTCCATAAAAGAATTCTTTCATAGATTAAAAAATATTTTCGGAAGATCAGATATGTAAGATTTTAATTATACTTACAAACTGATAAGCGGAAAACAAATTTATAAGGTTTTAACATACGAACGGTTAATGCGAACAAGCTGAAATTTTTAACGTACATTTAGATAAGTATCGAGCCAAAAAAAAGATATTACTAAAATCTTATCAGGTAGCTGATTGTATTCGAGGGCGGGGCCCAAAATTTCAAAAATATATATTGACAAAACGATATATATATATATATTAGTTACTGGACTACAATAGCAGTATCGCGTATGAAAATTGAAGCATATTCGAAAAGACTCCTATTAAAGCACGCTAACGATACTCCGGACTGAACGTAGAACTAGCCCTTAAATTTAACCTCAACTACATACAGTGTCCGACCAACGTCTGTTCTAACTACTATAATACGATAAGAAGTAAAGTTCGTGAGTCATGTAATAAGGCAAAACCTTTGAAAAAAAGCTGATCAAAGGAAAAGTCAATAACAAAATAGCCACGGAACGGCCTGCCGTTAGACTCGCAGACCATATCACCACAATTACGAAGATTCATTAATAATAATAGCAAAAAATGGCGGCACGTGGTATTCGAATCCATGATATCTGTGATTCGCAATCGGGCTTACGAATGTGTATTATATATATATATATATATATATATATATATAATAGCGTTGTGAGAAATCCCACGTCGTCGTTGGCAATTTTATTTGCACACCTCGTATATTCTGTCGTGTGGAGCCAATTTATAACGTACTGTCTCGTTGTCGTGGTCAGCCAATTTACAACATTCTATCCCGCCTCTATATAGAGCAGTAAGCTATACCCTGTCGCGGTTGCCAACTTATTACGTTTTCTCCTGTTGGGTGGAGCCAAGTGTTTATGGGTACAGGACCGTAATAAGATAAATGAAAAAATATTATCGTGATCGCCAGTGCAGTATAATGTACAAATCAAAATATTAGCTAATTTCTATCCTTCGTTTTATATTATTAGTATTTTATTAAACTTCGACGTGGTCTATAATTTAAATTAGTTCTTAAAAATTTAGATGTAATTGAAATTTTAACGTGATTATGAATTTAACGTGTTTAAATTTTTGTCGTAAACGAAATTTGACGTAATTTAAAACTTTACCGAGAATTAAGATTTCTTCGTGTAGAACCAACAACGATCGATACTATTATCTAGTAATTAATTCGTTTCTATATTATTACGCGTTTATTTTATTACTGCCATTATTATACATTCATCACGACCAAATACATTTAATATGCGGTTATTTTATACATATCGGAAACAACATAAACTATATACACACAAAATTCACAAGAAATATACATATAAAATTTTATCATGAACAACAACAAATAATAATAATAATAATAATAATATAAAAATTCGTACGACCTGGGTACCACAGGTAGGACCGATGATGTTCTCAGATGTGGCAGGTGTATCCAATTATTATTCCTATCGTCCTAATTCCGTACGTTACGTATGATATATTAATTATTTATTGATCCGCGAATCCTATACAGTTAAAATTTTATTGTGACTAGAATTTATTTATTAACGTGGATGTGCCAATTTGGTAAATGACTCGAAAAACATCGACCTTCTAATTTTCTTCATGTCGTATCGATCGCGTCACGTACGAACGGATCAGTTGACTAGACTTTCTCTTACGATCAACAAATTACGATATATCATTTTCCGAATCTAATATAACTACGAATATCTTAAAGCCAGTACATGTACATATATTGATAATCATACGATGTACCGTTGTTCGCTCTATACGCCGTTTATCTCCTAAATTAAGGAAGGTATTATGCATATTTTCACGTTATTATACTTATTATTACTGTAATTATTACTGTCATTATTTTAATTATTCTAATATGGAAAGCTTTACGATATGACTTTATCTATTTAGACGATCTAAATCATCTTTCAATGGAAATACCTTTATTCTACGTATATATTATGTTAAGATTAATTATTATTAATTTTTAATTTTATATTTATTTTATATTTATTTTATTATCATTATCGATCGCGTCGTGTATAGCATATGCTTGTTACTCGCGTTCATTGTTATCTTACGAATACGATATATACCGTATTATTCTCGCTATCGTTGTATTGATTACCTACTATCAACGTGCTGTGGTGAGATAATTCCAATTTATTAACAATTGTATATATATCTCAATTATCGGCTGATCAGAACAAAGAATCTATGTCCGTTCTTCCTGGTCAATCGATATTTCACAACTTATACATACGTACATTGTAACTACACTAACACATAGCGTGTATAAACATAACACATACTCACAGACGGTAGTGGTATAACCGTCCGTCTAAATTATTTACGTATACTAATTCGCATCATAATTCATCTTTAAAGTTGCGTATATATGTATATTCCACAGTATTGGGAAATTAGTATTACTAGAAATAAGAACCTTCTCGTTTCGGTCGCTGTGCCAGTGCAGCCACATATGGTTCACAAAATATCGTGTGGATTATATTTGTATTTATATCTACAAACCAATTAATAATGAGTGTGCAACACTCACCCCGTACATCGCGCTCGACATCACCGATTGTGTGTACTACACAATCATGCTCGGACGATAATGAAACTAACACTTCTATTTGTGAAGTGCCGACAATAAAACTAAAGAAAACTGCCAACTCGTACTCAATAAAAAGGCAATTATCTGGGAATAATTGCCAAAATGAAGTGAGAGCTAATAAAAAGGTTAATCTAAAACAAAGTAATTATGAAAACCTACTACCAGATTAATTGAAACAGTTATGTCACGATCAAAACGTGACTATAAATAATCTGATGTTAAAAATAGACTCCTTGGTTGACAGAATACACGAGATAGAAATTAAACAGTCTGGCCAACTTTCGCCAGAGGAAAAACATACGTTCTCACAAGTGCAGCAACAGCAAACGCCGATGCAAACAGAAAAAATACAACCTGGAAAAGTTAAATTGCCTCCTAAAATCACCGTGAGTGGCATAAAGGACTTCAATATATTCTATACTGACATAAATACAACATTTGGGGAAAACGTAACCTTTAAGGTTTTAAATAATGAGGACATTATAGTTGCCCCAAAAAACGAAGATACATTCCGCTTACTGGTCCACACACTAAGATCAAATAACATTGCTTACCATACATATAAATTAAAATCAGAAAGACCATATAGAGTAGTAGTCAGAGGACTCCATCCTACTACAGATGTAAAAGTTATACAAAATGAATTAATAAATATGGGCTACGAACCACTTGATATTGTCAATATTAATAAAACTATCAAAATCCGCGACAATGATAACAAAATAATTGATAGACAAAGAAAGTCTTATCCTTTGTTCTTATACAATTTGACGCATATCGCTTATTGCAGAATTAAAATAGAAGCTCCGCATAGGACTAGTACAATACCACAATGTAAACGCTGCCAACAGTGGAATCACACTGAAAAGAGCTGTGGTAGATTAACAAAATGCTTCAAATGTGCTGGTGATCATGACTCAAAGTCTTGCAGGGAAAAGGACCCTAGAAAGTTCAAATGTGTGAACTGCAAAAAAGATCACACAGCTAATTATAAGGGCTGTGAAGTATATCGCGAGATAGAAAAGAAATTCAGATCTCCGAAGTTAACAGCAGTTCAGCGCTTACAGAAAACACCAGTGACAGCCAAGCAAGTTGAAAGTGGCTCTACTTATGCAAAAGTGGTAATGTCAAATGAAAAACAAATAACTATACAACCTTCGGATAAACGTTCAATAATTAGCCAACAGGCACAGATAGAACCTTCTACTGATGCACTCAATAATATTACAAAGGCATTAGAAAACCTTATAAAAGAAGTTCGGAATCTATCTACCAGATTAGGCAAATTAGAAGATGAACATAACCAGAAATCTGGGGGACAATCATCCATTACAAAACAACGCCGAAAGAGGCACAATAAAAATAATGGCTGACTCTTCTCTTCGTATTATTACATGGAACGCAAATGGGCTTAATCTTGAAAGATTAAGAGAGCTAGAGATATTTCTCAACATTAACAAGATTGATATAGCATTAATCTCTGAGACCCATTTTACGGACAGAAATTACCCAAAAATTTAAGGATTTGCAATTTATCACACACCGCATCCTGATGGTGGAGCGCATGGCGGTGCAGCCGTCATTATAAGACAAAATATTAGGCATTACCAGCAGCCAAATTTCTATGAAGATTATGCTCAGGCTGCATCGGTGGCAATAACGATGGGCAATGCAGTTACGAACATTGTAGCGGTATATTTCCCACCAAAACATAATATTAAATACGATCATTATGTACGGTTTTTAAAACATTACGGTAACCGCTTTATTATCGGTGGAAATGCTAAAAATGAAGCATGGGGATCACGGCGAGTTACAATACATAATCAAAGTCCTGCCCATATAAAAGGAAAGGAACTGCTGAAAGCCTTACAAACACTTCAGTGCAGCTTTGCAAGTTCAGGAAAACCAACATACTGGCCTTCCGACAGGCGGAAAAAACCTGATCTCGTAGATTTCTTCATTATAAAAGGAGTTGCAAGTAATTACATAGACGTCGAGGGTGTAATTGATCTTTCATCAGATCATACCCCCGTTCTCTTGACGCAGAGTGCAACAGTCATACGAAAAAATAAGAAACAACACCTCACTAATAATCTAACAAATTGGGATAAATTTCGGGAAGAACTAGATCAGAAAATAAACCTTAGAATACGATTAAAAACAAAACAAGATTTGGAAGACCACTCAAAAAGTTTTATTGAAGCAATTATTGAAGCAGCCAACACAGCTACATCTGAACCAGAAAGATATAAATCAAAAGAAATCACGTACCCATTACAAGTACGACTCAAGATCGCTGAACGAAGACGAGCCCGGCACATATGGCAAAATACTCGGAGTCCATCTGATAAAAATCGATTTAATCGAACCAGTCGCCAACTGAACGCGCTAATAAAAAAGATTCGCAAAGAAACATTCACCGCATACATCAAAGATCTTAGTCCTTTCGAGGATAAAGAGTATTCTCTTTGGAAAGCTACCCAAAAAATTAAGCATACAATTACACACGCTCCATCCATTAAAGATGAGAGTGATAACTGGGTAAGGTCAGATACTGATAAAGCCGAATGCTTTGCTCGCCATTTATCTCGGGTATTCAAACCGCATAATATGCCTTCAACTATTAATATCAGCATTAATTATAAAACGGACGAAAAAGTGATAATATTTACACCATATGAGATAGCGACTGAAATAGATAATAATATGATTCCTCGGAAAGCTCCAGGTATTGATGGCATATCCCCAAGAGTGCTAAAAGAACTAACAAAAAAAGGTATAATTATGTTGACATATTTGTTTAATGCTTGTCTACGTTTAGAATACATGCCACGCTGTTTCAAAATAGCGCAAATCATTATGGTAAAAAAACATAACAAACCAGACGCTGATGTAGGGTCATACAGACCAATTTCATTATTGCCAACTATATCAAAGTTATTCGAGAAATTATTACTCAAACGACTGTTGCCTATGGTTGAAGAGTATATACCAGTACATCAGTTTGGGTTTCGACGGAAGCACTCTACAATTGATCAAGTGCACAGGATCACAATGGTAATCAATAGAGCATTTGAGGAAAAAAAATATTGCCCGGCCGTCTTCTTAGACGTAGCGCAAGCTTTCGATAAGGTATGGCACGACGGGCTGACCTATAAATTAAGCCGAATTCTGCCAGGTAACATCTGCCGTTTGCTCATGTCTTATTTATCAGAAAGACAATTTAAAGTACAGCAAGAAAATGCTACTTCCGCATCCTACAACATAGAAGCTGGAGTTCCGCAGGGAAGCGTTCTCGGTCCCATCTTGTATCTTCTATACACAGAAGACTTACCAACGGATGCGCAAACGACGACAGCTACGTTCGCCGACGATACAGCTATATTAGCCGTTAGTAGTAGTCATTCTCAAGCTATAAATAAATTGCAAAACTCTTTGAACAGAGTGCACGAATGGGCATCAAACTGGAAAGTTAAAATCAATGAAGAAAAATCAACGCATATAACTTTCACATACCGACGAACAGATGTGCATCGCCAAGTGTACTTAGGAGATAAACCTGTTCCACAGGTTGACTCAGTCAAGTACCTTGGTATGCACTTGGATAGGCGGCTGACCTGGGAAATACATGCCAGAATGAAATGTAAACAAATAAAGAAAAAAACTCAGCAGTTATATTGGCTTATTGGACGCAAATCGCCTCTAGACGTAAGGTACAAATGCCTACTGTATCGGCAGATCATAAAGCCAATATGGACTTATGGTCTGCAGTTATGGGGCTGTACCAGCAGGTCTTCTAGAGCAAAGATCCAAGCTAGACAAAGCATAATACTAAGAGCAATTGTCGATGCATGCCGTTATTCGAGAAATGATGATATTCATCGAGACTTGCACATCTCGCTTGTAAACGAAGAGATTAGAAAATTCGCTACAGCACACAAGAAGAGGCTACACCAACATGTCAATGTGGAAGCTACCAATTTATTAGATAATAGTCAAGACATCAGGCGTCTTAAAAGGCGCCACCCGTCAGACTTATTATGAAGTCATTAAATTCTATTACATAAATAGATTAATACAAACTAATTTTCGTAGTCATGGTCAATGGACTACTGACTTCAACCCATAAGCTGGCTAACAGGATGATCTTGTTAGTAAGCTACACTTTACTAAATTTGATACTTATTTAACTTCAATGAGTTAAGATCGTATCTTTATTAAAAAAAAAAAAAAAAAATATTTATTTTATTTATTATTTTCTTCGGTATCCCCATTGTATAAAATCGTCATTATATATATATATATATATATATATATATCTTAGATGGTACGGCCATGTCATGAGGAAAGCAGAAAATAGCCCAGCGAAAATGATAACGGAGTATAACCCTGGAGGAAAGCGGCCACACGTAAGTCCAAAAAGACGTTGGATAGACTCCATCAACAAGGATATGGAGAATGCCGGTGTTGGGATAGAGGACGTAAAAGATCGTAAAAAATTATTGAAAAGATTGTGTCGGACCCCGCACAGGGAAAACGCTAGGAAAGAAGAAGAAGATATATGTATTATTGCCAGTAACCTATAAAACTCTTTCTAAAGCTCTTTAAAATCGCCTAGAGGAACAAGTGGATGAACAAATCGGTGAAATCAGACAGGATTCAGAAAAGGGAGATCATGTGCGGAACAAACCCTGAACTTAAAATCAGTTATAAGGTATAGGAGATTAAGAGGCATGGATACTTGTATAATATTTGTAGACTTTCAAAAAGCGTATGACTCCGTGGATAAGAACACATTATTCAATATACTTTTTGAATTTGGGGTTGATAATAAATTACGTTCTCTCATCAGGCATACTTTGACAAACACATGGTCCAAGGTCAAGTTTCATAGAGAAATTTCAGAACCATTTAAAATCAAAATGGGAGTCAGACAAGGAGACGGTCTATCACCCTTACTATTCAATTGTGTTTTAGAAAAAGTGATATGCGAATGGAAAAAACTTATTGTTAAAGCAGGCGTGAAGCCCATCAAATTAGGACATAATGGACTGAAAATAATATGCTTAGCATTTGTAGATGACCTCGTGATACTAGCTAGTAACTTAGAAGATGCGCGGAAACAAATAAATCTATTGAAGGAGGTATCTGAAAAAACCAGTTTATAGATTTCCTTTGAAAAGACTGAATACTTGACAAATGCGAGAAGGATGCACATACATTTATGAATACAAGGTAGGGTAAAATTAAAAAGGCTGGCAATTTCAAATACTTGGGGGAAGTAGTCCGGAAAATGGTTTAGACAAGGAACCAATCGCAGCAAGAGCAAGGAAAATTAAACTAGCATTTAACCTAACAAGAAATATCTATAATAAAAGAACGCTCTCTATGAATACAAAATTACTTCATTATAACACCGTCATCAGAAACCAGAGCTTATGTGCATCGGAATGCCTCAAGGTGGGAAAAGAATTAGAAACGATTGAGAAAAAAGAGAAAAAAATTATAAAAAAAATACTTGATTCTAACATTGTGAACTGAAAGATATTTCTTAAAAGTAACAAGGAGATATATGAAAAAGTAGAGAAGATTACAGAATCCATGAGAAAGAGGAAAATGATGTTTTATGGGCACGTTAAGAGAATGGAGGCAAATAGGCTGACTAAACAATTGTTTAACTACAAGAATTGGATGGTTTCAAGAAACTAAGAAAGATATGAAACAAATGAAGGATTTCGGATAAAGATATTCAAGAGAAAAACCAACTGCAGGGAAAAATTGAGGAATTTCATAACTTTCTGGAAACCAACAAAACGAACACGGGAAAAAAATGGCGTGAAAAACGGAAAGAAGATTATAGCTTAAAAATAAAACAGTTCTGAAAGAAAAAGAAGGCAAAGAAACAACAGGTTGAAGGAATTAAATCAAGAAAAATGTCAGCCGAAAATTAAAAAAAAAATGGTGTCAAATGGAATGAATAAAGAAAACAGTTACACAGTGAGAAAATGAAGCAACATTGGAGAAGAAAGAAGAATTTCAATCAGTGATTTCGTTGTTTTACGTGGTCCTCGTTGGCCAAGATCGATAAATAATACAATAATATATATATATATATATATATATATATATGTGTGTGCGCGTAAAAATATCTTCTTTTGTTTATTATAGCATCACGTTCGAAATATTTCGTTCCGTTTACGTCAAATGATGTAACAAATAATTGTTACCGAAAATGAGAAATGTGGACAGTGTCCAAATTTGATTTTAGAAAAGTTTTTAACACAATTTATTCTAATGTTAGAATCTCTCAAACTGTTTGTAGGTAAATGTCATAAAAACTTTAGGGTGAACAACGTAAAGGAAATATTTGAACATATTCAATATACACATTCTATGTATTTAAAATAAGGCATGGGATCTGAAATTATAGATATAAATACCAAATTGTAAAAACGGTTCGATATTTGTAGATAGGAAGCGACTGGAAGGCGAACAAATTCGGAGCAATTTATCTGGAAAACATGTACCAAACAACTTGCATTGACAAAATACGATTAATGCGCGGGTAAGACCAATGGATATGCCAATGGCGTGCTCGGATTGTGAATTTAGTTACAAGGATCAAATTCATTAGTTTCAATACTGCCGGAATGCAAATAGCTAACCCGGCTACAAAAAGTTTGTCTGCAAGATACATATTTTTTATATATAAAATATAAATATATACATATATAATTATTTCAATATATATATATATATATATATATATATATATATATATATATATATATATATATATATATATATATATCATCATCATCATCATCATATTGTGCTCAAACCTAAGATTGGTTTGTCATTAATTTCCATCTCTGTCGATTCTATGCCATCCGTTTCAGTTCTTCATACGATGACGCCGCCACATCTTCGAGTATCTGTGAATTGTAATCTGTTCGCGGTCTTCCAATCACATTCTTTCCCGGATACACACCTTCTATTAGATTAGCCCTTCGTGTCGCAGTGCCTATCATGTGGGTTCTTATTTTTACTATTATTTTTAACAACGTCGGTTTTTCATCAATTTTTCTCAATACTTCCTCGTTGGTTATCTTATTTGTCCATTTTATTTTTAGCAATCTTCAGTAACACCAAACTTCTAACGCCATCAGCCTTCGCTTCTTATCTTTCGTCATTATTCAAGTTTCGCACCCATACAGGGCAATGCTGAATACATATACTTGCAGCATCCTAACGGCTAGATCAATGTTTCTCGATGTCCATAAGCTTTTCGTATTATAAAACGCTGCTTTGTCTTGGGCAATTCTACTCCTTATATCCCTTTTACTTCTATCATTTTTGGTTATTACTCTTCCCAAATAACAAAATTCGTTTACTTGTTCCACCTTTTCTCCCTTAATATCGATATTAAATTGACTACTTATATTATTATATTTACTGCACATTAGTATTTTCATCTTCCTTTTGTTATTTTCATATTATATTCCTGTAGTATGTTTTCTATTGTACATTTTTATTCAGTTCTTTTTCTGATTAAGCTAGTACAGCGATACCATCGGCAAATCTAAGCATACTAACATTTTCCCCATGTATATTCCTTGAACTTTTTCTTTAGTTTTTTCATCGCTTCTTCTATGTAAACATTGAATAAAATAGGTGAAAATACACATTCTTTCTTACACCTTTTCCAATTTTTGTTTCTCTTTCTTCATTTCTAATTTTTATATCATCCGTTGATTATTATATAGATTGTATATAATCCTTCTTTCCTTATACTTTAATCTCATGTTTTTTCATGTTACAAACATCTTTTTCTATTCGACATTGTCAAATGACTTTTCTGTATCTATGAATTCTATAAATGTGCTTTTCCTTTTCTTATTATTTCTGTAATGATTAATCGTAAGGCCTATATTGCTTCTCTGGTACCTTTGTTCTTTCTAAGACCAAATTGGATTACGCTTCATACAGAATTCTATTAACCTTTCTCCTCTGTCATTTCTGCTTCCTAGGCGATATGCGCCTATAATTTTTCCTTCCTTTTCCTGTCCTCCCATTATTATCAGATTTTATTCCGCTTTCACATGCGTAATTACTTCCTCGATCTTCTATTACATCATCATCATTATATTTCATCGTCGGCGCATAAACCTGTAGAATATCAGTATTTGTTGGTCGCATTGCCATTCTAACCATAATTATTTTTTTATTATATTGCAGATGACTTATAATTTTACTTCCAAAATTTTTTCCTCCACCCGCTGTTCATTTACTGATTCTATGACTTCAGAAATCACCTTGTTTAGGCCATCGTATTTCACTTATTCCTAGTATATCTATTTTTATTCTGTCGATCTCCTTCTTTCAGATTTTCTAACTTTCCACATCGGTTCAAAGTTCTAACGTTCCATGTTCTTAGTTTAATAATACTCCTCTGAGTTTTGAACACTTTTCCTATAGTATTCTACACCCGGACATATGAATGGGAGAGTATTTTACATCCAAAATTTATTTTTACAACAAAAGATGTCATCATAGCTAGATAAAATGAAATCGTTGCCTTCTACGTGATTTTCTGTCAGGGTTTATTCCTTTAACCTTTGGGTAACCAAACTTTTACCGCGAGGCAGCGGCTTGCTATTCGGGAATAGCCTAGTGAGACATTTATGGCGGTCTCAACTCGCCATGGCTGAGAAGTTGTTATACTCATTTACAGTTTTGGTAGATAGTTCCCCAATCTGTTTCTCAACATTCTCGTTCTCATCGTTCTGTCACTACTGGAATCACCTGTATGAAGCTTTCCACCAGTAGTTCCTCTTGGTCCGCGATTGCTTATTTGACTAATGTCTTTTTCGCAGTTAACCTACACATCTGTAGGCCGTTTCACTATCTGCCATCTGTGGACGCGTCCCATACCGGTTAGAGCTCCGGTTCCCTGAAGGTACAAAGTACGTCCAAGGGGATATATATATATATATATATACAGTCGAATCCGCTTATAAGGGACTCTGCATAAGAGGGACAGCCGTTTATAAGGGACAATCAGTAAAACCCCGAATCAAACGTATCAAATGAAGGTTATTTAGTTCGCTTTAGTGGCACAACGCCCCGGTTATAGAGACAAAGATTAATAGACTTTCACGGCAATAAGACGGGCGATAAGCCAGCCGATATAAAATGACACTTCCGCTCATAAAACGAAAATATTCACATAAACAAAAATTGAATAAAAATGTTTTAGTCATTTTTACAATTCGTTTTTGTTTAAGTGAACATTTTTTTTTTCTTCGTTTTGTTTGAGATGTCCTTGTGTTGACATTCTTTCATTCACGCTATGCTGTTTTTTGCTCTGTACGTTTATTAATTATGCACTCTGCGATAGCTTATTAGTTCTTAGTTTAGTTCTGCAAAAACTGTAATGCGTCCTGAGGTTTTATTTTTTTTTCTTATGAAAATTTTCTTTTCTTTCTTTAGTTCTGGTGAATTCTTTGTATTAATAAAATGTCGCGTAAATGTTCATCATTAAAGGAAAAAATTTCTATTTTAGACAAAATTGAAATTCACCCTACCAATATGCCTTTTTGGGAGTTAGCAAAAATCATGGGCCTCTCCAAAAACACCATCTCCCATTTAAAAGGTGAACAGAACTTATGTAAAAAATTTGGTAGTACTGAAAAGGGCAGTCAGGTGGTGGAAAGGAAACAAAAAAGAGAACCAGAGGTTGATGAAGCTCTTAATTTATGGTTTAGCACAGTAACACAAAGTGGTGTTCATGTTAGTGGGCCAATGTTGAAATTAAAATCTGAAGTTTGCGAAAAAAAATGGGTTATGAAGACGTTGCAGCTACGAATGGTTGGCTTTCTCGTTGGAAAGGGAGACATGATATCAAATTCAAAAAAATTCATGGAGAAAAGGCAAGCGCTGATTTGACCGGAGCTGAACAATGGAGTTCGAGCAAAATTTCCAAATCCCTTCAAAGGTGCAGCCTGAATGACATTTATAATGCGGATGAAACTGGTTTATTTTATCGAGCCACTCGAGATGGGTCATTAGTATACAAACACGAACAACTTATTGGTTCGAAAAAAGCCATGATTCGTATCACTGTGCTATGTTGTTGCAATGCAACTGGAAGTGGCCAAAAAAAAATTTAGTTATTGGTAAAACTAAAAAGCCACGTTGCTTTAAAAATCTCAATGAAAGTAATCTACCAGTAACATATTACGCAAACAAAAGTGCATGGATGACTGCTACTATTTTTTCAAAATGGTTAGAAAACTGGGATATAGAACTTCGCACCACTCTGTCGTTAAACTGAAGAATATTCCTTACCTCCAAACACTACTTCACTAATTCAGCCACTTGATATGGGTGTCATAAAAAATTTAAAAGTGCAATATAGGAAGGTGCTGATGCAGCATATCTTAGAAGCTATTGAAGACGACCTGGTAACAGTTTCTACAATGGTAAAAGATATCAATTCCACAATAACAATACTGCAGGCTATACAATTTGTTGCTGATAGCTTGAGAAGAGTCACTTTTATGACAATTCAGAACTGCTTTGCTCATTGTGGTTTCAAGGAGCCTGATTATGAAATTGTTGAAATGGAAAGTAATGAAACACCGAATAAATTACTATGTGTGACCAACTGTGAATAATTTTCAGATATTAACGCCAATCTGCCATGCTGTGACAATAATATTGAAGATTTGGATAACGAAATTATGGAAAATATCACAAAGAAGAAACAAATACAAGAATCAGAAAGTGATGATGACAGAGATGATATTTCCTTACCTCCTGTGTCTATTGCAGAGGCGAAAAAATGTATTGAAAAGCTCTGGCGGTATTTTATGCAACAGAATAATGAAGGTGCTCCTATGGCATCATTAGATAACTGTGCAGATTTTGTTCAAACGCAGCAGATAAAGAATTTACACCAAACAACTATATCACATTTTTACAGTAAATGAACAATTTTTACAAATATCAGGTCAGGTTCTTTTACCTTATGTATGTCTCCTGTATTTTTCTCTTAATTTCCATATAAATAAATATTACGCGTTAATAAGGTTATAAGTATGTTAATTGTTTATTAAACTGTATATATTCTAACACCCACTCGCTTCAATAAGAGATTTTAAAAAATTCGCTTAAAAGGGACAACCGGTTATAAGGGACAAATGGCTTCCGCCCGATGTGTCCCTTATAAGCGGATTCGACTATATATATATATATATATATATATATATATATATATATATATATATATATTAATATTATTGTTTCTATCTTATTCGGAAAGATCGTTAATTCTGGCTTTTATCGATATCGTCTGTTGAGGAATAGGTTTTTGCAGTTTAGACTTAAGTTTTCATATCAACACGTATTATTTGTAATTTAGAAAACGTGTTTATTTTGTAGTTGCAGGTTTTTATTTGCTTTTTTCCGGCATCATTTAACGTTTTGTTCACTTTTATATTCTTACTGTGTTATTGTGGTAATCCTTGGTACACAATGTTTGTAACCCACGTTATGTTTTCTTTTATGTTTATAACTTATGCAAATATATTCTTGTTGTTTAGGAATACGACGTATAATACGTACACAATACGAATTTATATACATATTTTTCCATTATTATTATTATTATTAAACTTATTTTAATTCCTTATATTTTAATTAATTTGTTTTATATTTCTAATGCACCCCTCTGCTCTAAACATTTTGTATATATATATATATATATATATATATATATACATACATATATATATATATATATATATATATATATATATATATATATATATATATATATATATATAGGTTTGTCATATTAATGCGCCGATTTATTTTTATTAGACGATTGTGAAATATCGCAATCACGCTTGTAATCGATTATTTAGCCGGTTTATCAGCTTGCATATCCGGGCCTGTAAAATAAATCAAGTGGTCACGGATATGCAGTCGAATATATATACATATATATATATACATATATATATATATATATATGTATGTATGTATATATATATACATACATACTATATGTATATGTAATAGTCCTTGAATTATATACACTCATGTAACTAATTATGTAACCAACAAAATTTTATATAGTCGAATTAAAGTCGTTTTTTTTTTTTTTTTCTAACGGTAATAATATACTGCTACGGGCGATGAATTTCCATTTAAATTCAGTAAAATTTTACGAAATGTCCATTGCAATATAAAATTTAAATTTGATCTAAATCGATTAATGTGACTATAATTGTATATGGTACACACGTACTGAAGACTAGCCATAGATTGCGTAGTTGTAAATAGCTGTTCAGAGTTCGAGCTCTATCAGAAAGGAAAAAACGTAACAGCCTACTCAGGTCGGCTAAACACCGGCCTCTTTAAATGTGGCATATCTAGGAAGGAAACGTGTACTTAGTCACTTCAGGTTACATAAGTAATGAATGGTATTTCATACTCAGACAACGGATCGGCAAATGATGTAGAATATAACATATACACTCTTATATATACACAAAAGACAAATAACATCAGCACCCTAGTATATCTCCTACGTCTCAATACACCGTTCCTTACACGTAAGAACAGTTCTCGAGGAGGTCGAGAAAAGGGCTCAACGCTATTTTATATGGTTGGAAAAGCGTGAAAATTCTTTTGCAGTAAATGTTGCTCGATAATTCGGAGCAATTGAGGTTAACCGGCTGATTTTTTAACTCTTTAGGAGAAAATACAGGACGTAAATACCGAGTTCTTATCTTCGCACGTCATCTATCATGTACCAATTACTAGATTGACTAATTATAGTTTAAGTAAATATATATATATATACATATATATAATTTAAATACCTATATCACTCCACTAAAATTGGAATAATTTTTATTATTTACGATAATTAACTTTTTAATCGTTCCCTGTAATAATCCGTCCAAACAAATTACCGATCATTTATTTCATTTATTAAGAACATATTTATAAAAAACATAGAATGTATTAAATGACGGAAACAATTTTTCTACGTGGCCGATGTAAACAAATGTCGAGTATAAGCCGAGTTCGAGGGAGACGATGCCAAACCACCTCATATCACGATTACCATTGTAAAGGGTCATTTGATCGTGTTCGCCTATCAATTTTTATATGTACACTCGATAATCACTTGCGAAAAATTTTGTAATTTTTATAAAACATTAAATTTATTCATTTCAACTCATTTCTTGTTATTTCTTTATTAATAAAAAGGATATTATGTATACTATTATAAAAGTTCGATATTTGCGAAGTGGACCACCATTATCAGTAGTATTGATTAAATTATTTATCTCTATCACATTTGGCGTGCTTGCCATATAACAAATTCAAGTCTAAGAATGATATAACACAACGCACGTTGGTAAAATATTAACCACCTTCTTCTGAAATAAACCATTCCCATTATAGAATCTTGTGATGTAATTAATATTACTTTTAAAACAAATTCGATTTACTTTCAAAATGATAAATATCAACTATGATGAGTAATCGCCTGCAGATGCATGAGCAGCAAAAACTTCTTGTAAAAAATGAAATATTTCTCGACAATATTTAATAATGTAATTTAATTTATCACATGACGTCTTAACGGAATCCATGTTTACCAATTCCAACATAGATAAATATATTAATATAATTTTGAAATCCATGTCTTCAATGTAACAATTCAAATATTTCGTATTTATCCATTTCAGCTGACATATCCAATTTAGATCATCAAATCCATTTTTTCGGATATTCGACGTTAACACGATTGATTTACTTATTCACTCCATATAATTATTCCTTATCATCCAACACACACGAATCAGATCAACCACTCTCCTACTGGCTTTAATTCTCCCGGCTACTTATTATTGTACATGTGACTCACGATTCGCAGTTAATAATAAACAGAAATAAATTTTTTTTTTTTTACTTATTCTTATTTTTTAACGTATTCGGTTTAAATTCACATATATACACAAATTTTTAACTTTATATATATATACATTTATACACAAAGTTTGTATAAATTATAGTCATATTAATATTCACTAACGATATCAATACTTTCAAATAGTTTTTTTCCCCTTTTTTTTTAAAAAAAAAAACAAACAATTTTTTACTTAGAATACATAATTTTATAAATTGAAAAACATAGTATAATTATATATACAAATGGTTTTTCAATTTTCAATATTCTTATATAATAATACGAATGATAATTCGCCTCACGTTTCAATTTCATATTTTCAATATTTATTTTTTTACTTATAATTATGTATATATATATATATACATATATATATATATATATATATATATATACACACACATATACATACATATATACATATGCTTGTTTCTGCAACAAATCAATAAAACAATTAATATACATTCACAATATTCATGTAACTGATCTCTAACTCTCCATGTATATCCATTAAATTTATTTATTTATTTTACTATTATATATATATATATATATATTATATATGTTTTACATCTTATAATTTTAATTATTCGTTAAAATCTTCTGTTGGTCATTCTAATTTAAAAGATATTCCTATTCCTTTCCATACTACCCTATTTATATTAAATTATTACTTAACGACTTTTTCGTTGACAGATATCTGCTACGTAGCTTCCTTCTTGACATTTTTTTTTTAAATTACTTCGCCAGATACACGTAAGCTCTTTCCAAAATCTTTATCCAACAGTTACATGCCATTTTGCCACTCCATTACATAACAGGGTCGTCTTCATTTTAATCTTTAAATAATTTTAATTTTAATTGGTTATGAATGTTATTCATTTTTTTTATACTTCCTTTCCCAAACGCCTGCTTACTCGAATAATTTTAATTTGATGTTATTAATTTTTTATGATAGATTCCTCTTCCTTTCCCAAACACCCTCCTAAATTAAATTATTACTTAACAACTATTTTTAATTTTGTTTGCTATTGATTTTTCAGAGTAGATTCCTCTTCCTTTCCCAACCGCCCTCCTAATGGCTATATTTACTCGAATAATCTTAATTTGACATTATTAATTTTTCATGATAGATTCCTCTTCCTTTCCAACCGCCTCCTATATTAAATAATTATTTATTGAATTACTTTAGCTGTCGAATATTGTATTTTCTTTCTTACTTTCTTCATACCTTCAGACAACCAATTCTTTACCTTTACCCTTTCTTTTCTTATTTCTCCCTTAAGGTTCTCCACATTTTCTCTCAATTTTCTTTTCAACTCTTTCATAACCTTTCCTTTTATATAATTCGTAACTGTTTCTTTTACACAGTTCTTCATTCTTCTAATATATTTTGTAACTTTATCCGCCATGCTTTCATTAATATTTATTTTAATCCTTTCCTTAAAATTTTCATAGACTTCTTTCTTAACCTCCTTCTGTGCTTTTTCTGCACTCGTTTTTATTTCTTTTTGCAAATTTATTTTTCTCTATTCTCAACTCCTTTATGAGTTTCACCAACCTCATTCCTCTTTCCTTCTTTTCTCGCCAATAACCTTTCGGTCTTTTTGACCTTTTTCCTCTTCCTTCTCTCTTTTCTGTTTACTTCTTTCTTCTTTCTTTTCCCTCCTCCTTTCTTTTTTCCCTTTTACTTTCATCTTTTTCTATCATCCTTTCTTCTTTCTCTTTCTTTCTTTCTCGGTCCTCTACAAACTTTTGCATTATTATGTTCTTTGTATTCATGTTCACTGTTCATGCTTTCTCCTCCACATTTTTCTCTATTTCCTTCAACAAAATCTTTATATTTTTCCTCCACTTTCTTCATATCCTTCATTTTCTCCTGAATATATTTCACGGCTTTATCCGCTTTTCTTTCACTAATACTTCAATCCTTCCCTCAATACTTTCGTTCACTTGTTCCTTAATTTTCTCCTTTACATTTTCCCCATTTTTAACGCGAACACTTTCATGCCCATTTTCAATTCACTCATATATCCCATCCATCTCTTTTCTCTCTCTTTCTCTTTCTTTTCTCTATCTTCCTTCTCTTACAGCCTTCTTTCTTCTTCTCTTCTTTCTCTCAATTCCTCTTTTTTTCTCTTTCTTCCCTTTCTCTTTCTTGCATTTCCATAAATTGTTTCATCATCATCGTCATCATATTCTTCATCATTGTCACCATATCTTCTTTATTTTCTGCGCTCCATTCTGAAAATCTATTAAAATCTTTGTTTATCATTTTTGATATATACATATATACTTAAAAAAAAATGTTTTAGTATTATTTTATTTTAATTAAAATATTTTTTTTATTTCTTATCCAGATGTCGTGGGTTTGATCCCGAGTAGAAATAATTTAAAATATTACTACCCACCAGGGATGTCAATTAATATGCAACGCCACTACTATCACACCGTCTAATAATACATATCTTAGTGTGACGTAACATACAATTGTTATTATTAGAGTTTAATATTAAATTGTGGAAATTAAAATTTTAATATATATATATATTACCTATATTTACGAACTCTCCTGTCCAGATGGGATGCCACGTGGATTGGGTCACGACTTTAATTTTAAAAAAATGAATAAAACAAAATAAAACATAGTTTCTATTTTTATTAGAATTTTATAAAACTAACAGATTTCGGATTTTCAAACACGCATGATTTTCAAATACGTTTGCTAAAACTAAATTAAATTAAAACTGAACTGAACTAAATTAAAATTAACTTAAACTTAAAACTAAAACTGTACTGATTAATTTAAACTGAACTAAACTGACTTAACCAAATTAAACTGAAACTAAACACAACTGAATTAATTAAACTGAATAAAAATTAGACTGAACATCTCCTTTTATAGTGAAAATATGCATATATACACCCACACATACATATATACATGCCTAATTAGAACTTTCTAGATTTTTCTAGAAAGATTCGTTTATTATTATTGTATATATTTATGAACTTCTAGAAAAACTTTGTACATTTACATATGTGTGAGTGTATTTTTTTATTGGTTTAACATAATTTTTAATATCCAATCATAAACGTGATTTTACCGGCTCCACGTGGAGCATCTCACGTGTAGTAATTATCTTGTCATTTAATATATTATAATGTTTGTGTGTGTGTGTTTCTATTATTAATACGTCGATCAGATGATTTTCAATAACCAATCAAAATGTGTTAAATTTCTCCTCATTTTTCGTGGAAAAATTAGGCATGTACTTACACATACATATATATACACACATTCACATGTACTTATTGTATAATTGGTACGACGAGAAAGCAACAGAAATGTTAATAAACCTTAATACAACCACGCTACTAAACCATCGTCATCATCATTATTTTTTTTACTTATTTTTTAATTCTCAAACTCATCTTATTTATTTTATTTATTTATTTAATTATTAACATGTAACAACATGGTTGTTATTATATATATATATATATATATATATATATATATATATATATATATATATATATATATATATATATATATAATGTATGTATGTATGTATGAGTAAATTAAAGAATAAAACGGAATCGAAATTCGGTTAATCATTATAAACAATTTCGATAATTTGGCGACACCATGGTGCGCGAAAAAATATCCCCAAGAGTCGGGATACTCGGTATGAAATTACGAATAACAGTGACTATCGTTGGCAAATTGTAAATAAAAAACAGAAATGAATTCTGGTAATTTTACGTACGTACGCAATGTATGTTTATAAACTATTCGTTATAATAATCTTATTTAGACTTAGTTTGTGTATACATTTTGTCTATTTTCAATGTCTTCTATAATAGCGCCGTAATAATGACGTTCAGTCGGTTTAATAAACAGAGAACCATTGAGTAGTATTAGTCATAGGCGAACAATAGACCAAGTTAGATACAGTTTGAATATAACACGGTATCTAGTATAAATAACGTTACACCGATTGAGAGGTATTTCCAGCGATCGGTATCAAATCGTTCATATTATACACATTGGTATATCGAATATGTGTATTATGTTTATTGTCCATATACATTGTTCGCGTTAAACTATATAAAAGAGGTCCGATCGAATAAATTTGGTCCAGTGTGACTAAACAATTTACGATGGTGATTAGCAGTATAATTTTATGCACTACATTTACCGCTTTTTGGGGTAAGTTTTACCGGGATACGTTATGAATTTTCCTAATTTTGATCTGTTTTTATAAAAAGTGAAAATTATAGAATAGTTTAAAAATATGAGACCGCGTTTTCGGCATTCACAGCTAACATCGACAAATGGTAAGCGGTATAAACACGCATATATATATATATATATATATATATATAACCTTATCATATTAAACGAGCAATTATATTATATAAAAAAGATGTAATAATTTTGGTGCGTGCTTGAAAATGACGTAACTGTCGAAAAGCTTCGCGATTAAAAAACTCTTAGTGAATGTGTTACATTTTGTTCGGTTTATTATTAATTAATAAAATCACTACTCTCCAATATATTCAACAATTATATATGTATTTATATATATATGTGTGTTTCGTATTTAATGAAATTTTGTACACACCTGTACAATTTATTAAGTAATTAAAAATAACCCGTACTGAAATTACGAATTTTGAAATTTTGGGCTTCGACGTACAACCACTATAAAAATTTTCTTAATTTGTTTTTTTTTTGCCTACATCAAGCCGATTGTAGCCAATATATTCAAATTTAAGTATTAAATACTAAATTTCCATTTTAAATAATAATATTGCACCTTAATTTTTTTATTTTTTTAAATGAGTAGTTATTGCCTATAAAATATCGATTGCTCATTTAATCCTAATGAAACTGTTCTATTAGAACACTTTCCTATATTCATCTAGGAATTATTTAAGATTAAACATAGATATTAATAGTTCGTGCTGGTAGCCGTAAGCTAGTTTCGCGCGCTACTCTATATTTATTATTTTTTGAAATAAATGGATATACATATATATGCATATATACATATAATATTGTATTAATAGCGTTTAACATAATTTAAAATTATACACATAGGTGTTTAATAGTACAACATAATCAGGACTAAATATTAAATGATACAAAAAAGAAAATTATAGTTCTAACGTTCATTTAGTCCAGATAATATCTGAAATTATTCGACTACATGCTTTATCTTCGGTTTTTATACCAATTATTTTCTGGAATATTTTTTCGACTATTCTACTAAAATATGTACCTGTCTGTAGTTTACCTGTAGATTTACGTGTACTGCATCTAGGCCAGAGGCACGGGAAAATAGAGAACGTAAGGTTAGTGAGAATGAATTGAATGTTTTTGAAGAATAAACGGAACAGATTGTTAAATTAGATGATATAAATTTGAGGATTTAAGAAAATTTAATAAATTATTGGGAAAGCAAATAATTTTTGGGAGGCTGAGCGGTTTGTCGAGGATAGAACGTTCGGAATTGAATTGCACACATTCAAGGAGAATGTGGTGGACAGTAATGAGAACATTACAGGTTGAACATAGAGGAGAACAATTCTTTTAAGGTTATAACTGTGTGAGATATTACTACTATGACCTAGGCGCAGACGAGCAAGTACATCATCTCTTTTGTATTGAACAAAAAAAAACATTATTTCCTAACAAAATACGATTATAAAGCGTACTATATATGAAATATATGAAATGGTTATCTTTATATATAAATTATCTTACGTAATGAATAATTAATACATATTTAACGAAATATCGCTTATAATCGTTCAATCGAGGAAAAATTTCGAAGGAAGACCCAGGACAACATGGGTGAATAAAATAAAGAAAAACGTGAACGACGTATAAAAGAGATTAAAAACATAGCAGGCAACGAGAAGAAATGGAAACACATGATTGGCCAGCTACAAGACTAATAAAACAACCAAAGATAATAAATTGTTCTCTTTCTTTTTTTTCATATTACTTTGTTCAGATTGAAATGTAACTATCGTTGTTAAATTTTCATAATATTCTCGTATTCAGGGGGTAATTAAAGCACGCGTTGTTCCAGGAAACAATCCGTATTCGGCCAGATTCGCGCCGAAAGGTAACTGTTCCGAATGTTGTCCTATAAATGTAACGCAAGATATAAGGTTCTTCTTATTCACCAGGCAGGTACCTTTTTTTTCCGATTACAAACTAATTTATTTAAATATCGATTAATTTATAAAGAAATTATTAGCATTAAATAGAACATACATATGTGTAATATATATATATGATGATGATGATGTCGTTGAATCACTCAGGACGTCGTGATCATAAGTAGCCAACTACTTCATGAATAACTTTTCTCCATTGATACCTGTTCACTGCCAATCTGATATAAGCTGTCAACGTATTTATTTTTGAACGCGTCAGATCTATCGTTTTATCAGTCATCTACGTATAGCGGTCTTGTCGTCTTATTTCTTCTGTCAGGTGGTCTGGATTCCAACATCAATTTTTCTAATTGATAAAACTAAAATATTTCGAATACTCGAATCGTCGGACAAAATATTTCTTGTTACAAACTATTGTAATGGGAGGAATACAAGGTAAAAGGAAAGTTGGCTAAAGTCGTACTCGGTTTTGTCATATTAAAACATTGACAGGACACAGAACGTTTGGTACACTCCGTATATGATGGAGCACATTATCGTTATATGGTTGAAATTTCGCTGCATGGCTTCTCATAACCGAGATCGGTTGGGACTATGAAGACGAGGAAGAAGAATTGGTTGCTGGTTTTATCTGGTAATATGTCAGAAATAGCATACCTTTACGTAACTGTTGCATCGCTACCAGCCTGCGGTTCTCACTTATCTTCCGTATGGGTTAGTAACTTGATCCACCCAGGGATATTTTTAAAAGCTTTCACCGACACCATAGATCGAAAGTTTATATATTTTTTTCTTTTCTTTTCGGCGAATAGATTCGCAACCACACTCGAAAATAGAGAAAACCCACCTCTTCATAAGCCTATTTATACGGTAAATACGGTAAAGAATTTAAACGAGAAATTAACGATATTAACCAAAACTACAATATTTTATAAATAAAAAAAAAAAAAAACGAATAATAAAAATAAATTTATTAGGAAAATTATTAATAATATAATTAAGAAAAAAAAAAATTGATTAAACACGTTAATAATGTTGGATGATTTAGTTTTAAAGACCGTACTACGAATATAGTCAGTCTTCAGTATTTAGTGGTAGGTTATAATATTGGCTGTTGGCAAGCATCTCAGACTTTAGTTACTTTTTAAAAGTTTTTTTCATATATTACTTTTATATTGTTATTATATATTTATTTATTATTACTTTTTTTTTTATTTTAACTTAGAAATGGCTTAACTGCCGTAAAAAAACCTTTTTATTAATTAATAATATTAGTAATTTTAATTTGATCGCTTTATTTTTTTTTTAATTTGTCATACTAACAAATAATTAACAACGATAAATTACAAGTGTAGTGTAAAAAATTGATGAACGTACTATGGAATCTTACAATTGTCTTTAATGCTTTTAAGGACCATCAATCTGCGAGATATATTCGATTCGCTACTAGATGACGTCAAACAGCAGATTATTCGTAATTCGGCGGATATGTTTTTTTTTTTTTTTTTTTTTATCATTTTTTTTGTCCGGTATCACGTACTTCTGCTACGACCAGAAACACCGAAAATACTTATTAGGTGTTAGCTGATCTTCATTTCGGAGGAGAAATTGAAGGACTGCTTGCGTTGTAATTAGATCATCGGGATAAAATTTCTTGTAGCGAATTGCAACTAAATTTTTGAGGTCGACATAAGGAGTATTATGCACATTCAAGAAATAAGTGTCGGAGTGTTAAGGGTGTCTCTGGACGCAACAAGTGCACAAGGGTGGATATGTTTTATTTATAGTATAGCCGGGAGTCAGTGCAGTGGGATCAATGCGAAGACGAGATAGAATTAGCCGTTCCTTTCTACTGTATAAAAAAGATCTTCCGGAAAAAGTATAAGAACGGATAGCTGTAAGGTGATTAGTTGAGGGGGGTAGCATTATATATATATCGAAAACGGTTTTATATGTTCCGTATTTGATGGAAGGGATTGCGTCAGATTCGGCGTTAATGGATAGGGTTGGATAGCGACAGCCTCTTTAGCTGTTTTGTTTACCAGTTTATTTTGTCAAAAACCAGAATGACTTAGGATCCATAGTAAAATTATGTTAACACTAAGGTTGCGGTATAAGGAATTTAAGATTTCTATAGCAAATTTTGCTAGAGTCGTAGTTGAAACACATGAAGAGTGAAAATCGGAAAATATTAAAAGATTTTTGTGATTTTTAGTGAAGGCGGCGAATGTAGCCAGCTAAATTACCTATAGTTCAACAGAAAATATCGAATATTAGACTGCAGAGTAGGGTGATCGTCGTTCTGAAATTATAGCACTACCACAAAGTTTGTTAAATTCGGATGCGCGAGTAATTGAACACAATAAATAAAATAAGAATATTTTTAAAATATAAATTTTGAATATGAACACATACACACACACACACATATATATATACAAATATATATAAGTAATGTATATTGGAGTTCTTTTTTAAAGTTAGAATCTCATACGTGTGAAAGGCTAGTTATTTTAAGAATAATGGAAACGAAAGTAAGTAGTAACTATAATTTTTGGGTGATATATAATAAAAATAATAATAATGATATCAAAGTAATAAAAATAATTGAAATTAACGATAATGATAAAAATAAAGGTATAAATTTATATTTCGAAAAAATATATATATATATATAATATAATCTTATTAAACTAGCAATTGTTATATATATCAGTCATTTACGAAATGACTACAAGGTGAAATTTTATATATACCTGTAATTTATTATGCAGTTGAAAATGGCCTGTACCGAAATTACGAATTTTAAAATTTTGGCACCTACCCAGAGTTCACCACAACACAATTTTTGAAATTTTTTTTTTTCATCACTTTTTCTCGACAGTTATCTCAATGTACATTGAAAATTTCAGCTCAATCGCATTGACCGTTCGAATGTTAAAAGCTTAGGAATTTTCTTTTTACAAATATAATTAAAATTTTATATTTCGGGTACCGTTTCGATTTAAGTTATCGGATCTCCCGGAAATATTTTTTAATTCGTGAAAGAATTATTTTAAAGGGGAAAATCACATCAAAAAATTTCGAATTCATTTCCGAAAAAACACAACAAAAAAATGGCATTTTCTTTTATAACTCTGGGAATTGATAAAACGAAATCCTAGCGGTTATAGTAACGTTTGTAATGGTTGTTGTATGTGATTTGTATCTAAATATATTTCCTGAAAAAACACGATTTTACAACAAAAAGAAATACCGAGTAAAGCTGAGTTGCTCCAGGTGTGTATATAGTGTGCATAAATATACATACATATATATATATATATATGGAGCTAATGTACACTAAGAGCATTAGTCAATCACCTCTCACTTATTACTATCAGCTCCAGCCGTCTCTCCTCAAACTCACATGGTACTATTTCTTTAATAAGATTAGTCGTAAGGGAATTGTGCTCATCAGTAGATTGCGATTTGGACATAATTTGTTGCCTGACCGTTTTTTCCGTATGCAGCTTAGAGAAAGTCCCTTCTGCCCCCTTTTTTCTGAACAGGCAGTCTGCAATCCCGATCACGTTTTTTTTAATGCTCTGTTATGGCGCTGTTGTGTTCGGAGCTTTACCTTGTCTTGCTACGTTCTTCAAGTATTACACCTCTGTATAATGTATCGTCCCTTCTCCATCTAGATAATCTAAAATTATTCAACCGTATAGTGACATTTCTAGAGAAGTCAGCATCTTTGATTAAGATGTAGATAGTCTCTACAGTATCACGTTGGGTAAGCTGTAAAGGCACCCTCATTTTAAAAAAAAGTATATATACATATATATTATATATACTGTTATTATATTCAGCAACTCAATTCTTGTGTAGTGTAGCCATACCATGTGCGATATTATAAATTTACTCCTTTCCCGAATGTTATATATATTGCTCAGACTCTGGTTCGTCCAGTCAGTAAGATGATGAAGTCAAATCGTCTCTTCAGTGGTTTGTTCGGTTATTTCAAAATGTATTATATTTGGTTACTTGTGGTGTTTTAACATGCTGCGTCGTGGCCGCATCTCAAAATCTCAAACACATCAATTTTTCTCGCTTACGCAGATTCTGCGTTTGAAATCTTTGAAATATTAGGGTACTAATTAGCCTTAATTTGGTTATCAGCGTTATAAATATTTATCGAGAATTTACACTTTATTATATTTGATTAAAATATAAAATATAATAAAGTAAAATTAAATAAAATTTAGAAAACAAAAATAGGGAACAAACGAAATAAACCGAATATCGACTATATTTATAACGAACGATCGATTTAAACGATTTTCGATTATCGATTTTTTATATTTCTGTAATAATGTTTGTAGACAGAATTTGATGAGACCTCAAAGTTTATGGATCGGCAATTATACATCCGTCCGCGGTTCGAATATAAATCCGCGTCACCCGGTAGTAATATACGTACACGGTTTCACCGAGCAGACTAACGGAAAAGCCAGTACCACCGTGAAAAATGGTAATTCACGAAATCGTCTAACTATGAACGAACGATTTATTTATAAAATTTCAATCTCAATATTACACTATTACATTGTAAAATGTACGTTATAAACATAACAGTTGATGTAATAATCGACTGTATACTTGCACGAGAGTCGATATAATTTTTCTTTTTCTTTAAGATTATCGTTTTATTTGGGTAGACTAAAAAAAAATCACAGTTGATAATGATATTCTCATAGAAGAACAATTTGGATTTAGGGATAATTTATCTACTGTCGTGCAAATAGTCAGGCGAAACCATAACTGATGGGTTTAGTAAAAATAAGCATACAGGATTACTGTTATTAGACATAGAAAAAGCCTTTGAAATAACTTTTACAACTTGATTTAATAAATAAAATTATTCAACTTAAATTCCGTAATTACTTAGTTCGGCTATCCGAAATTATTTAAGTAACCGAAATTTCATAAAGTTAACAATGATTATTCCTACATGAAAAGTGCATTAGCGGGAGTTTCCCAGGTGAGAATACTGGGACTTTACTTGTTTATTCTTTTTATTAATGACATCTCAAAAATTAAACACTTACAGATGACATTATATGCTGATGATACCGCTATATATTGCACATCGTACCGAATTGACATTGTACAAAGAAGACTAACTCGGGGTGTTATTAAATTAAATTCGTATTTTAATAAATGGACAATAAAAATAAATTCCAATAAAACTCAGTCTATTATATTCACGAAAAAAAAGTCCGCATCTCTTACTACCTGTGAGAATAACACATCTTTGGTTCGGAAAAGCGATATTAAATATTTAGGTGTGATATTGGATCGTGGCCTCACATTACTAAACATGCTGAATACAGCACTAAAACTAACGCGTTTCTGTTTAAGTTATATGAGATATTTGATAAACGATGTTACGTCAGCTCGGCAAATACATTAATAATCCACAAAACTATAATAAGAACAATTATGCTTTATGCTCGTCCCATATGGTCTTAGCTCTAACTTAACAGAGTTACAACGGATATGTGCTGCAAAATAATTCTGAATCATCCAGCGTATGTAAAGATCGAACACATTCGCAAGGCATTGACGTTATCATACGTATAAAACAATTTTTCTTTTGATAGCTGTGCCGGCAGTCAGTATTCATTTATAAACGACATAGGGTATTATACACTTTTTGAAACTAAAATATAAATGGTACAGACGCAAAATAATTAAACACACGCTATTACGATGTACAGCCGGAATTATCATTTGTCCAAATTTATCTTTGCGTATAATACGCATAAATGATATTGTTTATCTTTGTAAATTTATATATGCCTTATGATCAGTATGCGAGTTCTGTTGGGGGTTTTTCCTGTATGTTTATTTTATTTATTTTAGTTAAATGAGCAACTGGGCGTACGTTTTAAACGAGTGTACGTAGTAAGGTTCGGAATGAGTTGTATTATTAATTTTACATTTGTTTCGTAAATACACTTTTTATCTATCTTGATCTATCTATGTAATCTTTGACAATAACGATGATAAAGTTGAAAGCGTGAAGAGTTACACTTCCAATGAAGTGACTCCGATTTATTCATTACTTCACTAAGTCATACGGTTTTCGGCGTTTAAGCCGATCGTAAATCCTCAGAGTTGTCCAGGAACTTTATGACTTCAACATTAGTGTGTTTTGGCCGTCTTTTTGCGTGTTTGCAAGCACACCTGATAATTTTATTGATGGCGATTGGATTTTTTAAGTCTGGGTGTATGTCATTATTGCGTCCAAATCGATATGCGTGAGTGATCTTAAGAAGTGTAACGTTTTGGCGCCTTTGTATGGAATCTATGTTGGAAATATTAGTACAACTCCACAATTGTATTCCATAAGTCCAAATACATTTAACAATGGCCATACACAAAAGTCTTTTATTTTCAATATGTCGAGTTCTTTCCTATTATTGTCGAGTCGATATAATAAACAGAGACGAACAACGATTTATATAACCACTTCGTCGAAATGAATATTATAAACTTAATGTAATGAAATGCGCACCGTCATAAATTACGCGATCGGGAACGACATTTTATAGAAGGAGAGCTTTTCTACAATATAAGGAAAATAACACTGCTGAAAATTATCTGCACTTGATAAAAACTAACGCATTAGTTAAGCGTGAATTTAAACTGGCAAAAAGGAAAAAGTGGCAACAGTGTTGTATGCAATTTCATCGGCAAACATCAATGTCTAAGGTGTGGGAATTATCTAAAGCATTCAGAAGTTCATCATATAGCCAAGTTAGACAGTTGTCAGAAGATAATTTATATTCATTTGTTGAGTCACTGGCTCCACCTCATGTAACTAGAGGAGTTTATACAACCTGCTAGTAGCCCCTGTGATCACTTTTTAGATACTCCTTTTACTGAAAATGAGGTATCAAGGAAAACTCAACAACGCCAGGTTATGATGGTGTTTCTTTTGAAGCATTAAAAAAGTTACCGGATAATCTTTTTACTGTTTTCGTTCACGTTTTAAATAAAGTTTGCCAAACTAAATCGATTCCAAATTCTTGGATGCTTTTTGTTATAGTCCTTGTGCCTAAGAAAAATGCATCATTTAGACTAATTTCATTAGCTCGTTGTTTTATGATAATTTGTGAATCCGTTATAGGTTTGCGGCTCAACTGGTGGTTAGAGCATAACGAAATCTTCCCAACTAATATGTATGGTTTTCGAAATAACACGAGCACATTGAACTGCGTGGGTGATTTAGTTGGTAATATATATATATATAATAGTCTCTCATTAACAAATAATATTATAATACCGTTTTCCTCGATATAATGAATGCCTTTAATCATGTACATTTGCCTACTTTACAACATAAATTATTGTCCCTAGGCATTCGAGGGCATTGTTGTCACTTCATTAGTAGACTGTTTTCGCAACGCTATATTCTAATAAGTGCATTGTCGATTACCAACACAGGGGAATACCTCAGGCTTCTTCTCTTAGTCCGATTCTTTTTAATTTATATATTTCAGAACTGGCACATGTGCGTCCGTATTCTAAAACTCTCCTATATGCTGATGATATCGCGGTATTTATTTCCAATACAACATTTTCCGACGCCGTGGGTAACATTAATATTGATATTGAATTAATGGAACGAGTATTTTTTTAAATTTTGGGTTAACTCTAAGTGTCCAAAATGTACGGCAGTGGTTTTTACATACAGGCATTACACAGTCAATAACTTCTCTATCACAACGGAAAATGGTGTTATTCCCTTCTGAAAAAATAAGTTTTGGTATTTAGTCATTACTTTGGATTCGCGTTTAACATGGTGGCCACATATTGATAATCTACTAACAACGATTAATCGCGCAGTTAACATCCTACGTAATTAATTATAAACGAACAAAATAAAACACAATCACTAAAAGTTTTTAATCGCGAAGCTTTTCGACAGTTACGTCATTTTCAAGCGCGAACTAAAATTATTACATCTATTTGATATACATATTTCACTAGCCAAACGTAATTTCAATTTTAGATTAATTTACAATAAATTTCATTTATAAAACAGATTTTTGACAAAATTGATAAATATCTCCCAAACCTGGTTCAGGCTCTATTAAAAGTTGAATATATTGGAGAGTAGTGATTTTATTAATTAATTATCCTACGTAATTTTACAATATTCGTTGGGGAGGGCGATCCTTTCATACTTTCAAATCTTTATAATTGTTAATTCGATCTAATATGTTTGTATGCCTTATGGATCGGCATCTGAATAACTATTAAATGAGCTTGATCGTGTACGTTAGGCTCTGTATTGGTACGGTTAGGGCAGATTCCTCCCTTTCTTAGACGGAGTTATTTAGCACTAAAATTCTTGATTAGCAGAATGAACATAGATCACTTTCCGCTATACAATTTATTCTTTCACATTTATTCCAACTGGCGGTTTTCAAATAACAAGATACCCCTGCTGGCTTCAGTTATACCTACATCGGAAGAATTTCAGGCATAGACTATGCGAATTCGTATAACCATCCAATTTATATTACCGTCTTCATACAATTTTTCAAATAAAAGAACATCTTTCTTTCCTGAGAACTACGTTCTTTATCCTCCGCCACCGATCCGGGCTACGTTCAATAATATCATTAAAAATTTTCGTACGCGCACCCTTATTTATACAGATGGAGCGAAATTGTCTCATGGAACTGGAACTGCAGTTTTCATCCCATCTCTTAATATTAGCCATACAAATTATCTTATGTTTGTTCCGCATTTACTGCCGAGTGTGTAACAGTATTTATAACTTTATCATTCTTAATTGATACGAAGGTTCCAGGTAATTATCTCATTATCACCGATTTACAAAGCATATTGAAGGCTACTTACTAAGTTAAAAAGTATCGGTGATAATTAGCTTGTCTTATTCCCCTTTGTATTTTTACTTTTTCTTTTGAATTACCGATTTTTATTTCCGCCGATTGCTCTTTATATAACTCCCATATTATTTTTCTATCCTTGTAATCTAATCCTATTTCTTCCAGTTTTGCGAATAATACATCCCATGTTACACAAGCAGAAATACTTAAAGCAAATAAATTTAAACATAAGCAAAAGGAAAACAAAAGTTCTAGTAGCATCAAAATATGAAAAAAAGATACGCATAATATTAGAAAACAAGATCTTAGAACAAGTAGTTTAAATATTTGGGTAGTATAATAACGAGCACAGGAAGAAGTGATAAAGAAATAAAAACAAGAATTAGCCAAACAAGCGTTTGGGAAAAAGAGAGATTTATTTAATAAAAACATAAAAATAGAATTACGGAAAAAACTTTTGAAAACATATATATGGAATATATTATTATATGGTTCAGAAACGTGGGTGTTAACACAAAATTTAAAAAAACGGTTGGAAGCCTTCGAAATGTGGGGTTGGCGCCGCATGATGAAGATTCCATGGACACAGAAGAAAAGGAATGGTAAATGAAAAAAGGAAACTAATAGGAACAATACAGCAAAGACGCGAAAGACTTCTAGGGCACATACTGCGGCGTAACGAATTCATGACGGTCATAATCGAAGGAAAATTGGAAGGAAGAAGAAGAAGGGGAAAATCTAGATTGACGTGGATCGATCAAGTAAAAGAAAGTAAAGAGATGAAGAACATTGCCAGACAACAGGAAGGTATGGAAGAAAATGATTGGCTAGCTATAACGACAAGAGCATGCTCTTATATACTGATGATGATTGAAGGCTATTGAAAACAAATGGAAGGCGTCAGATTCATTGATTTCATTCATCATGTTGAAACTGTATTGCCTGGAGAACTTGAGTATATTTGTGTCTTTCGTGTGGATACCGGGACATCGAGGAATCCTCGATAATGAAATTGTATAATCATTGGCTAAAGGTGGGTCTTCTAGTGGTGTGGTATTCTCTTCAGTTTCAGCACTCGATATCATACATTTTATACAGTCGTAACATAAGAAACTCTGGGAACAGAGACGTATGTGCTTGTTGCCGGACCGCCTGTTCCTTATGCATCTTTGAGAAACTACTTACTGTCCTCTACATGCTAGACGTGCAACTTGCGATCCTGATCATGTGCTCTTCGTATGACCTTCTTTACTAACATCACGCTCTGAACTGGTCCTCCTTATAACGTATTGTCCCTTCTTCATCTTGAGAATTTACATCTGTTTCCGGACATGGCGATATTTTTAGAGAAGTTGCCCGAGTTTATAGAAATATGAGTTAGTAATTACAGTATCACGTTGGGTAGGCTTTAAGGGCATCCTCATTAAAAAAAAAAAAACACAAAAAAAACAAACAAACCGATAAATAATATAAATAATTAAATATAAAAGTAAATAACGCGATAACCTAATTTATGGTCGGACTATGTACACACATAAATATACTATACCAGTCGCGATGTATTAAACTCGCACGAAAATTACATATATACATACACCTAACTACTTTATTAAAGTATATAGAACAGTAATAATAATGATGATGATGATAATTTATCGTGGTCGCGACAAATTCATTCTATATTTCAGCTTATTTGAAAAAAGGTTTTTTTAACGTGATATTAGTCGATTGGAGTCCTCTATGCGCATTTCCATGGTACACGCATGCGGTTATCAACACGAAAGTCGTCGGAATGTATTTAGCAAAATTCGTCAAATTTCTAATCAATTCCGGAATTAACATTCGAAACATTCATTTGATCGGATTTAGTCTAGGCGCGGAAATTGTCGGTTTTACCGGTAAAGATAGGTCAATCGGCAAATTGCCTAGAATAACAGGTATATTAATTTATATACGTAGATATATATATATATATATATATATATATATATATCATCATTGTGGTCGCGTCTCTTGAGGCAAGAGATTGCGTACATCTTATATTTTTCGATCTCTGGCATATATAATATCTTTCAGATTTTTTGCAGGTCGAGTTGGCTGGCATGTTGGTAGTTATTAGTTTCAATATTTTTCTTCCTCTGATCAGTTTTGTATTTTACCCTGTATCACCAGCGTGAATATTTCGTTTTCTCGTATTTTATGCGTTATGTATTTTAATTTTCTTCTTTTAACATCTTCAATTAAGACTTTTTCTTTTTCACCTATTCTAACAGGTACTGTCTCATTCGATACACATGATCGGTCCGTGATATTTTTAGCAGTTCTCGATAACACCACATTTCAAATGCGAATAATTTTTCTTTCAGAAGCTCCATGGTCCATGCACGGCATGAATATTTCAGCACCGTCCATACATAGCACCGCATTATCCTTTTTCGCGGATTTAGGTTCATCTTTTGATTAACGAGCACCCTGCTCAGATTCATAAATGCGTTCTTTGCCATACCAATTCTTGTTCTTATTTATTTTATATCTCCGCCATCGTTACTTATTAGAACTCCTAAGTATTTATATTCATATAATTCTTCCAATTTCTGTTTTCCTATATTTATATGTACATCTTTGTTATCGGTTTTTGTAAACTTCATCACCTTTGTTTTATCAGTATTAATTTTCACATTATATTTTAATCGGGCGCTGTTTATTTGGTTCGCAATTTTTCACATCTGTGTTTCAAGTTCCGCGATTACCACTTTGTCATCTACATAGCTTTTTATTATTTTGCCATTTATCTTCAGGCCTATGTTATTAATTCTCGCTTCTCACATAATCTTCTCTGCATAGATGTCGTATAATCTTATCGACAAGTGACATTGTCTTATCCCTCTCTCAATACTGCGTTTATCTTTAGAATATCGCATTAAACGTTCTTTGAATGAGGCCTTTTAATAATACAATCGCGTCTCTCGTCCCTTTTTTTCGCTACAAACCCATACTGGTTTTCGCTTAGGTTTTTGTCTAAGGTATGTTGCCAGGCTTCCTCCGTTTCTCGGTTGTTCATGCAATATTTTCCATCGTTTCTCTTCATACACGCCGTACTGCTGCATTTCTTTTTATGCGCCACCATCATTTGTTTTATTCTGGTATGTAAGTCTCTGTAATTATGTTTGGCTTCCAGTTGTTCAATGTCCCTACATTTTTCATCATACCAGTTACTTTTAGCTTGTGTGCATTTAGTCTGCGAATACTATATCTTTGTTTAGTTCTTCTTAGGTTCATCATATCTAATATTTCGTGTGTTATCCGTGGCTTGTGTTTTCGTTTTCCTTTAATTTTTTTTTTAAATACAGCCCTTTAGGATATTACTAAGATACAATCTTAGCCGTTTGGCTAAATAATTATTATCTTTTTTAGTTTAATGAATATTTAGTAGTTAAGTTAACGGCAAAGTACTAAACGAGTGTGGAGTACGTATTCCATATCCATTTTAGATAAATTTACATATTTACAAGACTAAATCTACCGCGAAATGTGTCTCGGATATAAGTGCTACATATCCATTCGACAATCTTTCAAAAAAAATTCAAATTCCCCAAGTCGGTTCTTTAGGTCATTTGCATTTCATGTAACAATTCGTAAAGTGTCTGTCATTTTTGTTTTTTATTACGATGACTTACGTTGTTGCCAACTTTTACTTTTCACATTTTTCGATTGTGAAATGATCTGTGCAGCTTCAATTTTACTGGGGCGTTCAGCGATATTGCCAACTTGCTGAGTCAGAGTACCAAGTGATCTAACAACATCAGCAAGAGTAGCCTGCAGTGTAGTTTGAGATTGAACATGAACATCGTTTCTTGTGTTCACACTAGATTGCGCATGCTGTTTCGGTTTAGCAACAGTGGCTTCTGTACTTCGTTGTACAGATGTCTGTATTTGTACATTTGATTTTACAACGGATGCAAATACCACACCTTGTTCAACTTTTCTTGTTATTTGTTTTTTCTTGTTGTATACGTTGTACTGTCGTTTTTTTTAGGTGCTTTAATAGCACGCACAATAGCTCCGTAAGTTTCACATTCACGATAATTTGAAGTGTGATTGCAATTCGCGCATAGAAATTTACTCGGATCTTTTAGGGTACAAACTGTAGAATCATGATTTTGTGCGCATTTAAAACACTTTACTGGGCGAAAACAGCATTGTTTTGTATGGTTCCATTTCTGGCACCTTTTGCATTGAGGGATTTTATGTGGTTCCTCGATTTGAATTGAAATATATGCTAAATGTGTAATTTCGTATATATTTTTTATTATTGTCTTTAGGCTCTAAATCTACATAAAATAATGGATAAGCTTTTTTCCGCCTACTGATAATTTTATTATCGTTATCACGTGTTTTTACTGTTTTATTAATGTTTACAATGTTGACCACAATATGTCCCATATTATGCAATTCACTTCATAGTTCATCTATATCAGTAGTTGGATGAAAACCCCGAATTACTACCCGATATGTTTAATCTGCTTTTAGTTTATACAAGATACTCCATTAAGAGTATGTTTCTTATTCTGTTCTAGTTCTTTATTTAATTTTATAAGATTTGTAATATTCCGAAAAGCATCGGCAGTTTTAGCATAGACAACTATATCGCCATTGTTTATAGTTTTATAAGTGTAATTATCATTTCTTAGTTTTTCACCTATCATATTACGAAACAGAGTAAAGTTTTTAACGCCGCTAACCGTCACCTTGGGTGGTGTATTTTTTCTATTAGATGATCGCTTTTCTTTAACTTCAATATTGTCTTCATTACCAACATGTTTGTTATTATGTTCCACGCTCAAAATGGATTGCATATTAATTAAAGTCAAGCTATAAAATATTGCGCATACCTCGGTGCTGATGCAGATACAGATCATATACTACTAAAACTTACATCACCTATCAGTTTCAAACGTCCTATATTAAAAAATAGATCAACTAAATAGAACTTGATAAAACTAAAAGATAATTCATATAGAAACAAGTTTGCAGATATTAGTGATAAACTGACAGAAATAGATGGAAAAAGAACGAATATATAACAAAATTGGCCTATGGTAAAGAACTCGATAATTCAAGTAGCAGAAAGAGTAGTTGGGGGAAAGAAAAATAAACAAAGTAAACTATGGATGACGAACAAAATTCTGAACATGATAGATGATAGAAGTAATCTGGAATCTACAATAAACACATCAGACGAAGCTAAACGGAAATATACTATGTTAAAAAATATCATAAATCTGGAATGTAAGAAAACTGAAGGAAAATGGTGGAAACACAGTGCGCTGAAATTGAAGATGACTTAAACAAGGACCGTATGGATATAGCGTATAAAAAATAAAGCAGACTTTTAAACGGGATATTGGTGTACAAAAACGTACAATTTATAAAACCAATGGAAAGCCACGTCAAAGTTCTACGGAAAAGCTCTAACCTGGAAACAATATATGGAAGACCTATACGAACAAACAACAAAATGGGCCATGGACGAAATATATATGCAAGAAGAGGAAAGTGATACGTTACTTCGAGAAGAGTTTGAAATTGCCTTACAACAACTATGCTCAAAAACATTAATTACAGCAATCTATAACTTATATAGCAGACAGAGAGTGACTGTCAAATTCAATTACGTCGAGTCGGAAAAAACTATAAGTATAAGGCAGGGATGTTTACTATCTCCTGGACGCATTTTCGGAAATGATTATAAATGAAACGTTCAGTAAATTTAAACAAGAAATTAACATCAGAGGCATAAGATTGCAGGTGATTAAATTCGCCGATGACCAAGTTTTACTTGCGGATAGTCCCAAAACACTTTCAGCAATGATTAAAAAATTGAATACAGTATTGAAAAAATATGGAATGGTGATTAACATCAAAAAGACAAAAGTTATGACAGTTGGCAAGATTTGTCCACAAATAAAGATAAAACTAAAAAAAGAAATAATAGAACAAGTAAAAGCATATAGATACTTAGGTCAGACCATAACGCATAATACGGATTGCACTAAAGATATTAATCATCGTATAGCAATGGGAAAAAAGACTTTTAACGATAAATATATAACACAGAAAACCGTCAATATACGTAAAAACTTTTGTATGGTCAGTGGCACTATATGTTGCGGAAACATGGACAATGAAGTAATGAGACCGAGACAGATTAAACGCTTTTGAAATGTGGTGTTGGCGACGCCTACAGAAAATTAGCTGGGTATACAAAATAAAGGACACAATTGTACCAGAAAGAATAAATGAAGAAAAGAAGCATCCTACACAGTATACGAAAGAGGCGACTTAAGTGGCTAGGTCGTGCATTACGTCAACATCAAAATATCCTGAAAGATGTTATCGAAGGAAAGATAATGGGGGAAAAGCCACGTGAGAGACCACGAACAACACTTATTGATTCATTTCCAAAGGAAAGTGGAATACCGACTTATCCGGAATTAAAGAAAAAAACTCGCGACAGGCTAGAGTGGAAGTGGTTGATACATGGTGCGAACCAGCCTACGGGCTGATACACTGATGATGATATATATATATATATATATATATATTATCTTAAAGCGTGTGTTACATCATTGATTTGATCAGTTCTTTTGTCCATCTTCAATCTTCTTGCCTACCGACGTGAATATATATATATATATATATAGTCAAAAGTTATAAAGAAGAAAACGATATATTGTCAGATACATATATCTACGCGCGCACACACACATAAATATGTGTGTATGTGTATGTGAAAATATATATTTAATTCTTAACAATTTCGATGTATATATTTAATAATATGCCCCCTAAAACACCGTTAACACATTTTTATGCATAGTTAGACATTTTGTTTTCGTTGCCTAAGATAATTTTTCTGCGTAACTAAAACGATTTAGACGACTTGTTTACGAAATGGTAACCGTTATTTATACGAAACGACGGTTTTGTTTATACTGGTAACCGTTCCTTTTTGTCACGTCCGTAATAAAAACGTACGCTAAGCACGATTCTATACAGTATGAAACGTTCCGTTTATCGCTTCGAATTTAAATCACGATTTCGAAGCTAATTTTTTTTTAAATAAGCGAAAAGGAAAAAAATGTGAAAATATTACAAAAAGCCAAAAGTAAATCGGATGATCATAATGTGGGACTACTACGGGGACAGATTAGAAAATAGGCAAATAAAATGATCGATTATCTGGAGAGATATTTTTGGAGCGATAAAAAAAAACGCAGTTAGAATTGAGCGAATAATGAAAGGAAAATCTTCGAAATCGCTTAAAGTTAACATACCGAAATGTATAATGGTTTAGAAAAGTAAACAGAACAAAAGAAGAAACTGGTGGTTATTCAGGAATTCCCCGTTTATATTAATATGATTCGTTTATAATAACGAAAAAAACGTCACATCTGTCGCGTAAAGCACTTAATCGCGGCGAGGTCTAATTATATTACGACCACGTGTAGGAAATTGTAACGAGTCGAATAAATTAAAAAATAATCGAATCGCAAAATTTAATAGGGAAAAAAATAAATATCAATTCGAGATGGGAGCTTTAGGAAATTATTGCACCGACATTATTCGAGAACCCAACGAGAAGTTTACACTTCCAATTCAATTTCTGATATATGAAGCTAAACGCCGTATTAATTGCTATACATCCTAATCTACATAAAAACCATTCGAAATCAGGTTGTGCTGACTGCTTCAGATACCTATGTTTAAATCGAATTATTGTCATCCCACACCAATCCAGAAATCCGCTTTGCGATAACAGTATACATAACAGTATACAGACTATATCGATGCATTTTAAAGGCTTATTAAATTAAAAAAAAAAAAAAAAAAAGAGTTAATGCTAGTGATCAAAGACACCGCTCGAAACATATGGGAGACGAAATTGAACAACAAGAATTAAAGTTGTACTATTGGGGAACTTCACATGGCGCGCAAACAGACGAGAAGAGATTGTACTAAGCAAAATTCGCATCAGCGACACAAAAATAACGGACATTTATTGCAAAGCGAACCTCCATCACCATGTATGTTTTATGGCGATCAAAATGTTGTCTATTGAACGTGTTATCCAAAACTGAACAAGGAACGTGAAGAAGCCTTTTCATACGAACAAAATCAATGTTCGTATACTATTTCGCATTCTACCTTGTATGATCTTTTTTTCAACAATGTTCTATTGTACGATTATATTGCAAGATTCAAACGCGTTTGATTATTTTTATACTCATCGTACGGATAATTAAAATTCAATTAGGCTTAGATCCAGCTTTTCCGCTTTACATGTTTTCCGGTCAAAGAGGACACTTATCATCCACAGATGCTGAATTTGTGGACGTTATCCATACGGACGGCGGCGTATTTGGATTTCCTGTAGCGTTAGGCGACGCCGATTTTTTTCCGAACGGTGGATTTCCAGCTCAACCGGGTTGTCAGATTAATTCTTTACTACGAAAAGGTCAAATAGCGCGAATCGGTAAAATTTTACGTAATTCTCGAATAAGAATATTTCTTTCTTCGCGTTTAATTATATAACTACTCGTCGTATTGAAGGTAGTTCGTCTTTCAATCGTCACCGGTTAAATGCAATTTTCAGCTCTCACGATTGATTGCTATACGTTCACAACAGTTCTTTTGGGTGTGTAAAGTTACATTTAGTTCCGAATGACTGTCACGATAATCGTTGATAACTATTTTACTGGGAACGTCTGTTGATTTTTCAATGTATTTTTACTTCTTTCGTAGTTCTGTCGGTTCTCATTCGCGTTTTGTCTACTTGTGTAGTTGTCCGAAATGAGTGTAACTATCGAGTCGACGGGAAAGAAGAATGATTGGACACCCCTTTCGATGGAGAAAATTGAAGACGATGAATTACGCACGTCGTGAAGAGGAACAAAATATGCACCTTAACGACGCACGATTATATTCGCATGTTTGTTGAACGATTCTCAACGCCGCACGAGCTCCATAAGAAACACAAAGCAATAGTGATCAACGATTATCTAATAGTCGTCCCGAGCAAAACGTACAACTCTTAAATAAAAGAGTCGCTACTTAAATAAAATGACGTCGACAAAAATAACGCACATATTTTATGTACTAATATAAAATATCCTAAAAAGAGAAAAAATGCAAAATAGAAAATAATAAAGAGCCGAAATAAAATAATTTGACGAAAAAATAAAAAATCGCAGATAATAATGGAAAATATGTAGAGCGGTATTTATGATTAAACTAGATAAAACTAAAACCCGGCACGCATTCTTCGCATCGAGACGTACGTATTTATTTCGACACTCAAAAATATCTTGGCATGCAACTCTATTCTAGGTTTTTGCGGAAGACACGCCTAAAATTAAGGTATAAGAAAATCAAGGAGAAATTTGCCATTTAGGACGGAGCTTCTCTCTTGATCTATACTGTAAACACCACCCACGGATAATTAAACCGTTTCGAACGTACAGAGTTGCCTTTGTGAGGTTTGAACGAAAAAGTTCAGTCATAACACGGTAAAAACACGACAAAGTACATCGTTGACGCATAGCGTTACTCTCATACACAGATTACATTCATCGCGGCCTTGAAGTAAAATTGATCATCGATATGACTAAAGAATTTTCAATTGTTCATCAGAGATGTGGCAGTGTTGAAGCTATCGAACATCTGGACACTGGAAAAGTTATACGCCGTTTGAAGAGATTGAAGCCACATACCTTTTCTTATAGTGGCTCCGGTTATTGGACCATCAACGAGCTTAAATCAAAAATACAAAAGTTCTTAAGAATACGTTAGTAATCAACGACATTGTATACGAAAGAAGATGCCGTTAGATAGGACATGTAATAAGAAATTACAAATATTTAATACAGTTAAAACGAAAGAAAGACTAGTAGTAACAGAAATACTATGGAAAAATCATATCTCGCCAATAGTAGTTGACACAAAGATGAACAATTATCAAATAATGAATGAGAACCCGAATTACGCGCTTAAAAGTAAAACGATTCTAATTGATATACTTTTTCAGATGTTTCATCAATAATCGAAAAAAAATGAAAAGAGAGAAATAATGGGACATAAATGTATATTTTCCCTCAGACATACTAATAATAAGATGTGTAAGTCAGCTTAATTATAATCAAGTTCGATGAGAATTTATACATCAAAATAATTATAACAAACGAGATTGTAAACGGGCTTCCTCCAAAACTAATTTACGCAGCAATTCTTAATTAACTTAATACGTAAATTAGGATAATCTCTTAAGGTTATCCCTTATACTATTTATATCCTTCGTCATGAAACAACAATTGCTTCGTATAAATAAATAAACTAATAATTATAAAATAATATTTAAACCGGTTTAATTTCATTTACTCAGTCTCCTGTAGTCACGACAGAGCTTGGCAATATTACGCCGAGTCGGTGTTGAATGAGAAAGGATTTCCAACGGTAAAATGCGCCAATTACGACGCCTTCTTAGCTGGTAAATGTCAACGAACTAGCCTAGCGGCCAACGGGTCGCGCGTAATGCAATATATGGGATTCGCTATTAATAGAGAGTAAGTAATGGTTCCTGAAATACATAAATATTTAATCGAGTATCTTTTAAAAAGGACATTGGTAATAAAATATGATGTACATTTTTTTTTTTTCGACTTCCGGTTAAACGATTTAGTTAACTTGTTCCATTAAAAAGTAATAACATATAATCGATAAGTCGATTTATCGATTAATATGTTTCGCGACAATAAAGATACAAAACTAATTTCGATATATAATGAGCAACGTCGTACGCACGAGTAGCGAGCTAAATCAGATATTCAAATTAAAATTTATCACAGTTGTATAATGCAAAATTAAACAATAGTATTCGAAACGTATTAATAGAGGCTAAATAATTAATAGTTCCTTTCGAAGTACATAAATATTGATTAGAATTTTACATATGGGAAGAAGAACATTTGTCATACAATAATTAACTGATATACATTTTTTTCGGCATCTATTAAACGATTTAGTTAACTTGTTCCATTAATAAGTAATAACATAATTAATCGATCGATCGATTAATATATTTCGGGAGAATAAAGCTACAAAACTAAACATATATAATGCTAGCGAATGTACATCGTACGCACGAGTAACGAGTTAAATCGGATATCAAATGAATTACAGTTGTATAGCACAAACTTAAACGACAATATTTGTAGCGTATGATATAATGTGCATAACATAGGTGTGAAAATTAATACGTAAGAGTATGCCAAATTATATCTGCGAGGAAATACAAAATCACGCAAATAAAAATGAACAACATGATTTTATCAAAAAGTGATCTTTCTAGACTTCAAATGAATGAATTATGCAAGATAGAAATGACAATATAAAAACGAACCTCAATGAGGTTGTAGACATATGGAATGAGTATTGCCAAACTCTTTATGGTGATAATAATCAACGTCATGGCTCTATTGATAGAACACAGATTCAAATCGATAACCCTTTTGACGAACCAGAGCGAGATATCAAAAGTTAAAGAAATAAAACATAAACTGCGGATACTGGCTCCTGGACAAAAACTTCCGAGTTACCTCTAAAATCGAAATTATTACTTTACATGGCAGTTATTAAGCCGGTGTGGACATACGGCATATCACTCTGGAAAACAGCATCAATATCGAATATCAAAGTGGTGCGCAGCGATCCCAATCAAAAATACTAAGGATAATAGCCGATGCACCCTGGTATATACGAAACGAAAATTTGCATAAAGACCTAAAAGTACCACATGTGCACGAAGTATTTCGATATTGCAGTAAAGATTACTTGCACAGGTTAAAGGGTCACTCTAACCAGCTGGCGGTAGATTTATTAAATCATGTCAATGAACCTCGCACCCCTAGATCTTCCCCTTCGGGTTTAAATAATTTGTGAGGTAGTTTGGAGTGTCATTGTTGAAAGACATCTCCCATCTTCTCATAACTCGCATCCTAGTTGCTTATTGGCTACATAAGCCAGATTGCAATTTATATATATATATATAAAGTTTTTCTTTACCGTTATTAGGTGTGTATAAAGTTTCATACCTAAACTAAAATTGCCTGTTATAAATAATACTACGGAACATAATTTATTCAACGATAATAATCACCGCGATTTATCGTTTTCTCTCTATGTTTTAAAATGTTTATCTATTCCTGAAGAAGTTGTTCGATGTAACACAGACCCCTTTATTCAAATTTTTACAGCACGTCAGCGAACCAAAGGTTTATTTTGCCAGTTTTATGGCTATTCTACGTATTCATTTTTTATTACAGAGCGGTAATAAATTTTTCTTCTCTTGTCGCAAAATCAAAGAATATAATTGTAATTGTTCTCGTTAAAATATGCTAATGACGAGGGTATCAAATACCTCGATCTCCTTGAACTTACTGCTTTCCACCTTCACGAATTTCATCTGAAGAAATTTTTATTTTTTTATTTCTAAATTCGGTGTTCTCGCTATGTGCCCGATTCTATTGCATCGCCCAAGAGCGACCGCTGCATACAATTACTACTTTTAATACAGATCACTAATTATATGTAAATTAATGATATACGTAAACAACTTCATTCATTTTATGTTTTTGTTCCAACATTAACTAATATAATTTATTTATTTTTAACGTGTATACAGATTTTACAATATAAACTTGGAATAACAAATTTTCTTAAAGCAATTATAAAAGTTATTTTCATTATTATTATATCATTTTTATTATTATTTTTATTTTTATATTACGGGGGGGGGGTGAAAATTTATTATATGGTAGGTCCGCGTAAATATTCGCTAATCCGATAATTATCACCCTCGTTAACGTTCCAAATTTCGATTAATTTATCGTAAAATTCTGTTAACCGTTACAGGTTAAAAGGAAAATTCTATCTCGTAACCAATGGACGAGAGCCATTCGCTACTAATTATTACACGGACGAATAAAAGCTACAATTATTTTATTTTGTTTTCTACACGTTAATTTTAATTTTATTTATTTATTAAAATTTCTATTCTTAAATTTTAATTATTTTTTGTATTATTTAAACTACGACTAGTCGAAAATGCTGAGATCAAATCATAAACCTAAGATTTAATAATAGGTATTTTCTTAAGAATTTTTCTAAAAGTCTAACGATCGACGACATTTAGACTCAAAGATCTTTTTGTATTCGGAGCCGATAACGAATTCTGTTTTTATTTATATCGTTTGACCCGATTTTATTTATTTTTAAATAAAGTTATAAAGTTTATACTTATATATATATATATATATGTGTAATTATCTACGTATGTTGCACATTTTTCTCGTTAATTAAATCGGTAAATAAATAAATATTAAACTTTATAATATAAAAGAAAGAAAGAATTTTTCGCTTTTATCATATAAAATATGAAATGAATTCGAAAACAATAAAAACCAACAAATATTACCAAATTTTATGTGTAAAACATTTGATAACGATTTTAATAAGGTTATTCAACACAGACATACATATATATTGAAATTCAAATAAATCAATTAAAATATGAAAAATTAAAATAAAATAATAATAATAACAATAAATGCGTTATTTGAAAATGTGGTATATATATATATATATATTTATTTATTTGACGTGAATACAACACGTCTTATTTAACAACGATTGATCGATGATGTTGATAAGGCCCGAAATTACGATATGCCCGATAGAGTAAAAATAATAATAACAATAATAATAATAATAATAATAATATATATATATATATATATATATATATATATATATATATATATATATATATATATATAGGGTGGCCTATAGAAGAGGGACGGTTTTGTTGTTTTTTTGAATAGTTAAAAAATTACTCGACCAAAATTTTTGAATGAAATTTTATTTGAAAATAGGAAAACGAGAAATTAGCCTATAATCATTTGTGGAACGCAGCGTCGTTCAGATGATCGTCGTGTGCTACAATATACATTCATGCAATCTATACAAAATTTTTGAATACCATTTCGAACATAATTCGATGACTTTTTGAAATTACTTCAGAAATCCGATTTTTCAAGGTCTTCAGATCTCGTGGACGTGTTTCGTTAGCGCCATCCTTAAGGTATCCCTACAAAAAATGTCGCGTAACTTTGAATTCTTTTCGAAACTTTTTTTGCATTGTCGCGATCGACTCACGCCGAAATTAACGTGTCCCGCGCAAAACGCGCATTCCTCCTCGTTATTAGATGTCGTGATAGCTTGTGTACACACTAAACGTGGAGCACAGTTACCACATCACGGTGGTATAACCGTAATACCGGGATCTGTTATGTATTTCATACGTTGTAGCAGTCTTACCAACTGCGCCATTAAAAAAAACACAAAACTATCCGTCTTCTCTGGGTCATTATATAATTATGAACCAAACAAAATATAGCACCAATAATCACTAAAAGTTTTTTATTGCGAAGTTTTTCGACTGTCGTTATATAAACATTTCTGATAATTCATATGTAATATTTATTTGTGCGTGCTTGAAAATGACGTAATTGTCAAAAAGCTTCGCAATAAAAAATTTTTAGTGATTATTGGTGTAATATTTTATTTAGTTTATAATTAATAATAAAATCACTACTCTCGAATATATTCAACATTTAATGGAACCTGAACCAGGTTTGGAGATATATATCAATTTTGATGAAGAATTATTTTTCAAAATCTGTTTTATAAATAAAATTTATTGTAAATAAATCTAAAATTGAAATTACGTCTGGCTAGTGAAATATGTATATCAAATTTTAAATTGTCGTTATATAAACATTTCTGATAATATGTAATATTTATTTGTGCGTGCTTGAAAATGACGTAATTGTCGAAAAGCTCCTGGTGTTATCTTTTGTTTGGTTTATAATTAATAATAAAATCACTACTCTCCAATATTTTCAATATTATATATATATATATATAAAGCTTTACATCATAATGATATACACACAACAAGGTTAACTTACTAAATCTAGAAAATTACTGTGATAAATGATAGGCTACAGGAAAAAAACACAAAAACCTGCGTATCGGAAGAGTTCATACTAAACTAGTGGTGAATTTGTTACGTGTATACCCATAGATAAGCTCATAAATATGATGAGATGGTAACTAGCCTAGAGGCTTCCTCGTGTCACTGGTTTATTCGTTTAGATTCCTTATCTCATTTCGACAGTTTTCACGCACTCGCTGAGCACACGCGCCATTACGTGATAGTTTTTTTTTTTTTTTTTTTAAACCATCGAATATTTTAAACCAAAATAATTAATGTAACAAATCTAGTCGATAATAGAATAAAATAAGAATACTGTTCGATATAATAGAAACGATTCCCATTAAATAATAGTAAAATAAATAAATGATTATACTAGTAGAGTTATATTTATAAAGTTGCTCGTTGTACCCCAAATCTGGATACCATATGACCAGATTGGCTTCAAGACTGTTTTATATAGTAATACTTTATTTTCATACGACAGTGTTGAATATTTGCCCATCAGCCAATAATTTAGACATAGTACAAAAATTTCAATCTCAAGTATTGCGGAATATCGTGTCAGCGCCATGGTATGTCCGCAATGACGACATACACAAGGATCTCCGTATACCGTCTGTTAAAGAGGTAGTCAAAAGCTGCGCTGAAAGATACTTGCATCGACTTCAAACCCACATCAATCAACTAGCAGTCAATGTTCTACGTAACGGCATGAAATTCAAACGACTGAAGAGACGCAGTCAGATCGAATTGGGAAATCGACCGTAGCGATCAACTAGTTTATATATATTATATATCATATATTATATTATATTGTATAATAATACTAAGATAAATTAAGGGATACGACCGTTGGGAAGTGTCCCGTTATAGCTTTTTAAACAGATCAGTGCTGCCTATTGTTCAACCGAACAGATTGCACGCATCTTTAAGCGTTAAAAAGAATATATATATATATATATTTATAAAGTATAAATTTTAATGAAATTTGATAATAAATTAAAAGAAACGAAACATTAATAAAACTGTATAAAATATCGAAATGGGAATAAATACAAATTAAGAACGCCATATACGAAGCGGATATATTCCGTCATATCGAAAGCATCCATCGAGATTCATCACCGGCATCAGTGCCTGAGCTGCGATGCATCGTCGGGGTTTAACTTTTTCTTTTTTTTTTTCTTTTTACAGGATATACGAAGTAATTTTATTCGTATCAAAGTTTTATATGTACCGACGTGTCAAAATGTTATTTACCTCGTGATTATTATTTATACTTGTAAAATAATAATAATACTAAAGAAATTTTAAAGGTTATTTTTTATTAAATTAATATTAAATAAGATCGTAAAGGTTGGATGAAAATTTAGTGGGCCGGCTATTCCCGTGCTGGCTTCTGTTCATTTTAATAGAGAGTTTTGAGAGCGTAAGTCGAAATGCGAACGCGACCACAGTAGTTATTTCATCGTATCGATGTAAATTATCATCGATCATCGACGTGGCTAATAAATATGTCGTTATAAATTTTTTCCAATCACGACGTGGAAAATTATAATCATTATAATTGAGCCAAATATCGTTTTAATATTATATATATAGTATGGTTATATGTGTATGTATTTATCGATATGTAATTAATTGTTTAACCACAAAAATAGATAAATAAGTAGATGTCATTGTTGATGTTTTATAAATATATATATATATATATGTATATACTACAAGTTATCCATGGTTCGCCTGTGTAATTATTTTTTTAATACCATATCGCTGTCTCTTCCTTTTAACATGTTTATATTATATATTAGTATAGTATACGTGTGTATATATATATATATATATATATATATATATATATATATATATATATATATACATTAACCTATATCGGTCCAGTGCTGGACGTAGGCTTCCCAAATCAATAAATTAGTGAGAAAATAGTCTAAACTCCCGTGCGGGGCAGGCAAATTGGAAGATACCAACAATACTCAACACACTGAGCCGGCGGTCACCCATCCAAGTACCGTTATTTAACTTCGGCAATTAGACGGAAAGCCGCCGTACTCAACGCGCTCTGCCCGTCGGCATGTACACGTATATATATATATATTCGTCCGTTAAAACTTTAAATTATTTTAATTTATGTCCTATCTGGTACATATATCTATGTGGAAAAAGCTTAGAAAAGAAAGACAGACAGACATGCAAAAATTTAAAAAAAAAATAGATTTTCCCGTTTATGCGTGATAAAAATAGCCAAATGCAGTGATTATAATGAAAATATTCGCAAATCACAGACACTACAGTTTTATATGCGAGTTTAGATATAGTATGTTATATACGTATGTATTTATCGATATGTAATTATGCAATCAATTGTTAATACCACGTAAATAAATAAATAAGTAGATGTTGACGTTTTACAAATAAATAAATATATATATATATATATATATGTATGTATATATGTATACATATAAACAGCTGTTACTTACGATTTTATAATTCAGTTCGTTTAATTGTTTTTCGGTGATACGTTTTTTCGATTGTTCTCGTCTTTCTCTTTTGTATTGATTGAATTTATAAAACAGGTAAATTCCGGGCGATGCCAACGCTTTTAACGGTTTTAACAATATTTTCTTCGACATAACCAATCGAACTCAATCGAAATCTGTTACATATAATGATATAAACAACGATAAACTAATATTATCGGAAATATACGTAATGTTTCTCCGTACGTATGCGGCTGTAAAATAAAGCAATTTACAATTTCACTAAATTCGAAGTTTTTACAAACGTTAGCGTCAGCCTGAACAGATGTACACCCAAACCCTCGATTCAGCGAATTCGAACAATTAAAAATATGGAAGAAGAAATTTTCATTTATTAATCGCACGTAAGACGGCATTAACACGTTCGTAGCTTACTATCGATAAAACCGAATTAAATAAATGAAAAAGTTAACCGAATTATAAGATGAATATTTAAATTATTCGTTTGCCGTAGAAGAAAATAACACGGAAAAAACCTGCACACCGTATATCTAAATAACAATTCTAAATAATAATGCGACATAATAAAATGATTAAATAACAATAATTAACAAATTAAAGCGAAACGATGCTTAAGGCAGATAGATAACGCGTGCAATGCGCAGGTTGGGCATATCGTAGTCATCGATTATGTTAATTAAATCATTATCGTAAAACTTAAAATTATAATAAAATTTCTCTCAAACTTTATTAACGAATGAGTGAATATCCGGAAATTTTGATTGACTATGCGTTTGTTAATTTTTTGTTTGTACCTATCGGTATTCGACATAATTGTGTAATGCGAATTTTGTACCCTTCTGCAAGTACCGTAGGAATTTGGAACCTAAATAGGGCACGCATATAACCTCGGTCGTATTATCATAGTGCAAATGGACTTTTTTTTTTTTAAACATTCGTATATTACCCTCGATGAAATATGAAAGGAAACATTCGGATGCTTTCACCTGCGCTATCTACAACCCGGTTTATGTGGCTGGTGAAAGTTAGTTGAGAGTCAAAAAAAAAAAACACTAAGTATTTTAATTCTTTGGACTCGGGAATGAATTAGGTACTTTTCGTTTTGAAAAGCTCCTTATAAATAGCGTAGCTTCAGTCTTATGTGTGCTGAATCGTGAGTCCACTGTTTGTAATATTTGTAGAAGTTAGCGGCAGCCTTCTGTAAACCATTAGGTTTTGTTTCCGTTCTGTAAGACTCTCAGAATAATAGTGAGTTCAGCTGTTTGAACAAAAGTTAGGCGGGGTTAATTATTTAACCATATTAAGAATAGGTACTGCTTCAGAATACAGTCTTGAGGAATGCCAGCATAATAGGTTTTAATAGAGGAGTTACTATAAAGATGGGTAACGTATATTACTTAATTACGATTTAATTAGTGTAACCAGTATGTAAATTTTTCACCCTATAGAAAATTTGTTAACGAGTATATTTTATTAATTTAAAGGAAAAACTAATATATAATTAAGTTCGTTACAGATGAATTTGTGTGTAAAACCCAAAAATTTATATATATATATATATATATAATATATGTGCATATATATACATGTAAATGTATACGTGATAAATACCGTTACCACTGATGAACAATTAAATTAAATTTAGGAAAACAAGTCTACCAGACACGGCAATATATTAATTGACGATATGAAATGTTGAGAAGAAAAACTAATTCTAGAATTAACTAAAAAAGCAAATAGACAAGAAGAAATGAAGGAATTTTTAAATATAGTGAAAATAAGTGACACGCGAACAGGCTTAATATTAAATCGACTTAAATGTACCACAATGATGATTGACAGTATCAAACTTGTCAATGTTTTAAATTCAATAATGGATGTTAGACGTAAAGAATATGTCGGAGTACTGCTTACAAATGAACAACATTTAAAAGAACACCGGGGAATGACTAGAGGGGACGGTATGATCACAAAATATTTATTTATTTTAATTTATTACGGCATTAATAACTTAACAAGTTAGATGTAGTAAATGAGGTTGTAGCAGGATATGAGTATAACTGAGGGAATAGTTGAAGGACCGTTGGAGAGGAAACCAGATAAAGGTTGCGAACGGATACGTGGTCGATACGGAAGGAATGTAGGGCAGTGTAGTAAAATATGGCTAATAAGAGAGAGATTTGTGAGTTGTCAAAAGGTGGGCAAAAAGCAGGGTATGGGTACGTTGTAATAGAAATGTGTTTTAATTTTGCTCTTTCCATATTATGTAATATATATATATATATATATATATATATATATATATATATATATATATATATATATATAACCTCTTAAGGATTAATAATATTGTCCCTGAAGATTAACGCAAATTCCTTCTATTAGCTATTAAAAAAACAATAGATAAACCGGCTTATAATTTTAACTCACACAGACCAATTGCCGGGTTCTTGTCTAAGAAAGATCATGTAAACTATATTAAATTATTGCCCGAGATGGTGAGTAGAGACATATCGCAAACTCCCAAAATCTATGTATGGGTTTCGTTCAGCATACTCTACAATGGATTGTGTAACCGACCTTACTACTGATGTATGCAGTTCCTTTATTAACAGCACTTTACTTCCTTCATGTTTTTTTTTTAGATATTCAGTGTACATTATATTAGATCTAATTTAATTATTAGCAATCTATGTTAATCAACGTTCTACACAATCGTTTTAGCTGTGACATTTTTGTGTCAGCTAACAGGGGCGTAGCGTCAATAGAAGCGACGGAAGCGCCGCTTCATTTAACAAATTATGAGTATGGAATTGTTTTTTAGTATCAATGAAAAAGAATATTAGTCACAGAAAAAAAAATAAAGTAACTTTTTGAATAATTTTAAATACAAAAATTAAAAAATATTAAAAAAAACTGCTAGATAAAAATCACCCCCAAGTGAGTGATAGGAATAATTACAAGTCTAATATTCCATTTTATTACTTGCGAGGGTTTCTGCGTATATTAGTGATAACTAAAAAAGTCTGCGCGCAATTGGAAGCGCTAGCCGCGTTCGAGATCACATACACAGTGATATTTGCGCGAGTTTTTATCAATACGATCGCACAGTAGTGTGTATTGAGGGTGAAAAAAAGATACACGTGCATGTCGATGTGGAAGCGATAGAGAAAAGCCTTTTCTGGTCACATACATTGGTCAACAACCTGATTTTTATACACGCCCGTCAGTATGTTGCGTATGTTCATATTATTGTAGTTGCGACACGTTTTAGTTTGATCGCTTTTCTATAATATGCCGTTTACTAATAGTGGAACTGGAAGCACTCGGCTCTCGGTCTGTGACACCACTACAAAAGAAACTGTACCGGCTTGTTCGTCATCATTTACGGCAACTACTAATGCACCAGCCCCTTCAAATGTAATCTCTTCCAAAATTGAATCTGTATGCAATTGCATTATTGAAAAACTTCTACTGGTTAGTTTTAGTGTATTAAATTTTTAACAAAAAAATTATTTTATTCAAAATGGTAGTCCAACGCCTACAGAATTTGTTTACAAAATCAAGAGGACATAAATCATTTAATCGACATTTTTAAACAAATTTAAACACAACAATCACATGGTTATGCGGTTGTAAGAAAATAAGAAACTATTTCGTTAGACTTACCATTTATTTAACCAAGAAAGAAATGCATGGAATGCAAGTGGCTTCGATCATCTGAATAATCTGCATAAAGCACGAAAACGACAAAACTGTCTGTTAATCATATTATTTCTTTAAAACAGCTTTAAGAACTTGGAAAAACTCCTATTGAAAACTGTTTAGGTGAACATGTCCGTTTATCAGTTCAAATGTATAATGATAATGTAAAAAAGAATAGAAAAATTCTTAGTTGTATGATAAAAGTTGCATGTTTTTTTTTTTAGGAGAACGAGAAATTATTTTTAGGGGGGCATAATGAATATGAAAATTCAATAAACAGGGGAAATAATATCGAATTATCGAAAGAATTGAGTGAATTTGACAGTGACTTAGAAAATCAATTGAATAATTCAACAGTTTTTTCTGGATTATCGCCTGATATTCAAAATGACGTCATTACACCTATTTCATGAAATGAAAATTGAACTATCAAATTCATTTTTTATATCAGTTATAAATGGATGACACAACAGATGTTGCTACAAAATCTCAATTGTCAACTGTACTTCGATACGTAACGAAGACTGGTAATGTCGAAGAATGATTTTTACATTTTCAGAATGTAAGTAACGATGCTCAGTATATTTAGCGGAAAAATTTTCTGAAACTTTAAATGTGAAAAAAATGGCTGGTGAACATAACGGTCTTCGATCACAAAGCCATTTTCGTTCACAGTTATGTTCATAAATTGAATTTAGTTGTTAGCTACGTAAAACTGTGTAAAATATTTTTTATTTATTTTTCCAGCTTTGCTAATTTTTTTTTTCAAAATCCACAAAGATAACTGCACTGTTAGACACAAAAACTTCGATGCACACATTTCTGTGGAGACAGAATTTCCGGTAAAAATAATTATAAAAAAAAAGAAAAAAAAGATCCGACGAATCGCCTTCAACACACAGGTATGAACTTACTTATGAAGATTTAGTACGAGATGCAAATAGGAAATATGAAATGGAGTCTCACAACTCAGTATTGGATTTTGCGGTGACAAAAGTAAACGAACGTTTTCATGAGGAAATGTACCGAAGCTTCGCTTATTTGGATCCGAGGAACTCCCAAAAAATTAGTGAAGAAGCATTTAATGGTTTTAAAAAATTGAGTGAAATACACACAAAATTTGACAGCGAAACGAATCTTCAAAATTTGAAAAAAGAATTAATCCATTTTGCTCAAAATTGGAAATATTAAAAAAAAGTCTCACAGATTTACGTTACGAAACAGATTTAAATGATCCTGATTTTCCGGACAAAGATTTGGACTTGACTAATCAAGAAGAAGAAGACGAATCGAAATCGAACACCGAACATTTTAAATCCGAAGTATGCGGTTCTCGTTCTTCCAAATCTTACTAGAAAAATTGCATATTATGCTGTTGGAGTATTTTAGAGAAATATAGCCTAATTTCTACATCCAACGTAGTAATAGGTTTGGCATATAAATATTTCGCTACACAATCCGTTACCCAAGTTGCTTGTGAAAAGAGCTTTTCGAAACTCCGGTTTATCATGAACCGATTAGTATAGCACAATGTGGCAGGAATTTTATGCTTATGTGTATCGAGAAAGACATTCTTGAAAAAATCAGTAACGATCAAATTATTGATTTAACCGCAGAAAATTCGAAACTTTTGACGGTAACACTCATTTTTTTTAAATAAGTATTTTTATTCTTTGTTTGCTCTTTAATTTTAAACTAAACAGTTGACATTCTTTTTTCAAGTACCGTTTGTATTTTTTAAGTAATGTTTTGGTATCTAATTCATTCAATCATACATTGAAAAAAAAATGGGTACAAGCCAAGTTTTTTTATTGTTTTTTTTTATTTTTTTATTTTGACCTAAAATCCGAACTTATCCGTCATTTTTTTAATTGTAAACTAAAATCCAAAGTATTTTTTCATTATTATTATTTTTTTTTAAATGTTTTTTTTCCAAATTATAGGTAATAGATAATTATTAATTTGTATTTCACGTGTTTTTTATATTATTATATTGTAATTGATTGTTGTATTTTCAAATAAATAAAAAAAATTTTTTTGGAAGAAAAATTACGAAACTGCCCCAAAATTTTTAAAATATGTCCCGAAAACTGGCGCCGGTATGCGCTTTGCCCGGTTGAGTGATTATGAGTCCATCCGCCCCTATATATACATGTAACATATATATATATATGTAACATATATATATATGTAACATATATATATATATATATATGTAACATATATTATATATGCGTACGTGTGCACATTTTTGTATTGACGTAAGCAGTGGACTAATACAGGCTAATCGTAATTATATATTATATATTTATACACACATATATATAATATACGTGTGTGTGTGTGTATCTGTATACGTACAACCCAGGTGAAATTCACACCATGTTACTCGTTTACAGTTATGGGAATATATATATATGTATTTATATATATACATGTACATATACACGCATATACCTGTGTGTGTATGTATTCATATAAGCATATGTACACAAATTCGATTGTTTCTATTATAAATTTAACGAAGAAAGATGCAAACACAAATTTAAGTGATAATCGAAGTGAACGAATGTTAAAACGATTTCTAGAAATGAAACAACACACGGTGGAAAAGGGGAAACTTTAGAGAAAATTGGGAAGGTTGAAACATCGAAGCCTTACGACGGCTGAACTTCGAATCAATACGGCGCCTCTATTAGACCGTCACCTGGTTACCTTTAAAACATTTTACTTGTATCCGTTATCTATCCTACTACAACGGTTGCAATTTTCAGAGATTATGCTTCTTCACACGATTCGAACAAAATTTCTCGAAAATATTATTTTACTCTATAAGACTTAAATTTCTAAACAAAGTTTCATGCGATGACTGGTAACTGACATATCGAAATAGATATATAACAGTCATAATATACATATATATATATATATATGATTGTAAAAAATTTATAAATTTACCTTTAACGATTGATATCTAATTAGAAATATATATAATTTTAAGGAAAACACGAATATATGGGTTTTCGGTAAAACAATCAAATGAATTCTCGTATATATGGATAGATATATATATATATATATATACAAATGATGCCGTTTCAATTTTTTTTATAGGAAATATATACTTAAATAACAGCGGAAGCTGCATTATAATTCTCTTTAAACATTGTATATATATATATATATATAATTATGTACAGAGTTACTTGTATTCTGCGTTTCGATGGCTGTAGTAATTATAACTGACAATTGAAACTTTCGTAAAACATGAATAATACTCGTAAATTGAGGACGACTTTTTGTTGAAACATTTATTACGTTGAGCGAAATTTAAACGTAATTTGTGAAATTGTCACGTTATGTATAATTTTAAAAATTTCGCCAGCTATTAAAAATTTAAAATTATACACTACACCGTCAGTATTTCCGAATAAAATAATAATTTTAAACAACGTTTAACTCTACTAACATCGTACAATATCGTTACGTCGTTCAAAAGATACTACCTCTATATTACTAGCTAACCGATTTCGGGCTACTTACACCCCCGAGCTTCAAGCGTTAACAACTGAACTCCACCACCTCCACTACTACGTACACTACGTGCGATCGTTCAGAGTTAGCATCCCTTAGGAAAATGAGCATCGGTGTATATTCGTTTTTAGTTCGTAAGAATACCTAACCTTGGATAAAACTTCTGTTTCGTTTTAATTCGTAAAATCTACCTCACCGAGATGTTTTACTTTTGTTCGAACCGAGCGAGTGGTTATTATTTCATAACGATCGAAATATACGGGATTTATTAGCGAATTAATTTCCTAATACCACACGGATGCTATATAACAACAACAACAACAATGTACGTTTCAACATAATTTACGGAAAATAATAAAAACAAAAATTTTATATAATAATTACTTAACGACCAGCATGGCTAACCGTACATCAGAATTAATATAAAAACGCTTAATATATAAAATAAACATACTTATAATGTAATGACAGTAAATATATATATATATATATATATATATATATATATATATATATATATATATATATAATAAAAAAAAAAATTACACTGCGATAAAGAAAAGGTTATAATAATAATAATAATAATAAAACAAGAGAATGACACACGTTAGATAAAAGTAAATATAGAAGAAATAATAAATCGTAAAATAAGTACCGTATTTACAAAAGGGTATTATGTTTGATATGTTTATATTTACTATACATAAATTGGAATCGTAATTACCTATGGTAGAAGTTAAACGTATATCGTGAACTAAGCGGTAATTTATGATCCTTAATATAAGACGCGTTTAACGATTTTGTAGTATCTAGGGACATTTAGAACACATCTGAGACACCTATTTTGTAATACTTGTAACTTGTTAAAATTGATATTTAAAACAAAACTCCAAGCTGAACAACAGTACGTGATTACGGGACGAATAAGTTATTTTGTACGGAATTAATTTATTATTAACATTAAGAAATGATTTTCAAATAACACAAATTATAACTTTCGCTTTGAACATTAATGGGTAGAGTTGAAAACTGGTTCGAAAACTAAAACACGAAAATTAATTAGAATGAGTTTGTTAATATTCAGTTTACTAACAAAAATGTCGCAACTTTCATTGATAACACTTCGATAAAGAATGTAAGATGTCTGGCCTTACATCGATATAGCGTTGGATACAATAATTTACAAAACCGTTTCGGTTAATAAACAGCCTAGTGTCGATTGATAACGAACGTTTTATCTACATTTCACAAACCTATTTGGAAGTAGGCAAAAAATTTGGGTTGTAGAGAAATCAACAAATATTAAAACTATACAGACCGTTCGAAATAAAGTTGTAAATTTTTCAATTAGTAACAAAACTGCCTCGGTATGTCACGGACAAAATTATTGGCAAGTTTTGTTCATTTTTTTTTTTTCTGGTTTTCCGGTGAATGATTATTTCTGCCGTTAATTGTTAATTTAAAATATTACTTAATACTCGCTATTCCTAGTGTTTTTGACTTTTATACTTGGCGCAGACAAATTAATGAATCCTATTAAAAAAAATGTGCAAACTATTTTAAAATAGTGTACTTTTATAACTAATGATTGTAACGGCCAATTAAACGAAGTAACCTTCAGTAAAGACCAAACAAGTCTTCAGAGGTGCATGTTCCGCTTGCTTCGATCGATTTTTTACTGAAAATTCATTCTTAATATCCCTTTTTGAAATCAAAGTCCGAGTATCAATTTTTACCAAACTGTTCGTTTCATTTTGGCAAGCCTTAAAACTGTATTCGCTATTACCGAATTGTTTATTGATTGAAATATTTCTATCTGGTTTGTAACTGCTTCTTCAGGTGTATCGTGCGTCGATTTTCACATATAGAACTCTCTTGCTGGCAGCTGAAATTGTATGTTCGTAATAGCATCTCCGCGGTCATTTCTTATTCCTAAATAAAGGCGAAATGTCACCAACTGTCCAGCATCCAACTTTGCGTTGAAATCATCCGTGACAATGGTGATATCCTTCAGTTAATTTCGATAGTTTAATTATATCCTCGTAGAGACTTTTTGCTTCATCTTCTAATTTTTCCGTTTGTGTAGTATACGTCTGAATCACATTAAATTTAACCGGTCTGGTGTTTAAATGGATCATTACGACTATCTCTGATAATGAGCAGAATCCGACAACTGCTTTCTTCACATTTACATTAACTACTATGCCGACTCCGTGTATTTATCGCTACACGAATAATGCATCAAATAATTACTTAAGTCATACCTACTTACCGATGTCCACTTTTATATAGCTTTCACCCATAATATCTGCATCCTATATGTTCATTTATTGAACTTAGATTTTGAAATTTTCCTGCGCCACATACACTTTTAATGTTCCGAGTTCTTATTCGTTTGATACTATCACACTGACTCGGGTGTTCTTTGCACTCTCAGACTACTTGTTGTCTTTTTTTATGTTTTGCCCATCATGATAATATCACGAGGAAAATACTGCACTGGTTTCCTCGTGTCTACTGCACGATTATCATTTAGGAATTTCTCAAAGAATAAGTGAAATAAGACTCCTGCGAACAGACCTCATCTCCAACTTGGACAATCAGCCTATCCCCGGTCATAACAAATTTTCCACTTAGTAACAGGCCCTTTTTAAGGTCACAGGCGATAATTAAGACGATAAACGACCCGTTTAAAATAATGCCAACAAATATAGAGTGAAAGAGATAATTCTTTCCGGTGTTATTAAAAATGAGAAAATTGACGTACTTGTTAGAAATTAATTGAAGGACTGGAATAGAAAGAATGAAGTTAACTGCATAGCGAACATAGTGCTATCTTAATAAAAATCAATATTGATGTAGTAAAATCTACCAGCGTAGAAACTAACGACATCTTAATAAATGTATAATCACCTCGATATATATATATATAAACCACTATTCCAAAGAACTTCCAACTATGATTACAATGAGGGCGATTTAAATGGAGATTTTGTAGAAATCTGGGCAGAAAGACTATTTGCATTTAACATTCCATCCAAAACTTCCATCCTTATTTAAACAGTTCAAGATAGAAGAGTGAATATAACCCAGAAAACATATTCGTCAAAAACATTACTGTTCACATGTGCTCCAAGAATATCTCAAACTCAGCACCACACACATAGCAGAGATCAACAGTATGTATTGAAAACGCCGTTATAAAACAAACTATATCCGAGCTGGGCCGCTTTACAAAAGAAATCGATATTTGTGTCAAAAATATTCCGCCTGAAATTGAAGAATATGTGACCTTTGTCGAAGCTTTTAAAGCGATACCTGATAACTATATTCCTCAAGTTATGCGTATGCCTATCGAGAGAAATAGCAAAATAAGTTATTGTGGAACGTGGTAAAGAATGGCAGGGTTTGGTCGACAATGTATGTATCAACTAAAATAGCAGGAAAACATGACAGTTGTTGAAGAAATTAAAGGGGAAAGATACGTGGGAATACCTAATGTCACTACTAATTATGTTGCCAACAGTTACAAGTCAATGACAAAGCAGGTCAAAAAGCAAAATGACTGAAAAGTAAAAATTTAGTGTTAAAATGCCACACCTCCGAGACAAATCCCTTTCAACAACTAATTATCGAATTTGAGATTTTTTTATAAATTTATATACCGTGCTGTATACTGCTACAGAGGCCAAAAGCACGTTTTAACTACAAATTAATCTAATACATTAAGCGTTAAATTAAAAGTAACTAATGAAGTTATTACAATAGGTCTAGTATATTTGTCTAATTGAGGAAAGTTAGATTATTAAGATTAGCAGTGGAAGGTACTTCTTTGATCGTAATTCTAGTAATGGTCCTCCTTATAACGTATTGTCCCTTCTGCATATTGAGAATCTACATCCGTTCCCGGACATAGCGATTTTTCTAGAGAAGTTGTCCGAGTTTATAAAAATATGAGTTAGTAATTATTACGGTATCACGTTGGGTAAGCTGTAAAGGCATCCCCATTAAAAAAAAAAAAAAAAAAAAAAAGGAAAATTAAGGTTAGAACGGAGAATTTTTAGGTAGGACAATAAATGATAATATGGGATAAAGTTGGATATTACAAGATGAACACATGGAAGGGTTAGTCTTATTGAATATGTAACAATGAATTAATTTGGAATAACCGGTCCGCACTCTTGCCAGTGCTACTTCTTCTCTGCGTGATGACGCACTAAGATGCATCAGCCAGGGGATCCGCTGAATTGCATTAATTCTGAAAATATAGTCTTGGCTTGTCTGATAGCGCAAATTTTTAGTAAATTAAGTATGCCACTTGATGGCACCGGTAGAAGCTGAACTGATGTCATACATGAGGTATCTCTGGCGGACTGGTTTACTTCCTCGTTTTGGCCAATACAGCTGTGTCCAGGTATCCAGATTACATATTTTTCTTTCCCGAAGTAATAAATAATCTTTTCAGCTGTAGGATGAAGCATTTTTGATTTGCTGCATATTTGATGAATAGAACATAAGGATTCCATAAATACAACTACTTTAGCACTGGTTTCGTGTGAATCCATCAATACAACTTGCATAAAAGAGATCGCATGACAAAATTGAAAAGTAGCAAAGTAGATGATAATAAGTTGTATCATCACTATGTATGACGGCGCAATTACAGAAATTGATGTTTTTTGCACCATCAGTGTAAAGCATTGTACATCCAATGAAGTTTGAAAGATTTTGAAAAGTTTCTTTTAACACATATGCTGCGGAGTGGCGTTACGTAAGGAATAAAGATTTTTTCCAAACTATTTAAGTAGAAGTTCTGTTTGTAATTGAAGATGTGAATTCTTTCCAGGAATTTCTTCTTGTTTCTCGAGGTATGAATGTTGCTTTGGCTCTTGCTTTCCTGAAGGCAATGAAATTTTCTTAAATTGGATGTCTGTTAATATCCTTAATGCATTTCTTATACTTTTTGTTTTGTGTTGATTCTTCGTAATATTTATAGAAACAATTACAATTTCAATTTAGGACAACGATATCGCTACCTGTTTTAGACATCATTCAGCTGTTACAGAATATTAGATGTAGAAGTGCCTATTGTATTTAGTCTGTAGATTCCGTAGATGAAAGTGCAGTGGCGATTCGCAATTTTCAGGGTAACATAATGTAGTTTTAAGACTTTTTTTTAAATTTAGCGAAGCGAGTTTTTATTGTTCGACGTTGTAGGAGCTGTTCTAATCAAGTAGGCGAATAATATCTTTTGTATCTGTGGTAAACTCCTTTATTGAAGCTTCGACCCTCTCGTCATATCCATTAAGATAGAAAAGTTAGGGAAATTTATGGGATATAAAGATTTTTTATGATCAATTTCATTTTTGTCGTAACCGCTGTTTTATGTTCAGGTATGACCAATGCTATTAATCAGTCTCATTCACTTTTGTTTCCTTTTTAAAATGCTCAATATTTTCTATCTCTTTCATGGTGGGGGTTAAAAAATCGGAAACTGTAGAAAGTACACGTTTTGGATCTAGATTAAGTTGAATGTCGCTAAGGTCTTCTTTAGAAGAAACGAGATTTCGAAATACGGAATTATATGTAATTTCAGATGAAGATTTATTTGACACAGGCTCAGGTTCAGGATCTTTGGAACAATCCAGTTCGATTTCAGTTGATGCAATCTCCATGTCAGCATTTGCATTAGTGAAATTACATTGTTTCGCGATGTGACTACATGGCATAGATACAACATTTCAATTGGTCGTTAGAGAGAAATATGCGGTAATTATCGCCTTCATATGTAATAAGTACCGAATCAGTAATATAACGAGAGTATTTGGCATAAGCATATATTGAGCGTCGAAAACTTAAAATGTATGAGTAATAATCTCCATTTTCAAAACGAAGATGCAAATTATGAACCACAGATGATGATTTGAGATTCAGTCCTTTTAGCAAATCAATTATTATATTATCTGGAATACATGGGTGGACGTTGTATAAAATAATAATTCTTTTTGTATTTGAAATTAGTTTTCTAGCTGAAACAAATGTTCCGTTTTAAATTCGAAGATAAATTTTTCGACGGTATTTACACTATCTAGATAGATGCAAATACGACTGTTGGATATTCGAGAACCAGCGATAAGTGCTTTTTATGCCCTCTACAAGCTGGTGTCTAGAGTCAAACCATAACTGACTGCTACCCATTCTGCAGTTGTAATCTCCTTTGATGTCAAGGGAGCTTTTGATAGCTGTAGGCGGTCAGCAATCATTGCTATTTTAAAACAATTTAATATTAACCCTTTCATCATTAAAGTAATTATTAATTATTTCCAAAACAGATATACGATTCTAAACCACACTCTGGAATATTCTCTATTCCCGTGTTCATTCTCAAATAGATAAATTCATTTCGTGTACGAACAAATATATTGAGCTTGTCTCCTATGCAGACAAATTATGCATCTCCTTCAGTATTGATAGGCATTATGATTTGAAACTAATTGAAGTTGTTTGTCTACAGCTGGAATCCATTATTAACAAATTAGGTATTGCTTTCTCTGCTCTCAAATGTCAAGTTATTGTGTGTGATAACCGAAGAATAGTAAAGAAAGTAGAAGAACTTAGGATAATATCTGGCCAACCAATTTCTCACACTAAACAGTTGAAATATGTAGGTCTCATCTTGGATTATAGACTTACTTTCCTACCACATGTAGAGTATATCCATCGTAAATGTGATGGCGTCTATAACAAACTTAGACGCCTTCAACCTAACACTTTCGGTCTGCGATACAGGGAGAGGGTCATCCTTTATAAGGGACTTCTTGACTCTGTGTACAGATATGGCTCTAAGAACCATTAATCTTGTTAACCGGCAACAGAGGAAATATCTTTTAAATGTTTCATCTCTATATTGAACCTGCCCCATGTCTGATGCCAATGTTATCTCTAACATTCTTCGACTGCATCTTCTTGCCACGGGTTCCTCAATCATCTCTGAATACCGTGTTGGGAGTTTCTAGTTCTTAAATGTTGAAACCTCTAGCTTAGGGAACAATACTAATATTAAAATTCGAAAAAAATTCATAAAAAAATTACTTATTGCTGGGAGGAGAGGTGGGATAGATGTAAAACTGGAAGGAAGACCTATGTGTTTTTCAGGAATTTTCCAATCGAATGAAATTGAAAAATTTTAACATTAATTTTTATAATGCGCAGGTGCTCTCAGGGTATGGAAAATTTGGTTTCTATTTACATAGGTTCTATCTTATAAGTGACCCTCGATGCACCTTGTGTACCTCTGGTGCCGTCGATGACATTGAACATTTATTATATCACTGCCCTTATTTCTCCGAATTTCGGTCTCAATTCAGAATTAATTCCACACAACCAATGGCCATTAATAAATCTGATTTCTAAAATATCGAGTCTGCTACGTGTAAGAAGTTTAAATTCGGACAATAGTTAGTTATTTATCTTTAACATTTAATTCAAACGTGAAACCGCAACAATAGTGTGGTCTATGCTTCTCACTGACTGCACACACATGCACTCCTCGCATACTATACACTACACACCTAAACTAGTTTTGTTATTTATTTATTTTTTTTATTTAATAACTACTAATGTAATTCCCTCTCTATTATTAGTAATGATTTTCCTCTTTTATTTTTATAAGAACGAATATTATTAAAAAAAAAAAAGAAAATAATTGCGATTCCATACACTCATGTTATTTTAACATCGTGTTGTTTTTCTTCGTAAAAAATCGTAAGTATTATTTTATAAGATTCATTTTGTTTTGTTTACGAAGAAGTTTTCTTTATAATTTTATTTTCACTTGGATAATATTAGATGTACAAATTTGTTAGCAATAAGTATATTTTAAGTTCATTCTTCTAATTTCTATCACGCATTCTCACAAATTCACCTTTTGCACTCACGTACACCCATGTTGGGTGACGGGATCATGTAGTTCATCCCGTCTCCACCCTAGATATTAAGTACAATTTTTATTTTATTTTCAGATACACCTGCACTTTTCTATATAATTATAATTTTCCACTTTAGCACTATAGTCCTCTGCCTCTATTTATTAATGATATTCCCATGGATAAACACATTCAGATGGCGTTGTATGCGGATAATACGACTATATATTGTACGTCGTATCGTACAGATACTATTCGAAGAAGGCTAAACATAGGATTTGAGAAATTAAAATCGTACTTCGATAAATGGAAAATTAGCATAAATGTTAATAAAACACAGTCAATATAATTTACCAAAAGAAGACCTAACTCTCTAACTCCTATAATCATTAACAACATACCCACAGAATGGAAGACTCAGATCAAATATCTCGGTGTTATTTTAGATAACTTACCTTTTCTTAACATATAGAACATGCCGATAATAAAACTCATGCCTCTTTGTTTAAATTATATCCTATCTCTAATAGGAAATGCTAATACCGCAAATAAGCTAATTATCTACAAATGTATCTTAAGACCGATAATGTTGTATGCGTGTCCTGTGTGGTCTTACGCAAGTCGCTTTAACTCATCTAAATTGCAAACCATGCAAAATAAATGTTGTAGAATCATTCTTAAAGCTCCGTTTTATGTTACTGAAATTACCGTATGTGCGTATCAAGTAATAAATCAGCAAAACCAAAATAATTTTGTAATGATTGTACCCTAAGCGCGTTTATAAAGGAGACTACACTCGCACTAGTCTCCAATTAAAATATAAGAAATATATAAAAGAATTAAACATAAATTATTATGATGCGTAATTCCCGATGCTATACAGTTATTATTTAAGTTTAAGTTTATTTTATGTATATAGTTGTTGATTTTTCTCTTCATTGCTACTCTGATATTATCTCATATTCCATTTTATTCAATACTTATTTCATGCAGGTTTTGGTGGTGGTTTTTCCTGCAGTATATTTTAAGCTTCTTTTATTTATCTTATTATTTATATCGCGATACACGGGAAGAATTTTGTTTTATTTCGGTACGTGTAGATGATAATTGTTTATTTTAATTGTAAAAATACACTTTTTATTTATTTATTTATTTATTTATTTATTCTGCCCATCAACAATATTACACTTAGTTATTAAGCAATAAACTTCGTCCACCGGCGAATGTCCGGAATGGGACCAAAAAAAAAAAAAAAATATTGCCTACGGCGAATACGTAATCCAGAATTTTTATATTATTCACGGCGTTAAAAAGTATTATCTGACTTTTTGAAGTGTAACTTCTATTGGCGTGGTTTATATGGGGGTGTTAACCCGCAAAGCGAGAGAGCGAAAATAACAGACGGATATATATATATGTGTGTGTGTGACCCTATATATACACATAGGTATGCTGATTCTTATATATGTGTGTGTGTGTGTGTCTGATATTCACACGCATAAAAGTTAAAAAAACAAACTCTGTATCGAATTTAGTTAAAATGTCTTTAAATTTCACTTCTTCCGTACGCTTTTTTTTTTAGGTAAAGATTTGTCTATTTTATAATAGATTTGTTTATTAGGAACGGAATAGTTTAAAGATGTGAGAGTATTCATAGTAACTGCTGGTTTGTAGTCAACATCAGCGTACCGACGGAAAAGAACCAGTGCAAAAATAAATAAATAATGTGTTAACGATTATTTTGGAGATTACAAACGGGTCGATCGTGTTAAATGCCTGATTTTATGTCACTACGGCCAGGTAGTAGTCAATGGGTATTGTCCAAATAACTATCGCACAAAATGAACGCTAGCAACACGTATTATCTTCTTATCAACGAACATTTCTCCCGAAATAGTGATTTTAAAACGCAATCAGAAGCACTAAAATATAATAAATCTGCAGGCGTCGATTAAGGGAGAAAATAAAACATTTTAGTACAATCTACACGAGATATACGTAAAAAATTGCTTCTTTGTGAATTGTAGCGTTTAATTTTTTTATATGTTCCTAGTTTGTTATATATTCTAGTGTGTTAAAAAGTTGTTATTTACTCCGATGATGCGTAAATCTACGTGGAACATGAACAATAATTTACTTTTTTATACTTTTTATGATTGTAATGTTTATTTTTTTGTGTGTTCTCAAATTACCCTTCTTTTATTCCGAGAAGAACAAATTTTCTTCTGATTTCCGGTTTATTCCGTTCGAATATGAACATTTTAAAATGCCTAATTTTAAATTTTATTTTAATTTTTTTTTCTTTGAGAAATTTTATTTTTTATCGATTATACATATTATATTGTACGTCTGCAATCTATAATATACACATACTGAACATACAGCTCTTGTTTGTTTGAAGTATTTGAACAGATCGCAGGCGTATTCATTTCTATGCACAAATATAATGGCCACTTTTTTTTTTTTTAAGTATTAAAATCGCATCAGTTAAACTAATGTTCTCGATTTACGTCGAAATTAAGCAAAACTTTTTCGTGATATTTCGGGAAAATCCAGCAATTTACACGCGATGAATCACGAACGAAAAATTCTCGAGAAACATAAACATCTACATACACGCGTAAATTCCGAATAAACGTTGCTGTCGTACGGAACGACCATCAGCGTAGAAAGTAAATGCGTCATCATATTATATTGCGTCTTCATTTTTCGAAAGGTTCCGTATCGAGTAATCTCTTGAAATTATTTTGTCCAGTTATTTTACATTGCTTCTCCTTGACCTCCTTACTAGATCGCAAGTTTCCATAGTTTTCATTTGGAATCACAGCTATGTCGGTCTCCCCGGTAATGTGGCTATTGACCTTGAAATTACAGGGAGGCGTCCTTGCTCCAACGTATTTCCGGTCGTTTTTCTTCCTTCAGCGAAATATTTTCCGAAGTCTCTCATAATTAAATGCTGGACTCGTGTATGGTAGTAACCACCTCCCTTTTTTTCAAGTCAAATCCATTATCTCAGTTGTCATTTCCTTTCCGATCAAGGAAGAAAAGGTTATCCTTATCAGACTTCGAATATCTCACTCTAATTTTATCCATTCTTACCTCCTTCAAAGCACGGATCCTCTTCTCTGTCCCTTTTCCGAATTACATATCCCCGCATACTAACATCTCGCCGTGTTCTAGAACCCGGCACATCTTATCTGAATCTCACGGGCATGAATGTTTTCAGCTTCCTGCATTCATTGAACCTTTTAAATTTGACCTAGGACCATAGTAAGTACTCAGAGGTGTGCACGTGGCCCCTTATTGCAGCCGTCGCCCGTACTACCAAAAATAATAATAATGCTTATTCTACGCCTTCTCATTTGTTACGGGACCGTATTTATCGTTATTAAATTATCTTTTCCCTTTTCTAAATTTTTCGCAAAATTTTCTTCGCTGGCGAAACGAAATTCGACTATTTCCTCGCATACTTTACATCTTGAGCATAACAAGTCTACAACATCTAAACCCCGTAGTATTATTATAGTCTATAATTTGAACGGTTTGCCACTATACTCATCAATTTCTTCGGTATTGTTCATAGTTGATAAAACAAGAACAACTTTTTTCCTTTTAGTAGCTATTGATACCAAATACTGGTCATACTGCAAAATAGACATGAAATACCCAGAAACCAATTTCCTGTTTTCAACTGCAAATGAAGGAGGAAGTTCTGTTTTGTTTTTTTGTTTTTAAACGTGCACAGAAACGTTATCCCATTTTCCAGCAAATAAACAGCTAAAACGGCTAAAACATAACATTGCTGTTTGAGTTTTTTATTTGGTCAACAAACCTTTTGAGTATAGTCAAAAGGTTTGTTCGATGTAATAAAAGGACCCAATTTCTGTGCACCACAATATATCTCCAAATTGTAGGTGCAAGAGGTTTTTGCGTCACATAAAGCGTAAGTTGTTATGCCATATTTTGCTGGGTTTTTTTGTCATGTATTGTGTAAAACGACAAAAGCCGCGAAATGATACTAACATTTCATCTGATAGTACAAAATTACCATGAGTAAATACATTCTGGCAATTTTTTACAAATTTAGTAAACAATTCTCGAATTGCAGCTAATTTATCGTTCTTTGCACGTTCAGCTCTAGTGTTTATGTCATCAAATCGGAGGCTTCAGTGCAAGGAATTGTTATCCTAGTGCCATTATCGGTAAATACTTTAAATTCGTTCGGTTTCCTTTCTTCACAGAAATAAGGAAAAAAGCACTAAATAAAGCTAATATTTCTTGAAATCCCTTTCACGATTTTCTCGTAGTTTCTTATCTTTTCAGAAATACAAATATTAACATATTTCACAATAAGATCAAGTAGATCACGAGTCATTATTTCTAGAAAACATTCACGCCCTGTTTTACATTAACGTGCCCTTAGGGACAGGAAACAATTTTATTATTAGGTTTTTGTTTATTGCTTGGAAAACATCTTGTTTATTCACAAACTATCGTCATCTTTTCCAATATAGAAACTGTATTCATTGTCATCTTCCTCTTTTTCCTCAATGGTTTCTCGACACTTCTGAGTCGCTACCGTGATCGTCTTCTTCGATGTCGTCTGCTTTAAAATGAACATCATAGGGATATGGAGGTAAAAATTATCTTCACTTTCATCTCCAGATTTTTCATGTAACTCCTGCAGTGCATGGCGAATGTCATCATCTTTTACGGATGTGCTGTAAAGATATCCAGTGACAGCTGGAACCACCCAAAACTTCTTTTTCTGTTTTCAATTCAAACGGAACATTTCTTGAGCGACAAAAAAATAATGCAAAAACACAAAACGAAACAGAAACGAACATCTACGATGACGGAGAAACGAACAAGGACTGGTACATAAACGTACACGGCAAATTGGCCGCCCTGACGATAATGTCAACTTTGAAACCGGGTTTTTCGATTCTGACACATTCTAGGTGAAAAATGTAAACAGAATGTTTTTGTCGTAGGTTCAAATGGAGAATACATGTTGGCCTCGCATCAGTTAAAGAATTATACCCGGTTTTTTTTTAGAAAGTCGGACGATTACGAGTTAATTTTTATAAAACATCACACATACGAGGCGCTAACACCCAACTTTAAGCTGGATTTTTAATCTTAAATAGCATATTCGTAAACGTTGCAACATTCGAAACTCCTCATTCAATAAGGTAAAATCGATGAATGTTTAATTTTGAATCAGAATTTTAGAATTATTTCTTGTCGAAGTGTATATGTCCGATTACATTCTCTGTTGCTTCACCAACGCACACAAACACACAATACTTTTGCCAAATATAACTACAAAAAAAATATTTTAATATTTTGTTGTTTTTTTTTTTTAAAAAAAAAAAGTTCATTACACGATAGAATATTAGTCGCATCAAAAACTCGATGTAGGCTGCTAATAATGTATTCGTTATGAATAAATAATTTGCCCGACGATGTCCACCTATAATAAATTATTGAATCAGTTTGACTAGTAGACGTTAAACGATTAAGATGTCCCCGCAATTACATCGAATACGATATCCGCATAATAATGATTTTACGTATTATGGAGCACACTTCTTAATGATCGTACCTAGAATATTAAATAACAGTCTACCTTGAAACGTTTCACCATCATCATGATTAAGTGCGTCTCCATATCGGAAGTAGACGTATAGATATTTTGTTGTACAGTGTAAACTAGCGTGGCAATCGTACAATATGACGTTAGCGTAGATAAATATACACACCCAGGAAAATTGATTGTAATCGCTTTTAGTTGTCGACAAATCTATTGAAATATTATATATATTATATATATATATATATATATATATATATATATATATAATAAACCAAACAAAATCATAACACAGTTTAAACACTAAAAGTCTTTATTGCAAAGCTTTTCGACAGTTACGTCATTTTCAAGCGTACACAATAAATATGACATATGATAATTGTAAAAGTGAAATTATGTCTGGCTAGTGAAATATGTATATCAAGTTTTAAGTTGTCGTTATATATAAAATTGCAATAAAACATTTTAGTGTTTAAACTGCTTTATGATTTTGTTTGGTTTATAATTAATAAAATCACTACTCTCCAATATATTCAACATTTAATGGAACTTGAACCGGTTTTGGAGATATATATATCAATTTTGATGAAGAATTATTTTTAAAAATCTGTTTTATAAATAAAATTTGTTGTAAATAAATTCTAAAAGTGAAATTACGTCTGGCTATTGGAATATGTATATCAAGTTTTAAGTTGTTATATATAAATATTTTTCCAATAAAAACTTTTAGTGTTCAAACTGTGTTATGATTTTGTTTGGTTTATAATTTATAAAATCAGTACTCTCCAATATATTTAACATTTATATATTTTGATCTTACTGCATGTCCAAACCATCCCAGTCGAGTTTTTCTTATCTGGCCTAAGATATTTCTTCTTTCTCCCATTTTTGTCAAGTACGGTTTGATTACTAATCGGCGTATTTTCATTATTGGTCATTATCTGACCTAAATATTTAAACGATGTTACTTGTTCTAGTGCCGTATTATTTATACTGATGGTAAATTGTTGATGTTTCCTACTTACGGCCATTACTTTTGTTTTTGAAATGTTAATACTCATCCCGTATTTCGCCATGGTGCTATATAATTTACTAATCATAGTTTGCAATGATTTTGGACTTTCCGCTAATAGTATTTGGTCGTCTGCAAATTTAATAGCGTGCGATCTATTTTCACCAATTCTTATACCATCTTTTTGCTCATTAAATGTCTCCTACAAGATTATTTCCGCGAAGCCATTGAATAGACCAGACGAAAGTAAACAACCGTGGCGTACACCGTTTCCTATATTTATCCTCTCTGTTTCTGTTCCATTAAAACGGTTACTGCATCTTGGTTCGTGTAAAGATTATTAATTGTTGTTATTAAGCTTTCGGAACAACCAATTTGCTGCAAGTGCCTAAACAAATATTTCTACGGTTCCTTATCTAAAGCCTTCTCATAATCGATGAAAACCACATACAGGCATTTACACTGATTTATGTTCTCGTAATATGCGCAACATTGCTATCGCGTCACGTGTAGAACGACCTTTCCTGAATCCGCATTGCGTTTCACCTAGATAATTATGTATTATCCCTTCCAATCTTTTTTAATTATTAGCAACAAAATTTTTGAAGCATGATAGACCAAGATAATAGTGCGATAATCTGTACATTTTTGGGGGATTTTGTTCTTTGGGATGGGTATCATAACCGATATATAATGATCCTTTGGCCATGCTCATCTCAACATTCATTCACAAATCATTTTGAATAACATTTATTTAACCTGAGAAGTGCTATTTTTCCATAATTCTGCGTTTATATTATCGAATCCAGCCGCCTTTTAAATCCTTTAGAGATCGTAGCGCTGCATCAAATTCTGCTTCCTTCTATCTGATTTTTGCTATTCAGTTTCCTAGGCTGGGTTGGTTGCTTGTAAAGAGTTTCTACATATTTTTTCCATGTACATCGTATTTATTTTCTTGTTTGTGCTACTGATCATTCATATAATCCATGGCTTATGTTGCCCCTGCCGTTGTTGCACACCTATAACTTCTCCTGCAGCTTGCTTCACGATATTTGTAATTGTATTTCATGTCTCTTCGATGTTTTTCAAATTAATGTTAGATTTTTTAACATTTTCATTGCATACTTCTGCTGATTTAGTTTTTATCTTATTATCATTCAATGCTCCCGTATTCCACTTAGATATTCTTGTCCCTATTTGTGGTCTCCTAAATCTATAATATGATATCATTTTAACTAATGAATGATCAGTGTCTGCATCTGCCCTAGGATATGCGCAGGTTTTGACTGATTCTTGTATCGTTTCTTCACTATTATGTAGTCTAACTGATATCTATTTGGGTCGCTTGGATTTTTCCATGTACATCGTCATCTGTATGAAATTTCAAAAAATAAGTATTTGTTATTACAAGATGTTATTGATTACAAAAATCGATTAGTCTTTCTCCTCTACTAATTTGCTTATCCAAATGAAACTTTTCCGCTACCGGATTTTCTTCCCCTTCACCGACCAATGAAACATGTTTCATGCAATAACGACTCTAGATGCTCGTAAATAATATCGACTTCTTCTTCAGACGCTGCTGCATGTATACTTGTATTATTTAAATGTTCACAGGTTTAGCCGCTAGTATTATTGTTGTATTTGCTATCGGTTCCTTCAATAACGCTGCAACTCCTCCTTGTCCTCCTTTACTTTTTGAATGTATGACATGAACGTTCCCGCTCTTGAATTCTCCTTCATCTTGCCACCTAGTTACAGGAAGTCTTAAAATGGCAATATTGTTCCGTAACATTTCTTGCTTTACGTTTTCCAGTTTGCCTATTTTTAACATTGTTCTTATATTTCTTGTTCCGATACCTGTATTGGTTTTATTTTTTAATAACATTTCTTGCTTTACGTTTTCCAGTTTGCCTATTTTTAACATTGTTCTTATATTTCTTGTTCCGATACCTGTATTGGTTTTATTTTTTAATCATGCCCAGGATCTTCTTCTACCTTGCCTGACTCTGTTCAGTTTAACAGCTCCGTGACTACTAATTTCATTTTGACGTATTTTCATGTTGCTTTTACTCGAGAATTATACAGCGGTGGTTTCTCGTTACCTTCCGTCGGATTTTCTGTCAGGGTTTACTCCGTTAGCCTTTGGATAAACATCCTAACCTCGAAGCAGGGGGTCTCATAAGGTAACGGTTTAAAGTTTGAGACAGTTTTAGGATTTAGGCAGACTTTTAATACGCTTTTCCTCCAGCTGCTCATCTGCATCCTCGTGTCTCCTAACCCTGTCACCACTGGAATCGCCTGCATAAGGCTTTCCACCAGTAGCTGCTCTTGGTTCGCGATTGCTTATTCGACTGACGTCTTATTCGCAGCTAACCTACATATCTGTAGGCCGTTCCACTACTTCCGGCGGGGGTATAATATATATATATATAGGCATAAAATTTTTTTCCTTGTTCATATTTTCTCTTGCGCATTAATCCGACACTACTACATTATAAGAAACAGTTTCTCATTTCACACGCTAAACTGCGCTTAGTTGTGTGTGTATGTTTTCACACACTGAACTACAGCTAGCGGATTTGTCAGTAGTTAATTGTTTTTTTTTTTACGACACGCTCGAGTCATTATAATTTGCCGAATGATGGGATGTAATGATTTCTTTGTAAAAAATGACCCACGGAATAATTCTATTATTTTTATAATTACTGTTTAATTCTTTCTATAACCGAAGTGTGGAAAAAGTTCGTTAAATATTTTTCGAAAATAAAATCGGTTATTTTTTTATTAAAATTTCTTTATTGTCGTACAGAAAGAATGACAACACAAATCGTTCTTTACCGATCATCTTTATTATAATGTTCTATTTATTCCGACCATAATAACAATCGAACTTTTATTCGATATTATTTAAGCCATATTTTGAAGTTTGCCGATAACAAACACGTGTCAGTCAATTATGACTGACGAGTGTGCTTGTGGTAAAAGATTCAACTTCAGTCATTTCTTACCGACACGCACTTTTTAAATTTGTAACTATTTTGATCGAAAGTTTTGTTTCGAAACTAACAACAAGGATGTTTTGTTCGCGATGTAATAAAATGTTAGTCGTATATGACTGACATTTTTTTTTTTTTTTTTTTTTTTAACAACGTACCAGCACTTAGTGCTACTAACAACGTAGATCACGGATAAGAGATGGGTTTAATCAAGTGCCTCCATTAAGGCACAAGACTGCGATGAGGAAGAAGGAATGTACAATATGGGAATGAGATTGAGACGAAATAATAATAATAGGAATAAACAGGTACAATAATAGGAGATCGTCTGGAAGGAAAAGGGAGACTGAAATCAATTAGGTGATAGGAATAGCATCGCGACACCACTTTCTTCTCAAACGTCTTGACGGATTATCTGGAAGACCACGATGTGTGCATTCTGCGGATGATTGGATTGCTGCTAACCTCGAATTTGTCGAATAATTTTTTATATTGTATGTCACCGACATAAGGAATCCTAAGATCGTTATGTAAAGTCCGATTGAAGACGTAGACAGGAGCGGACGTGATGGTACGAAGTATCTTCGATTGCTGCTGTTGTATTCTTCGAAGTTTGCTTTTGCAGGTACTTCCATACAGCTCTATTCCGTAACGCCAAATAGGAGCGATCACTGAAAGATAGATGATCCGTTTAGTCGTTAAGTTTAAAATTGACTTCCGACCTAATAATGGATACAGCAATTTTGCACGAGTAATGATTGTTCTTTTTGTCTGTGCCACGTGTAGCCTCCATGTAAGCCTCTTATCCATAATTAAGCCAAGATAACGTACCGAGTTCGCTTGAGTAATTTCTTCATTATTGATTTTCAGTGCTGGACAGCTGATTTGTAAATACAACGTGTTTGCACTTATTCGGGTTAAATAGCAGACGCCAGCTCTGTGCCCGTAGAACAAACCGATCTAAATGGTTTTGAACTGCTGTATTTGCATACATGACGTCTGAGTTGGACGCAAGGATAGCTATATCATCGGCAAATGATGCTAAGATAGACAAGATTTTTCGTATTTTAATTAATGTATAATAATAATAATTACAAGTTCATCGAATATGGTACTAGATGAAAACTTTATACTTTCGAATATAAACACGCGTATAAAAATCGTCTTTCAATTCGTTCGGTTAAAATTAATTATCTCGCTAATTATTCCGTGGAAATGATATTATTCGAACAAATATTTCAACCAATTTCACCGCTCAATACGCGGTACTCGGTTTTTCGTACCATTTCCAAGTATAAACGAATAATTTATTCTCGCCTAAACCGAAATATGGATAGTGATGATTAATTATTCATTACGTTGTTTGTGTTTTACCGCCGAAATTCGTGTTAGAACTCCCCACGCGGATATTTTAAATTATTCTATAAATGTATCCGGTACAAATATGACGTAAGGTTTTATGTAAATGAAAACGATGAAATAACCAGTTCACTCCGACAGCCATCGCGGTCGAAATTTCGGGAAGTTATCGCTAATAATAATAATAATAATAATAATAATAATAATAGTTAATATTTAAATGTTGTATCTTAATTTACCAATGCTAGCCGGAGAACATGTGTCACACATAGTCGTGAAGATCACGTGGTATGATTTTAAAGTATTGATTTTTATATTGCCTAATCGGTAAATTAACTACTAGTATCCATAAAAAATCTCACATATTCTCTCAGATTATGCTTCTGTTGCAACCCGTGGATTTACCGGTATGCCGTGGATGACCATGTATCTACAAAATTAATTATTATTAAGCGATGTATACTAAATGGAATAATTCTTATTATTACGCTGGGATAGTATAATTAATCGTAACTAATGAGAAAATGCGGAAATAGTAGGACTTATGTGTATAGTCATCCTGACTGACTACTGCTCTTAATTAGTAAGTCCACTTGCAACTTCTTACACACATATTCTAACGCTTTTTTTCTTTTTGATGCATTCATTTTTTTCTTTTTTTTTAAGCATTACTTTACCCACTTGCACCTTATTAGACAGATTTGAAATATACGTTAAAAATTATAATAATAATAATTAATAACTAAAAAAATAGATATATTAATTATAAAAATCAAATCTTAGCGGAGGAACAGAACGATGTTGCCGGACAAAAACATGCGAACATATAGTAAAACTAATAATAGATAAAACAGCTAAAACACTAATGAATAATTAATTGTTGGAAAGCTTACGATTCAATTTCTAATAATTGGTTAATCCGAGTGTTACACATTTATACAAGATTAATTAATAATTGTAAAATAATTCAAACATTACGAGTCATAACGGAATAATTATAAAATGAAACTACGAACAAAAATAAAACTAGACCACAGTCGCACAAGACGCTAATTATCTTAAATCGTATTAAAAAAAAAATAATTAAAAAATTAAAAAAAAAATTAATTACGGATAACGACAAAAAAATAGTTAATGTAACGAAATACAGATACAAGGCACTTATCTAAACACGAACACCCTTATTCCTATGTAAACAAGCTCTTCCTCGAGCCACGTGTATTAACAGTACACACACTAGTTGGTAAATACAAAAAACAAGGCTGAATACAAATCATACACGTATTCTGATGCAACGAAGCTCTTTATTATGACACAATAAAAAACCATTTTAGTTATCAAAACTAAATAATTATACTAAAATAAAAGCTGAAAACCCAAAAAAATAAATAAAAATCAGTAATTTATCAGGGTGATAATTTCAATTTAATGAGGCGTGTTTTGTTTGGTGCGCTAAATATATAGGTGTGTGTGTGTGTGTACGAGAGAAATATAAGGATTTAATATTGAATTATAATCGAGGAATAAAAATAGCATCAAACATTTATCAAAATTAATAGAAAGTTTATCGAAGAACAATGTTAGAAAATGAATTTTATTTTCAGAAAGAATAAATTTATATCGGAACATAACCGCTTTAACTGATAATAGAATTTATGAATAGACTGGATGATTTGTCTTGATAGATAAAATCAATATGAATTTCACAAATATTGCCGTCTCGTAAAACGTAGTAAATATAGAACTAAAATAAAAAATTAGCGAACGTCCGCTGTAATTGATAATAAAAATGATGATAATAATTTTCAATTTTCAATTTTCAATTTAAATTTTCCACGCTTGTCTGTAATGAATAAATAAAATGACAAACCGCGACATTAAATCTATTTCGGAGTAATAGTGATTGAAGTTTACGACGATATAAAATTTACACGAATTATGGATAAATTACCGAAGAAATATTTACTAGTAATGTGTTGATGTATTGGAGAGTAGTGATTTTATGAATTTAACAAAACAAAATAAAATCGAAGTCAATCACTAATGTGTCCATTTCTAGTCCGCACGTACTTGAAACCAATTTCCTTTGCTTTTCCCTTAGTGTTTCATATATTATAATTACCCATTTCTATAATTTAAATTTTTCCTCGCTGCTTTGGAATTCCACGTGTTTCAATATTCTTCCTTCTTGTATATTGCTCCAGGTAATTGCCCACGGTCCTTCTCCTTTTCTTTATTACTACGCAAAAAGCTTTCCATTTTTTCCATTTATCTGTTTAATTTCCTTTCTATTGGCAGGAGTCAACATAAGACAATAAATATTATATTCTGGATTTCTTTCGAAAGTCTTAAACGATAAACAGCAGATGATAGTTTCCTTTAAAATGTAATTTTAACGAATGTGTAAAATTATTTTGCAAACTTTAACGGTTTTTTGCTTTTACACGTGTACGCTGCTAAATTATTAGTCGATTATTACTACATTGGTACATGAAATGCTGTCGTTATTGAAGAAATTTGACGAATGTTTAAAATTGATCGAAATTAATTTTCCAGCTCCCCCCCGCAAGCCAGCGCAAACCCGTACCTTTTTAAATAATCGAAATCCGACGATTTCCTTTTATATATTAAAAAAATTAATTTCGCCAATTCGAATTTAGTAACCGAAGTGTATTCAATTTAATATTGACTATCATTCAAAACAAAATATAAGAGGAGGTAATTTTAAAAAATTATTCGAAATATTTATTATTTGGAAATTTTTATTTTGTATTGTCGAGTTATTGAACGAAAAAATGGATTTTTTGTTAACGCATGTATTATAGAAAAACGTACAATCGGGTTAACGTATTAAAACATTCGAGTACGGTTTCTTTCATGTTTTTACTCTACGGTACCATTTAATAAATTAATTATTAATTATTTATTTATTCATTTATATACGCTTTACATAACAGCGCGCGGTTCCGTTCAATTTTCCAACATACGTTATAATAAATTAATTAATAATTTGTTTATTTATTTATTTATTTGTATATAGTTCACAGAACAGCTAACGCCGAACTCTGAGAAGTATAAATAATTAAATACAAGGATACAACTGAATTAAATAATTTAAAAAAAAAAAAGAAAGAAAAAATGACGTTAAATTATTAATATATTATATATAAACCACTTTCGCAACCGCCCATACGTATATACATAAAGGCAGAAAAATATAATTGGCCACACGTGCGAGCGTACACACACTCGCAACACTGCGAAGTACTCACATAAAATCTCACACACAGACACGCATGAACAGAAATACACGTGTATAATAACGATCCGGTTTTTAAATTTGTCCATTCGAATTTTGAGAATGTTTTCCCGTTACATCTGGAATTTTATTATGATTACTTCTCAATTTTGATAAATTCTTCAACTATCTTAGCTATGAACAATAGAATAGCTGAATAATTTTAAATTTTAAGTCCGGTTAATTCGTAATGCACAAAATACGTTCGAATGCGATTGAATATTAAATACGGAAATTAATAAATAGTCAAAAAGAAATGTTATAAATATTAAAATCGCGTTAGCATATAAACGCCTTATAAAATATGGCTCTATATTAAAAGCGCCGATGAAAAAAAATTTCGTACATTAAATTTGAAACGAACGATAAGTCAAAAATTTTTTTGTATATAAATTCGTTTGCCTTTTATCTTTTTCTCGCTTATTTTCGACTAGGAGCCGATCGATGCAACAGCGCTCGGCACCACGATAAGTCTAATTTAACGGTTTATACACATATAAATATAAAATATATATATATATATATATGTATATACAAATATATGTGCATACGTAATATACACATATAAATATAAAATTAAATAAATAAAAATAATACACGTATACATAATAAATAATGTTCGCATTATTATAATAAAAATTAACGACTCGAATAAGTTTATAGTAGCTTGTGTAGTTCTACGTCCAAAATAAGCTCGTTCCGTAATTTAGTATGCTTTAAAAAAATCTACAACAAAAGAAAAGTTCTATTTATTAGTAATTTCGACATTACATCTCGTACGAAGTCAACAACGTATCGTGAGATTAATCATCATATTAAGTATATTACAATTACAATAGTCTGTATTCCCCATTTTAAATTAAAATTTACAAATATAATATTATTTTCTCAATAATAAACTAGTATTAATATGTATAACTTTCTTAATTCTAAACTAATACTAATAAGTATAACTTTTCTTAATACTAAACTAATATTATTATGTATAGCTTTCCTTAATGCTAAACTAATACTAATATGTTTAAATGTATTAGCGAAATTAAGCCCGCGAACGAGCATTGGCCTCTTCCAATTTATTTTACGTTTAAATGTTTTCTCTTAGCTGTTTCCAGTACATCCGATTAAGTGTTTTACGCATCTAGACTATACTTGCATATTTGACAATATCTTCCCTCCATCTCACTTTTGGTCTTCGCCTCAATCTTTTCCTATTGATTGGCAACCATTCAGTACATTTCTTGGCCCATCTGCTTGTGTCCATTCGAACTACATGTCCAGCCCAATTCCACTTCATTTCCAGTATTTTGCGGAGAGCATCTTCTGTTTTTGACTTATCCCGTAATACTTTATTACTGATTTTGTCCATCCTTGTTGTCCCGATCATTTTCCTTTAGCTCTTTGAGCTATTAATACTTTTCAACTTTGTTTAAATGTCAGTAACCATGTTTTCCGCACCGTATGTCATGCAGAAAGGACGCGTGTATTGTAATTCTGTGCTTTTCTTGTCCGATTAATATTTCGTTTAAATATTTCTTGTAATGCCCAGAATTTTTTCCACCCTATCGCTATTCTGTGATTTACTTCTTTTTCTATCGGATCTTTAAAGGATATTATTTGGCCTAAATATGTATCCACTCAGTGTATCGTTTTTTCGTTCGTTTAAATTTTTATTTTTTCTCCGTTTGTTAGTAAATTTGTTTTTTCATAATTTATTTTCAGACCCAGGGGCGTATTTCAACTTTTGTCGCCCCTACGCCACACAAGTGGTGCCGCCCCATGTAAGGCCATCGATTTTCCAAAATTTTGTTACTCAAATATGTTGGTTCGGTTACAAAATTTTATTTTCTGAAAAGTGTTTTACTATTCTTAAACACAAAAATAAAAAATTTAAAGTCTATGGTATGAGTAAAATAAAAACTTTTTAAAAATAATCCATTTTTGTATAATAAATAATTTACATTTGAAAACTTTACACTGTTTCAATAATTATAGTTGATAGAAAAAAGTCATGATGTTTATTAGCAAAGTTAATGATGTCCGTCCAATTAATTTATTGTCATATATTTTTAAAGTTTCTATACCTACAATAACTTACAAAGTATTTTCAAATTTGATTGAAAGCGCGCGTTTCTTGTTTCAACCTATCAACTGAGAGTTGCATAGAGTTACATAGAGGGCATGCGCACTAGCCTTTACTCGATCACAGCTGACAACTCAACTTGCTCCAACACGAAAATTTTATCATATGAATAACATAGTCTTCTAGAGTGCTCAAAAGCTTTTAGAGTGGTATTTGGCGATCTTACTTGTGATTTTTCAAAAAAAAAACGATTGTCATCGCGATCGAATTTATTTTACGTGATGTAAATTCTTCAGTTAACAGTGTAGGTAAAGGTAAGTACATTTTATTTTATGTAATTATAAAGTAGTACCAATCACACTGCTTTCTTCCAAAAGCACATCGCTGATTTTTTCATTTGTTAACTTTTAATTTCTTATACTCATAGATTAAAAATGAGTTATCAACGAGAAAAATTAAGTGGAGCCCAATACAAAAAATTAGCGAAAGAAAAACATCGAAAGGAGGAAAAAGTTGTAGCTTCAACTCGGAAAATAGATAATTATTTTTCAATAAGTTTAAGTGCTACTACCGATGCTGAAAAAAATTCTTCTAATGAAAAAGGTATATATTTGTTGATGTAACTCGTAACCTTCAATTTTATTTTTAGCATATAGACAGTATAAGTATTGTCAAATCTACTTTTCCCTTTCAATATTTTTTCTTTAATATATTTATTTGAACTTTTTATGGCCACATTGATATTCTACTTCTTTTTTAGCTCCAAAGAATCGAGCCTTTTTTTTCTCAATCTAAATGAATTTATAAGACACTAAATTTTAATATCGAAGTAGAAATTGCCTTTTACTAAAAAATAGATAAAATTTAATTTATGAAATAACAAAATGTAAAATGTATGTATTTTTTAATAGAATTTCAATGAACTTTTTTAATGAATATGTTGACATATTACATTACTTTTGCTTTAGATTCTTGTATCGCTCATCAGACAAGTTCTACAGTCTTCGCCGATCCCGTGAACCCTCAAAATGATTCATTTTTTACATCAAAAGATTTAAAAGAATCTATTGAAGTAGCCACTGATCCTGCTTTATGGGAAGTTAATGAAGAACACATCAATGCAGTGTTAAAAAAAGACCTTCGACAAGATTTAAATATGGATTTTTCTAAATCAAAACGATTCATGCATGATCGAAGCAGATATTTAAACAAAAATATTTTTTTCCGTCAACTTCCGAATGGAGATCAACTTCGATCATGGTTAATTTATTCCGACTCTTCAAATTCTTTGTTTTGTGTTCCTTGTAAATTATTCGGAACACCGCAGGCTTTGACAACAGGTTACACAGATTGGAACAATGTCCATCAACGTTTAAAAGAGCATGAAGAATCGAAACCTCACAAAACTAATCTTATTACGTTTTCTCAAAGAAGTAATCTCGCAAATTCACTTAATGCAAAACTTGCTGACCAAGTAAAAAATGAAAGTGATTATTGGAAACAAATTTTAAAACGAGTAGTTTCGGTCGTAAAGTCGTTATCATCCCGAGGCTTAGCTTTTCGAGGTCATGATGAAAAATTTGGTTCTTTACGAAACGGAAATTATATGATGTGTTTAGAACTTCTCGCTGAATATGATCCTTTTCTAGCAATGCATATTGAAACTCGCGGAAACCTAGGCTCTGGCAACATTTCATATTTGTCATCAACCATTTGCGATGAATTTATTGCACTAATGGCTGATCAAGTATTAAAAAAAATCGCAAGCGATGTACAGAAGGCCAAATATTTTTCTATAAGTGCCGATTCAACTCCTGATATATCCCACGTTGATCAGTTAACATTTATAATTCGATATGTCGATAGTGGTACACCGAAAGAGAGATTTATACAATTTGTATCGAATTGTGGCCATAAAGCGAAAGAATTAGCTGAATCCATCCTTGATCTTCTAAATAATCTTGGATTAGATATAAAAAATTGCCGGGGTCAATCTTATGATTATGCTAGCAATATGTCTGGTTCGTATAATGGTTGCCAGGCAATTATAAAGAATTTAAATCCCCTCGCTGAGTTAATTCCGTGTTCGGCTCATTCTTTGAACTTAGTCGGAACGTGCGCAGCAGAGTGCGCGCCGAAGCTGTAAATTTTTTTTCTCATTTGCAAGAATTGTACAATTTTTTTTCATGTTCTACAAATAGATGGGAAGTGTTGCAACAGAAATTAATAGAAAAACATACTGTAAAAGATTTGTCCCAAACGCGTTGGTCTGCTAGACATGATGCATGTGAAAGTTACTGCGCATCAAGGTCTGAAATTTTATTTGCACTTAAAAATATTGCTGAAAATAAGAATGAGAAGCCGAATACACGAAATGAAGCAGCGAGCATTGAAAAATATTTCGAAACGTTAGAGAGCTGTTTCTTGGCTTTATTTTGGAGAGATATTCTAAATAGATTTAATGCCGTGAATAAAACTTTGCAATCGGTGACGACAAATTTGTCAGATGTGGTGAATTTATATAAGTCGCTAGATACTTTTATTTCACAAATGCGAAATTCACAATCATTCGAAAATTACGAAAATAAAGCAAAAGAATTAAGCGGCCAGCAAGAATATAAATTAGATTCGAGAAGGCGTATTAAACGTAAAGTCTTTCATGACGAAAATGGATCTGGCGATATTGTTTTTTCTGGTAGTGATCATATGAGGGTCAATGTTTTCTTCGCTATTCTAGATTCGTTGAAATTTAATTTACAAAAACGGTGTAATGCTTATACGACAGTAAATAGTAGGTTTGGTTTTTTAATGCAATTGCCTAACTTAAGCGATGAAGAAATTTCATCAAAATCTACTCAACTAGTCAATGTTTACGCAAATGATTTAGATGAAAATTTAAACATAGAGTGTCAGCATTTCAAAGCTTTATTAATTTCTATGAAAATCGAAAAACCGTCAGCAGAAAAAATGCTGACATTGATTTGCGAAAATGAGTATGATATTGTTTATCCTAATGTCCAAATAGCATTGACTATTTTTTTGAGTTTGATGGTATCGAATTGCTCGGGTGAACGTTCTTTTTCCGTGTTGCGACGCGTGAAAAATTATCTACGTTCTACGACAAGTCATGAAAGACTAAATGCTTTAGCATTGTTATGCATCGAAAATGATTTGAATCGACGAATAAATTTTGAAAATTTGATCGAAGAATTCGCCTTAAGAAAGTCAAGAAAAATTGTACTATAAAATAATTACTTGTATTTTTTGTGATAAATATATCTGATTTAAAACTAAAAAAATTAATTTTTTTTGTTAACAAAATTTATTTTTGGTCCTACATGCCGCCCTCCCAAAATTTGCCGCCCTATGCCATGGCATTCTTGGCATTGGGGGTAATACGCCCCTGTTCAGACCCTTTACTTTTGATTCTTCGTGTAATTCCGTTAAAATTATTTTTAACTGTTTCGGGGAAGATGAAATTATAGTTACGTCATCTGCAAATCTAACGTTTGATATATAAGTGCCATTTACATTCATTCCCTTTTTTTCTCCACATCAGGTTTTTAAATATTTCTTCCAGCACAGCATTAAATAAAACTGGTGCTAATGGGTCACCTTGTCACACTGCTCTTTTCAAGGGAAATGTTATATATATATATATATATAGTAAATTATTATGGTGCGCACTACAACGACAAAAAATTTGTAGGAATTTTTTATATATAAATTGCAATCGGGCTGATGTAGCCAATAAGCAACTAGGATGTGAGTTATGGCAGGAGGGGAGATGTCATTCAACAATGATACTCCGAACTACCTCTCCAATCGTTTAAACCGGTGGAAAAGATCTAAGGGTGTGCGATAGTTTAATCTGCGAGGTTCATTGACATTAAACCCTCTAACCTGCGCAAGTAATCTGTACTGCAATCTCGAACTACTTCGTGCACATTTTGTACTTTTAGGTTTTAAGCAAATTTTCGTTTCGTATATAACAGGATACATCTACTATTATCCTTAGTATTTTTGATTGGGATCACTGCACCATTTTGATATTCGACATTGATGCTGTCCCCCAGAGTGATATGTCATAGTAGATTGATTTTTAAGTTAATAGTGTTTTATTGTACTTTTAAGAACAAGTGCGCTGCTAAGATGTGCCTTATGGTCACAGGTCTTGTAGTTTTGTAGACATTATAATTTTAAATACCGAAATATGTTTTATCTGTGAAATGTGTTTCAGATAGTAGCAATATGTCGATTTGATCTAGGTTAAAGAACATCTATATTTCCAGTTTATTTTGAACTTCACCATTGGCATTCCACGTGGCTATTCTTAACGACATTATTGTTAATTAATTAATTTATTTGTTAACGCTGTGGGCAGGTTTAGAACGACAGTAATGCGCTGTGGCGATGCCCGGATATAGCTGGTTGCCCATCTAAATTTGTTTCAATTATAAAACAGCTGCATGATGGCGTGGAAAGTAATTTACGACACTGAACTAGCAGAACCTTTTCTGATAACAACTGGTGTAAGACAAGGGTGTGTGCTTGCACCGTCTTTGTTTAATCTTTATATGGGAATGATTTTCTTAACATACAAACGAAAAATTAAACAGGTATAAAAATAAGATATCGTTTTGATGGAGGATTATATAACCTACAAAAATTCAAAACGAGCGGCCGGACGAAAATGTGTGTACTGCAAAATTTACAATATGCTGATGATTGTGTTATACTGGGTGAAACTTCTGCAGAATTACATCACGCGCTAAACTGTCTGCATGATACATATCGGAATTTTGGATTAAGTATAAACATAAATAATACCAGACAAATCTTAAGAATAACATGGAAAAGTAAGAGCTCAAATGGAAAAAATTTGAAAATGACAAATTGTAATAAAATAGAACAATATTTAACCAAAGCATGGGTTTGTTATCAGAATGGATAGCAATGGCATACCGAAGTGATTATTATATGGTATATAACATAATGGTGAACGATATTGTGGAAGACCAAAATTAAGATTTAAAGATGTGATATCAAATTCCATAAAAAAGAACGGTATTAATCCTAAGAAAAATAAGAACTGATTGGAGAAAATTCATCGATGACACTGCAAGCTGGTGTTCACACCGCCAGAAATCGCGCAAAAGAAAAAAGAAGAAACCTAGGTCAGTATGAATGTGCACACTGCAGTTATAAATCTAATTATAAAATTAGATTAATATCACATATAAGATTCAGACATTGAATTATTTAACAGAAACAGATATCATTCGAAAAGGCACTCATACTCGGCAACAAGTGAGTTAGAATAATAATAAAAAATAATAATATACATATAGACTAATAGATTATACAAATATAAGTGTATGTATATATGTGTGTGTGTGTATGTGTATTTGTATACCCATAATTAATGGTACTTACTTTATAACTAGTCGTAGAAATTGTATCATTCCGAAACAGAATAGAAATGTGATGAAGCGATACAACCATAATAATCTAAAGTCAAAAATGTAACAATATTGTTTTATAGTGTAAAATAATTTCTGCACACTAAATATTAATCGTAAATTTCATCGTTAATAATAATAAACACGAGGTTGTACATGTAATTTTATTATTATTATTATTATTAACAAATCGCGATGATAACTTTAATTTTCATTAGGAAACGATTAATTTCTACTCGCACGTTATAATTTTTTTACGTAAAATTAAACATTTTGGTACGACTTCAGTAGGTGAAAATATAAGGCAACAATATTTTACGTATAATTCCGTTTTTTTTAGACCTTTCGGAGTCGTGCATTATAACATTTTGACACGAAATTATAAATACACAGGTGTTTATTATTATATAATACCGATTTTTATTTAGGCGAAATGCGTATAATTTTCATCATATAAATACTTTTCAAATTAAGACATTTGTCGTCAACCGGGAAATGAAAAATGAGATAAACTAGCTTGCCCTTACCAAATTGATAATATACTACACTCAATCCGACTAAGCGATGGATGCACTTCTCTAGATGCAGAGTTGTATGGAATTACGTACTACATTCAGTACATCAGATCAGCTGTACTTCCATGTCGAAAAGCATTGGTTATAACAGACTCTCCTCTCTACAACTAATATGCCGTCAAGACGATAAAAATACCATAATAATAGAAATCCAACACAATCTACACACACTACATAAGGAAGGAAGGGAAATCCGCTTTCTGTGGATCCCAAGTCACATTGGGATGAACGGTAGTGATAAAGTAGACCTTGAAGCTCGGTCTATAGTACTTTCACCAGCACATTCACCACCTCCATCCACATTAGTACACGTACTCATGAATAACAGCAAACAGGAATGGGCCATCGACTGGACCTCACGAACAACCTTCCTTAGGAGCATAGAATCAACCATAGAACCTTGGTGACCTCCAGATGGCACAAGCAGAAAAAAATATGGTACCCTAAACCGTCTACGTGTGGGTCATATAGCCATATCGCACAATTATCTTTATACCAAAAGCCCTCCACCAACGAAATGCCCTCTATGCGGACATTTAACAGAACTAACAGTCATACACTTAATCTACAATTGCCAAACACTCACACCACACAGGCTAAAACACAAAATACAGGGCCCGATACACAAAATACTCTCAAACAATCCCCAATCAATAGATAGTATTCTGGCTTTTGCAAGAGAAAGCGGACTCCTAGCATACATATAAACTAGACACACGTCTCCTTATTCTGTAATAACGCTGGTAGTTACAAACGGCATATGGAGATTTACACAATATTTAAAAAAAAAAATTGTCTTTTTTCTGCCCTTCTTTTAAGGTTTGCATAACTTGTTTCGTCTTCTATTATTCGATCTATATGTTTACTCGTTGGTCTTCTTCTGTATCGTTTTCCTTCCATTTTCCCTTCAATTATACGAAACTTGGACTGTGTCGATATATAAGTGGCCTATCCAGTTAATTCTTCTACTTTTTAGCTTCCGAATTAAACTCCTGGATTCGTTTACGTTTTCAATCAGTTTTTTAAATTCTTAATTATCACTGAGAAGGCAGTGGCACTCCACTCTGTATAACATCATAAATGAGCGCGCATCTGCGTCGCATATAAATAGTGCCTTCTATGCTTGCCCATTTTGTACAAAATAAACGTACAAAACAGCTCTAGTTACGTCGTTCGGCAACGAACAATGACGATAATGATGATATATTATAACGTATGATAAATATGAAAGTAAGGTTGTTACGAAGTATTTAACGTTAAAATTAAGCGGCAAGACGTTAACCTTGCTTTATTCTTTTTAGCTTTATCCACGGTATCCAAACTATCGTTCATCATGTGCAGGCGTATTCCTAAATATTGAACCTTCAGATATTCGTTCCAGTTCAGCTGTCTGATATTGAAGTAAAATATCTCTTTATCCGCGTTTGATAATTTATTCCACAATCTTTGAACGTTCGTATCGTGTATTATCCAATTATTGGTCGCGAACGGCGACACCATGTCCACTAACTTGTGCACTTTCGAATACTGAGACAATAATCTGCCGAACAAAAACGAAATAATCGTATAAGTAGTAATAATTTTTAAAGACGTATTTGAAAAAAAATTCCAGAGTGATTTTGATGAATGAAAATGAACTCTTCCGAAGTATGATGTTTTCGCGTTAGCAAGTGAGCAAATGTTTAAAAAATGAACAAAACGAAATTCGTTATACGATCAGTCGGAGAAGAAATGAAGTGTTTTGTTCGAAACGGACGATATTATCTAAAGTTGAAAAAAACAAATTGATCCTCGAGTATAAGGAGTACCTGAAGGGTCTGCACTTCTAACGTTATTTAACGTCGCTACGTCGACTGTTCATAAAGCAGTCGAAGAAAATAAATGCATTCAAATGACAAGTTTTGCCGACGATATTCCAACCATCGCGCAAATCAATGAAATAAGAAACGTTTAATATAATTAACGATTAAATTCTGAAATTACAGAACTCGGCCTAAATTTAACGAGAAACGGATACTGTTTATTTCGAGGAAACATAATAAGAAGAAATTCCGGCAGGATATCGAGAAGAAAATAAAATTAATCAGAATCCGGCCCTTAGCGATGAAACTAAATATTTCGGAATAATAATAGACAAAAATCTTAATTACAATAAACACGTGCAATATATAACCCTCATCATTTTTGGAAAACTTTATAATAAATTAATATCATCGCCTTGCAATAAATTTGAATACGATAGGATTATACGTTATAATTAGTATACTTTAATAAATTGAAAAAAAAAATGTTACGTCAGAAAATTAAAATCATTAAAAGATTAACTCTCATAAACGTTATATCAGCGTATATAACTGTTACTTATAGCTGTGTACATATGTAATAGCAGCTATAACTCCGGTAGATCTCCATTTGAAACGAATCGATGTAATTAAAAAACTAAAAATTGAGAACAAAATTAATGGACCGAAAAACAAATTAGCGAAAATTATAATAACTCCGATTAAAAAAGAAACAACGCAGATCTGGCAAAAACAATATAAACAAGATATTACCGGCAGACGTACCTCATGATATTGAAGCGAGATTAGACTAAAAATTTCAGTACTAACTTTTTCCTAACACGGTATTTTACAGGTCACGTCAATTTTACAAAGTCATTTAAAAAAGGTTCAGTATTACAAGCCTCTACAGAGAATGTAAAACAGCAGACGATTCACTTGATCACACCTTTATTATATACGGAAATTATTTTGAATAACATCACAATATAATATCAACGCAGATTTTTTTTCAAAGACCTACAAGAACAATTTCAAAAGCTCACTAAGGTAGTCACCGAAATACTCGAGAAAAAAAAATAAAATATATTGTAATATTTTTTTAATTCTTTTTTAACTGAATGAAAAGCTATTTCAACAGAGTGGGGCAATACATTTACTTATTTATTCATGAAGTTATCTAATCTGTATTTAATTAACTATTAAGATAATTTGTAACAGTCCATAAAAATAAAAAACAAAAACTTAAACGATCGTCGAAGATCGAAGTAAAAAGACGAGTCAAAAGACTTTTGCGTCCGAAACAAGGATAAAACGGTGAAAGGTGTACGTCGTCATAAAAGCACGTGATCCAGTTTTATAGTCGTATCTATATAGAGTGCACTTCGTATCGAAATATATCGTCTTTTTTTTTTAAAAAAAAAAAGGAAAAGTCATTTTTAGTTGTTAAACGAAATATAACAAAACGAACAAAATAATGTAAACGAAGATAAAGACGACTATTTAGAAACGGAAAATTGTCAATATATTGGTTATGTGATCTCAGAAGAAGAAGAAGAAATATAATTTATTTAATAAACATGAAATACAACACATTAAGTACACCGAGCTAATAATAATAATAATAATAATAATAAGGTGCAAAAGCAACTATGATAATATACAGGAAAATCTGAAAAAAACCTGCTACAAAAAAGAGAAAGAAATACAAATAGCATGAATTAAATTTTTGAAAAAAATTGATTACAATTAATTTACTTAATAAATAAATAAACAAATATATAAAATAACATAATTATGTTAAAAATCGGTGTTTTAGTCGGCGATGTTTGTAGCATGTATATTACGTAAGCTGGCCATATCTGATCTTAGTTATGATTGATTGATATATATGTATATATTGCTTTTAATGAGGAAAAAAAGATCTCTGTAACGGTCGGAGTTTGAATAAATCTAAATCTTACGTGCCTTTATCTTATGATCATTTGTTTTTCATCCGGCGTGTTTGTCATTAGGCTAATAGAATTTTAGTTCAGTAAACTTCTATTTCATTTCGATGTTATTCATGTTGTTTCGTCATCACGACGTAAATCGTTTTTTACGTTCAATCAACTGATTAATTACGTTATCGTACGTATTACACCAATCTTAATGTTTTTTTCGCTCGAATTTTTGCAATGTTTCGTTGCAATTATAGACTAGTATTTCTTTTACCGCATCCTAAATTGCATCAATATTCGTGATAAAGTCGATATATGCTTCATCAATATCTTGATCGACACGGTGTTATTTTACGTATATATATATATATACGAAGAGAGGAAGGATTAAAGCAAAATAAAAGTTTCGACATAGGAAAATGTCAATGTGCAGTTATCACAAACGAAATGTTATAAGCAAGAGTAGACGTTAGACGACATATATATATATATATATATAACGATATTCGGTCATTAGAATTATCGCGTAATATATTAGGCAAAAAGTTCATTTACGATAGATATTTTATATCATTAAATTCGCGACGTTATAATGTGACAAAACTTACTTCGATTCCACTCCACGTATCCTATTGAACGTATCTAAGAAGAAAGCCGGTATCAGGTGAAATAGCATGCAATAAACGATATGCAGAAATCGATATTTATTCAAGGTAAATGAGACAGGTCTAAACGCGGCGGAAAACGGATAATCTTGTTCGACCTTCAAATTGATATCGATGAAACGTTTCCAAGTCACTCGATTTTCTTCGAACGCGCCATTATCACCGCTACTGCTAAAGTTGTAAATACGATCGCTGCTGTAACGATTGTCACCCTCTGCGCATCTGCTAACTTGTTTATCTGCCGTATATTCGGCAACCCAATTAGTATCGGTCGTTGACGATACTTCCGCCGATATTATATTATCATCATCATTATCGACGTCGTCCTCGTCAAAGTGATGCGATTTTCGATGTTGGCGACAAAGTCCGTTAGTAGAAAGATCGATCGTATGATTTCGACCGTCGTCATTATCATCTCTTGGTTGTTTCTTCCAATTTTTAGCTACGTCAAAAGCGGAAGCCAATAAACAATTAATGACGTAATCGCAAGGTACTAGGTTGGTTATTTTTTCTTGATCGATGTGGATACTGCGTAAAAGGCCGACACCGACCGCTAAGATTATTCCGATCGGACCGTTCAAATTATTAATCCAACCCGGAAGCGGTTCTTTAGCCGACGAGATTACTATAAATTAAAATAAACGTCGATTAATAAATGATTTTTGAAATGAACTTCTATTGGCGCGGTATACATCGAGAATTAACACGCACAAAGAGCGACTGAACGAGCCCCGAATTAACGGACGGATATATATATATATATATATATATATATATACACGTACACATACACACACACTCTAACCATGTTTTGTTGCGTTAGCTCTGTCAACGAAATAACGGACGATATATATATATATGCGCATATATACAAATATATACATATGTACACACACATACATATATATATATATATTTACGAATATATATATATATGGTTGGCATGTACCGCACTACACTTTTGTAGTTTTAAGCTCGTTGATTTACACATACGTAGGGTTATTCTTATATATTTATATATATATATATATGTATATGTGTGTGTGTGTTTATATATATTTAAAAAAATGCTCTGTATGTAATTTAGCTAAAACGTCCTTAAGTTACAATTCTTCCCAGCGCTCCGAGGCACAGAGGTTTTTTTTTTAAGATTAATAAAGTTTACCTAACACTTCGATCGCGTGTAGACTTTATCTGGTGGCTGTAAAAGTTGATTTTTTTCGGTCATTATTGATGAGACAATATTCGAATAATAAATAGAGTCTAACCCGGGGGGGGGGATTTTTCTAGTGAGTGAATGAGTGATGAGTGATCAGATTAGGCATGAAAACATGTAAAATCATTCATAGATAAAAAATGATCCTTCTGAAGCCACGTAGAAGAGATATTAGTTTGTATATATATATATATATATATATATATATATATATATATATATATATATAAAAATATATATATATAAATATATATAAAGAGGCACAATTATATTCTATTTATATGCAGCAACGGATAGGACCCAGTGAATTTTTTCTTGACTATTTCGTATGTATTTATTTATTTATATTTAGATTAAGATAGTAGTGAAGGGGTTGAGAGGTACATGTTATTATATAACAGCTAATCGTGTTTTTTTCACTGATGAAGACGAAATCTATTTCTACGGACGAAATAATTATTGGTTACTAATCCTAAAACTTGATAGTTCGTCTTCGAACCGTATAACCATACGTCGAGAAGTAACGCTGATTACAGACTTAACCACTTTGAGACGTATAATCGGTCACTCGTTACCAGTAACGTTGTATGTGCGTCACTAAAACAATGGAAAATCGAGAAAATCGCCATGAACTCTAAGCTTACTAAACTTAAATCGATCACGAAGCAAATAAGTGTCGTCATACTCGAAAAGAACGTATCAATAACGTCAAATACACGTAGTCGGAAAAGAATCCCACTCAGGAAGTGTAAGAAATAGTACTAAGTGTGGAAACAGCGCGATGAATTTTCAATCGATTCAAGGTAGTCTAAAATGGATGCGTCTATATTACGCAGAAACGAATAAAGTGGTATAATCGACAATAACGTCGTCCATTTAGGTAACTCTGGCAGATCCTTGAGCATTTTATAGAAAATCGTTCTATCGAAACGGGTGCGAACCTACTGCGAAGCAAGCCGGTAGGTCTGGTGTATATTTTTTCTAACAGCATAATTCATTAAAGGGTATATAAAGTCATCGTGTTTCCCGTAGATTGGAAAATAAAGCATTTACTTTAATTTCATAATTTGAACGAATGTAGCGATTTAAAAAAAATAAAAATAATCAACAGAAAATTAGTCAAAAATCGATAAATTTTTATGTATAAAAAGACTACAAAGCTTTTTTTTATCGAGTGGTCGTACAAAATATTATTTTATAATCAAATCTGATTTTTCCACTTAAATATTTTTTGTAATATTGTACATCTAAATTAAGTATTTTCTTACATTTTGTTTTTTCCTTTTATATTATTTATAAATTTTATATATTTTTATATTTTATTTTTTTACGTTCACTTTTGCGACGTTGATTTTAATTACTTTTTTTTCATTGTATATTTCGATTTTATGATTTATCGACTCGAAAATAATAATAATAATTAAATCGCCCCCAAACAACTTCAAGTTCGGATTTGTTCTTACTGCTATATAAATAAATAAATAAATAAATAAATAAGTAATTAAAGTCCTTATTTCGTCAAATATCGGCCGAAGGTCGCACACCCATAAATATACGAATAATATTATATAACATATAAGCATGCCTATAAATAACAATAATACGGTTATCTGCCTACACTTCTTTTATATTTTAATCATCCACTCGGTTAGCCAAACCATCCCGACGAATCATGTGACCTGCCCAGTAGTTCCACTTTAGGCTGACTGCCCTCTTCGCAATGTTCTTCACATTTTGGTGTCTTACGGTTTCCGAACGAATTCGGTCAATTCTTAAGTACAGATCTCTCCATCGCGCTCTCTGTAGACGACTAATTTTCTCAATATGTGCTGCTTTCATAGACCACGTTTAACATCCATACAAATACTAACTTTCGCTTTTAGGTTAATTTCCCAGCTTCTACTTTTCACAATTCCTTTTAAACTCCAAAATTTGTTCCATGCTACGGTAATTCTTCTTGTCATTTCTTTGTTCATCCAATCGTCAAATGATAAGCACTTGATCAAATAAAAGGGGGACTAATATAAGATCATTTTGAAATATCATTTCGAAACATCGTCGACGATGATGTCTACTAAATTTGAATTTAATCACGGGTGTACCTATTCAAAATAACAAAACACGACTACCAGCTGGTCTTACTCATACACCAGCGTGCGCACACATACACACACACAAGCGCTTTTATTTAATAAACAAGCACTTCGATGTCTAATCAGGTGCTTTTTTAATTAACTATCAAAAACTTAGTCTTCGTCGGTATAGGATAATTATCGGAAACAATTTGAAATTTTTTCAATTTAAAATATTAAATCTGCGATAAATTTTACATCATCCGTTAGACTGCGTTTCTATATACACTGTAACAACACGTAGATAAATAAATAAAGTACAAATAAATAAATTAAAAATTAATAAATAAGTTAATACATAAATGAGTATATAGCAAAAAAATATATAAATAAAATTCGCAAATAAATAAATAAGACTAATAAATGTGTACGATCACATTCGCAATTTAGAAAGGAAATCGCTTTGTTACAGTAAATATATTCTATAATACAAACGTACCGATAGCTGGTCTAAACACAAATACTGGCAAGTCCTGCCAATTCGAACGGCATAAATCTTCGGCTATCGCTTTCGTATAAACGTAAGTATTCGGGTACAAGTTCAATAGACTGTAAAATAAAATCTTAATTTAAAATAAAAAAATAGATTATCTTAATTTACGATTTAATAGCGAGACGACGCTGTGGAATACTCGCTGGCGCTTTGAAATATTCAATTCGTAAAGTAGAGTGACGTGAATTTTTATAATTAACAACCGATTTTAATTTCGGCAGTTCGAAACGGAACTAAAATTAATTCTATCCTGTAATTATTTCGCGTTTTGATAATAAATTTTTGCACTTTGAATATATCGTGTAAGTTGAAACTGAGCAAAAAAAAAATCCGAAAGAATTTTGGAAATGTGAAAAAATAAATTGAAAATTATTTTAAAAGTTCACGTAAATTACGTCGTATTATTATAAAACACGTGCCCAAATAATAATTTGAAAAAAAAATATATTAAACGCGGAGATTTTTCGATGAAAAATATATTAACGTATAAATAAATAAATGTATATGTATATTATTTGCAATAAAATTAAAGGACCGAATCATACCGCGTTGTAACTAAAATTGCGATTAAAAACCGGAACTGAGTAGAACACGCGGCTAGACTAACAGGCAAAGCATGAATAAAGTCAGTACAGAATTGACAACCATACAGAGCAAATTGAAAACGAGGAAATCAATCAAAAAAAAAAGAAAAAAACCCATCCAATGAGACGATAAAACAAAAGCTGCGAATGTACGTGACTTAGGACAGATAACGGTAGAAGAATTTTGAGAAGAACCAGCTCCTAATATTGCCGTCAAAAGCAGCTTGAAGAAAAAAAGAAATACATACATACATATCTATATCTATATATATATGTATATGTGTGTGTTTTTTTTTGTGTGTAATAAATGATAAAAAGAATTGAGGGATATTGTATGCGTGTGCGTTATATTATTATAATATTAAACAATTTGCTTAGCGGTCTTTATCGTGATCCCTAAATTTAAAAGTACGTTCATTATACGAAATTGGTCATACGGCGACAATTATCGTTAATCTTTGTTTTCCCGAATAAAGTTTTATCGAGATCAAATTTTCATTTTATCATTCTGCCAGGTTTTCTTTTCGATTTTTTTCACCTCAATATATATATACACAACAAACTGCCAAACTGATATTTTTGATACCAGCTTGTCGCAGAAACTTTTTCATCATCAAGTCACTTAACTCTCATCCAAAAAAGGAATAGCACACTACTCCATATAACATTGTATGTGCACGAATCTGTTTTTCATACAGTTGGTGCCTTGAAAATAACACTATGAATAATTTAGTTCTCAAAAATATTATATAATTCATTACCTGAATCAGGTTTCGTTGTAAATCACTACTCCATATATATATATATATGTATATATTTCTATAATGAGGTCTGATTATGGTAATGAGATATATATATATATACAATGAAAGACGATTTAGTTAATGAATTATATAATATTCATATACGCGTGATATACGTGCGTGTGCAAATCACTAATATATATGTACATATTTATATAATGAATGCTAATTCGAGTAATGAATTATTATATAATACTTTATTTATATGTATAAAGATAAAAAAATGAATTGATTCAGGGAAGAAAGATAATGATGGTGCATAAACGGTTCCGTCACGTGGTTTAAGCTGTCTGTAACATTTACAAGTGAACATGGCCGGAAGAATTGTAGAAACTTTGAAATTATAACTTGCTACATGGATAATTTTAAATTGTTTTATTTATTACGCAATTAACTACATCCTATTTTAATCAATAGCGCAGTTTCGTACTTATAGAAGGCAACAAGTTGTCCAAAACTTGTGCGCGCTTAATTATATCCGATGATCCTACGTACAAAATAATTCAACAGATGCGCAATTATACCTTCCAGATATTCATTCGTTCGTTAATAAAGCCACACAAAAAATTTTATTCGAATTGTAAATTCGACTTAAAATAAACATGGCTAGCCTACGCATTATACGCTTAACAAACTTCGTCGTCTTAAATATCGTTCAATTTGTTATTATATTCTTATTTAATAATTTTAATTATTATTTAGAATTATTATTTACTTATATCGTTAGGTGATTTTATTAGGTACTTTGTTGTACGGTGCAGGATTTTTTTCGTCATTTTTCCTATTGCGAATAAATAATTTAATATTTATTTTAAAAAATTACGTTGACTTTGTAATTTAGACTTTATCTAAGCTACGAACGTTAATATGTTTTCTTACGTACGAAATAATTAATTAATAAATAAATGTTTATTGTTTTTGTTGTTGCAGCGACTTAAAACAGCTACTAGTATAATATTACTTAACGTATTAACTTTTCAAACTAATATATATATATATATATATATATATATATATATATATATATATATATATATATATAATATAAAGGTCAATGATGATCTTTATACATGTTGGTTTTGAATAATGACTATGAACAAATGTATGCCGGAAAATAATATAAATTTGGATACTTTTCGTCGAACGGAATATTTTTATAAACCGCGACCGACCGCCTTACAAGGTGTATGCGCGATTAAAATTGTTGTTTCACTTAAAATCAAAATCTTTCTTTTCAATCTCTTCTTATGATTTCCAAAAATGCACTGGTATAGTCACGCACCGTTTTATAATCCAACAGTCAGATTGCCGAGATTACATCTTGATAGACGTTACAATCTTAATCGCATTCGAACTAGTCGAAAACGATTTAAATCGAAAATGTACAAACGGAAACTATTTTCATCGGAGACCAACTTTTGCGGGGGAATACATGAAGATATATATAACCAGAATTATTAAAGCAAAGAGAGAAACCATTTATGGTATTTTTAGCTTTTCTCTTTTGGATACTTGCAAGTAGAAGATACGTCGGTCTTCATCTAGAAGAATGTTGAAACTTTATGTTTTGTCTGTATTTATTTATTAAAGTTATTAAAATTTTATTTATATAAATATCTATAAGAGAATATATATATATAGAAAAACAATATTAATAAAAATAATAATAATAATGAAATCAAATCAAATTTCTTTGAATACAATATGCAGTATTACAAATTGTCTAATGTATTTTTTACTACTAAAACATTTACACTCGCTTGCTGTTTGGAAGTACATACAATCATACACAAGTGCATACAATATAGATAATTATATACCTCCGTGAATTTTTTTTTCAAAATATATATATATACAAATTGCAATCTGGCTGATGTAGCCAATAAGCAAATGGAATGTAAGCTATGACAGGATGAGAGATGTCATTCAACAGTGACACTCCGAGCTACTTCTCCAATCATTCAAACCGTTGGGGAAGATCTAGAGGTGTGCGATAGTTCAATCTGCGAGGCCCATTGGCATGATTTAATAAATCTACCGCCAGCTGGTTTACGTGCCCATTTGCCATTATGTTTATGCGCAATAATCTATTTAGAATAAATGTATTAGTATACAAAGCCATGCACACCATCGTGTACACATCTGCAAGCATATACATATTTACAATGCGCTATTAAACCGACACATATGCACCGCACACTCGTACATGCTAATAATAATAATAATAATAATAATAATAATAATTTTTCTGCTTTCTGAAAACGTTTTGCTATATTCTTATTTTAAAATAAACAACGATCCAGAGAGCAAAACGAGTCCTACGATTTAATATTAACCAGAATAATCTGCTTAATCGAACACACACATATATAATACATATATATACACATATATTTAGCCAACCAAAAAGTATTTTGGAACTTAGCCCTTTCGGTCATAGTGATACCAGATGGGACACGCTATTTTAAACCTTCCAGTTATGAAGTCCGCTATATAGTACGTGAAATTTTAATTCGAACAAAATTTGTTATTTAATTGACGTGAAATGTTCCAATTTTAAAAATATTTATACAAATACTTCCAAAATAATCTATAGTTCACCTAAAAAAAGGGAGTGTTGTATAATAAATAGATGCGTCAAATTTAATGGTTAGCGTTAAAATTTTGTAATATACGATGCTGAAAGGGTTATCGTAAATTAATCAAACCACGACCTGCTTATTTTTATTAGAAAGTTATATCAGAAAAATTATTCAAATCGTTCCAGCTGATAATTTTTAGAAACAGAAAAAAAATATCCATTTTACGCATGAAATACATATTTTTATCCTGACTGTTCTAACTGAACATAATTAGTAAAACAAATTAAGTACACCACGTGTTGTCAAGAACCAGAGCTGCTTTAGTTTTCGAAAAAGAAAAAAATGCAAAGACAACTTAAAACCGATGCGCATGTTTTAACATAAATTATTATTACAATTGTCACAGCTATTTTATGATTCATTACCACTACCATCGTTATTATGATTATCATCATCGATGTTTCTCGGCATCGTTCTCCATAGTTCTGTATGTTTTTTTTCATTATTATTTCATTTTATTTAGATTATAATTCGTAGAATTATCATCGCGTGCGAGTTTTATTTGCATACACCTACACACATATACATACTCGCCTGTCGATCACCTTTAGCGTAAAGTTTTTTACAGTTCCACCTGTACTAAATTCCTCTATGAATACTTTTCAAGTTTTCGGAAGACTTATAACAGAATTATGCTGTATTTAATACGTCGTGAATTTATACTTTCGAATATGTTCGTTTTTTTCTACTTAATTACGCGAAATTAAAAAAAATGAAAATTCACACTTATATCCTCATACACATATTATGTACTTTTATATTAGAATTTAAAAATGTTATCAGCTGGAAAAATAGTTTTAAGATGAAAAACAAAGGAAGCTTCTTGCATCCGAAAAGATCTTTCAACGTATCGTGAAATATTTAATTAAGATATTTTTGTATAGAACGTTTGCGCGACTATGAAGCCTAGACGAATCTGACAAGTATCCAGATTAAAACTAAAAACTTTCGAAATGTGTTATGATGCTATCGAAGGAATATCCACAAAATGAACACACCGTCTCACGAGCTTTCGCGAATTCAATACAGTTATAATCGATGCATTACGAGCTGGTAATAGTTCGCTTAAAGTTTACTTCCGATTTCTACAATTACGCTTGTTTATTAATTTTCAATTATCTTCGCGACCGATCTATTTTTCCGGTTCATAATATAGGGTGACGCAGAGAAGACGGACGGTTTTATTTTTTTTAATAGCGCACTCGGTAACACCGCTACAACGCAAACCGTGTTGCTCCGTGTTTAGTGTACACATGAGAGATTCGTATCCAGTTTCAGTTATCGTGATATCGTATAACGAGAAGGAATTCACATTTTAGGTGGAACGTTATTTCCGGAGTTAATTGATCACGACAGTGAAAAGAGAGTTTTGAAAAGAATTGAAAGTTACGCGGTGTAAACCAGTACCATCTCGCAATTCGATTTTAAGCTGTGTAGCAAACTTTTGAGAGGCAGCTTCTGCAACGGATAAAAAACGTCATAGGAGTCCCGGAAGCTCTGCTCGTCGTCATTAAACCAGTTGAGAGAATCCATTCGCAGTATATTGCTCCGGTTCTATACTGATAATAACTCAAGAACTAAAAAGTACCGACCATGCATAACGAAAAGCTTTTGCTAGAAGCTGAAAAAAATCGAAGACGAACAGATCGATTTAAACATTCTTTCGATGAGCGATGAAGCTCATTTTCAGCTATTCACATTCGTAAACAAACATAACTACCGCTACTGGTCCGAATTTAATCCGAATTCAATCGAACAGAAGCCGTCACACAGCGAGCGAATATATCCGTCTTGTCTGAGCGGCGAAGTGGGGAATAGTTGGGTTTTATTTTTTCACTATATCGAGGTGATAAACTCGTTTTCGCTTCCGCCACTTCGTCGTCGTCGTTTCAACAAGAAGGTGCGACGTGTCGCTGTTAGACAGAAATGCTCGCAATACTGAAAGAAATATTGTCGCGTCGCACGGACTTCCGACGGCTCCAGATATACCTTAATAGCCGCGTTTACGAAGCACGTCTACGAGATTCTGGAAGACCTTAAAACTCGAATTTCTGAAGAAATTTCACAAATTCAGATCTATGCTCGAGAAAGTCTTCGAAAATGTAAAAAACCCGAATGAATGTATCGTTGCAAATGATGATTGTAAGTTCCGGTTGTCCTGTTTTTAAATAACGATATGTACGTGAGGCAATATAAAAAGTTCGTCGAGAACTTGCAGCCCCATATGAATCCTATAGTGTACAGAATGTTTTTGGTCGAACATCTCAATCAGCTATAATAGATGAAAAAAAGACAATGGTGTCGTGTTGCTCTTTCGATCACCTAGATGGTTTGTTGTGATGTTGCACGCTGGATGAACCTTTTTATACCGTCATGAAAAATCTAGCCTTCAATTATTTAATTTCGCTTTTTTTTCATTTTTGTTTTATTATTTTTGAGCAGTTGTTTTTGTGGGCTACCTTATAGCCGGTACGAAAATTAAAAAAAATAAAAAAATAAAATAAAATTTCATTCAAATTTTTTATCTCGTTAAGTAGTTCGAAAAACAAAATTATCTTCTCAGGGTCACGCTATATTGCTTGTACACCATATATCGATCTGAATTCGACACTTATGTGAAAGTATTTCATTCTCATTGTCTCCTGTCTTACATAATTTCTTGACGTATATTATCGATTTCGGTTCATTTTCCGCTTTTTACGTTACCGAAATTCGAAGATTAACACTAGGGACAATAATAAATAAATCGAACCGGATAATATTACCAATAACGCGAAGAACAATATGGAAAACAAATGAGGAAATATTTAGGGGAAAATTTTCTGCATTTTATAACCGGTTTTAGACTAGTCTCAAATATGTAAATACACAAGATCCGTGCCTATAAAGAGATAAGTCCCTTATTTAGAATTACTTTTTCCTCATATTGCAAACATTTGCAACATCTCAAACATCTGACTGGTAATTCTAGTATAGGATGTATACTAATATTTATTTCAACGATTTAATCCTATACGGGCGGCGCCTTATTAAAATAAAAGATGAGAGAGATAATTTGAAATAAACCAAAAAAAAAATTAGCAGAAAAAATAAAAAAGTGTAACCCCCACCGTGAAGGTTAATCCACAATACCGGTTAGCCGTCGTCACCAACTGATCCGGACCTTATTAACATTTTAAACAAATCGCTTCCTGCTCTACTATATGATATATTTTCCGCAAAATTATTTCATTTTATACATAAGCGTATGTAAATGTAGATAAAGACATGTTTATATGTGTGTGTGTGTCATAGATACACCGACTAATACTTATATGTATGTATGTATAAAATGAAATAATTTGGGGAAAAAAAAGGAAAAAATATATTATACAACAGAACAAGATTCTATTTATTAAAATGATAATAAAGCTTGAATCAGCTGGATATAATATATATATATATTATTAAACATCTATCGTTAAATGGTTAATATATTTTAGTATTCGTTCGCCTGTACACAATTACACGGGCATAGACGAAGACGATGATAAAATATTTGGGATGAAATAAGAGGAAATATAATATCTAATAATAAGACGACATAGTTTTTTGTATTTATTCATTCCTTTAATTTTAAATCGACGTACTACGTCGCGTGAAACAACATTTTTTTCCCGGGAGGTGTTAGCATAGTTCCGTGTGGAATCAATGTCGTCTAACTGAATATTTGCCGTGGGAGGAAACAGCGAAGTGGAATCCCTCAAGGGAGGCTCCTATTTCAATATATATATATATATAAATGATCAACCGGTTTTTGAAAACACGTGCCATTTCCTATATGCGGATGACCTTGCCATTTCATATCAAAACAAGAAATTTGAAGAGACAGAAAAACAACTTACTACAGCACTGGAGAAGATTGGAGAATTCTATGTGCAGAACCAACTGAGACCAAACATAAATAAGACACAGATAGCCGATTTCCACCTCAGAAACAAGGACGCGAAAAGAAGCTTAAACATACAGTGGCAGGGGATGAAGTTAGCATACGAAAGCTAACCAATAGTTCATGAGGAGCTACACCACATACTTTCCGATTGTCAACTCTGGCACTGTGCAACCTGCCCAGTGTAGTATAACTCAGCACATATGAAGTATGTCGATGTCGCTCTAAATGAAAATTGTCGGATTATCACGGCTGCTTGTACACCGGTACATATAGTCAGAGTTCTCTCGGGCATTGTCCCACCCGAAATTAGACGCCAAGTAGCAGCCAGTGCAGAGAAAAGTGCGCAAGAAGCAGATAGTCGTCAATTGATAATTTTGATACATCCAGCAGCGGCGGACATTGAAATCGCGGAGAAGTTTCATGACCGTAAAAAATCCAGTTGGCGCTAAGCCTGAGAAGTTAACGGCTTGGAAAGAGGAACGCAATAAAATGATACAAAGCCGCTGGATTGAACCAGCAGAAAATCTTCCAATAGGTGGAGATTTGGGTTACCAAAAGTGGAAATCTCTTAATAGATTAAGGACTATTGTTGGTATGGAACACCTCTTCGAATGTATTGTCCTTACATCTGTACCTTTAACGACATCCTCAAATTGGATGGAAAAATAATGAACTTTTTGGACTTCTGGTATGATGTACCATGATTAATTTTTCCGATACGACGAAGAAGAAGAGTGAATATTTTATTCTAGCAATCTAACAGATCATCATACCAGACGCAGTCTTTGTTTTGCTGGTTTTGTAAGAAATCCTTTAATTTAATTTAGTTAAATTTATTTCGATAATTAAAATTAGTTTAGCGTTAGAAGAAAATTCAATTTTAGAGGGGTTTTCTTTTTCGTCTCAAATGCTAATTCGTAAGTCATTTGAGAAGCTCAAATAGTATCTATTAATAATCACGTGTAAAAGGTGTGCATCCGGCCATGCTAAAGCACTTACAAACTATGAATTATAAAACTAGGTCATTTATCTTTGTTTTCGTTTTTTTTTTTAATCGCATAGACCTCGCATCAGTATGTACAAGTGATGCTGCTACCTGTTTTAAATTAATGCGTAATCAAGTGCTTCTATGCTTACGGATATAGTTTCTTCAACGGTATCTAAATCCTGATGTATAGTTTCATCGGATATACACCGTGACATTCGGTAAACTAAGCGTAACGCCTTGTTTCGAAAGCGCCGAATTTTCGATTTACTTGATTTCTTTGCACATGCCCAAATTTGTGCGGCAGTACTCCAGATTGATATACAACTTTATACAACAGTAATCGATTTCCTAAGGACGATTCAGAATTATATCCTACGAACCGGGTATAACTTCTTTCATTTTAAGTCCGGTTCTTTTCTTTTCTTTTGTACGTGAATTTTCCACGTTAGTTTGTTTTATCTAGTTTACTTAACTTTTTCCTCTATCACGCTGTTTCCTATCGATACTTCTTTCTTCGGTTAGAAAATAATACGCTAATGGACTTTTCCGGATTTACGTTCAGTTTCCACTTTTAGGCCCACTAATACAGCCTGTCTAGGTTTTAGAGCATTCATAGCAACTTCGGCATTTGAATCCGATGCAACCAGTAAGGTATGATCTGAAAACGTTGCTATGTGTACTGTTTATCTGTCGGCAGATCTGCTATGTACAGTATATATATATATATATATATATAGGAGAAGCCTTAAAACGCTTCCTTGTGAAATAGTAGCCATAATAAGGTATTATCAATCGGTGTCGTACTTGACTGAAATTGTCTATTACTTAGGTAAGATTTGTAAGTAGTATTCTACAGGCAACATCGGTTTTGATTTTGCGTGACGACAAATTTTGCCAAATTGCCTTGGTATTATTACAGCTTCATCATTTTTTTTGTTTTACCTTGGAGGCCGTTTTCAATAATTTTTACTACTCTGTGTACCTATTTCTCAGTAGAGTATTCCTCAAACCAAACTGATACTGCTATGTGTCCAGCCCATCTCCACTTTATTTTCGCTATTTGCTCCACAACGTCATCCAATCTTCTTTGGCTTTCGGACAGATAGTTTTATGGTCGATAGTAGTTTTTCTTACACTACTCGTGTCTCCCTTACCTTCTTTAATTTTGTTTTTATAAACGTCCGTGTTTGCGAACACACTGATAATATAATTTTCTTTTCGAAAATATCGGTATTTCTTCGTTTCTGAATACGATGTTTAGTTCTCGATCATGCGATTTATTTCTGCCAGCATTAACATATTCCTGTCTGTCGTAATTCTTTGTCCGATGTGCATCATTCACTCTTTTCTATATGTATTCCATAAATTTTCATCTTAGTTCCTCGTTAGTATTTGATGTTACTTTTATTCTTTTGTAAATTTATTCTTAATCCTATTTTATTTTTATAAGCATTTAATTCCGTTATCATCTCTTTCTTCAGCATTTATGCCGATAATACATCATCCGCAAATCTAAGATGATTGAAATATTCTCCATCAATTTTTATACCTTTTGAGTTCCAATCTATTTTTCCGAATATGCATTCTGCAATAAACAGTTTCGGTGACAATATATTTCCGGAAGAAAGCCTTTATCCGGGAGTGGATAGATATTTTTATTAAGACATTTGTCTGGAGCGTTGCTCTATATGGAGCAGAAACTTGGACCATGTCTAAAGGATATATTAAAAAAAAATATGGAAGCGTTCGAGATAGGGTGTTGGGGAAGAATGTTAAGAATAAAATGGACGGAGAAAATCACAAATGAACAAGTGCTAAAAATAGCGAAAGAAAATAGAAATATTATTACGAAAACATATACTAGAAGAAATAGAATGATTGGACTAAGACATTCAAGATGGATCACAAATATAATTGAACGGTAGATGGAAGGAAGACCAGGAAGAGGAAGACCCCGGATAAAGTATATGGATGATGTTAGAAAAGGGATATCAAGAAATAAAGAATATGGCCGGCAACAGGATTCATTTGATGTAACTTCACACCAACCTATGAGGGTTGAGAAAAAAAAGAAGGAGATATATATATATGTATGTATGTATGTAAGCATAAAAAATTTGACTTACTGAGGGGTTATTTTATCGATGATGTCGGCGTCTAATTCTTTTACCAACGTTATCAATTTATCGGGCAGGATAGGCGGATCGTAAAATCTTTCATATACTTCCGTACGATCTACGCAATTCGAAAATGCCGTCGACACGTGAGCGAACACCTGCAGATGACAAATAATAATTTGATTAAAAATAATGCTATCATTATTAATTATTCGTTATCATCTTGGCCGTTATCAATATTTTTAGCGTTGTTCGTACGTCATTATAATCGGATTATTATTATAAATTTGTAATAAATATAAATAAAACGACATATTTGATATATAAAGTTTAATGTATTGGATAATATAAAAGTTGATTTAAATTTTAAAGTAATATCGACACCTAAAAAGACTATAAAGAGTACGTTAGATTATAAATTAGTTTGGTATATACGTTACGTTGTCACTAAGGAGAAATAAAGTAATCTTTTTTCTATTAGTTAAAAAAAACATCGTTTTTCCTCAAATCAACTTTCCAGCTAATATGTATCAGCCTCGTCGTATACTTTTGCGGCATCATACACCGAGGTAGTCTGATATCGTCTCGAGCCATTAGTCACGATCTCAGTAGTGGTTCGATGTATCTCTGTAAAAAACTTGAATCCGTAATATATGCGTATTTAGACGTATATCGATGATATCGAGTAAATACTTTAGATTTAATTTTAAAACTATCCTTAGTTCCGAAGAACTACATTTTAGAGGAACTATTAGGGCATATATTAAGGAGTAATAATGATTTTATAATAGCAGTAAAAGTAATAGATAAGAACAAGGAACGAACACGTGACTAACGAACTGAATACAAATTAACACGTTAGAATCACGGTGACTATAGATCGAAGATGTGCAACGACACGGCAATGCCTTTAGTTAAAAGAAGAATCACCGCGAACTGCCGGCTTGCATAGGGATCGTTAGGTCTTTCCAAATTTCAGTAAATCCTATACGCGAGTGCAGCGTATGTATAGAGCAATCGTTGGTCGTAATTACCAAAAAGAAGCGTTACGAGCTATTAGCAAAAAAATTATAAAAGGTGGCGAAAACGTTTGGTTCACTACGTCCTGAATAAATTAATAAGAAATATTTAAAATTTCGTTCTGGAATTAATTTGAAATTTGAAATTTATATTATCCGCAATGCTAATTAAGCTTACGGATATTTTTGCGTACGTATGTATAACAGTAAGTTCGGTGTATGTATAAGAACATATATGGAGAGTTCGTAGGTGGGAATTTGATATTCAATTTACTAACGGGTAATATAACTGACTCTCGTTCTAGTAGTCGAAATTTTATTTTGTACGCGAAATTTTGTTGTTTCTGCGAACGAGCTTATTTATTTATTTACGTAGACAAAATGTTGGCAATTTTTTTTCATAAATGTCAAAAATGGCTAATTTTAACGATTTAAAAAATTATTATAAAAATTCGCGCAAGCTATTATTTTAAAGTTGTAAATGACGAAATACGAATATGATTGGAATAAAGGGAAAATAACGAGATTACGTACAAATTTGGACGACGGAAAATGTAAAAATTAAAAGTGAATATGAAAGAAAAAATGTGAAGCATCGGTAAAATCACATTTATAAAGAAATGGGTTTCAGCTGATTATGCGGGAATATTCTATATGTGTTTTTCGCTGATGTTTAACACGGTCGGGTGTATTCTCACTTTTTTGTTTTAATTAGTCATACTTCTAACCTAATCTAACCGAATGTAACTTAACCTAGAACCTAACCGGACAAGCGGGACTTATCAACGTACCCAGAAAAGATTTATTAGTAAACAACTAAATTAATAAATAAATTTTAAATTAATTAATAATAAATTAATTAACGATTATCAAATTAAAGGAAAATAGAACAAACGTGAGAGGACAATAATGGCGAAACAACGGACAATTTTAACGGGCTCACACCTCCGGGAAATGAAAAGACGAAATAATAATAATTTCAACAATAATAATTTTTTATGTAAAACAACCAGAATAACGTAATTATTTATTTATTATTTTTAAAAAAAAAGGGATACTAAAAAAATAATAATTTTTAAAATACGCGATTTCGTTTATTATTATATTAAAATAATCTTTAAAATAAAACAATACGTACAATAATCCAATCGATATTACCGCTGTAACGAATAAACTTTTTTTAAACATGCTTATTATAATTTATGTGAAAAAATCTGGTTTATTTTTCTTATTTATTCATCGTGTTTATACATCGATTTATCCCGATCAGTTTTTTAAGATGTTTTACAGTATTCTAAGAATGAATCCTTATTCATTTATTAATTTTGATGCAGCCCATACAACAGCTAAAAAGTCAATTATTAGTTTAATTGTTAGTATGTTTGCTAATGTTAGTGGTGAGTATTCTGGTATCGGTGAAAATACCATAGACTGATCTTTAAGGCCTAGTGTGCATCGCAGTTTGACTTGGAATCCACAGAAAGTATAGTTTGCATCCTTTCTTATGTAGTGTAGATTGATTATTATTTCGGTTTTCTTAATGAGCCCAAGCCACATTTTTAAACTTAATGGTAACAAACACATATCAGCCAATTATGACTAACGAGTATAAAAGATATTCAATACTTCTAACTTTGTAACTTTCGATCAAAAGTTAAATTTTGTTTACTAACAAGGATGTTTTGTAATTTATTTGTGATTTCAAAAAAGTGTTAGTCATGTATTACCGATACTTTTATAAACTATTTTTTTTTTTTTAGTTTCTAATTAATGTAAAATAATTTTGAGTACATGGAATAGTTAGTATAATTATAGGAAAATTAACGTTCCAGACGAAAATCAATATAAACACATGTGTGTTATCACTTTTTTGAGGTTTTATTCAAGAAACAGTGGTTCGAAAATGATATTTATTAATATGGAGTAAAAATTAAAAATTAGCATATTTACACAAACATCGCATGATCTGGCAGTAATGATCAGTCACATAATCGAAGGGTGGAGAAGGAAGTCTGTTATAACGAATGTTTTTTAATCGGGGGGGAATGGTTAGTAAGTTTAAACGTAAATATTGACATCGCGGTCGTTAGTTAAATTATTTGTTTTTCTATTCAATTCGTTAAAATTTTATTTTCGGTTTTTTACCTTAAGATGTTTGATGGTTTTGGCGATGTTCAATAAATCTTTCGTACTGCAGATGTTCATTTGTACCGCGTCCTGAAGCGGAGCGTTAAATCGAACGGTAGCGGCCACGTGAAAAATAATCTCGACCTCGTTAATTATCGTCGCTAAATCGAATTCGCTCAAGCCTAAACCCGATTGCATACAATCGCCCGCCATCAGTTTAATCTTGTCCTTATAATCCGGAAATTCGACCGTTAATTTCTCTTTCAACTACAATTAATATAGTTTAAATATTATATTATTACCGTAAATCCAACACTTTATTTAATTAAATAATCGTCGAATATAAAAAATACTTTATTCTTTAACAACTTTGAAAATTTGCAATTGCTAATACGAAACTTACCGCGGGCGAAAATAACTGTTCGAACCGTTCCGACGGTGACGAATTAGCTTTTCCTCTAACCAATAGATATATCATTTTCACGTTGGCACACGCCCTGCGTCCATCGATAATAATTATTAATTAATTAATATTCATAAATTGTAAGATAATTATTTATTAATAGTTATACGGAATAGTCGTATATATATATTACAATTATACGGCGATTTTGACGCGCATATATATACACGATATATATTCCATGATATTTATTATTATTATTTAATATCAAAACATGCTGGTGATATTGTTTACGATTATTATTATTAATATTATTATGCGGTGAACTTGTAATAGACGTTCGCGGCGTTCGTTGCAGGCGACGTTATATTTATAACCGCTAAAGTATTCGAAATTTGACGGTGTACTGTTAAATATCTAATTGGGATGCTTAACTCTGCAACCACAGGAAACAGCCCTTAGTAAGTCTATGATAAAAATAATGATGAAATCAGCAACAACAATAACATCAAAAACGAGCGAAAAATATCCTATGCGCCATGGAGGTTAATTTAGAATCAACGTAGAAAGCTAAGACCGAAATTCTTTACAGGCTGACAGTTGATAAACAAGACGATGTCGTACAAGAAACACACGCCTACGATAGCGAACAATTATTAAGAATGGGAAAAATAACTAACACGATTACGATGTCATTAAGTGGAATTAGCACACATGTAATGTGATCAGTATAAAATAACGGTTACCGGTAGCGAATGAAATCTCACAACTTCAATACGTAATGTTCATAAATCACCATGTTACGATTTGTTTGGTAAAGTGCTATCCAATATAAACACTACCGCAGTATTCATTGATGATTTTAACCGTCAGCATACATTGTGGGATATAGCGAAAATGATAAAGACTTGGTAAATGGGATGGATCTCGCATATATGTTGAATCGTAAACGACAAAGTTTTTCATCAACGAGAAGAAAGACTGACGCTACATAATAAATAATAATAATGCGCATGTAATATGAGAGGTTTTTTCCTCCTTTTAATATAAATTAAATTATAATAATCTAAGTTTGTACATATGATATATTGTAATGGTTGGTACTATGTTTTGTCATCCTGACTGTTGCCCTTAAATATAAGTACACCCTGCAAAGTACTTCCTACACCCAAGTTTGAAGTACTTATTTATATCTTTGTGAATATATAAATGATATATATATATATACAGATTAACTTATATATAATTTTCCTATTATCAATCATCTGCACTATACACTTAATTTATTTTATTATTTTAGTTATTGACAGTCCTTTGCATCTTTATACATAATACAATTTTTTTTTTTTGATATACAAATGTTAAAAAATAATAATGCGCACATAATATTAATAACGATATAAATAAAATAGGAAATAATATTATGAACAAATAACACACGAGTTCTACGCCAATAAACGTGATCGAATACACAATAAAAGTATTCAAATAAAACAAACAAATTTAATATAATAACATAACTATTAACCAGTAGTTTTAGTAATATTAAAAGCAATCAATTATTATTGGCACCTGATGTGCCTCGACGACCGAGGTTTTACTCCAAATTTTTTTTTTTAAATCGTGATTTTCGAAAAATATATAATCGCGTGTAATTTCGTTTCATAAAAAAAAAAAATTCAATTTCAACGGATCACCTGTCACACTTTGGAAATGAATTTCGTAATTTTTCAACTGAATTTTTTTCTCAAAAATAATATTATCATAGATTAAAAAATATTTCCATAAGATCCGATACCTTAAATCGAAAGGGTACACAGAAATATAACATCTCAATTATATTTATTAAAACGTACGCAGTAAAAATCAAGAATTTCTAAGATTATAACATTCGAACGATTAACCTGAAATTTTTAACGTGCATTCAAATAAGTATTCAAAAAAATACGAAGAGATAAAACGAAAATCCAAAATTTTTATGGAGTTCATTCGGGGTCGAGGTTCAGGAATTTTAAATTACGGAATTTTCATAGAGACCAACTTTAATTACTTAATAAATTACATGGGTACATACAAAATTTCATCCAAATATTTTGAACCATTTCCGAGATAGCCAAGTTGTTCGTTTAATGAGGTATAATATATATATTATATATATGTATATGGATCTGTATGTGGTAGCATGTATACTTATAAATGTATACAGATGGCATATATGATATGTATGAGTTAAATAAACCGGTTTACTTAATAAGTGCCACCATATATTTAATCATCAAAAATAATTTATTAGAAACTACTTTGACCTTGTCATCAGTCAAAAAATCTCCAAATACTTTGGTTTTCACCACACACACACACATGTGTGTATATATATATAATAAATATATATAAAATATATAATATATGTGTATATATATATATTTATATATATAAATATAAATATATATATATATATAAATATATAAATATATATATATATATATATATATATATATATATAAATATATATATATATAAATATATATATATATATAAATATATATATATATATAAATATATATATATATAAATATATATATATAATATATGTATAATACACGTGCATAAAAATAATAAAGACCTGAAATTGAACATAATAATAGTATTAAAAAGATAGTGTTATATCTTACGTCAGTAATTTGAACAATAAAACTTGTCCTAAAAATCCGGTCGCTCCAGTAATAAAAATCGTCGATCCTTCATAAAATTGACGGATATCCGAATCGCACAGCTGTTGTTGCTGCTGCTGATGCTGATGACGATCTTTACTGAGACTCATTTCGTTAATATCGTCGAAACGTCTGATGTAGGATAAATCTAATTTAACGGTATAACGGATCCTGCAATGGTTTCGATTGTACGAAGAGAATAATTTAATAGATTAATCGATCGATCGTTTAACTAATTAACTAATTACGTAAGTAAGTGATTAATTAATTAGTCGATTCGAACTAGCCAACTAAGAAGATTCAAACTAACGAACCACGTGCCGCTGAAATCGCGAATAGTAAAACGAAACTAAATTACGAGTACGTTATAGTTCTGTAAGCTCCCGAGATAAAACCGGATAACTGCAGAGCACCTACTGTAGTCATTGGAATTACCGTGTGTATGTGTTGTAACGTATGCCGACAACGCTAGTTGTGACATAATCAGTTCCGGTTCCATAGCAGAATTGTAACGAATAAAATGCAAAATCTAGGAAACCGGTAGCCAGTAAAATATGTTATCTAATACTTTAACGAAACAACAATACGCCTATGATATTTTTTTTTCCATATAATACACGTGTTATACTTTTATTGGAATGGTTTTTAAAAGCAACACGTATAAATTAAATAATTGTTTTCATGTTTCACAATTATACAATACACTTTATATTGAATTATTTAATATAAATAAACATTTAAACATTTTTTTATTTAACGTGTTGTTATATTTGCTACGTGCATTTACATAAAGAAATACGATTATTTCCATAAGAAAATTATAATAAAAATTAATGATCGAATATGCGCAAATTATAACCTTTGTTATTATTTGCGTTACTTTTTCAGCTGTCTCCTTGAATTTTGCGTAATTATATACATACACACACACACACACATATATATATATATATATATAATATATATTAATACTTTAATACAAACGTTACCACTTTAATTAATTTTCAATTTTTTCTCCGGACCTAACCATCGGCTTTTTCCTTTTTCTCCAATCGCCAGGTCAGCACCACGACTAGAACTAAGTGACATTGAATCTATCTTAACTTCTTCTCACACACGCGCGCGCGGTAATCGTATTCTCACCATTTTTTAAGTGTTACGTATAGCTCTACTCTAACAATATTTTACCCACTGTCTATTCGGTTTTCTACATATTCACGCACAGAAAAAGGAGCAGCTCTACACGAAGTAGTTAATATTATCAACCTCGTTTAAATTACATAGGATTTACGTGACAATTATAAACAGATCTAGCAAGTTGGTGATGTTCCGTATAACGAAGAAATGTCCAGGGTTTTTTTTTATTGTTTATTATTTTCAATGTTATTCGCATAAGGATGTACAGATAGTGCATTTTCTCCCAGATTTTATCGAAGTGGGTCATATCTTTTTACTTGCCGACAAAAAAGTTGATTTATACTATTGCAAACCACGACTGCGATTTAAAGATGTGCTCTCAATAGACCTTAAAAAATTAGGTATTAAGCCAACAAAGGACAATTGGGAAAATAACGTCCAAAATTGTAGAATATTATTATTATTATTATACTTATTTTAATTTTTATATTTTAATTCATTTAAATTTCTAATGTACCCCTCTACTCTAAACACGTGGCTACATATATATATATATATATAAACCTATATCGGTCTACTGTTGGATGTAGGTCTCGGAGAAAATAGCCCAATCTTCCGTGCGGGCCAGACAAATTGGGAGATACCAACAACACACAACACACTGAGCCGGCGGTCACCCATCCTAGTGCCGTTGCTTAACTTCGACAATTAGACGGAAAGACGCCATAACTCAACGCGCTATGCCCGTATATATATAAGCAAATAAGCATATCCTAACTAAAGTAATTTCTCAAAAGTGCGTAAATCGTGTACCTTCCCATTTTTTTTTTTGGATTTCTAAATTCCAGCTGCTGATACGTTACCAGTTTTAAATGCAGTTGCAATATTTGTTGGTAAGAATACATTCAGCCAGTAAACTTTCTTTCGTTTTCCTATCAGGGATGTGTGTTTCTGTGCGTGTTGCGAGCGTTATCTATTATGGATAGAGATTTAGCTTTTCTAATTAGCGTTAAGCTCGCCGAATAGAAAATTACCACCCTGCACGATGTGGACATACTGACTCACATGTTTGTTGTGGGACTAGCACTAATATGGTGGTCGAGTGACTAACAACCTGTACCCCGCAGTCTGCCCATTTTTATATATATATATATATAAAATACGTATTATGTGTGTGTGTATGTATGTTTATGTATCGTCTAAATTTTCGTTTACCTACAACTTTTATATGGTGAACTATGACCGAAGATAATTCATCCTATAACCGGGATATCTTCGAAGTCGGCTGATACAAATTATAATTTTCAGTCGTCGAGATTTTTTCTAAAGTTCGTTTAATAGAAAAAAATTAATAAAAGTTAAATTTTTAAAAAGAATATCTTTCTTTCGCGATATACGAAATTTTCTAAAATATTATTCAGGTTTTTTTTGTTTTTAATTAATGAAGTAGCGATCGACAGTAATATCGTTAAGAAATTAAAAGCACGAATTTCGATTAAAAAGTCGAATTAGATTTCGATTAAAAAGTCGAATTAGATTTCGATTAAAAAGTCGAATTAGAGGCAATGTTAATAGGATTAACTCGTGACGCTTTTTATTGATGCAGAACTTGCAGAACTGGCGAATTCAAAAACATAAAAAACAAATAGAGAAAATGGTTAGAACTGCTTTACGAATCGATTATTAGATCACTTTCGTACACCGTAGAGTATCGTGATAATCTATCGTCGACTACGGCGTAATGAAAACGACCTCGAAATTGTCATAAACGAAGAACGAAATTTCGTAATATTCTAATTTGCCTTTCTTTATATAAAGGCGATCTGTTACGGTTCTGAAATATATATATTTATTTAGAAATTAATTTGCATTTCTTAAAAATTCGCCTATAATATATTAGATTATTTAATTAATAGCGTCACTTCACTAGCGAGTGGGAATTTACATATCAAAACTACACTTAAGCAACGTTAATAAAAACATTTCGACCTTATTTCAGCGGTATAATAAAATTTCGGCTCGTCGTAAAATAAATCCGCATAGCCTAGGTTACACAAGAATTTAGAAAAAACTATAAAATCCAGCCGACTTACTAATAATTTATTGAAGAGTAGATCGTTATTTTTTCTTATGTATATGTTCGCGTTTAAAGTGTAATTTATTACGAGCAAATTAACAACCGTATAGAATATAATTTTAAAAATATGAGGATAATATATAGCGAAGTCTACCCAGCGGAATATCCGCCGTGCCATCGTATTATATTAGGAGAGAAGAAATAGCAAACATTAAAACTGACTATAAAAATAAAGATACGCACCCGAGCGATTTAAATCCAAGAAACCATTCATCGAAACAGCTAAAAATTATGTGTCACAGTTATGAATGATCCAAATTGTGAACCGAAAAAATTTAATTTCAAACAATAGACCTTTAAGTTTCGATTTACCGAAAAAACAACTGATAAACCTACGAAAGAAATAATTATGCGTTAAAAAGAGAAAAATAGGGACTTAAAGATAGCAGCAGCACTACGAAGCAAAAAAAATGATGGAATTCTAAATCTATTTCAATGCGAACATTAGTTAGCCAATGGCAGGAAATTGAAGACCTTTCGAACGCGCCTAAGGGATGAATAAGAAACCTAAATATGGAATTATAATAAATAATTCGGTGCCATAACCTTAGATAAAGTGAATCATATTTTAATAGTTTAAAACTTAAAAACTCGTATTCTCTACGAATAATTTTTAATCCGTTGAATTCAGGACGTATACTTCTTAGAGGAGTCGCCAATATTTGAGCTTATACATTAGGGTTGAAAAAATTATTTAGATTTAAATAAATAATTAATTAAAATATAAGAATTCAGAAAAATGCGAATTTAGATAATTCTCCATATTACAATAACTACTGCAGGCTGCTCTACTTAATTGGAAGTAAGCTGATCTGTTCGATAACACATATACACGAATATGTTGTTTTTTGAAATATTGCAGTTACACCTGTAATAAATACCTCGGGATGGCTTAGTGCGTTCAGATTAGCGAGGTTTGCGCATGTTGTTCTTATAGTGGTAGTAGGAGTAGTTGATAGTTTATTAGGAAGGTAGTAAGCTACTGAACTGGCCCTCATAATTGTAATACATATTGTATGTTTATTTGAGTATACACTCTCGCATTGTTACGTATGTAGGGAATTTGAAATAGTAAACGAAGATTTCCAAAACTTTTTCCTATAACGGAAAAATACAATGAAAAATATATTTGATTTTTATTAAACTATAAATTAATATTCCTTATTTCTGTACTATTATTTGCTTTATAAGAATTGTATTAGTTAATTTGCTTGCATTATACTTTTCCCAGTAATTCCGCTAATTCTTCTATATATTACCGTTAAAAATAATTGGATTTCTTTACATATATTGTTCGGGTGTGTATTTTTATTTATTTTTTTTGCAACCTTTTGAAATTTGTCGATTTATTAATTTTGTTATATCTTCATTGTACCGTCCGTTTTCCTTCATTTCTCTTCGCTTGTTAATAAATTTCAAAGTTTCTACAGACGGCCGTGGTTTTTTATTTAATGGCCGCTGATTCAGTTTTTGTGTTTCCCTTTATGTCTTCTTTAAGATATTCTTCATTTTATCGCATCGTTGTTGCGCTGATAAATTCACTGTGTTAGCTATTACCCTTTTTTCCAATGCAGTTAGAAATGATTTTGGGATCATTGATCACCAATTCTCTGTGTTCGCTGCTGCCTCTTAGGAACGTGAAGTTTTCCCTTCATTTTCGTTATTATTAATCTGGGGTTCGGAACCACAGCTCGACCCCAAGTCGAACAACAGTCTTACAACAGGACTTCCATCGGTTTGCGATTATGAAACAATCAATCTGATTTCTATGCCCAACTCCGAGGGAGATCCGTGTGTTCATCAGTCTTCTATGATGATGCTGAAAAATCGTATTAGCTATCGTCAGTTTATTTGCAATTACAGATTCTATGAGTAGCTCAGGCATTTTATTATGCGTTTCTACTCCAAATTTTCCAACCACATGTTTTAAATGTTTGTCTGCGCATATTGCTCCACAACCTTTGCGTTTCGATGGTGCTGCATACACCTCTATTAAATTGATATAGATCTTGTATTTATTCTTAGTGCGATTACTCGATCTCCTTTACCTCTATAGCCTGTAACTAGACTACAAATCCGCTTATTTACTAGTATCGTCACGCCATTTCTACTTTCGCTAACATTACTTAAAGGAAATATTATATCGTGACTTGTTTAAAAATGGTCGGTTTGACGATAATGTATTTCGGCAATTCTATCTACTCCTTATCTTTTTATTTCCATTTCCACCACAAGTAGTTTACCTGGTATATATATACATGTGTATGTATGTGTGTGTGTTTGTGAATATTACATGTATAAATATAATAAAATTCAACTTGTTACGGAGAGTCTAATCGGAGAAGTTAGTTAATTAAATGAAACAGGAAAATTTCAAATTTTAACTGCAAACTTTTTTATTTATTTTTATTATTCACCACTCATAAATTAAAAATCGAAATTCAAATTAATGTCTATAATAAGCGGTTGTACAGGTCTATCCGTAGGGTATTTTCATAACTTCGTTTAACAATCACGCCACAAACACGGCTTATACTGTATATATATATATATATATATATATATATATGTATAAGCTGTTATATATTACACTGTTACACTTACTGTTTTAGCTAAACCGTAGTCTTTGCGTTGTACCACCCTATTCTGTTCTTTATCGGTTAATCTGTTACTATTGAAGATTTCTCGAAAAACCTGTGTGTTATTAGAAAAAAAACCAGCGTTACCTTTTATTATTCCTCGATATATACGGTGTAATAAACCAAGATAACATTGAATATTGACCTCTAAATCTTTACCTAACCCTCGGATAAAATTACTTCATAGGTGAAAATACCGCATAAGGATAAATATGTTTGGCTAAAATAACAACTGTAATAACGGAGAATAATAATTGTACGATAATAATAATCGTAACAATATAATTTATTTCGTTACTTTTTTAATTTTAATTTTTTTCAATATATTTCAGATATTTCCGACATTTTTACTAAACGTTAATGTATAAAGGGAATTTTTTGAAACGAAATAACTCAATCTGTTACTCAGAAATAATAGTACAACATATCACATTAACGTTATCCGAATGGTCTAGTTGCTAGAGCACAGACGTCTCTATACGGACGGTGCAGTTCGAGCATGAGCGACAATGTAAAAATTACCGTTAGAAAATAAAAATAAAAATAATCCTATTATTATTCTCGCGTGGATTTGCAAACCACCACTCACAACACCATATGCGCGCCCTTAATATAGTACACTACAAAAGCACGCCAGACTACTTGAGTCGTGAGAATAAAACGATTACGATCAGTTCTTCCGAGTGCCTATCTACGCTAAAGCCATGATTGCCTTGTACGCTACTTAAACTGTACAACGAAATATATACAGGTAAGTAGTCGCCTACCTCCGATACGGAGACGACACATGATTTATTTATCACATTAATGCGCAAACTTACGTAAATAACAAGTTAATTAAATGAATACACGACTTAAAATAGTCGTAGTTTAACAAACGCAACACAAATACGTGCAAGTTTAAAAACACGCACAATTTGAATAACAATAATAATAATATAATCGATCTATCTGTTAATTTCGAAAATATATACATTTCAAAAACTTCCAACTTTCCACTGATACGTAATACAGCGCTGGTCGCGAATTACACTAAGTAATATAGCATAATTTATTACTAATTACACACCGACGCGACATAGTTTAGATAGAAAATTATATACACATATGCAAAATTATACTACACACTTATCTAGATGAAAAGAGAAAAATGCCCGCCCTATGTACACTTGTATAGACTGGAGTATAGTTTAACATCTACATCAGTCAGATTGTAATTTATACATATATATATATATATATATATATAAATCGCTCGTCTGTAAATGAACACGAAATTCTCATTACCATACTTAAGCGTGAGCAGTGATTTCTTATATTAAGGCAACCCAACTAAAATCATATATATATATATAGTACTTTAAGTCAAGTATGTAATAATAGTTTTATGTTTTCACTTGTAATTGTTTAATTTTCTCTTATAATTTCTTAATTTTTTCTTATAATTTTTTAATTTTCTCTTATAATTGTGTTCATTTCGTCAGAAATCGCGTTTATTTTCGAGGTGGATATTTTAAGCAAAAGTGTTGCCTATTATTTATTTAATATAAAATTTCCGTCTTTACGAACGACGCGATTAAACGAAGAAGCGGCTAGAATGAAAAATTATAAATACAATGACGAAATAATAAATATTCGTTACCAATGCCGAAATGGAACTGGGTGGCAAGAGGAAATGACAGTTAGACGAAACGAATAACCCAGTAGCTATTGATAGAAATCGTTAAAGTGACCGGACGATCGGAAAAGGTCAGCCGGTGTAATGTGGATGGAAGAAAAGGGCGAACGCTTACGTTTAGTAGTGGATCGACATAAGCGCATCGTGATAATTAACGAACATTTAAATGGATTAAATTATTCAGAAACTGTAATAAATTTTTGAATATGAAAAATAAGCGCTTAAGTTTAAAAAAGGAGAGCCACTATTTTACATTATCCTTTTTTTCTTTTTTCTTTTTTTAATGAGGGTGCTTTTACAGCTTACCCAACGTGATACAGTGGGGACTATCTACATCTTAATGAAGGATGATGACTTTTCTAGAAATGTCGCTATGTGGGGAATAATTGTAATACTGGAAGAACGTAGACAAGGTAACGCTACGAACGCAACGACGCCACAGCGGAGCATTCAAAAAGAAAAACTCATATTTTTAGCGTTAAATTACGAATTACATAACTATTAATAAGGTTCTTAATTTTTTTCATTAATAATAGCAAAAATTTTTATTCGATTAGAAACATAATAATACGGGTTTAAAATAATATATACGGATTGTCTGCTTAAAATGAAACATTTGATCATACTAAAAAAAAATGTACATCCCCTATCTTCCTTTTTATACTATCAAAATATCACATAAGCTCCATTCCAAAATCTCAATCAATCAATCAATATATTTATTTCAATACAAAATTCTGTAAATCATGAAGAATTTACATAAACATATGTCAAGCATCCTTAAGGTTATAGCAGTTAAATACAACTAAATTCAGAAATCGGTGTTTAATACGACGATGCTTATATCTAGTGTAACGCATGCTCAGTTCAAGCATATTGCAATCCCGTATTACCTGAATTTATTGTCATCATACTTACATTTATCATAAAATTTCTTTGATAATTTATAAATATGATCATAAATATGAGGAATATATAGCGTGGAATGCGTGTACTGTATTTTAGTCCATTATTCTACAACTTCGGTTTTGCACTACCTGGAGTTTTTTGTAAGTACTAATGGACACTGAACACCGGATAAACTAACGTAGGTCTGTAATGTGTAATTTCTTGTTTACTGAAGAAATATTAGAATGGTAACCGAAAATTGGTGCAACTATTCCAATATTTCGCATCACCGTTATTAGAGTCCAGAGTAACTGCAAGATAGTTAACCTGTTTCTGCCAGCTGATGCATTTACCATTAACAGTAATATCGGGTAGAAAAGGAGGAAATCTTTTACAAAACAGTATAGAGCGCTATTTCTTGATATTTTTAGTTTTAGCCTCCGGCGTTTATTACTTGTAAAAAATAGTATTTGCCGCTTTTTGTAATCTATTGTAGATTGTGTCAGTTCTGAACGATGTGCAAAATAGCAGTTATTCTGGCAACTTGATGCACTGTCGAATGACCAGCCCTAAAACCGAATTGTTCATTTTTGAGAATGTTGTGAGAGTTAGGATTGTAACCGGTTTAATTTTTTCGACGACTTTACTAAAAGTACATCATAAGCTAATGGGACGAATATTACGAATATCATTAATATCTTTATCAGATTTTGGGAAAATAATAATCTTTGCTATTTTCCACTTCGTCGGAAAGTAAGTACTTTAAAAATGCGGAGTGAATCTTAATCTAACAGTTTGGCGCTTATAATAGTTTTTAATAGAGATAATTTTAACAATACCGAGATGGATATTACTTCTGAGAATATTGGTGGAAACGTAATTATTTGGAATAGTTAATTTTGCAGGCTATAACGTAATTTTGGTTGGGGTAGCAACAGCAGCATCAATAGTACACCGATACAGTCAAAAGTGTCGGTCAGACAAATGTTAATATTAATTAGTTCCTTAAGTTTTTTTCTAAACCGCATTTTTGAAATTAAAAATTTCAGGTTTATCATTAAATGAACTACATTTATCAGTTGTCATTATATACGACATAATGGAATTATGATCAGAAGACAAATATTAAATTGAAGTAGGAATAGTAATACTATTAAAATTTTTAACTGAAACTTAATGTAATACACTTGTATTTTGCTTCCGCTGGGAATATACGTAGGTTCGATTGAGGATAATATTTTAAATTTATATTTAGACGATGATCGAAGTAACGTATTATTGTAACAATTCCATGTTCTATGCTTACTACTGAGATCGTCTATTACAATAAGAGAAGCATACGATCTGCATATTAGACCTGAATCATAGTCTAAATACTTTGAAACAGTGTGGTACCACGATAAGCACAAAAAATATTTAACGATAGATTTATCTAATTGCAAATGCCAAAACGTATTTAGACATTTCAGCGGTAATAAAAGTAACACGTCATTATTAAGGCTATTCCGCCACTACGTCTCTTATTGTGTCAGATCTGTAAACGTGATAACCAGGTATTTTATAATTACATAAATCGCTGAGTTTGGTTTCGTAAGTAGCGGCTATATCAACGTGATACAGAGGAAACGAATGAATTCATTAATTTTAGGGAAAAATGAATTAGCGTTCCAGCTAATTAATATGATTTTATCATTTTCCACGATTTAAAAATGAAAAAAAAACTTAAAAATAATAAACCTTGTTCTCAGTTATTATTAAAATTTTTATGAACGAATCTGCGTTTCTCGATTTAGCTTTCTACTAACACTTTCGAATACTGTAAGTATACTAGTTAAATTTAAGTCTCTGAAAATATTTATTACTTCTGCAAAATATGAGAACATACTATTGTTTGTAGAATTTATGGAATTAATGGACTCGACATACGTTCTTGAGTGTGAGGTATATTACTATATTTATTACTACTACCATAATTCTTATAATTATTACAAAATTATTAGACGGATTTTTACTAATGTTAATCGATTCACGAATACGTGAAAAGGACAACATCTTGCTTCTGGCCTCGCATGTAGAACTTACGATATGATTTAAACTACAGTTCGCACAATTTGTCCGAAGAGATGTGCAATCACGGCTCTCGTGCTCAAGTCCACACTTTAGACATCTACGGGGCATGTTACAATTAGATGAGACGTACATCTGACAGCGATAACACCGTAATACTCCTGTTCTCGGTGTCTATATTTCTCCCAAGATACTATGCAGTTATCTATCATCTTAAAATTTCTAACGTCGATACTATTTGGGAAACTAAGTAAATTCGTTGAGCATCATCGTATTTCCGCTAAATTCATGTATAGCCAGAACTGATGCTACCATCGCCACATCAGCTGTAATTTCTCGAATCGTTAAAAAACGGCAAATCTACACAGTTTATAAATATAAAAGAAATGATTATACATACGCATATACAGACGGAGCAAAATCCGTAGCAAGCGGTGACAAGTCTGCTCTTATCAAATTGATAATATATTAATATCGGTCCGACTAAGAGTAGAGCTGCATATATTCAATATATTAGATCAAATTCACATATAAAAACATCGATTATTACAGACTTCCTCTCCTCCCTACAATTAATATGCCGACGAGACGATAAAAACCCGATAGTATTAGAAATTCGACACAATTTACACAACACAAGAAAGAGCGTGAATTATACTTTCTGCGGATCCCAAGTCATATTGGGATGCACGGTTAGCGATACAGTAGGCCTTGAAGTTCGGTCTACGGTATTTTCACCAATATCAGAATACAACATTAGCACACATGCTCATGTAAACAGTATACAAAAATCGACCACGACTGGACCTCTCGCAAACAACTTTCCCGGCGAGCATAAAACCAACCATTGAACTTTGATGGCCTCCAGATGGCACAAGCAGAAAACAGTATTGCACCCTAAACCACCTGCATGTGTGTGTGTTACAGCCATATCACACGATTAACTATACACTATAATCTCCCCACCAGCAAACTGCCCTCTATGCGGACATTTAACAGAATCAAAACAGTCATACACTTCATTTACAACTGCCAAACATTTACACCATACAGGTTAACAGGCAAACTACAGGGCCGGATATATAAAATCCTCTCAAATAACCCTCAATAAATAGTTAGAATCATGGATTTTGTCAGAGAAAGTGGACTTCTAAGATACATATAAATTAGCCACATGTTTCCTTATGCTGTAATAGCCACGGTAGTTTCACAGGAACATCGGGAGTTATATTATATAAAAAATAATAATAATAATAATACGAATTTTTTCGCGATTACTATAATTCGCTTACAGACCAGAGAACTCGAAAAGTATAAAAAGATGCAGTTTCCTAGTACGATCGCTTTTTATTTAAATTTTCTTTAAAAAAAAAAAAACGAAATTTCGCTTACCTCGGATTATCGAAAAATTAACGAAATTCCCAATTCGACCGAAAATAATTCCACGACCAGTTATCGACTAGTTAAAAATGAAAATACGAAACGCGTCTCCTATTCTAAATGAACTGAAACAGACGAAGAACGTACGTTTACGAACGAGAAGAAATTTCACCTACTTCATCCCCTCTTCAGATCGTCCCCGTTAATCGGAGTTCGCAACGATACAATTAGGCAAGGTGGCAGGCTCAAAAACAAGACTAGAAACCAAAAGTCGACCTCTAGGTCTTTAATTCTGTTTTTTTTTCGCAGTTTTCCGAAAATAATAATAATAATAATGGTAATGGTAATGATAAGCCCAATAATAATAACAACAACGCTCGAAAGATGGCGTGCGATCAGAAAACTTTCTGTTTCTTCTAACAATAATAATAATAATAAACACGACGTATAGTTACGTTGTAGGAGACAAAGTTAAAAAAAAACATCGCGGTTTTGATCCTGCCCTCATACAAGATTTAATCACGTATACTCTCTATAGGCGCGAACGCGCGATTGCACGTTAGGATTATTACGAGGAAAACTGGAATTAGTGAAAAATCCGCTTAGTCACGTCTACGTGTTTAAACTTAATAGTTACCGGTGCCAATATCTGTAATACGTTAGCGTTGACTATGAAAATTATCGTCATTAATGTGCAAAAAAATTTAGATACAGTATTATTACATTACAGTTTAAACTGCGAGCTCGATAATTAACGAAGAAAGAAATATACTATGGAAGATTCGCAAGATCCGACTTAAGTTGTTTCGTCACGCATTACGCTAGAATCGAAATATCCGAAGGAAGTTATCTACGTCGAGTTAACGAAGAAACACGAAGTATGACAAACTTTCATTGAATACCACATGACTATTAACTAAAACACGGATGATCATGATAATAATTTATGGTGATATATCTATCACGAATTTAAGTGAATTGTTTTGGTAAAAAGTTTTGATCGTTATTGAAATGTTCTATACGTGTTATATAACAAAGATCATATAAATAATCGAAAACCTGACTGCAAATTTGATAATAAGGAAACAATCATAATAGCGGAGACACAGTTCGAACGATTATAATATAATAATATTTTATTAACATTTATTAATGTTTGAACATAATCAGTTTGTTGCGTAAACCGGACGGATTTATTCGCTTATACGACAATAATGACCTTATACGGTGCAACCCTGTCTTGTATTTTGCACACACATCTCAAATAGCTATTAAAGATAATAATGATGGTTTTAAAAGTAAAATAGTAGTTACGAAAAACACTTTTAATTTATTTTATTTTTTGTTGTAGCGATACAAAATACCACTATCAACGGTGCTAAGAATTAAGACGAGGGAAAAGGAAGTATAAGTATAATAGGAAATAATAAAGGGAGAAGTAAGTATTAGACTAACGACTCCAATGTGTTATGAGAGGATTGAGGATAAGATTAAATTGACCCAGATTTGTTATATTCCGGTAATAGGAAGGGCGCCGCGACACCATTTTCTTCTTTTCAATCGTCTCTGGGGATTGTTCTGTGATCGTATACATTCTGCTTATGGATTTCCATTATTTTGTAGTTTCTCGAAAAATATCTTTTACTGCGTTTCTTGAATCGATTGTATGAGAAAGCTATTGGAAGCGTTAAATTTGAGACGTACATCGGCGCGGACGTGATTTAGTATTTTCGACTGGTGTTGTTGTATCGGTAATAGATCGCTTTTACATGTAGTTGCTTCTTTCGACATTTAAATTAAAATTCGATTTTTTCCCAGCAACGGGTGCAACATTCTGGCGCGAGTAATCACAGATCTCCTTGTCTGCGCCACGTGGTATCGCCGTGTCAGTCTGGAATTTCAGTGTCGTCGATTTTTGAGTACGTTACTTGCCGATTGGTCGATGTGTTGGCATTTTACTAGGTTATAATGCGCCAACGCTGTGCCCACTTAGATGGTTTATATGGTTTTGAACCGCCGCATTTGCGTAATCTGGGTTTGGATTAGACGCGAGAATGGCAATGCCGTCGGCAAAAGTGGCCACAATTGTTAAGTTTGAAGCGGGTAAGTCGCTGGTATAAATGTATAATAGCGGTCCAAGTAGACAGATAAAATTTTTCGCTCCTCCGAGAAGAAATCGCTAATTCTAACGACAAATGTCCTTTCGACTAAGTATGATTTAAAGAATGCGTATAAATCGGGATGCACGCATTTTCGGAGTTCATTGAGTAATCCTGGATGAAGACAGCTGAGCACACCTCTCCTTTTTCTAAAGTTGACGAAATTGCGTCGACCAATCGGTGACACTCGTGTATAGTGGGATGATCAGCGCGGAAGCTAAACTGATGATCTGGTCGTATTTTGCCACGTGTGTTGGTCGTTATTTCAGCGTATACGCGATTTAAAATTAGTTCACTACTTAAAAATTAACAACAAATAATAATTATACCTTACAATTGCACATTACGATACAAACACACACGAAATCACACGTGGAGTCAATTTTGTTGCATTTTACCTAAATGATCTATGTATAATGTAATGTATGCAAAAAGTTTTACATTAGTATAAGTTATAAAAATTTTCTCTGTTATTATTACATTAAATTGTATATATTATTCTCCTTCCTTCAATGTGTATCTGTTAACAGATATTCGCGATCATACTTTTGTTTATCGATGCTCTTAAAAGTCCAATAGTTGTCGTGTAAAAAAAAAAAGTTTTTGAATTTCTGACCCATTATATTTCGGGACTTCCTCTTGCTATAACATATTTTTTATACTAGTCCGTATCTTTCGTCATTTCTCATTATATGACCCAAAATATTTCAGTTTGTTGGTTTTAACTATATTCAAAATTTTAACTTCTTTGTTGATTTTCAAAAAATACTTTATTGTTAGTAAGCTTCTCTGTTCAGAAAATTTTCAGTGTTCGACGATATCTCATCTAGTTTTTGGACTTGGCTTGGATAATGTCTCCGATTCCACATTAGTGGCTCATCCGCGACCATTGCACTCCTGATCAAATTAATAGAATGTATCGCCTGATAGAAAAACCAATCGGAACATGAAAACGATTAACTAGACGTATTCTCGTTGGCTTTTCGAAATTTTATTTAGCCTTCACGTTGCTGTCTTTGCAATTGCCATCCGTCTTTTAATTTCTTCACAGTATTCTCCTGTACCGCTGATAAACGTCGCAAAATACATAATATTCATCTACCACCAGTAAACTTTTCATGCGCTGTATACGGTTAGTTTCATCTTGTCTGTCGATAATCATAATTTTATGCTTTCGTTTATTTCATGTCCGAATTCTTGACTTATGGTTTTCATTTTACCAAGAAGTTATAACATTTCATCTTCTGAGTAGGTTATCGCCTTCATGCATTGTGGAAAACAATAATACGTTTTCACCTACGCTCTCCATATGCGAGGACGGAGCTGAAACCAAGTCTTCTAATATTCCCTTTATCATATCGGGTGTTATTTCAACACTTTTTTTTCGCAGTGTCCCAAGAACCGACGGACAAATGATTCGGCCATACATCATATTTAAAAAGTATGGACTTAAAATAATTATCCATAGTTATATTTCTCCCACTCCCATCAATGGGTTGCATAAGCCGTTTTACCACATTAGGAGCATGCTTTTTTGCTTAGACAGGACTGTATTGAAGTTGTTTGTCGACGAAAATTACTAAATTTGTTATATGTATTGCATAATACATAAATTGCTAGACTTGTTTGCTATATATTGCCGAAATTTGCATTTACCCTGAAAAACAGCTAACACTTCAGTTACTACATACCAATGTAAGTTTTATACGTGTTGACAAATTCATCGAGCATTTCCCGGACAGGCGCTAAATTGCCCAATTTCATTCTTCCAATTCTAATTTTCCTATCATCAAAACGAATTGCTTGGGGTCGGCGGATAAAACGTCGTTTCGTCATGATTAATCGAAACATTTCATCGCTCACCTAGAAAAAGTCTATGTAAAATTGAAACTGGTATGAGTTACTTGACGGTGGTTCGAGAAATTTCTATAACCTTGACATTCACATTCATAACTTCCTCTGTAATTGACCTAAATGTAGCAATAGTACTACACGGCTGTCTAACAATTTTGTTTAATTATGTGTATTAATTAATTCTTCATTTTTTGTACCAATGTTTTTTATTTCTTTTCACAAGTTTATTATCTTCACGTTATGTCAGATGCCTTCTTTTTACATAATGGTTTCTTTATTATACTACCGGCATTTTCAAGGACCAATTTTATACGTTTCCACGCTGTGTCCGCACACTCCCTTTTATGTTTAAATGTGAATATTGTTTGCAGATCTTTTAACGTTCTGTTCTTGTATAAGTTATCACGTTTTCTCTCTGTGAATCGTGAATCTCTCGTATTATGAAAAATCCATCTGCTGTACGCGATGTCGCTATGATTCCCTGTTGCGAGCCATCCGGACGCATTCTGTAAAACTTCCTCCTATTACCGTCCGTACCATGTCTGACCATCTTGTAGGAACGCGATCACGTCTTCTTTTTCCTTCTACTCTTCCCTCAAGAATTCTCGCCTGAAATCCATCTGCTCTGATTATATGCCCGAAGTATGTTAATATTCTTCTAATTACTATCGAAGACAATCTTCTATTTGTTGCGCCAACTTCTTGTAATATCAAGTATTTCGTTTTCTTGTCTGTCCACGGGATTCTTAGCATCCGCCTCCAACAATAAGCGCATTTATATTTTGCCTATCGCCTTTCCGTAGTATCCACGTTTCCGCGCCGTAGAGAAACACCGAGAAGACCGGACTATCGACCAATTTTATTTTCACTTTTTTTAATACAGCCGGATCAGCCCATATACGTTTTAGACGTACCATCACACTTTTTGTTATGTTTACTCTGCGTCTAATTTCTTCTTCTGAGCACGATTTTCCACTAACCTAGATATCCGTATTGTTTCACAATTTCCATGCCGTTTACAGCGTGTAATCCCGGACAATTCTGTCTATCAATAATCATGATTTTCGTATTTTCTTTATTAATTATTAATCCATATTCTGCGTTGTATCAGCGTATTATCATCTGCGTACCGGACATTTGATATCTTAACTCCTCCAACAGAGAACCCACTATTATGAGTTTGTAAAAACTTACGCATGACGTACTCTCCATAGAGATTGTACAACAGTGGGGGACATAATACAACCTCCGCGTGATGGGTGAAAATCTTCGGAGTGTGTATCTTTGCTTATTCGGACTTTAGCCGTACTTTGTTTATATAAATTTATAATTAAACGTACTAAATGTCATTCCCATTTCAACTAAAATTGGCCAAAGTTTGCTTCATTGAACACAGTCGAAAGCATTTTTGTAGTACAGAAAGCACACTACCTTTCTGACATTGTACTCTCGTGCTTTATCTATCAGCAGTCGGATATTTAAAATCTGCTCCTTGTTCCTCTACCTTTCATAAAGCCAACTTGTTCCCATGGAATTTCACTGCGCATTACATTATATAACCGTTCATGTATAATATTTAGCATCACCTCGCTAGCGTGTGGAATTAAAGATATTGTCTCGTAATTGTCACATTTTTTGTAGGAGTCCTTCTTATGTAAGCGATTATATGTAGATCGGCACCAATTTTTTGTCCAAAAAACCGGATTTCCAAATGTTATTGCAAATCGTATGTATAGCATGTACTGTCTTTTCACCAGCTATTTTGAAAATTTCTGCAGGAATGTAATCTGGCCCTGGAGCTTTGTTCCGTTTTAAAAAGGCTACAGCATGAAGGCTCCATCTCATCCATTTGGATACTATTATCAGTTTCTTGAAGATCTCCTTCCGCGCAGTACAATGTGGCACAATATTTATGCCATGTTTCGGCTACTTCAACCGCATCCGTCCTTAATGAACCATTCTCATCTTCAATTACCTGTGTTTTCATTTTGAATTCTCTTGCCAAAAGTCGAACTTTTTTATATAGTGATCTTGTGTCCATTCTATCCGCACTTTTTTGGATCTCATCACATACAAAGGAGATGTAGTCATTTTTAAACTTTTTAATCTGTTTGTTTAAGACGCCGTGACTTAGATTTCTTCGTTCTTCTATAGCCGCAATTGTTTCATTCGAAAACCAATGATTCCATTTCTTTATTTTATTGGGCGGTTGTGAATCTTTATAAGCGTTTTTAATGTGTTCTTTCAACTGGTTCCAGCTGCTCTGATGATATGTTCACGTTCTTCTGTGTGTAGTTGCCAAGTTTCGTTGTCGTGACTGCTTCAAACTCTTTTGGATTTAAAATTTTCATATTTGTTACTGGCGACCTTTTATTTCGAACTTTTAGTTTTAACCTGATTTCCATCATTAATAATCTATGATCTGAACCGCATTCCGCCCCTGGTAATGTTTTCGCGTTTTTGCACGCTGAAAACCGACGCCTATTGATTAGTATAAAATCAATCTGATTGCGCACTCTATCACCCGGCGATATCCGTGTTATTAATCTACGGACGTGGTTCTTGAACATTGTGTTCATTACTGACATATGGTTGATCAATAACAAATTGTATTAATTTATCTCCCCCCTTGCATTTCGTTCACCGACTGAAACGCCGAGGTATGTGTAACCGAGGAACCCCGAACTCAGGGCAAGGGGCGCATCCACAGGTGGTGGATAGCGGAACGGCCTTCAGATATGAAGGTTAGTTGCGAATAAGTCATTGGCTAATAAGTCATTGACGAATAAGCAACCTCGAACCATGAGCGATGATGTATCAGGGTGCAGTGAGGAAGCTTTGGGAAAGCTTTCCTTAAAAATACTGCATAAACCCGTTAAAAATATCGTGTCAAAGCGAGTATGGCCGCTATAAGCCTAATCCCAATCAAAATCCAACAGCGTCTGTATTCCAGGTTAGGAACGGCCGTATTATAGGAGACAACCTAAAATCCTACAGTAAGCAAGGGGAAACTATTGTAGTATGTTCCCGCGTATATTATGAAATGTCTATCACGTTTTAGATATCATTTATTAAGATTGCTTTCTGCTTGTTTAACACCTTTAACCGATGTTCACCATCGTGCCTTCGTTAGAATACAGTCAACATGGTTCCCTAATATTTATTATCAGATGAACACCATATGTAAAATCTTCTAGAATGATGACAATATTCAGAATTAGTCATGAACAAATTTGCCTAATATCATCCGATCTCCTTGCTCGTTTCTATCAGTTATACAAAATTTGCCAATAACATTGCATAGATCGTGATTCTGTGATTTTTTTTCTTTTTCTTCGTTGTACCGGTATAAAATACCACAACCAACGGTGCTAAAAATAAAGACGAGGAAAGGAAGTAACAGGAGGATAGGAAACAATAAGGACAGAATAAGTATTAGACCAACGACTCCAATGAGTCGACTAGCCTAGGAGGATTGAGGATAAGATTAAATCACGTTGAATCAGATTTGTTATATTTAGGTAATAGGAAGTGCGTCGCGGCACCATTTTCTTCTTTTCAATCGTCTCGGGGGATTGCCCGGCAATGTGATCTTATACATTCTGCTTATGTTTGGATTTGCGCTATTTTGTAATTTATCGAAAAATCTCTTGTACTGTTCAGCGTAAGTTTCTTGAATGGATGGTATGAGAAGGTCATTATGAAGCGTTAAATTTGAAACATATCTCGGCGCGGACGTGATTTAGTATTTTCGACTGTTGTTGCTGTATCCGTAATAGATTGCTTTTACATGTGGTACCATATAACTCGATTACATATTTCCAGATCGGCGCAAAGACTGTTAAGTATATGCATCTCTTGACATTCAAGTTAAGACCTGATTTTTTTCCCAGCAACGGGTGCAACAATCTGGCACGAGTAATTACAGATTTCCTTGTCTGCGCCACGTGGTAACACCACGTCAGCCTCTTATCCATGAATAAACCCAAGTAACGTACTGAGTCTGTCTGCGGAATTTCAGTGTCATCGATTTTTAACTTTGGACAAGTTACTTGCCGATTGGTAAATGTGTGTTATTTTACTGGGTTAAACGATATGCACCAACGCTGTGCCCACTTAATTAGTCGGTTTATGTGGTTTTGAAACGCCGCGTTTGCATAATCTGGATTTGGATTAGACGCGAGGATGGCAATATCGTCGGCAAAAGTGGCCACAATTGTTAAATTTGAAGTGGGTAAGTCGCTGGTGTAGATGGAGTACAATAGCGGTCCAAGTAAGCTACCCTGCGGTACCGAAGATAAAATTTTTCGCTCTTCCGAGAAGGAATCATTAATTCTAACGACAAATGTCCTTTCGACTAAGTATGATTCAAAGAATGTGTATAAATCCGGATGCACGCATTTTCGAAGTTTGTAGAGCAATCCTGGATGCCAAACTTTGTCGAACGCCTGCGCGACGTCAAGGAAGACAGCCGATCACACCTCTCCTTTCTTCGAAGTTGACGAGATTGCGTCGACCAATCGGTGACACTGTTGTATAGTGGAATGATCAGCGCGGAAGCCAAACTGATGGTCTGGTATTATTTTGCCACCGGTATTGATCGTTATTGCAGCGTATATTTAAAATTAATTTTTCGACTACTTTAGAAAGCGAAGAAAAGTAAACTGATCGGACGATAGGACAAAACGGATGTTTTTGATTTGCCCGATTTAGGTAGCATGATTATAACTGATTTTTTCCAGACTTTAGGGAAGTAACCGATACTTAATATGGCGTTGAAAATATAACAGACTATAGCCGATTTCGTGGGTAAATGTGAAGTGATTTCACCAGTAAACTTGTCAAGTCCAGGAGCCTTTCGTAGTGGTATTTTTTTGAGGCACTGAGATACTTCTTTTGGTGAGAAGAATTTTATAGCATGTTGAGACTGGTATGACTCCTTCAACGTATTCTGTATATAGATGGAATGTTCTTCATCATGAGCAGGATGTGGAGTAAAGACTGTACTAAGGTGTTCTGCGAAGGCATTTGTTTTCTGTTTGTCCGATTTAGCCCACGTATTATTCAATTTTATATTAAAAGATTCATTCGACTGTCTCAGTAATTTTTTTGTTGTATACCACAGTGATCTGTTATTTCCGTTCGACGACTGTAAACGAGATTTGAAATAATTGTTTTTATATTCGTTTATTTTATTTTTTAATTCGGTTTGCAGCTTCGTATAAATTATTTTTAAGGACGGATATCGAAGACGCTGCCAGTTTTTTTTGGCTGCCCCAGATTTTTTAATTAATCGTCTTATATCGAGCGGAAGATATACGGTTTTCTGCGAATTGTTCGAATCATAGTTTGTTGCGTTAGCACAAGAATATTCTATAAGATTAGATCTTTAACCGCATATTCGATGTCGTCTTCACTTTTTAATTTTATTTTAAGATTTATGTTATTTTCGATCATAGTAGAGAAAGTATTCCAATCTGTAGTTCTATTTACAAGTCCTTGTGGAATGTTTCGTTTACTATGCACATCTAAGACCGTAATGACTGGAACATGGTCTGATGATAAGTCAATAGCCGTTTTACATTTAATATTAGATGTTTGTAGTCATCGTACTATATAAAAGTCTAGTACGTCCGGGAGTCTATTTCCTTGGTTTGGCCAGTATGTAGGAGTCCTCGGCGAGAGAATAACGAGTGAGTTGTCTCGAATAACTTTATGAAGTTTTCTTCCAGATTGGTTCGTTATTCTCGACCCCCATGAGCTACTTTTGACATTATAATCGCCGCCGCATACAAATTTATTTCCCAACGCTCTAAAAATGGAGTTGTACTCAGTCTCTGGTACTTGAAATTCCGTGTGTCGATAAATTGCATCGATTGTAAGGTCGTTTACAAAGGTTTCGATATTAACCGCTACCATCTGGTATGCGAGAGTACTCCGTGCAAAATTTTTATATTGCTTGAGGGTGTTTTTAACCATAACCATTGTACCACCATGACTAGTGCCATCTGGATGGTGGGGTGTGTATACATAATATCCGTGCATTTTGAAGCTTTTTTCATGTATAAGGTGTGTTTCAGTTATTAGCGCTACATCAACGGTATTTTGTTTAAGAAAAATTTCTAACTCATTTTTTTTGCGCAATGCCATTATCATTCCACAACATTATTATAAGTGAGTGATGAGTGACCTTGTTCGCGTTGTTTAACATTTAAGGTAATATCTTATCTATTACTCTCGTCAATAGTGAGATTAATGGGTTTATCAATAATTTGAATTCGCTCAAAAATGAATTTAACATTAATGAAATATCATTATTTTGGTTTAATCGATCAGCTTCATTGTCTACGAATGCCACCGAACGTTGAGTATAATTTATTTTGTTTGCTTTAGTTACACTCGCATACGTTTGATGGTTAACATTTGTAACATTTGTGCGTGTGTTTGCCGAAGTATCATTTGATGGGTGGAAAATATGATTATTATTTTCTTCAGTTTTCATACTTAATGTATGTGTTTTATTATAAAATTTAGTCTGCTGTTTATAAACGGTACATCTTCTATAACTGGCTGGGTGACTACCATTACATAACGCACATACAGCTGGTTCGTTTGCACTTTTGTTGCAAAATTTTGTATCGTGTTTACCAGCGCATTTAACACATCGCACTGGTAAATTACAATAATTTGCAGTGTGCCCGAAAAGCGGACACCTTTTACATTGTTTAGGTGTATGGTCCTTGTATGGTTCTCGTCAACAACTACAAGCGTATTTAGAATTTTAAATATATCGCTATTTTTTGGGGACGGTTTTAAATCTATATAGAACATCGGTAATGGTTATTTTGTTCTTTAGAATGTTGGTAATTCTGAACACTTCAAACCCTTCAGATTGGATTTGTTCTACCCATTTTACGCCAATTATCCAATTCCGTTTTGGTATCTTTTTATCGTTTCCTCTATACTTCTATAAAATTTATTTACATCTTCCCGGTCTGCGGCGCTTGTTCGAGCATAAATCTGTATTATGTTTAGATTCGCCGGATATGCTTTTATTTTCATCACCGTTATTCGATCGTTAATCGATTCATATGCAATAACTGAATTTTTAAACACTTTCAGTTGACGATGATAGCTACTCCGTTTGTCGACTTGTTTGGGTTTCCAAAGAAATAAATGGCATTTCAGTTGCAGCTGGTAATATACCAACTCTTGTATAATTATATATCACCTTTTCAACAGCAATACGTCTCCAACCGTGTTCAATCTATGCACATTCCACGCTAATCTTAGTTTTCAAATATTTATTCCGGGCGCATATTTTCCATAAGCGGGCCAATCGTCTATTTGATACTCCCGGGTTAGGAACCTAGAGATACCGTCGATTGCTAATCGGACCGCATGGTATAATTTTGTTATTGCAGTTCGCGGTTCGTAAGATGTTCGTTTAATAACGCATTGAGTTTTCGCTTCATTCTGCCTATAATAATGGGCTGTTCTTAAAATAAGCAACAAACGTTGGCTCATTCGTAACGTACTTGTACAACTCAGAATCGATTGGGGCTTGGATAAATTGATGTATTTTGCTTCCCTAAGCGGAATAAAAAATAAAAAAAAAACGCGGAAAAAATTTTTAATTGTAAATTGTCAACCTTTTAAATGTTACTTGATTAAACAAAAAAACAGTTAAAATCACTAAACTTTATTTATTAAGCAAAGCTTTTCGGCAACTACGCCATTATCAAGCTATATATAAATAAACTTATAAGTATGTTTATAAACATACCTAGGTTAAAATTCAGTTAGGTTAGAATCGGTCAGGTTTATTTCGGCTAGTTAGAAGTAGAATTAAAAGAAAAAAAAACGAGACTTTCAAAAATGGTTTCCGCGGATTTTTAACTTCGTAACTCGTTAAAAATAGTAATTTTTGATATTTTAAGAAAAAAAAAACGAAAATCGGGAGTGTACAAGTATTCTACGAATCTACCCAAACGTTTTTGATAGTCGCTCTTCCGGAGTACAGGCGCTATTGGTTTTTTGTCACAATTTCATCGTAACTCAATTAACTTCAATCGAATATGGGTGGGGGGCGTCAAAGAAAAGTGAAACAACAGTCGTTTAGGTCTAGGTTACGAAATTCGTCGATCAGTGAAAGTATTTGAATTTAACCTTTTTTAAAATGTCGACGTAAAATTATAAATTTTATACAGCAGGTGTTCATTATACAAAACCGCTTTTTAGGTGAACTGTAGATAATTTTCAACGAATTTATGTAAATACGTCTAAAATTGAGACATTTTCGTCAACTAGAAAATTAAAAATGTTGTTAGCATTAAATTTAACGTAGTAATGAATATCGTAACTGAAAGAGTGAAATAAGTTTATTCATTTTAATAAAAAAATATTCCCCTGAAATGTTTTGTCGCCATTTGTAGGATAAGCACTAGTCTGACGAAAACATTTATACGCATGTGAAACAAAACCAAATTAAATATTCAACTAACGACAAAAAAAAAAAAAAAAAAAAAAAATTAAAATGTCGTAGTACGCAAAAGCAAATAGCGACCGTATTTATACGATTAAAACGTATATCGATTAACAAATAGAAGCAAAATATAAGTGGACAAATACATAAACACACAATTAAATGTACAAGGCTCGTACAAATAAATTACTCACTTCGGAATTAAAGCGCACGTGACATAAAATTTAATTTGTCCGGTTTAATTTAAAATATTCTTAACTTTTAAATAATTTAAAGAAAACATTAAATAGGTTTCGTTAAAGCGCTGTAATAATTGTATAATTAGAAGTTAATTATCAATTAATTAGTGCGATTAATTTTAAAATCGTAAATATTTACTTAAGCGCTGGTATTATCGTCAAAGTTAAAACCGGTTTAAACTGCACGGTTAATAATAATCATTGTCGCCGGAATAACGCGGAATTCGTGCGTAATATTAATTTACTTTACACATTTTATTATTATATTACTAGATTAATACCTTTCTTATTAATTTTACGAAAAAATTTTAATTTTATCATATATATATATATTATATATATATATATATTTAACGACAACGTATAATTTGATATACATAGTTCACTAGCCAGAAATAATTTTACTTTTAGATTTACTTTTACATTAAATTTTATTTTTAAAACGGATTTTAAAAAATAAATCATCAAAATTTATATAAATCTCCACATCCGATTAAACGTTGATATATGTGAGAGTGATTTTTATTAAAATAAACAACAAAAATAAGTTAAAATCACTAAAAGTTTTCTCTTCGTGAAAAATTTCATAAAGAAAAAACTTTTAATGATTCTAACTTCTTTTTTTGTTGTTTATATATATATATATATATATATATATGAATAATTATTGAAAACACATTTAGCGTTTGTCATAAAAATTTGATGGTTTCTAGTTCACAAATTTAAAATTGCTAGCTTAAACTAATAACTTTCTCGTTAATCTTCCGAAAAAAAATGAAGTCTGATAGTTTCTGGTTGTTATTGTTCAATGTGTACATAAATAAAAATTCAATTAAAAAAAATAATAGTGACAAAAATAAAAATAGAATATAAGAAAATACTATAATTTTGACATACAATATTACAGAAAAAGGTGATGCAAAATTATAAGCCTCTCCCAATCAAGCTTAAACGACGATGCAGGAGAGACAACTTCGTTATCAATTAAAAAAAAAAATTAAATTTAAACCGTTAATTTTGACAAATAAAGTATTCAATTAAAAAAAAATCAACCTCGAGTGGATGATAATTAGCAGTAATGTTTTTGTGATTAAATCAAATACTGGGCAATGACAACTATTTGTTTCGAATTATACTAATTAATTTAGGACCGCTGTGGCAATTCTGCTCGAGGGTATCTTCTGAGCCGTCTGAATTCTGTAAAATTTTCTTTAAAATTGGCAGCTATAAACACGACGCTCTAACCGCTGAATGTATTTATCGCTGTAATTGCTTTTACAGTAGGTAGTCAAGATCCTTTTCGGATATATAGGCTAGAGTTCCGTGTTAATTTCTGCTTCGGACGCAGTCCTAAAGCTAAAAGGCATAAGGGATTGCAACAGGGTAGTGGTTAGTGGCTAGATTTGTAGCGACAATTCGTGGACGTTTTTTTCGTTCGAACACCTTTCCGCCATCTAGATTAGGAGAAAAGTTATCGGGGGTTGAAGAGAAAGCATCAAATTTTCTTATAGTATTAAAAAAAAAAAAAAATAAAAATAAAAATAAAAAAAAATAATATATTCAAAAAAAATAAAATAAAATAATATATTCTGTCCCTTTGCATACGCTTATAAGTGCGCACGAGGAACTTGTGTAACTAATATGAATAATTTTATTTGTAATAAGTAGCCGGTATAGCTCGAGCTTCATTCGTCTTTTTTTTTTTTTTTTCCCGGAAAATCGTGTTTTTTTCGGCATACAATTAAAAACCATTACTAATAACCACTTTAATAGTGTAGAATTTCGTTTCGTACATTTCCGAAGTTATAAACTATGTAAGTTTTTTTAAACAGATATCCGAACGAGGTAGAGTGGCTTTTGGAAAATTAATTTCAGAATTTTCGATCGAATTTTAAAATAAATAAAAAATATTATCGAAACTGTACCAGAAATATAACATTTTTTAATTATATTTACCAACTCGAACGCGGTAAAGAAATGAATATTTAAACTTACGACATTCGAACGATTAATGCGATCGGGCTGAAATTTTCAAACGAACATTTAGATAAGTATCGAGAAATAGAAAAAGAAAAATTCCAAAATTTTACTGCATGTACTCGGAGCAATACCGTCGACGGTAAAAGTAACAAATACAAAACTTACAAAACGAATGAAAAAAGACTGTAAATTATTCAGATTGATAAGATTAATTATCTGGGTGATTTCATGCGGCGATCAAAATACGAGCTACTTCAAATAATACTGATGGGAGCAGTAGAAAGTGTTCATGATGTCGGGCGCATAAGGACGTCAGATAGGAAATATCCAAGAATGGATGGCGATTGAAGGGATCGAAAAACCTTCCTGTTTTTCAGGTGACCGGCAAGCATAGTTTTAAGCAGTGAACGCCAACCTTCGATAAAACGAGGAGTGGCGCGCACCCACGGAGGATACCGGGCTTAAGCCACCCCAGAGGGCTGAAAAAACTATAAAATACATATCAAGAAGGCGCGTAACTTGTAAGCTCCAAACAATTTAGCAGCTAAAATGATAGTTGAAACAGTAGAGAATATTTGAAAGAGCTCGCGTTATCACTAATAAAAGCTCATTTTGAAGAGTGTGCAAAAATAGCCTAGATTGCAAGAGTACTGTTAGAAAATATTCGTTGTATTCTGTCTGCTAATGACATTGAAAATCCAGTTGACTGCGCAACATAAAGAAAAAAAGTGGCCCTTGGTTGAGCCGTTCGGCATTCGAATCTGACCCAATGACCAGTGCGTTTATTTGTTGTTATTACTTGTTTCGTCGTTGTTCGCCATCGTTTATAGTTTGTTTTGCCTGTCAAATTTTGTTACATATTTTATTCATTTTTATTACGAAATTTTAATTATTTTTTTTGGGGGTTGGTGATGTTTGATCTCATCCAAGATACAAATCCTGGGTGCGCCACTGCATGTATATATAATATATATTATATATTTATATATAGATAATATATAATACATATATATACATTACATATATATATATAATTGAATACATATATATATATAAATGGAATTGCGAGATTAATAAGATTAGATATGCTCGTATTTTGTATTACAACTACTTGTATGCACTGTACTACATATCGTTACAAAAATTACGCGCGACATTATTTCGCGCTCCTGTCCAGCCAATTGCTGGATCGTCACCAGGCTAGTGGCAATTTAAAAAAAATATATATATATGTATATATAAACATATTACTGGAAAGTTTTCCTTTTTAAAAGTATTTCGAAATAATAAAACTTATTTTTAATTTTAAGCAGATTCTTAATTATTTTCAATAACGAGCGAGCATTATAGAAATTAGTGACGGCTGTCCGGTTAAAAAATCTATCGGTTGCAATTTCTCCTTACCCCCTTGCCAACATACGCAAGCAAATTTTTTTCTTGTTGCGCGACAACACATAGTAACATTAATAATATCAATGTCAACCAAGTGTAATACACATACAAGAACCGCTTAAAACGGTAATCGGAAAAATTAAAAGTTACAAAGTTCAATTATCGACACCGAGACAAAAAAAATGTATCACATTAAACCGAAATTTAATCTATTTTCGCATGAATAAGTACAAAATTTATACAATTAAAAAGGATAATCATTTTTAAAATACTAAAACGAAACAATTGGATAAACTATGTATTTATCGTGTATTTTTACAACAAAACGATCCTCTGAAAATGAAATGATCAATTGCCGTACAAGTAATAAAGCTTCAATAAGGAAAAAATGCTACGTATATTAACATCAGCCAGTTATTAATATGAACAGCATAAACTAGAAAGTGGTAATAAAACAATTCGCACGCGGAAACGATCACAGGTAAAAGAAGGAAGCACCTGTAGAAATCCGAAGAAGGGAAACTAATAATAAGTCCCAGATTGATTCGTTTCTTGGTCGGTAGTAAACGCACGCAACCGCGCACCCGCGTGTTACGAACGATGCAACGAGGAAAACCAAGCGTGTGTACTTACAGGATGCTGATCGCAATATGCGCTAAATGTAAACTCTACATCCATGGTGTTCTAGGATATTCCTAGTAGTTGTGCAGACATGCAACCTCTTTATGTATGAACCGCCAGTGCGAGAAATGAAACTGATACCGTTAAATCAAATCGAGGTTATTTTAAACGTTCTGACGAGATGATATCGTAGTGATCTCATTTTGGAAATAAAGCGTAATTACCGTTTTCGAAAGGGAAAATTGTATAAGAATCTTGTCGGGGCGATATTTTCACCCGACCGCTGGTAATTACGATCATAGGTGCCCAATGTTAACAATAACGGTGAGTATAGAAACGAACCGTTGTTCGTTACGCACGCATAATACATGCACATTATAATTATACGAGCGCGACAAGGATAGAGTATCGTGAAATTATCGATTCGTTTGCTAATTAGTTCCTTCACGGAGGCTGAGGTGATGACGAAGAATTAATTCTAAGTGTTTCGTTTTTTAAGAATAATCTAGTTTAAATCGATTATCGAATTTTCTCGGGAAATTCGGTTAAAATTATTTTTATTTTTATTTTTGCCGGGTTCTGTTTTTTATACTTATTACTAAAATTCCATTTTAATATAACCGGTATCTAGTAAACGTAATTTCGTAAAATACGCACAATTTGTATCTTATTAAAATGGAACGTACACATTTGCATTCATATGGGTATATGTATACCCACACACACATACATACATGATATATGTATAAATGTAATTAGAAATTAACACGTGATTACAAAATTAAATATAGTGTAAAGCCCAATCCGAATTATACGACTTTCAAATTTGATAAAGATCTATCGCATTTAAAATTTTGACAAACCTGTTTCGTAACTCTACACGGTGGTCAGTTGATACGCTCCTAAATCCTATTCGTATAGAGGTCACTTATATATATATATATATATATATATATAATTTCAATTTCAGTTTATCCGGCTACAAATTAATGTACTTGTTTTTAGAATAATTTCTCATTACTGGAACAAATGTAACAAGTTAATATATTTTTCAATCATGCATCTCTACTCTGTCTGTCAGCCTATCCACATCGCTTTCACTCTATTACATGTATATATATATGTGTGTGTGTGTGTGTAATTAAAATAACCTGCTGAATAGTTTACGGTTACACTAGTACTATGTGGATATGTAGGAGAGTACTTAGGTTACGTTGGTCATTACATGAAACAAATGTGTCGTTATTTTGGATGATCTGAAAGTCGAAGTCCGTTTATTAACGAAAATTAATAGAAATGTATCAAAATGTGTTGGACACGTAACAAGAAAAACAGACTCACTCGCACATAATATTCTACAGGAAATGCCAGAAGGATATGGAAAACGAGATGGAATAAGAAAAAAGAAAAAAAACTGGGCTCACACTTATTGCAGCTACACGTCGATGATCCATACGATTTCATCTTGACGCTACAGACAAGCACATGGAATAGAATAAAATATATATATATATATGTTTATATATAGCAATAGTAGTAATAGTAGTATAGTATATTTCAATACAAAATTTTAGAAGAAGCAGTGTATTTCTTATTATTAAGTTACATGCACATAAGCATATTAAATTTTAAAAATGAACAATTTACCCGTACCGAAATATAAAACAAAAATTCTTCCCAGGCAAACAAAAATAGAAAAGCTTATATGATAGGCTTATAAATATCAAATATATAATTTACAGGAAAAATTTGTATATAAAAAACCTGTTCCAATATATTAGAATAAAATTATAACTTACTCTATCACAATATAATATCTTAAAAATATCTTAGTCTATTTGCTGATACTAGAACTAGAATTTAATAGCCGGCTTACTATAAACAGATATGTTTTATACGTCTGTGCTTGTACCTCTTATATCTGTGTCGCAGAGACTGGTAGTCGTAATCTCCTATCGAATGTATTACTACATTATCAGATGAGCTGCAGTTGGCGAAAAATTTTTTCGCTGTATTTTTAATGATTTCCTGTATGTGAGGAAACGTTAAAATATCATGCATAGATTTAATTTTAGTAAATCTTGGTTTATTCGAGATAATTCTTAAACAATGATTTTGTAGTCTTTGCATCTGATTTATATTACTATTGCTAGCATAGCTCCAGACCGGACTCGTATACAATAATTTTGGTAGAATAACTTTTTTGTAAATGAGGAATTTGTTTTGCGCCGATAATGCAGGTTTTTTGTTAAATATTGGAAATAGACAACCCAATTTGCGCATCGTTCTATTTACACAATCATTAATATGCCTCGTAAATGTAAGTCGTCTATCCATAGCTTAAATATCTTACATTTTCCTTCCAATCGAGGTAATTGTTTTTGACTCGAACGAAGTGATTAAGTAGAGGCCTACGTCTAGTAAAAATGATTGATTCAGTTTTTTCATCATTGACTTTAATTTTAAATTATGAAGAATTTATATGTACACGACGCTATGGAATAGAATAGAATATATATATATATATAGTAGTAGTAGTATAGTATATTTCAATACAAAATTTTATAAATTATGAAGAATTTATATGTACATACACATATGCCAAGTATCCTTAAAGTTAATAATAAACCGAACAAAATATAACGCAATCACTAAAAGTTTTTTAATCGTTCCGACAGTTACGTCACTTAACTAAAATAACGTAACTGTCGAAAAGCTTCGCGATTAAAAAACTTTTAGTGATTGTGTTATATTTTGTTCGGTTCATTATTAATTAATAAAATCACTACTCTCCAATATATTCAACATTTAATCCTTAAAGTTACCTTAGAAGTTAAATACAACCAAATGACTTTAAAAAACTAAAGAAAATAAAGAAAATAACAGTAAATTAACAATAGGAAAAATTATTTAAAAAAACAGCCTATTAGCTTGTATATTAAATTTATTTAAACTTGTATATAAATAAATAAATAATAATAAAAAATCAGATCGTATACATTAGCAATTGGTACTTAATACAACGATGCTATTATGTAGTCTATAATCCCCGATTACCTGAATTAAGTTATTATCATGATACATTTATCGTAAATTTTCTTTGATAATTTATAAATATGATCATAAATATATATATATATAAATATATATATATATATAAATATATATATATAAATATATATATAAAAATATATATATATAAATATATATATATATATAAATATATATATATATATATATATATATATATATATATAAATATATATAAATATATATATATATATATAAATATATATTTAATCTGAAATAATTTATATAGGAATGTTAGAAATTCTTCCGATATAGAATTAATTCATTAAATTGCAACCAGCATTCTAAATTGTATAAAAATCTGTATAGTTCGCCATATTTAGCGCACGTATAAACTGTGTAACATTCTGCATTCAATGCGTAACATTCTGCATTCAATGCGTAACATTCTGCATTCAATTTTTTGAATGTTCTTACTACAGCTCTCAACAATCTTTATTATATAATCAAATTATATCTCTCAAAGTACCATTGCCAATAAATATGTCTTACTTACTTACTATTAATCGCATTCATGTATATTTAGCTATTTATAATTATATTACATCAACTAATATTAGTGTTTAACATATTCATTTTAATATTTTTATACCAATCTGGGTGAAAAGTCCTGTGCCCATTTATAAAATAAAAAAAAAAAAAAAAAAAAAAAAAAAAAACTGTGTAGTAAACTTTTTTCTACGCTTCATTACTATACAGTTACAACATAATATTGTTTTTAAATTATTGTCAACATAAGCGACAGTAATAGCCGATCTGCTCTTATGTGTTAAGTATTTAGCGCGTATAATAGTTTACATTTAAATATTTGAAGTAAGTCGAAATCCCGAGTAAATGTGCAGCGGTACTTTATATCTTAACGAATTTGAATTTTTTCGGGGATTGGCTCGTTATTACCGACCCGAATATTACGGTATAGGGCAATAAATGGAATTTGTCGGACACGTTAATTTGATTAATTATGTTAAAACTTAATAATTTGAAACGTGCAGGAATATTTGTTACCTTCTCGTTAAAGGTATTCCAAACGATAAATTTAATTCATTAGCTAAATACGCGTCATCTAATAGCGTAGTACTTTCTCTTTAATTCCTCGCTAGGATATTATTCACTCCATACAACTGCAGCATAAGTATTCAGAACCGATGTACACCATGAGCGCATTAGTCGATCACCTCACGCCAATTATTATCAAATTCAATCGTCTTTCCCTAAACTTCCGTGGTTCTATTTCATTAAGAAGATTAATCGCAAAAGAATTGTATTTGTCAGTAGATTACGATTTGGGCATCATTTATTATCTGATCGTCTTTTCCATATGCAACTTAGTTTCTGCCCCTCCATCTCGAACAGGCAGTTTACAATCCCCATCATGTTTTGTATTTTTTGCTGCACCGTTACGTTTTAAGCTTTATCTTATTTTACTATGTATCTTCCATTCTTCATCTGGAAAATCTACAATTATTCCCTCACATAACATTTCTAGAGAAGTTAGCATCTCTGTAAAATATAAACCACCTCCCTCAGTATCATGTTGGGTAAGCCGCAATTATATATATATATATATATATATATATATGGGATGCCATATAAAACAAAAAAGTTAAAAAAATTGCTTTTTCAAAAAAGTCGTTTAAAGCTTCTACAAAGTCACTTACTCCAAATGAAAACAATACATTACGGAGAACTATTAGAAAACTGAAAGGCAAACAGCTCAACTTCCTCCAATACGGAATGCGGACGGCACGTGGATAAGAGAAGATATGTAAAACATTTGGCGATCACTTATGTGGAACATTTAAGCCAACCCCGGCAATGAAACATAAGACCGATATACTTGAATTTTTAGAGACAATTTTTCAACTATCTTATTCTATTCGATCAACATATCCCGGGGGAAATAAAAGCTGTTTTTCAAAAACTTAAAAAGAAAAAGTCTCCTGGCCATAATCAAATTACTAGTAGGATCTTAAATGAAATTCCACATAACGTAATTGTGTTAATAACTAATATTTATAATGCAGTTCTTTACATTATTTTCCATTCCGGTGGAAAATTTTACAGATAGTAATGGTTTTAAAACCTGGAAAAAAATCCTGTTTAGGTTACATCATACAGACCAATATCTCCTTTACCTGTGTTGTCAACTAGAGAAAATAATATTATATAGGATGAGACCGGTAATTCGAGAAAATAATTTAATTCCTAGCTATGAGTTCGGTTTTATTCCTAACGATGTAACACTAGAACAGATTCATCGGGTTGTCAAGCTAATTGAGAATATCCTGAAGGAGAAAACGATATGTGCTGGTGTCTTCCTCGATGTTCAACAGGCGTTTAACAGGGTTTGACTCCCTGGTCTGCTGTATAAGATTAAATTTGTTGCTACCTCACCCAATTTACAGCTTGTTAAAATCGTATACCGAGAACCGATATTTTTAGGTTAAATATCAAAATGCACTATCCGATGTTTAACCAGAGTGCAGGAGTGCCACAAGGTAGTGTTCTAGATCCTACATTGTATTTGTTGTATACTGCGGATTTTCTTAAGAGCGCTGAAGTGGAAGTTCCGATGTATGCGGATGATACTGCTATGTTAACATCACATCATGATGAGATTATAGTATTAAACAGGTTACAGTATGCGCTAAATATTATCGAAAAGTGGTGTAACAAGTAGCGTATGAAAATAAACAAAGATAAAACTGTTCATATGATCTTTACAAATAGATTTATATTCTGCCCATTAGTTGATTGTGTTGTTTACCACAGTCACTGTCAGATTGTTTTAAGTATCTATTCTTCATTTTATATTTGTAAATTTGTGATCTTAAATTTAAATTTATATTTTGTGTTTTTATTTTTAAATCTTTTTTATCTTAATTTAAATATCACTTGATAATGGCGTAATTGCCGAATAGTTTTGTGATTTTTTCAAGAAAATAAACGTTTAGTGATTTTAACCAATTTTTGTAATTAAAATTATTATTATGGTGAAGAAATAATTAAATCGGAATTATTAGCGTTATTATTATTTATTGCGCATAATTTTACTATTACTGTTTTAATTATTTATAAACAGGACAAATTCTATACAAGTTTTTGAATTATTTTGAGTTACTTACCTACTTTCCGTTTCCGGATAATTATTACGCATCGGCCCAGTAAGTAGGCTTTTTCGTAAGTCTTGAAGGCTGCACTACTGATCCATTAGCGGGCACTGCAGTTGGTATTCGCAAGTTTTGATTTATCCACACTTGCATTTATCATCTTTTTCAATGTACCATTTTTTATATTCGTGTTGTATTTGTCCTTAACCTATTAAGAAAACGCTAATCTTCCAAGTAAGTTGCGGCCGTGCTGTAAAACTTCATTGTATTCACCATCGGCTTCGTTCCACAGCTTAGCTATTTCAGACTTAGGGTGAACCGATAACATCGAACCTGATTTCAGGAAACTATTCCTAGATTTCAGCCGACTGATTGGACCAGTGTATCCAAATAGTGGATGCCTGTCATTTGTCAATTGAGAGGTGCGTTTGGATGACGCTGCTATTTCTCGCCTTATTCTAGGCAGTGTTATTCCTGGCAAGTGGTTGATTTTCTGTACTTTTGTTGGTTTTAGTCAACCTGTTATTATCCTCACTGTTTCGTTTAATGCCACATCTACTTGTTTTGTGTGGCATGAGTTTCTCCACACAGGTGCTGCATATTCGGCTGCTGAAAACAGAGAGCTAAGTCACCCTTAATGTATGCGGTTACGCGCCCCAGTTAGATTCTGTTCATGTTCTGATTATATTGTTCCTGGCTGCGTGTTTTTGCCTTATAGAAGTGCAATGCCTTTTAAATGTGAGTAATCGGTCTAAGTGTTCACCAAGGTATTTTGGCACATCCCAATGTTCTAGCCTTGTTCTTTTCCATATGATGTTCAGTTTCCTATTTGCACTGTAATTACGTAAATAAAAAGCGCAAACCAGCTTATTTTTATCATAATATTCTCCTTTAGATTCCAATGTAATTTTCAGTTTTGTTTCGACATCTTCAAAGTTGGTTTCTTGAACTGCAATTGCAGTATCGTCGGCGTAAATAAATTCTCTAGTGTCTGGGCTAATTCGGTGATCATTTGTATAAATGTTGTATAATGGTAGGTGTCTGTACGCTTCCTCGGAGTAAGCAGTTCTTCAGGTTCCTCCAACGACTATTTTTCCCTTGTAGTTTTACATGGAATCGGCATCGTTTCCATTACTTTCAATAGCTCATAGTCGTTCGTCAGCTTATATACTTTTTGCAACAACAGTCTACCGTTGACTATGTCATATGCTGCCGTTAAGTCAATAAAAGCTACTCCTGTAATCTTTTTTTTTTTTTTTTTAATTCAAAACCATTCTCTATATGTTGTGTTAAATTAAGTATTTGTCCACAGCATGATTTACCGCACCTAAAGCTAGCTTGTTCTATGATTAGCTTCTCATCTATATAGTTTTCTATTCTATTTAGTATAAGCTGTTCAAAAATTTTGAATATGTGATGGTGACAACATCTACTAATATTGAAAGCTACCGTCCAATTTCGCTTTTAAATTCGATTGGCAAAGTGTTCGAAAATGTTGTCCTAAAGTTATTACTAAGTGAGGTATCCAGTAAGAACCTGCTTCACGCAAATCAATTTGTTTTTCGGACTGGACTCTCTTCAGAGGGTGCAGTTTACAAACTTGTTAAAAAAATTAAAACTTCCATCAAGGCTGATGCCTCTGCAGTTGTTGTCTCTTATGATGTCAGAGGAGCCTTTGACAATTGTAGATGGTCTGCCGTCATTGATATTATGAAGTATAAGAACATCAACCCTTACTTAATAAATATAATAATTAATTACTTTAAAAATAGGGTGACAATTCTTGAGCTTCGTACTTCACTCTCTCAAGGTGTGGTGTTCCTCAAGGGTCGGTCTTAGACCCTACCCTGTGGAATCTGCTTTATTCAGTAGTTCACCACAAGGTCGAGGAGTTCTGCCTTAAGATAAATAACAAATGTGAGTTAATCTCATATGCAGATGATTTGTGTCTAGTTTTCGATACTTACAAAAACTACCGTTTCAAACAGATAGAAATTATTTCCAGATTTCTAGAGGGTACTGTTGATGACCTTGGTCTAGTGTTTTCAATCGCCAAGTGCTGCTATTCAGTGTTTGGTAATCGAAGCATTACTGGCCATGTTGCTGACCTACCTCTGTTATACGGGTGTAAAATATCACATACAACTACTCTTAAGTATCTAGGAGTTATCATTGATGAAAACTAGACATTTATTCCACACTACAATATGATAATACAAAAATGTGACAATCCCTTCTCTATACTTGCTAGAATCCAGTCCAATGCATGGGGATTGACTTATAGGGAGCGGCTCATACTGTATAAGGGTCTCATTCAGGCCCTGCATGGTTATGCGGCTGTTGTTTATGTCAGTCGCAGATTATTCAAGAGAGTTAACAAACAACAAAGGAAATTTCTCCTTAGAATTTCTTCTCTTTACAAAACAGCACCTACATCGGTAGCTTGTGTCATTAGTGGCGTTCTTCCATTGGATTTATATTTAGTTGGCAGATGGTCACTCACAGGCTTGTCGGTGTAGTTACACATATGGTGTCATAAATATACCCTATACACGCTGGAGTGCCGCAGGGCAGTGTATTGGGGCCCCTCTTATATTCTATCTATACTGCCGACTTACCAACTGATGAACATGTACAAGTAGCAACATTTGCAGATGACACGATGTTAATTGCATCTGATGAAGATGCTAATAAGGCTGTTGCCATTTTACAGGCAAACTTAAATACCATACTTAAATGGACACAAAAGTGGGACCTCCAAATAAATCCTGAAAAATGTACACACGTCTCATTCTCCAATAGAAAGGTTCATAATAAACAATTAATGTTAAATAATATACTGGTACCGAGAAGCAAAGGGACGAAATACCTTGGTGTACATTTGGATTCCACTCTAAATTGGAAGATTCATATACAGAAGAAGAGGAAGGAATTGGACCTAAAGCTGAGAAACCTATACTGGCTTATAGGATATCAGTCGCAGCTGTCACTACGAAACAAGCTGTTAATATATAATACCATGCTGAAACCAATATGGACCTACGCTGCACCGCTGTGGGGATGCGCGAAACCATCGAATCGGATGATCATCCAACGGTTCCAGAACAAAGCCCTCAGATTGATATACCGTATGCCTTGGTACGTTACCAATGAACTGATCCATCGAGATTTAGGGATTCATACCATTGACGAGGTCATTAATAGACGAACTCAAAATCACATGATGCGTCTGTATGGACACCCCAATCAGCTAGCGGCAGCGATCCCGAACAAACCAGTGACAAGACGTCTCAAGAGGATCAAAATTCAAGATAGTGTAAACAAATAGGGTAGAACACACCAATGGGTGTGCTCCCCATACACGAGCCTCTTTTCAAACATTTGTTGATAGCTTTATCAAGCTAGGTACAAATTGGCAATAAAAAAGAAGAAAAAAAAAATTAAGGTTGTTAGATAACAATTTTGCCAACACCATCACAACACATATTCCTAATAAAATTTTTAAGAAATACGTCAATACCTTGATTATTGATGCTTGGCAGAGAAGGTGGGATACAGATTCTACTGGTAGGAAAACTTTTTCCTGACGGATGTCTATCAAAGATTAAAAATCAAAAATATGCGAATTAACTTTTACAACTCGCAGTTGCTCTCTGGGCATGGTAGGTTTCAAGACTATTTGTTCAGGTTTAAGCTTGCCACTGCTGACAGGTGCACTGTCTGTTCTAAGGATGCTGTTGATGATACTCATCATTTTATCTTTGAGTGTCCTGCCTCCTCTTCACTGCGTGATACTTTTAGTATTGACAAATATAAAAACTCACTTATCTTGAACAGAAGGAATCATGTAGCCTTCCTTGAATTTGCAGAGAAAGCCATGCGTTTGTAATTTACAATTACAAATTAATCAAGGACAATTAGCTAAATTCAAACGTGAATCCAATACCCCCTTCGCTCCTGGTGGCATGGTCCCCTTACTTATAAATAATTTCTAATTGACTATATTATTAATATGTTCAAATATGTAATGATGTTCATAACTGCTTTAAATTTGAAATATTTTAATCTTAACCATAATGAGGTATGTTTTTGTTTTAATTATGTATTTATATTCGATAGACTTATCTTTCAGAGAAGTAATTTTCTTTTATTATTATTATTATTATTATTTTACCGAAGATTTTTTCCTATAAGGACGTATTTTTCTTAAGTTTAATTTTTTTTTAAATATTCTTCTAAGATTTTTATTTATGAAATTGTGTGTTTCGTTATCGGCGAGATATATTTTGATATCTTTGTTTCTGAAGTTATATATTTTTCTTCTATATTATATATTTATTTTTATTATTTATTACTACTATGAACTCCACAGACTCCTTTCTTCATGCACACAGGTAGTCGATGGGACTATGTTTTTCATCCCATCACTGCCCTTAGATTAGGTACACAAAACAGGGGACTATTACACACATGCTTTTACTTTAGCTTTAAGCACACTAGTCCCCCTGTCCTTTATAATAACACCTAGATTTTAAGCAATAAACTAGCCCCACCGGGTAAATTTGGATTGGGAAACAAACTAAAAAAAAAAATTGCGCCGGCGGCTAAGAAAACGCTTAAAACATATTTAATAAATAAATAAATATATTTTTCTTCAATAAAAAATATTGAAGTACGGAGACATGTAAACGAATTAACTGTGATCTACTATTTTGGTACAGGAGATACATCGCGGTCCCACTAAGAATAGACACAAAATAGATGGAATTTGAAGTTTATTATACGTACTTTTCTGTTCATTTTTTTTTTTGTTACACATATTTACGTTTTCATATCTATGCATCCATATTTGTATGTTAATGTACGTATACATATATATATATAAAAGTGTGTATATGTGTGCGCGTTTAATTTTTAGTGTATATAGATTTCATGGCTTAATAGGTGATTTTAAGTAACTAACGTACTCGTTTTTTTTTTAAATCTTTTTTTAACTGCTTTTTTGTCTATCGTTCGCTCGTCTAAATATGCGGGTAAATATAATTAATATAAAAATTCGAAACAAATTTGTTGGGACCATTTGAATAAGGGTACTTTTATTAACATTATCATTTAGGATTTACAATTATTTTTTTAAGTATTTTACAATTATTATTATTATTATTATTATTATATTTAGATAAATATTTTACGGTGCGCATTATCGGATTTAATGATTATTATCATGATGACTTTCATAAAGACACGACTAATAATTCGCAGCTTCCTCAATGAGCGACTACTAGAATCCCGCGAAATTGTCAACTACCTAAAAAACGAATAATAATCAATCACAACAGACGTTAAAGCGTTAGAAAGTAATAAATAAATTTTCAAAACAATAAATTTCTCGGAAAATGCGTTTATTGTTTAGGAGCGTCCACGCGAAATGTAAGTATAGAATAAAACACGCGCTAATACACACGCACGCGAAATACATCTAACATAACGGTAGGTATAAGAAAACGATTTTACGACATTGTTTAACGACTACAATAGCGATAAATTGAAGAATAATTCCTTGTTATATTATTACGAACGCAATGAAGAAACATCTCGTATATTTAAACACGTGAACGGATACAAAGGAGGAATTTACCTTATCGCGGAAAAATGAGTGACAGGGAAACACGATAGATTGGGTAATTTTAGCGCGAAGTTGTAAAAATAAATTGTTAATAAGTTGACCTCGCGAAAAGTATGCAAATTGACTAACTGGTTTCAGGGTCATTCCAATAGGAATGCGACTGTAGTTCAAAATGCAGATCATCGCTCGTACGAGTATAGGAGTGTCTTATGAGTGCTTGATACCGGAATGCTATGGCTTCAGGACTTATAACAAAGCATCGATCAGGGACATAATAAAGAAAAAACGCATCACGTAGTTCCATCTTCTCTAGAATCATGCACGACGAAATTCTTCAACCTCGTACATTATGATCGTAATAAAACGGGTACTTAAAAAAAAATCGAGACGTCCCTTAATTTTATCAATAACGATGCTGAATGAACGCTAAATGTCTAAAGCAAAGTGATATTGTTATGATAAGTAACTTTGCATTTACAGGAATTTTCTTACCTATGTATAGAACACGATGATTTATGAAAAGAAATTAAAAATAGCGAAGTCGATGTCATAGCGTATAAATAATTATTTTTCACATTGCGGTGGAAATTAGAAAAGTGTGATAAAGTTTGTTAAAATCTCTTTTAAATTTTTAGCGTAGAATTTTTGAGCACGACGTGTCTGTGTTAACTTTCGCTACTAAAATTTAAGTAGAATTTAAGAAGGTAAGAGATTGATGTTTGATTGATTGATTGATAAAAAGTGTATTTACAAAAAAATAAATATATGATACAAAAAACAAATAAATAATATAACGCATACACAGTTCTTACTACGTATACTAGTTTAAAAAGTATGCCCAGTTGCACATTTAACTAAAGTAAAAAAATACAGGAAATAACAAAACCCGCATACTGATCATGAAGCTATATAAATTTATAGATATTTATTTTAGTAGGATAAACAATAATTTTTATATGTATTATATATAAAAATAAATTTTGAATAAAAGCCCAGCTGTAAATCATAATAGGGTGTGTTTAATTCTTTTCTGTTTGTAGCGCTTATATTTTAGTTGCAAACTTGTACGTGTGTAATCTCCTATATCGTTTATAAATGAGTACTGACTGCAGGCACAGCTATCAAAAAAGAATTTTGTTTTTTGTTCGACAACCTCGTGTATATATGGTAAGTTCAATGCCTTATGAATGTGTTCAATCTTTACATAGACTGGAGGATTTAGAATTATTCTGCAGCACATATTTTGTAGCCGTTGTAACTTCGCTAAGTATATGACACCATATGGGACAATGAATCATAATTGTTCTGATTATAGTTTTGTAGATTATTAATTTATTTTCCGAGCTGACGTAACAACGTTTATTAAATATCGGGTATAGCTTAAACAGAGCCGCATGAGTCTTATTGCAGACATACTCAGCATGTTTTTAGTAAATGTGAGACCCCGATCCAGTATTACACCTAAATATTTAATATCGCTTTTCCAAACCAAAGATGTGTTGTTCACTATCACAGGTGGTAAGAAATGTCTTCTTTTCGTGAATAAGATTGAGTTTTACCGGAATTTATTTTGATTCTCCATTTATTAAAATACGAATTTAATTTAATAAAACCCCGAGTTAGTCTTCTTTGTATAGTATCAATTCGATACGATGTGCAATATAATAGCAGTATCATCAGCATATAATGCCATCTGTAAATGTTTAATTTTAGGAATGTCATTAATAAAAAGAAGGAATAAGAAAGGTCCCAGTATGCTCCCCTGGGGAACTCCCGCTAATGCATTTTTCATGTAGGAATTATCATTTTTAATTTTAACTATCTATATTAACTATTTACCACCTAACCAATGGCGAATCCTCCATGTTGCCAGTGTTTCTGGCGAGAAAAAGTGGAATATGAAGAGTTACACGTTGCTTTTTTTTTATAAATAATAAAATAAATCAGAATAATGGTTTTTCTATACCAGATGATGGCGCAGTCTTTTGACGAGGATTTTTTCTCCGTTTATTACGGATTACGGAAGATAGCGTTGATACGCTTCCACGTGAAATATTGGTAAATTTGGCATATCTGTATCGGTTTCAATTTCGAAAATCCGTTTTGTATGTGTTTGTGTAGACCTTCGTTACATATATATATATATACACGGCTACCACGTTCGCTAGACATGAAAATCTACTCCGGCTATTAGAATGAATTGTTTCCTGTTGGTGTATCGTAAACAGATACAGCAGTCGACCAGTATACGCGTTGGTTTTTTCCGGGTAGTGTTATTATTTCGCGTTTGTAAATTTTTCTTTCGGTTTGGCAAATCGTGTTTCTTTTTTCAACATTCAGTATATTATACATATCCCTAGATAACCTTTTTTTTTTAAAAAAATAGACATACTGTTACTAAAGGTTGAATTTCATAATGCCAAATTATTAGTGGTAACTGTGTAACAGAGGATATTTTGAAAGATTTCTACTACATAGTTTAGAATCTGCATTTTATAGTTCCATGGGAGATTTATTTTTAGAGAAAAATGGTCGAATTGAACTACGATACAAATGAATGCTAAGAATATTACTGTTTTAAATTATTTCATAGAAAAATTTTTAATATTTTTATTTGTTAGACTAGGGCGCGTCACCTCATTATAATAGGCAAATACGAATGTAGATTGTTTTCGATTTGATATAATATTTCCATTAATTTTGTGAATGTGTTTTGTGTATAAGAGAAAGGTGTGTACCAGAAACAAATTGTACTGAACCACGTTTCACCACTGCACCTAACAGAGGTTGTTTGTGGACGTTGAATATGAAAACTTCAAGAACGAGCGGTCTGTGGTGTCGTGAAAATCGTATACTAAAAACCATAATCGAATTTCGTTCGTATAACTGAACAGTAAATGTTCAAAAAAAGTGAATCGTTTAGAAGTGTTTCTTAAGTAGGTTGGTTGTGTTTATAAGGTACGATCCGAGGTATGTTATCGGTATAACTGAACGAATGGTCTTATTACCTATTGTGGTATTCGGCTGATGTCAGTGCTGAACTTGTAAAAGTGTTCCTTTTGTTTAGCAAGAAAATTAATCCATTTCTTACAGTTCAACCGACTAATCTATTAACGTTAAAAGAACGCTTGACCGTTTTCGAAGCCACGAATGAACTAATTTTGTTTACTATTTCGTTTAATGCAACAGTAAACGGTGTCAAGTTCAAGTATACTGGAGCTTTAAGTCTACGGAACAAGCGTAATTCAATAACGGAATTTCAGAAATCTAAAAATCGAACAGCGTCTTCTTCAATCTTCAGGACGTCATCAAAATTACACGTAATGGGGCACACTTTATATGGAAACATATCTGCGATTAATCGTCGCAGCAGATGCACAACGAATTGACAACAGAAATTCCCCATTTTTCTTGATTGTCGCCGGTTCTTCCAGTTTTGCGTACTGTTGAGAGAACTCCACCTAGCGTATGATACTTTATGATACTTAAAGTCTGCGGAAAGTTTTCTCCGCTGTTACAAATACGTGGATAACAAACGAGAGTGGACCACAACTTAGTTGCAAAGTAATGTCTTATTAAACCCTCAATTCCGCAATATTAATATGTTTCCAGCACGTGATAAAGTAAACTTGTTTAACATACCAGAACTATACGAGACTGATTATGCAAAATAACGTCGAGGTCTGTAAGAATTTTCGTACGAACTCCTAAATACTATCCATAAGACACTATTTCTAGCAGCAATTTTATTCTTCAAATTTATAGGCTGTTTTTTACACGCGAGTGGTTCTGTCTACGATTTCCGATTTACATTTATGTCGCTACATGTTTAATTCAACACTAAATAGAAAAGAGATATTCGTGTTTTAAGTTGATTCTGCGAATAATGTTCTATAACTTCATTCAACATCGGTGTCAGCCGGATTTCTATAAGCGCAAACAAATTTTTCTCACTCGGGTGGCTGCAGTCCACCCTTGTCTCTATCCCAAAGAAAGGAAACGCCACTAAATGTAAGAATTACAAATTAATTAGTCTAACTAATCGCATACTAATAAATATATTCATACAGTTAATACATAACCGAATAAGTACGAAGAATCAATGTCGGACACTCAGTTTGGATTCCGGAAAGTAATGGGAACGAGAGAAACTTTAGTGAGCATCATTTGATACTTCGATACAGTAAAGCATAATGAATTAATAAAATGTCTACAAAAAACTGGAATAGACCAACAAGACATAAATATAATCAGATATATTGGGAACAGACAGCGGCTTTAAAAATAGAATACGATCTTACAGATTACATTCCAATTAATAAAGGTGTAAAACAAGGATTATGTCACCATTAGTGTTTAATTTATACGCAGAAAACTAAATAGAGGAAATATTACAGGAATCCAAAGACGGCATCAAAGTAAATCGGAAAGGTAGAGTAAATAATATCCGATATGCAGACGACGTGGCGATAGTAGCAAACACGGCACAAGATATAGAAATATTATTGAATAAAATTATATCCGCGATAAAAAATTCAGGACTACGCATAAATGCGCAGAAAAAGAAAGCGATGATATTCAGTAATACCAAGAAGACATATCCATTAATGATTGTGGACGGGAAAAATCCTTTAAATATCTCGGTTGCTGGTTAAATGATGAAACGAACGCCGATGAAGAAATCAGAACAAGAATCGAACCGGCAATATCAGTATTTATCCACATGAGATCTCTGTTCGGTAACAAACATCCGAGTCTGAAATTAAGATATGGTTAAGTGTTATGTATATTCGGTTTTATTATACGGAGCGGAGGCGTGGACGTTAAAAAGCACAACGATGAAAAATCTAGAAGCATTCGAAATGTTGGTTTCAGGAGAATGCTGAAGATATCGTGGACTGACCGTATATCGAATAGGAAAGTTATAGAAAGAATAGTAAAGAACTGTTAACAATCATCAAGAAACAGAAATCAGCGTATTCGGGCCACATTATGAGGCACGATGGGTATCAGTTGATACAGTTAATTATACAAGGCCAACTAGAAGGACGTAGACGAAAAGAACGCAGAAGGTATGAAAAATTTCGAAAATTGGACGGGCTGGTCAACTAATGAACTAATACATTCGGCCAGAAACAGGATCTGTTTTGCACTCATTGCAGCCAATCTTCGTTAACGGAGATGGCCCTATGAAGAAGCAGAATATTTACTGAATGACTTTCCAGCCTCACAGCATGGCTCTGTGGCTTCATAACTTCACGTACATAAGGAATATTTAAAACATGGTGATTCGCTAACTAGGTTGATCATTCGTCTATACATTAAAAAGAATTGGAGAAATAATACCGCCTGCATAATTGCGTTGTTTTCTTCTCTATAATCCTCGTAGGAATTCTTACAAATTTTCAATTATGCTACGCAGTTTTTCCAGTAATAATTCACGCTAAGTCGATGAGAAATCTATAAATATAATGACAATCGTCAGCTTATTTTCAAAATAATCCTTGGTGCATGAATATTTACCCTGTGCATGATTTCCCTTTACGAAAACTTTGCTATCAAAAATATATGTATTAATTCTATAATTCTAGCGTAGAGTGACTTTTTAAAAATATCGTAACAACGAGATCGGCCGGTACTGACGTCATTTAAAAATTTTCTTACGGATGGTGACGTTATAATTGTATCGCGATCGTAATTTATTTGACATACTCTAGAGATATGTTTTCTTGGTAAACTTTAGCCAAAACATCGTCTGTGACTCGGATAAAGTTTCGGTTTTAAGTTATAAGGTTTTTTTTTTGTATTCATCCATCATCATCATCATGTATAGTCGTCACCCTAAATAGGGTATCGTGATTAACAAACGGTCCGTTTTTGTGTAATTTTCGGCCACTCATTTCTATCTACTGCTTGGTTCAACGAAAGATTGCCGTTTTCAGTATAATATCCGTCCATCTCATAGGTGTACGTCCGGGTGGTCGCTTTCCTTTAACTTTTCCCATAATCATGGTGCTTCCCATACCTTTTTGGTTACGTATTAAATGACCGAAGAATTTCAGCACTCTATTTACGACAATCGCTGACGGCCTTAACGGAACGCCAATTTCTTTTAACACTGATTCGTTTGTACGCCTTGCGGTCCAAGGAATAGTCTTCGCCAGCACCATGTTTCAAAGCTGTCAATTCTTCTTCTGTCCGTTTTTTTTATTGTCCATGTCTCCGCCGCATATAACATGATAGAAAATATAATCGTTTGGACAAGCTGTATTTTCACACTTTTCATCGTTATCTTTCCAGATGTTGTTCAATTTCGTCATGGCACTTTTGGAAATTTGGATCCTCCGTTTTATTTCGGCTTGACAGCCACCTTCATTCTGTATAAGTGATCCCAGATACACAAAGCTTCCAACAATTTCATAGTCGGTTAGTGTTCCTTTATCGTATGTTATTACGTTTGCTCGATCAATTATCATTATTTTTGTTTTATTTTTATTTATACTTAATCCGTATTCTGCGCTAATATCTTTCAGTTTATTTAAAAGTTTTTCCATTTCATCCATATTCGCAGATTCATCGTCATAGATGCTAATAAACCAATAGAATTTTTTTTTTTTAAGCGGTGCTAGCTACTGTGGTTATAGACACTGCTTGTGATATGTATATTAGGAGAAAGAGTTTAGTGCGTTTCAGAAATTAGAAGGTGTGATCGATCGTGTTAGAATTATCAGAAACAGCGGATGAAAATGAAGAAGGTCGGTTGTGTGATAAGATTGGAGTGTAGAACACTAATAGAAAATGTGGACAACAGTTGTAGATTGCTGGCAATAATAGCAACACGATGATCGAGGACATGCTTGTGTTTAAGGGCAGTATGCTAAGAACTACTTCTTCACGGCCGGATGGTTGTATCGAAGTTTTCCAAGGAGTTGTGTTTGCTTTGATACTCCGTTGCTTATTCGTGGATGGAGTGTCTTATTTAATAATTATAATTATTAATTTTCAAATGCTATTTATTTAGTAATAAGTAAACACGTTGAAAAAAGGTTAAAAAAAGATGGTAATCTAATCGAAAATAATTAATTAAAATGTATCGTTATATTTATATTTAGTAAAATCCTAATTTCAGCGTATCAACATAATTAAAACAAAATTTAGCTTTTATAATAGTAATCTTTTAAAAAATACATCATCATCCGTAATTCATAGAGTACAATTAGCAATTGACCTTCAAATACACTTAATTCTGCGTTTTAGAATTACTGTTTTTAAATTCGACAACCCGTCTTGTTTTAGAAATCGTCCTCTGTATGTTTTTCAAATGATTTTCTTTTTGACGATTTATTTTCTTTTTTAATGCAATAAATATCTTTTTAAAAAAATAATTTTCCCCTTTTGAATTTTGCGTTAATGTGAAAAATAAAAGAATTCGAGCAAACATTTCGTTAAATAACACTCGCCATATGGAATAATATAGTGAGAGGAATATTACGAACTCAGCCCCTATTTTACATGGTCACTTAATGTTTTTGAGCAAATATTTCAGGATGTAAATCACAGACTTTTATACTGCTTCATTGATTATACAAGACATTCGACTGTGTGAAACATGGAAAAATAATCGAAATTTTGAAAGCGGTTGAAATATAGTGTGTAAAATTAGAAGATTAATAGGGAAACTTTATTGGAATAAGATTTCAAAAGTGAAAATATTGAATCTGAAGAAATAATAATTAAGAAAGGTATGCTAAAAAGTTGTATATTGTTACTCCTTGATGTATATATGCAGAAACAATTTTTAAGCAAGCACTCACGTTCGACGATGATATCAACATCGAACACGGTCGTATTTTAAAAATCAGATATACAGAGTACAGTCTTAATTTCAGGTAACACTGATAAGTTACAAAAAATGGCTGATCGAGTCATTACAATTCAAGAATGTGAGGCCTTTAAACGCAATCAAAACAAAATAGCTAGCAATATATAGAAGGAGCGATACTAAAGCCGTACCAAAAATTAAATTAACAGTAAATAATCAAGTCAGAGACAGAGTTCCTAAATTTCAGTATCTGGGAACCTGGTTTCATTAGGAAGCTGATCAATCGAACAGGGTATAATCACGAAATAAGCAAGGAAGACATTTTTAAATATGAAAAAGCTGATGGCCCAGAAAGACATTAACCTACAATCAATGGCGAATCCTCGATGTTGCCGTGTGTCCGCCGGAAATGAAGGAAAAGTGAGGTATGAAGCAGTTACACTTTTTTTTTTTTTTATTTTTTTTTTAATCATAAAACAAATCAAGAATTATAATTTTACTAGTACAGAGTTTAAAAAACGAATCTGCATTTTATTATGATTCAATCATAGATTCATTTTTAGAGAAAAATCGTCAAATTGAACTACGATACAAATAAATGGCAAAAATTCATTTTGTTATTACTATTTAGAGTTATTTCATAGACAATTTTTGTATGTTATTTTTTAAGTATAATTGGCATGATGTTCACAATTTTATTTGTTAAACTAGGGCGTGTTACCTCAATCATAATAGGCCAATAAGGATGTAAATTATTTGTTTTCGATTTAAGATCATATTTGCGTTAATTTTGTAAATGTGTGTGTATAAGGGAAAGGTCTACCGGAAACAGATTTTAATGAACCACGCTTCGCCACTGCCTACAGTCAAAACTACGACTTTATGTATGGCCGATGGCACAGAAAGTTGGATTTTTACATCCACGCTTGAAAAATAGATCTAAACGCTGAAGATGTATATATATATATATATATATATATATATATTGCCGTATTTTGAAAATTTCACACAAAGATCATATAGTACTAGCACAGATGTTCTGTGAGAAACGTCAAACCAAATGTAACTGCTATACACTATATGCTCCAGAAAATTGAAATATAACGATTCTATAAATAGACATCCGGAAAGGTATTATTTATATCAATTTGTTCTTAATAGCGTCATCGAGGGGAATCAGAAGCCACGGACAAGAAAAATGTCATCGAGAACTAATATGCGTTGTTCATACAAGACGTCTACAGAGTTTGTCCAAAGACAAAAGCGACGCGGCTATATTGATGGTCAAACTTCGACGATGGTTTTAAAAATAGAATAAGAAGATTTGCCTATATATGTATGTAAATAAAAATTGCAACCTGGCTGATGTAGCCAATAAGCAACTAGAATGTGAGTTATGATAGAATGGAAGATGTCATTGAACAATTCCGAACTACCTCTCCAATCATTGAAACCGGTGGAGAAGATCTAGGGGTGTGCAATTGTTTAATCTGCGAGGTTCTTCGTTGACATGATTTAATAAATCTACCGCCAGCTGATTATCCAACCTGTGCAAGTAACCTTTACTGATACCTCGAACTACTTCGCGCAAATTTGGTACTTTTAGGTGCAAATTTTCGTTTTGTATATACCAGGGTGCACCGGCTATTATCCTTAGTATTTTTTATTGGAATCGCTGCATCATTTTATTCTATATTGATGCTGTCTCACCAGAGTGATATGCCATATGTCCATAATGAGCTTAATAACATCCCTGTAAAGCAATAATTTCGATTTCAAAGGTAATTCCGAAGTTTTATTACATGTTCCGCAGTTTAAGTTCTATTTCTTTAACTTTGATCTTGTTGTGTTCCTTCCAGGTCAAACGGCGATCAAGCCACATACCCAGGTATCGGACTTTATTTTCCTGCGGAATCGGACCATTAAGGTCAACAGGTGGTCATGTGTCCGGCCTAGTTTTAAAAAGATGCCTGTTTTAAAATTAAATCGAATATTATTACGAATTATGCCTATATTAATTATGAATTTAGGGTTGTTTCGAAATTAAAAATCGCAAACTGGTTTTAAGGTTAAATCGATTATTAAGAAATAGACTTGTTTCAAATTTTAATCGAAATTATCAACTACATCTGTTTCAAAATTAAATGGAATAATTCAAATTTTTATTATTTAAAAAAAAAAATATTTAAACAGCTGACGCAAAATAACGTTTACCTTTAAAAAATGATAGCACTATCTATAGGAGAGAATGTAATTGATAAATGAACATTTTTTACGTATAGAGAGCGCAACGTATTACGCTTAATTATTGATTTATTACGTAGACATTCGGCCGTCTTCGAAACATTTTTGTTTACAAATGGAGATATATACCATCGCAAATCCAGAAGTCGCGATAATGTAACGAGAATATTGTAAAATTGTAATATGCCCAAATTGAAATTGATAAATTTCAATCGAGAACATCCATTTCAAAGGCGTGAAAATCGTTTTTTCTATTTTTTCTACATTAACGTTTACAATTAGAAGCGTTTCTTTCGTTTGGAACCTTAATTTTTAATATGCAGACTTATTCCCCATTTAACACTCGAAATATAACAGATTTATATAATAAATGAAACGGAAGGTCGACAAGTAAAAGTGTGTATCAGATATAATATGGAATTAAAATTTATACGAAATTTTAATATAAACAAGAAAAAATATGAAATTCCAAAATAACACGTGCAAGTTTCTTTAATTAATATAAATAATACGAAAAAGAAGATGAAATATGAATATTAAAGATAGACTTGGGGTTTACAGAACAGTATACAGAGAACAACTAGTATTGGACAAGGGTATCTCCGTGTGGAATAATCAAGAATCAGAAATTTAATAGTGGCAGTGTATAGTATTTGTAATAGATAAATAATTATCTGTAATCAGTTGTTAGATTCCGATGAAATTAAAATTAAGAACGCACTTCATAGAATTTTGTTTGATACCAAATTTAATACATTTCATAAATACTTTTCGTGGCTATCACTATTATATAGAGAGCTAACCCGTAAAACGAGCGAGCCAAAGGCTTGTACATATAGTCACATAGGCAGGCCTATTCTCACATTTTAATCCGGCTTCTCCAGTCTTTCCCTCATGCTGTACTCCCATATACGTGTATATTAAATTTACATACATACGTACAAACACGTACAGAAATTATTAAATTTTTTTTTACATGTTTCTATTCTTTCTTTTGCGCATGTCCGTTATTTCGTTCAAATCTAACAAATAGTATATGTGCGACGTAGATTTGAGAACGAAAACATTTCAGTCATAAGACAAATTGAGCATGACAGTGCGTTCCTATTCTTTGTGAAATAAGTACGAAATCGCGAGTTTATTTTTTTTATTTGGGAAAACGTCTTTAAGTTTCACTTCTCCTCGGGGGTACAGAGTTTTTTTTTGCTATGATCCCAATTGAACTTATGCAATTTTTGTATTATAAATAGATACGCACTGTTGCCAGCTTTATGATGGAATTCGAGCGTAATACGAAGAATATTCCAGGTAGAATTCCTGACAGATTGAGAAATCAATGGGACAATATTTAAAAGTTGTGATCGTATAATGCGACAAAACGACTTGGAAAGATAACAATGCATCAAGAGGATGCTCGCCTGCGAAATATGTTGAATCGTGAAATATACGCGCGGTTTCTCACTGATTTAGATGGCGTTCTGTAGGAAAAATGTAACTGTTAAGTAATCATAGCCACCACATTTACAATTAGAGTTATATGTAGAATGAAAATATTTTATACGTCGTTGTATTATTGATTCTTCAGGCATTCTACTTATCTCAGTAAGTACATTTCAATTTAAACATTGCTCGAACACCTGCGATCTACTATGTATACTTACTTAATAAACACTAGATATAATTGAAGCATTCGAACATACAACGGGCGTACTTGTTTTCGTTTTAAGCGTAGTAAAATAAACTTGAAAAAAGTAACATGTCTAAATTTTTAATCGGCTCAAAATACAACAAAAATTACGTCTCTAGATAAAACCGCTGAATAAAAAAAAAATAAAGTGTTATCTATTTTAAGGAAGACAAATTCTAATCACTAATCATTAATAAATGGCTTTACCTTATTAGAATTCGAAGCAAAAAAAGTGTAATAATTATTTCCAGCTCCGTGTATAGAAACTACAAAAAAAAACGGAGTGCAAACTAAAACAAAAAAAAGTGGTATTATATGGACGAGAGGATGCAGATTTAAAATAAATTAACGTCGGTAGCGTAAAATATAGGAAACTTTTCGAGAGTGCTACTGAAAATTTTAATCAAGTCAAATCTGGAATGAAGATTAAAGCGAGGAAAAACATGGTCATTGAAAATGAAAAGCGTAAATTTTAACCAGTGTTGAAAGTGAATACTGTAAACAGTGGCCGCGATGAAAGTGAAATTTGATAATACGCGGTATTGTAACTGCTAAGGACGACAATAAATTTGGGGGTGGCATCAGAAACGCCGTATCGAAGGAGATTGCCCAGAGTGCGGTGAAAAATAAAATCTTTAATAAAAATATTTACGAATGTATACGAGAAAACATTAGTGGACGCCCGTAAAAACATTTCTCGCGAATCGAGCATATCCTGGGGAATTTGCACATAGACGTAGAGTACAAAGCAGAAGAAAACGAGAAAGACTATAGAATAAATGTAATTAATAATATAAATAGAGGATATTGGAAAATCATCCTATTACCAACAAACTAGCGTGTGAATGAAGAAGAAGAAAAATTTAAATTAAAACCTTCAACTATCTACGTATCTAATATCGCAACATAAGATAGTAAATAAGCTCTTTATTCTGGAAATTAGTGAAAATAAGTATAAATTACTTCATTGTCAATATAGTTTCTGCCCTGCAGGTCTGCAATATTATACACGCCAAAATTCACACTTCCTTAGGGACTAATTTTTGTTCCTCTATTATAAAATTGTTAAATTCGTCTACTACGCTGATGATATCCATTCATCTCGTTCGATATTAACTAACGCTAAGACTTCAACTTGATTGAAGTTGTCTGTTAATATATCGAAAACATATCATATTTCCGTTGCCAAATGTCACTTCATAATGTTTGGCAATCGAGGAATGTTGCAAGGATATAGCTAATCTTAATTTTATCTTAATTATCAATTATTTCTCCTTCCGCGTGTAAATTACATCCACAAAAAATGTAATACAATCAACGCAATATTAAAAAGGCTCTAATCCGATATATTTATTCTAAAATATAGAGAAAGAATCGTTTTATATGAAGGATTTATTCAGCTCATTTACAGATAAGATTCTGTTATTTACGTTAATGAAACAGGAGCGAATGCTTCGGTCCGGCAACAGAGGGAATTTCTTTTAAACAATGCGCCACTCTACGGAACTTCTCCTATACGTCCGTTGCTTTATTTCTAACAATGTTCGGGTAGGTCTTTTCGGTCACGAGTGCCTTCGTCATCTTACAGGATTGTCGGAGATCGTATGCACGTTGGGAACATCAAGTTTTTTCGTGATAATTTTACGATCTTAGGACCCAGTCCAATCATTACAACATTAAAAAATTTCGATAACGTTAAGCGTTTTGAGCTTCGGTAACGGAAGTGAGGTGGTCGCCAAATTGAGAGGAAGACGTACGTGTTCTTGTCGAAAGTTTTTAATAGAGCAATGTACGGGAAGTTTCAACAGGCATACGTAACCTTTAATTCAACTGTCAAACCGCTGTCTACATAGTAATCGATACTTATAAATTAGTACATAAGATTTGCATATAAAAACACACACGCACAAAGTGACCATGTTTTTCATTTGTTTTCTAGGCTTGTTCTTAAACAAAAATTTCATCAACTAGAGTCATTCGTGCTGTTTAATCTTTAATGTTTTGTTTTCTTTATTTTAGTCAACACACATATAATTTGAGGCACACAGATTCCGTACTTTTCATGTACGGATTTATTTAATACGTTTTCTCTATTAGGGAAGTCCGAATAAATTATTTATATTTACGTAAATGAGTCGGACATTTGGCAAGACAACAGGACGAAAGATGGATTAAGCGGATACGAAGGAAACTTTTTTTTTCCTTAATGTGCACCTATAGACAATAAGCGCATGAGTTCGGTTAAACACATGTAAAATTACGACGATATACAGCCTCTGTTTCACAATAAACAGTCTGCCGGTTTTGAATTATGCTACAAACAGCAGCGACTTGACCTGTACGACCTTAGGTCATTCTGCAGACGCAGAATTCGTAAGTACGTCTCGAGCATTCGCCGATTTAGTCTTTCGGATTATCTGGCAGTGTCGACGTATAAATTCGCTGAATTTGAGAGTTTGGATGGTTAGAGCATTTATCGAAAAATTTTTGTTATTTATTCTGATAAATCTGCGTGACTAGCGTCACATAATGCTCTCAGTACTTTAGACTGAAATCGTTGGATACGTTTCAAGTTACTACTTGCTGCTGACCACCCCCATAATTCAATTCCGTATTTCCATTTCGCCGCCAGAGAACAGTATTGTAGAGCAGCAGCTTGTTTTGTAACGAAGTTTTAGCTTTTCTACCTAGGATACGGTATAATAATCGGAATAAAGTATCTAAATTTTTTCTAAGCTGCAGTGTACCCAAGTAAGTTTTTTATCCAGAATAAGACCAAGATATTTTATAGTATCAGTCTGAGTAATTAGTTGCTGATCATAGTAAACTGGAGGACACGAACCTCTCCGTAATGTAAAAGTTACATTTGCCGATTTATCCGTTCTTAATTCTCCATTTTTTGCACCACTTTCCCATTGCTTGTAGATGAAGTTGAATAGATCTAGATATAATTTCCGGACTTTCGTCAGCGACTATAATCAAAGTGTCATCGGCAAAGGTAAATATTGATTTATACGGAGTTTTAGGGATATCTGCTGTGAATATCACGTACAGGATAGGTCCCAAAATACTTCCTTGCGGCACAGATGCTTGTACCGGATACCAAGCAGAATATTCAGAGTTGCAACGCACACAAAATTTCCTGTTTTCCGAATATGATTTAATCAGCAAATAATAGTCCGCTGGTAGAAACTTCTCGAGTTTAGAAAGCAAGCCCTGATGCCACACTTTATCGAAGGAGTGAGACACATCCAAGAAGACAGCAGGACAAAACCGCCCTGTCTGAAAACAGGATGAGATAGCATCAAAACAACGACGATAGCATTAAACAAGTATGTAATTTTGTAAAACTGTGTTCCTCCGTGGGATATGTTTTAATATTTCACCAGTTATCGAATCGTTACCTGGAGACTTATGGCTAGGTGACGAGATGATGTAGTTAAATGGGCAGAAATCAATTGGATCCGAGCCGCGCAAGATAGGAGTCGTTGGAAAAGTTTACGGAATGCCTGCACCCAGCAGTGGGTTGATATAGACATATTGTGATAATTTTTTATTATCTTGAACGTCTTCTGTTTCATTACACTCACAGTTACGACATTTTCTGCCCCCGATAATGTTTAATTTATTTAACTAATGCACACCCACACACACACATACATATTCCATTAAATCACTAACACATAATGAAATGAAAAAATGGAATAATATATATGTTATGTATACTTTATATATGTACATAGACTAAACAATTAATATATATAATTAAAAAGCGATTAGAGCATCAAATTGATCAATACCTGAATGAGAATCAATATAGTTTCAGGAAAGACCGCTCAACACGCGATGCAATTGCACTACTACGTATAGTAGCTGAACGCATGATAAATTGTGGCAGAAATTTATATGTGGCTTTCATAGATTATCAAAAAACAGTACCTTGGAGCGATCTTTTTCTGTTGTTAAGCCGAATAGGATGCCCAAAAACATTCATTAAAATAATTTGTAACTTATACAGCACACAGAAAGTGACTGTCAAATTCAATGACATAAAAACAGTTATTAGTAAATGAGTAAGGCAGGGATGTTTACGGAAAAGATTATAAATGAAACGTTCAGTAAATTTAAACAAGAAATTAAAATCGGAAGCAGAAGATTGCAGGTGATTAAATTCGCCGATGATCAAGTTTTATTTGCGCTTAGTCGCAAAACACGTTCAACAATGATTAAGAAATTAAATACAGCAATGAAAAAATATGGAATGGAGATTATCATCAAAAAGACAAAAGTTAAGACAATTGGCAAGATTTCTCCCAAAATAAAGATAAAATTAAAAAACGAAATAATAGAAAAAATAAAAGCGTATAGATATTTAGGTCAGACCATAACGCGTAATATGGATTTCACTATAAAGATATTTATTAATCATCGTATAGCAATGGAAAAACGGCTTTTAACGATAAATATACACTTATAACACAGGACAACAATGTCCGTCAATATACGCAAAAACTTCGTAAAAACTTTTCTATAGTCAGTGGCACTATATGGTGCGGAAACATGGTAAATGAAGCAACGTGACCGAGACAAATTCGAAGCTTTTGAAATGTGGTGTTCACGACGACGCCTACAGAAAATTAGCTGGGTAGACAAATTAAAGAACACAATTGCACTAGAAAGAATAAATGAAAAAAAAAGCATATTACACAGTATACGAAAGAGACGACTTAAGTGGCTCATGCATTATGTCAAAATCAAAATATCCTGAAAGATGTTATCGAAGGAAAGATAATGGGCAGGAAGAACGACACTTATTGATACATTTCTAAAGGAAATTGGAATATATACGGAATTAAAGAAGAAAACTCGCGACAGGCTAGAATGGAAGCGGTTGATACATGGTGCGGACCAGCCTATGATACACTGATGATAATGATAATGATATTGATATATATATATATATATATATACACGAATATAAAAATACACACATACACACGCATATAGATTTGTAAATATTAAATTAGGCGCGTATAACGCAGATGCAAAAAATTGTGTTGTTAAATTTTCATCTTCCATAATTATATGTTTAGTTTTCTCCGTGTCGACACATATAAGTGAATTTTCCGATTTTTCTTTCCCATTAATTATCGTATATTGCTTTATGGGGAAGTTCGAACTTGAATTTTCCGACTATCAAAAATAAATGAAGTTCTACAAGCGTTATTAAATTTTCCTCGACTCGTATTCGAATATCCTTAGTAAAAATATTTTTTTTTTTTTTAATGAGTGAAATACATTTTTAAATCAATTTTAGTCTTATTTAAAAATTCGAAAATTGTCTATTAAAAACGTTCTTTACGAAATAAAACGTATATACCCGAATAACGTGTCGTATGTTTTCCTTTTATATATGACGAAAATGGTTGTGTAAAATTTAATTTCGAAATATTTAATCGATTTTTAAAACTATTTTTAATAATTAATTACAACCTGACTAAATAAAAAAGACAAAAAAAAAATCGATGCCGAAAAAAAAAAATTAGTTAAATCATGATCATTCGTTGATAAGGGCGGTGGACAACTAGTCTTTATAGGAGTGTTTCAACACCGGAACGAGGAATATAACGAAATTGGTGAAGAATTTGCGTCCTCCACTTGTGGTACTACAGAATGGACAAATCCGTCGTCACTATCTTACGCGTTTGTTTGAGTTGTTATTGTGAATGACAATATTTAACGGGTTACCATGATCGATGACGATGTGCGGTTTCTATTGGCGTATGCTTAATTATTTGTGTACCGTTTTTGGGCGACGAAGATACACTAATCTGTTTGTTTCGTAACGATCGAAAATTTCGATCCAGTTTAATCTGCGTTACATTCGACTGATTGATCTGCTAGTAGGTGGTAAGTCTGGTCTCCGTTAAGCTTCGGCTCGCAGCTGTCACGTCTCGTATACCTATCGTCTGGATTTGTAACATTTCGATCGTCGTATTCGACCCCGGCTAGTCGTCGGCGAATATATCGGACGAAAGTATACGATTATTTTCGTGATCACATTCCGACGGCCCGATTATATCGATTCGGATATGTTCCGATAGATTATAATCATTTTTTCTAATGTCGCTAAAGGATCTGAATATTGACGATTTATCACTTCGTTTGAAATTTCATGAAAAATAAAGTAGTTAAAATCGCCGAATTTAATGTATTAAAATACCACAAAGCCTTTTTCGGCTATTAAGCTATTTTCAAGTGGACAAAAGTAAATAAAAAAATATATTAAAAAAAAAAAAACGAAATAAAAGTGAAATCTTAATCTAGACGAACTATATTACACTAACAGCTCCGAAGCTCTGATTAAAAGGAGTTGTTAGTGTAATATTGCGAATATCTAAGCAGTTATCTGCATTTTATCTTTATTTTATTTCAGTTATTTTTTGTACGTTCTATTTTTCATTTTCGTCCACTTAAAAACGACTTAATAGTCGAAAAGCTTTTAGATCTTTTTAATATATTAACGTTTTTAACTACTTTTTTTTATTGTTTATAAAAACAGCTTATCTCGTAAGAGTTAATCTTTCCGGTCCACTTCAAGCCATACTTAAGCTTCATTTAATTATGGTATATTCTTTTATTGCTTCGAACAGGTGTTGGCGGGAATATTTTATTTTTAAATATTATTATTATTGTTGTTTCATTATTTCTCGACGTAGTAAATTTTGAAAAATATTTAATATATTTTATTTAGTTTTTATTAAAATGTTTTTCCATTTTAAGAAAAGTTTACCCCGTGCCTGACTATCGGATGGCTGACTATCGGGGATACATTGGCCGCCAAGATTCGTTGCCCGGACAAGACGAAGGAAGAAGAATTACCGTCCACACGATTATTTATCGCGTAGAAAATTTTCATATCGCTCAATGTTCTCGTTTCGCAAAATTCCATTCCGCTTTCCGATTGAAATTATTTTTCACCTTCCTCACCAACAACGAAATTTCTTTCAATTTGGCCGTCATTTTTAATTATCGGTCCGGTTCAGATTCATCCACCCGTAGTATGCGAGCTAAATTAATAATAACAATAACGATAATAAATAATCATAATCATAATTATAATCATAATTATAATCATAATAGCAATCATAATTATAATCATAATAGCAATCATAATTATAATCATAATAGCAATCAAATGGTCGCCGTAATACGGCTTAAGCCGCGTCACGGCTATACACTCTCACGCAAGATGGCGAACGCCGTCCCGACCATCGAGATTCGATTCGCGATAATGTTTTTATTTTTCGATTTCGTTATCAAAACTCCGTTATAAACAAATATTATAATAATCGTTACGTTTAAATCGAAAAGGAAAAATTAAAAAAAAATATATAATAATAAATAAAATTAAATTATTTATTCGAAGATAATTAAAATCGCATTTTAATAAATTCTCGGAATTCGTAACGACTATTATATCGAAGGCCATCGCCCTACGCGATCGATTATTTTTCATTTTTCAAGCGTTACTCATCGCAATCACAATCGTGGACTTTATTCGAGAGAAAATTCCCGAATACGTGAAAAGTGATAAATACAACGATAATCCTTTTATTCGGGCATAAATAATCGTTTCCACACACACCCACACACACACACACGACGTTTCATTTAACGTAAATTTCGTTAATTTTTGTAATATTATTATCGACTTTTCTAGAACTTTATCGTTTAGCTTTGGAATTTTTTTTTACAACCCCGCTAATTTATAGTCGAGCGGTGAGCACAAGTGTCATCATGACGCCCTGTAAGCTTGTAAGCTCGACTTACGTTAGAATTGAAATAATTATATTTAGATTAAATCTAATAATAACGTAACCAGTTTCTCTAAAAATAATTCGGAAGAACGCGGATTTGCATAATTTTTCACATTACAACGACTTTCTCCATCGGTTTTTATTAACATTTCTGAATATTGAAAACAATTCGGTCTATTTCAAACATATTTTACTAACACATACACACCAGAATAACCCTAATAACACGGTTAGATTTATAATAAATGTCGGGAAGGTTGACGTTGAAATGGCGCTGAAATTCTCAGGGGACAAAAAATTAAGTTCAATAAATCTACAAAAATTACAATGTGTCGCCGTATCATTTAAATTTCTTTATTACATTTTTGTTTTATAATTTTTTTTTGTATAATTTCTAATTCTCCATCAGTATCTTTTTATTTAACTCAGCTAATAAGTTAATACATTTATTGATTTTAGGGCGATACGAATTTCGACGGGTCGGATAGTTTTCCTAAATAAAATTTCATTTAGAAACTTTGGTCGAGTAGTTTTTGAGTTATTAAAAATACAAAAACGTCCGCCTTCTTTGGGTCACCGTATATTTTCAATTTTTCTCGTCATTTCTGTCATAATTGATTAATGACGAAGAAAATAAAAAAATCGAAATTACGTAATTATCCGATAAAAGTACGCTGGAATACGAGAATATAAAAATAAAGTATCGCCACTATTATACTATATATATATATATATATATATATATTTAATTTTTTTTTAATGTGCCTTATGGGGTATGTTGACGAGCATAACGGTGCGCTCTGGCCTAGAAAGAAATACTTGTGTGTAAGAAGTGTGATTTGTTTACTCGTCAAATACACTCCTACACGTTATATTATATTAATTTATAATGATATCGTCCGTACATTTGATTTTCAGATTTATAACAATGTTCCGCTATTATTAAAATTATAAACTCTTTTACCGACCACATCACAATCATCTGTATATATCGCATACGCCTACTGTGGGAGATTTAGAAGCTGCTCTAAACTAAAACGACGTATTTTAAATAATCCGCTATCGATTACCATTTTTTCATGCCCCAACTTTTATCATATACACTGAGAACAACGCAGCCTTGCTTGACTCCTGTACTTACTTTAAATAAATCAGAATTGCCTTCTTTAAACGTTACGGTGCTTGTATTATTAATCGTGTAGTAGCGAAAGCAATCGAATAAATTTCAGCGGACAGCCAATTTTCTACATGCATTTGGTAGATTACATGAATACTGGCGCCTTTACATGTGACGCATGCGGAAAGGAATGTGTTCCGCCGGAATCGGTTTAATTAGCAACCTAAACGACCCATAAATTGGTACTCCATACTCGGATAACGAGTGGACAAATAATGATTACATGATACATATACACATTACGTTTACATTTATATACATTATCCATATATACATTATATATCAACGTCATCATGGGTGTTTCAGTCATTTGACTGGTTCACATCGATCGTCCAATCCATCTTTTCCTATTCGCTCGTACGTCTTTTTAATTCTTAATATTTGTTTCTTTCTTGAAATTATCTATCAGACCCTGTCTTGGTCTTCCATTCGGTCTGCACATCGGTATTCGTCCTTCTATGATATCTTTCAGTAGGCTATTACGTCTTATGCCCGATCCATTTTAACCTTGTTATCGTGATCGTTTTCAAGAGTGATCTTTCTTCTTGCACTCTATGGAAAACTTCTTCATTAGATATTTTCTCGACCCGTGAGCCATCTTTCAAAAGCTTCAATTTTTTGCTTATCTCTTTTGTTTAGCGTCCGTCTTTCCGCCGCATAAAGTCACATTGCCCGGACACAGAAGAGCGTGTTTAATTATCTATCTTTTTTTCCACGAATGACACTTATGCCATTGCAATTCTTCGTCGGATTTCGTTGGTGCAATATACGTTCTCTGTTATTATGTGTCCTGCATATTTAAAGCATTTCACTTGTTCTAATTATTGATCATCGATTGATATGTTAATTTCCGACGGATTTTTGCTCATGCCCATAACTTTGGGGGTTTTTCAATATTTATATTCATTCCATATTTTCCCGCTACGCAGTTTAATCTATGTACAATTTTTGACAAACCCTCCTGACTGCCTGCCAGCCGATAATACTTGGTCATCCGCAAACTTTTAAGCTTTTATACATCTCCCGCCAATTTTCACACCTTGAACGTAATGCTTCCCTTGTTATAAATTCAGAGCAGATATTGAAAAGCGCCGGTGATAACAGACATCCTTGACGCACACCTTTGGAAATTTCCGTCGCTTCATACATTTTATTCCTGCATTTTACCATCGCATGTTTGTTCTCGTATAACTTCGGTATTAGTGCTATCATTTTAATCGGAATATTCGCCATTTTTAATATTTCAAATAATTGATTCCATTTTACTCTATCAAATGTTTTCACATAATCGACGTATATACATATTTAAATCTGTTATTCTTCTATACGAGAGACGACGAAAATTTAGTACGAGAATGTGTGTTCGGAAGTTGAAATGTTAAATTTAATTAGATTTAATGCGTACAAAAAAATAATGGAAATGACCGGATATAAACTGGTAGATAAACACGATGAAATAATAAAACACAAAGAAAGGAGTTTGAAAGTATGAAAAAAAAATGTATATAGAAAATTTATTTCAGAACAATTGGCAAAGAGTGTCAACGCATGATAAGATCTCAAATCATAATTGGAGAAATAGGAAAAGCTATAAAAACTGCATAAATGAAAAGACAACAGCGAAATTGTAAAAATAGTAGGGAAAAAATTAAACATTTTCTTCCGAAATTATTTAATAAAATATATATGACACGGGAAAGTTTCAAGATGACTGGTTAAAATAAACAGTCGTAACGATATGAAATGCTAAAAAAAAAAAATGCCGGCTTTATCGAAGACTTATTAAAAATTCTTCCAAAAATTAGTTAGGGGGAATATGCGAGAAAATGGACGAAAAACTAAATATGATACTCAGTTTGAATTTAGAAAAAATTTTGGATACTACAAATGTTCAGTATTAGCTAGTCGATACATAGATGTTGATATACGTCTATGTCGATTTTGAAACATACATAATAAACTAACGAATTTTCTATGTAGAACAGATATGGATGATAAAAATCTACTAATTATAAAAACTCTGTAGTGGAATCAAACAGCGAATACTAAAATTGAACACTATAATGTTGTAGCGACACATGTAAAGGAGTAAGGCAAGATTGTCCACGTTTATAGAAATATGAGTTAATTCGTACGTTATCACGTTTAAAAGAAAATAACATAATATTACCACCACATTTTACGTTATTTTGGACGTAAAAAATGGGCTAGCATTTAAAGTTCTTAATTAACTAACGTAAGTGCGCGTACATCTTATACGGAGCAGAGTCCTATTGTCGTCTGCGTCATAGTTAATAGTTGATGAAGAATTTAAAATTACCAGCGTATTAAAGTAAATGCGAAAGTAATTAATATCCGTTTTAATATCGAATAACCTAAAAGAATTACTACAGTTCGTAGACGTTTTCACGGCAGTATATAAAAAGTACCGATTGCGGAAAATCCAGAACGAACTACACCGTGGTAATAAACAGAAAAATCAGATATTTAAAAACACCATTGACACTGGCGAAATAATCGAAGAAATCGGGAATATAGGTGGGTTATAAATGAACAGTGGGATATACGGGAGGAAACAAAAAACCACGAAATTCACTTTTTTAAATTCTAATATTGCGCAGTAAGAGTAAAAATTAATAAAATTATACGTAGTTTAGTATACGGTGTTAAAACATTAGACATTAGACAAGAAGTTATAAAAATGTCCGAAATTATTTTTTAAAAAAAATGGACGGGGGTGGGCCAACTAAGAAACACTTCGAAGTATTAAATCGATTAAAGAAATATAAAGAAATAGTGAAAGAAGTTGATGCGTAGCAAATTAAAATATATCGGATTCGCCTGGAAAATACAGTACACTTCACCACCTAACAGTAGAAATGGCAAGATCGCGAGAAAGGGAAGAAGAAAAAGTACACACGTATAATCCGACGCAGTGTGGCATAAACCACACAGTGTTGACCGAAACGTATATTAGATGGAACAATAATTGGTCAAATTTTAGCCGACGTTCGGTAACTTAGGCACCATCACATGATAATGATATATACATTATAGCGATGGGGTCGTCATCCGAATGAAAAATAACCGATTATTCGGTTTTTGGAGAAAAAAAAACTGTAATCAGTATCCGATGATTATAAGCAGATAATGAATAACGATGATGAATAACCATAAACAGATAACTATGGAATATCGGAAGTGCGCATTATTTCTATACGTACTTTTTATTTTATTTTTTTTTTTATTTTTAGGTTTCTGTTATTGTCATTTTTTTTAAATTTACATTTAGAATAATTCTCGTGAAGTTAGTTGTATACATAATTTTGCCGTAATTATTAAATATGTTGTATATTTGAATGATTCAATTCAGACGACTCGTAATTTAAGTCGCAAATTGACGAATTAAAATCATTCAAATTAAATTTGCTGCATTAACCGATGTATAGAAAATTAATTTTTAAAAAAAGTGTTGTTTTTTATTAACATATAAAAAAAAATGTGTACAAAATTACTTCGAAATTCGTTTCATATTTAGTTATATTTATCCTATATAATTTCGAAAACTTAGTAAAAACAATTATTTATTAGAGGGGCATAAAAGATATATGAAATAAACATTTTAATAATGAAATACCAAAAAAATAAACTAACAATATACACAAGAAAAAACATAAAATACACGTTTTATAAAACAGGCAACACTGCACAACGAAACAAAAGAAAACATATCTAAAGTGTCATCTAAATAATCATTCGGTTTTTTGTAGTTATCCATTATTCGATTTTTTTAAATATCCGGTTTTCCTCATCCCTAATATATTATTAATTTAAATAATAAGTAATAAAAATTTAACGATAATAAATAATAATTATAATAATAACTAATAAAACAAATAATAATGCTAAAAATTAGAATATATTTTTTCACTTTATATGTACTCGTATAAACATTATTTAAAGAATTAATAATAATTAATTAATAACGGTAAATCGATAATAAATAATAATAAATCTAATAAACAATCGATTAATTAAATTAAATAATAAAACGACAAAATTAACGGAGACGCGGAACAATAAAAAAAAAACATCGCTAATTATAATAAATGGGAATAAATAATAATTAAACGGGAATTTATCACGGACGTCAGCTTCCGCAACTGTGTTACCCTATAAATATGTACATACCGCTACACACACACATATATATATATAATATGCATATTTAAGTATATATATATATGTGTGTACATTAATAAAAAAATTTATGTTCTTAATTAAATCGTGCGAACGCACAAAAACTGGTACGGCAATCGTTAAAGAAAACTAGAGTGGCAAACAATTACGTGTTATAAGTAACAATAAACAAAAGAATAAATGTCTACCAGTTGGAAAACAAAGAATAAATATAATGAACAACTTGTAAAATACACATATATAAAAAGAGGTTAAATAATAATTTGTACGGAATTTATGTGTGTATTACACGCATAAATAAATAAATATATATATATGTATATATATATATAAATAAATAAAATAAACGGATCGAACGCTTAAAAATAATGTTGGCGGTTGATTAATTTGTAGGAGAGCGAAACCGGCACTCCACTCACAACGCAAGTTTCAGACGCACACCTCGCACTTATAATGCGGCGGCCATAATACAGCCGGTGTTCGGTTGATAAGAAAACCAGATGAAGTCTGTCGCGTGCTACTGGACGATGATAACGATGGTCTTTGTGTTGTTGACACATCGGTAATAATTTTTTATTAAGTGTTTTTAATTTTTTTTTATTTTTTTAAGCAAATAACGAAAAGTTGTTTTCAAAGAAAAATAATAATTATCCGGAATTTTTCATAATTATCGAATTAGTTCGTACATTCTAACGAAATTAAACTATATAAAAATTTAGAAAAAATTAATAATAAAAAATTCTATTATGGACGTGGAAAATTTCAAACAAAGACGAGTAACTTTACCGCGGATCGTATCCGCTGCTGTGAAAAAAAATTCCATTCCGACAGTCGACCCGAAGGACAGTCCGATCATAGTCAAACCGTACGTAGCTGGTAAGATATTTAATTATTATTCTTTTAACATTTGGCCATCTACAGACATGTGAAAATAATAAACTTTTCATTTTTCCTTTCTTCCCGATAGTATTTTCTTGCACTATCGGCCGTCCATCCGGTTCTAATAACTTTCGGTTCCTTTAAATCCGTCGATTTCCTTTAATTTTCATTCCTAAAATCTATCTCCATTTCCATTTCATCCAGATTCTCTTTCGTGTTCCAGAACAACGGGCTGCTGGTTTTTAACTTACCAAATGTTGAAAAATTCATCTTCTTGGTCTGTCATTATTACTCATCCTCTGAACATGCGCGTAAAATGGCAATTTCCTTTTCCTCGTAACGTCAGTATTTCTTACATTAATCGTATATATTTTTTTAATTGGGTCCCTTTCTGAACATTTCTCTTCTTGGCGCGAGAATTTTCCTCACATTCGTTCTTTCCATTTTTTCAAATTTTTATTCATCATCCGAATGGTTTAATTCCAAGTTGCTGTTTTTTTTTTATTTATTTTTTGAAATTGTCGCATTCAATTTATCCATAAGCACGAAACCAAATTTAAAAATGCATTTTTGTATTATTATTATTATTATTATTATATAAGCCCTATGTATATACGTGATGTGTATTTATTTGTATATATATAAGTTTAGAAAATGTTTATATATGTGTCTATCCACACGTACACACATGTACCATCGTCATATATATGTATATATATATTTTTTTTGTATATATATATATAAATTAACGACTGATCGCAGTCGTTGACTCATCTATGAAACAACTTCTTTTTTTATAACTGATTAAAACACCTGAAGTTGAACGACCTTTCTTGGAATATTCTCTAAAATCAGCGTCGCTATAACATTCAAAGATTCCTTTTTTTTCACTGCGATTTTTCGAACATTCGTGTTTTCCAATTTTTCACCATCATCACATAGCGACTTCTTGTTGTTCTGACACTGTTATACCTTGGATTCATTTACTGCAAATGAACAAATAGTGACTTGTCGACTTAAATTTATTATCAAGATTTTTATCATGTACCGCTAATGGTGAAAACGGATTTCTTGCAATTCTAGGAACCAGCCAAACGTCTTTAAATAACAAATATTGACCTTTGCCATTTACCGATGACAAGACTTTAATAACGCCGCTGCCTAGTGAGGTTAAATGTTCTTATTAGTAATAAAAATTCATCTATATATATATATATATATATATGTATTCTAGTATTATTGAAAAAATAAATAAAACAAAAATGTAGTAGCCTGCAAATTTTAGCATATGGCTGTCAATATCAATTATTTATATATATGCTCAATTTTAAATAATTTCTAAATAAAAGTCGGAAATTGTTTTGATTAAAATAATGAAATTCAATTTAATTATACAGTCGATTCTATACAACTGCCGTAGGTGATGATATTTGGTACACTTATAAATTATATGTTGAACATTTTCCATTTCATTACTCTTGCAGTTGTAACATTTAAATTATATTTAATTTATTTAAATAATATCCGGTAGAATCACTTTAAATCATGTAGTAATTTTCAATAATATTTTTATTTTTAAAACTATTTGTTCCGTTAGGAAATAATTTATTTATTAATTTATATTTTGTTAATACATTGTATCCTACATTAAATGAATTTAAAATTTGTATATCAAAGTATTTGAGAACTATTATTTTTTTTTTTTAGCATTAAAGATTAAAGATCTTTTATGAATATAAACATCAATAGGTATGATCTGTGCTATGGTATATAACGTAATATTAGAAACAGTAATAAATGGTACAAAATTCTTGTTTGAGAACAATAACAGGAGCTTTTGTATCAACTCCTACTTTTGTACTACAGGCTGAAACTCTTCTTCCTCCCCTGGAATTAAGGTTCACCTTGCTGGCAGATAGATTCCTTCTAAAACGAGCGGATAGTTCTAGAGGTTCTATTTTTAGTCTTTTCATCCACGTTAACCGACATTGGAGATTTGTCCCGCATAAAATCCCCCGCTTAGCTGACAGAACTCAGACTTGGCTACCTTATGCTGACGTTATTATACCTAATTTTCACCTCAAATGTTCAACCATTCCCTACAAGTGTGGTTTTTTAAAGATCGATATTGATACTACATGTTTTTCTTCACTACCACAAATGAAAAATCATTGCCAAATGAATAGTTTATTTTTATCAATCACCGCTAGCTTATGGCCAGATCACATGTTAGTTTTTACAGATGGTTCGAAAAATACGGTATCCCAACTCACGGGTGCTGCATTTCATATTCCTAAATTACACCAAACTGTTTAGATTCCCTAAATTTTGTAGTGTGTTTACATCAGGCCATTCTCAAAGCCATTCAGTATATCAGAGGTAATGGGATCACAGGGAAAATATTAATAGCAAGTGACTCTCTTAGTGTTCTTAAAGCTCTGAAGAAACCTAGGTTACCCTACCACAGGGACTACATTCTGTTATCTATAGTAGAAAATTTAGTTTATTTATTGCTATCTTTCGTTCGGGTTCCCGCCCATGAGGGTATTCAGGTAATGAAGTATGTGATCGGGCTGCAAAACTTGGTGCATTGGAGGGTATTCTCATTCCGAGGGTTCCCTCCTCCTATTTAGTAGCATCCGCTCGAGCAGACCTTCTTCATCGATGGAAGTCTATGTTTTGTAAAAGACGGTTTAACTTTTATAGATCCATCCAATCTAACCTCCCTTCCACATCGATTCTCGCTCTTACGCCTCCTAAAAATCTCTCAGCTCGACTTTTCTTTTCAATCCTGGTCAGACTTCGTTCCAACCACAATTGCCTTCCTAGCCACAGTGCATACAATGGGTAATTTTGGTTATTAGACTGAAGTCCAATTATTGTAAATAAATGAATAATTAAAAGAAGTTAAATCAATCTGAAATTTACGACAATTGTAGATTACATTGTACATTTGTCGTTTAGTTAAATGCTTGAAGTAGACACTGGCTCAATGTATGTGTAATGACTGTATTAAATATAAACACGCTCATTGATGATGATTAAACGAGCAATCGATAATTTTATATTTATATATATTTATATATACACACATACATATATATATATCGCGTATAACGTCTGCGTGCATGAATAACTCAAATATTATTTAATATCGAATAACCATCCCGTAATTAACTTATCTCTAATGTACTCTAGATATCAATCGTGCAATCGCTATATTAAATTTATCTATATAATATATATATATATTTTAATTTGTAAATTACAACTGTCCAAGTGACCATTCAGCAATTACTCTGACATAGAAAATAACTCGTTGAGGGGTAAGAATTCAGCGATGGGCCCATTGTATTGTAGAATAAACTAAGCCAGATCGAACCATCTAACTCACTTTTCAAGCTACAGAAATGGAAACGTTTGTCGAGTAGATTATCAACGCGTTCGCTAAGCGAATTCTAGACATTAAGGCTAGATATAAATTGCGGTTAGATTAAAATAATTGGATGGTAAGTGTAATGACCTTCATTTGGAGTTGTTTAATTCTATTAACCCGCGTATTTTCTTAGACTCGTAACGTCAAACTGCGTCAGAACGTTGATTTTATATGTTAGGATCATATTTTCTAGCGACAGGCCGCAGTATTAAATCAATCCAATCGGTTCCCTTTTGTTTTTCCTGGTGACACTTTCCTGACGACTGATTAATCATTTATTCTTGAAGACTGTTATTTGAGCGAAGTAAATAAAAAATAATCATCAAATTACTTTCCACTATATACGAATTAATTTTTTGACAATTAAATTTTGAAAATAATGCGTTAATAAGCAATCGTTAGAACTCAAATGAAAAACATCCAAGGACAATTGAACGACGTTTAAAATAAAAATACAAAAAAATTGGACGAACTCGTTTCTGATTCACGACCTATCAAACTATATGTCGGCATGATTAGCATAACCCGAGTAGTAACATATATATATATATATATATTAGTGACACGTGTGTTTCATTATAGAATGTAATATTAAGGTAAATATCTACGTAATTCGATGTTTAAAAAAATATATATATACTCGCATTGTTATTTACAAACGATGATATGTTGAAAAAATACGATGAAACCAAATCAAACGCGTAATTGGGGCGTAGCACATGAACTAGGCCGCTAAAATCTGAAATAATATTTTAATCTAAAAATAGACCGAAACGGGCGATTATTTAAGTTAAGCAAATAAACTTTTCGATTATACAAAATCATCATCATCATCGTAGTATTGTTCGTTGCCGAACGTCGTGACTAGCCATTGTACGTTTATTTTTAAATAAAAAAATGAGCTAGCATTCAAGGCGCTATTTATATGCGCCGCATATGATGTTATACGAATTTTCTCCGTGAAAAATTAATAATTATATAATGATGAAAAACTTCCTGTCGCATGTTGTTTTCGAATCATCGACCGTCGAGTTGACAGTCGAGCTACAACTACGAAATCAACCGATCAAAATTAGTAATCGGAACAATGATCGGGGAGCTGAATCATTTCAAATCAGCACTTTTAATAACATCGTATGAGCGCGTACTTGCATGAGATAAATTGGCTAATCGCAATATTCTGCAACGATACAGTCATGATGATAACAGTAATTATGTATATATATGTGTGTGTGTTAAATTTAAAAAAAAATAAAGATTTTGCTGAAAAAATATCCGGTATCACAGAAGGAAGTATTTAAAGACCGTATTTATATATATTTAATATTTGTTAAAATGTGTAAACGGTGGAAGTAAGTTCATTTATACCGACGATATTGTCGATGGACTGAATTCGTTAATGCAAAATATCGAAGGTGATTGACTCGAAAAATGTCCTTCTTCTTCGCGCTACTCCATCTCCGTCAATGGTGGATGTCAGTTGGATGTTGACGTTTCAAACCACCTGTTCGTGTTCGCTTTCCGGGAAAGTTTATACATACAAGACTCTTTGCACAGAAATATTTTGACCAAATGATACATGTGTCAGATTGTTTATTTACACGAGCGTAGTATTTTAATTTCCTTTTCCAGATTATAAGGAGCACCTCAACCTAGGTATACGTCCTGTTCGGTATATCTTTATTAGTGTACGGTCACGATTAGAGATTTTTCAGCATCCTGCGATAAAGGTAAATTTCGTAATTTTCGTAACTTGCGTGACAACCGAGGAACATCGTACGAAGTGCATTCGTAATTGTAAATTCCAATCGTCAAATTTTTTCATGTTGAGAAAAATTTTTCTTCTCATTCTTGTTCTTATCTTCACGGACACCGTCCCAATCTACCGAAATTTCTAGACACTCGTTCAAACTCTTTACTTAGATAAATAATCCCGCCCCCATATTGCTTTATGCTCTGTCTTTCGATGTATAATTGCAGCTATTTTTGGTTTTGCTAATATGCTTATGACTCAGCGTGTTCTGCGAGTTCTCGACGCCGTCTGTAGTTAAAACGATATTGTCCGTACATCGAATGTTCGATAGTATCTGTACCGCGATTATTATACCGTTATCCGTATTCCCGGCTCGTCTAAACACCGATTCTCGGATTAAAAATACCTCGACTAACGTCGTTTTTAATCGATATTTGTTTTCTAATTGTAGCGTTTCCACTTCTTATCACGGCTGTGTGCTTGCAGTAGTCTAGATGGCCTATAAACTTTCGGATTTCTTTATATAATCAGACTAATCATTGGAGGCTTTTGAACCGAAAATATCACGAAGCGGAGAATAGACGAAAAATGTAGTTTATTGTCTGCAATATGGATATTTCGTCATATTACCAGACGAAACGCTCTGCAATTAGAAAATGGAAGCCAGGCCACCTGATAAACGGCAATTGGAAGGCCACATCGCAGATGGTCAGATCAAATATTGGATTTAATGCACCCGAAAATTATAATATTACCAACATGCAGCAGGTTAGCAATGGACGATGCACGAGTTAATTAGATTATCATTATCACGACATCCTACGCGACATAACGACAATTCATCACACATATATATATATACATATTTTTAATTTCGACGATATATTTATTTATCGAATAGATTTCACACAACACTTCGGGAGTGATTGTCTTTTTGATCAGCATTTTTCTAATTTTCCAACGTATATAGTAGTTTCCTATTCATGGTCAGTTTTATTTATATTTAAAAGCAGCTGATATCCGGCGAACTGATGTTCCGCTGGCGACGAATGTTGCGAATTTCGTGGACAGAAAAACGAATCAACCTTTTCTCGCTGAATGGTATAAGATCGGATCTACGTCTACGAGATATGTTAATGGAGCGCATGGAATGGAAAAAAAAATCGCTAATGCATGGTGAAAGAAAAAAGGATGCGCGGAAGGACAGAAATCCCACATGCAGGTTGAAATGTTTTGAAATTCGGAATTTCACAAACGCTCGGACCAAGCTAACGAATATGATGATGATGATGATGATGATAATATGCCAAAAACATTCCACACTTTTCAAATTCGCACATACATATATATATATATATACATAAGGGGGGATTATTATCGAAACAAGTTTGAGATAAGAAATATTTCTTCCGGTTTTTCCCTATTTCTATGCGAAATTTAATCCACGTGTAATTCTTACACCTTGTTCGAGGTAACGAACTGTCCGTTAATTCCCGAATAATATCTATCCCTGACGATCGCGGACGAGGTGCAAATGGTAACCTCATTTATTCGAAAATTAGGCGATCTTTTTAATTGAACATTTTTACGGAACGACGATTTTGACATTGAACCGACGCTACTTCATCGATCAAGCGTACATTCGATTAACAATTGATCTACGATTTCTCCGATTGAAATCGATACGCGTTTTAAACGCGAAACCTGTAGCGTGCATTCCTCTCGCACGGTTTTCCAGTCTACTCGCTTAATTAGTCTAAGACAGTCATTATCGAACCTTAATATTTTCCCGGAAACTAATTACAACCATCGGAATACAATTAGCGTTTCGCCGTATCTTCGAAATATCGCTCATTCCGTTAATTTTTTACTTCGCGCATATATCACTGTAGTACACAGCGCAATTACACACACATACATACATATATATATATATATATATATATATATATATATACGTATATTAATAAGTGTTTGGAGTAGACGTTAGAAATTTAAAATAATATAATTAAAATATAAAAATTAAATCATGAAGAATACGTGTAAATTAAAAGATGTTAAATTCGTATTTCAACAGAAATCGATAAGAATCAAAACTAGTCTATTAAAACGGAAATAATAAGAAACAGATAGAAATATGTCTAACGCTATACAGAGTTGTTGATGGTAAAGTATATCGTACCTTACGAGCATGTTTGTCGACCGCTGGAAATTTTTTTGATACATATATGTCGCTACTCTATATTTTGGCTATTAATGTACTCCATATTCTCTGTATAGTTATTCGCTCGATCGACTGGCCTATTAGATTCTCGCTCGATACTACTCTATGCACGCTTTATTACGAAATACATCTTGTTGTCGAGTCTTAATCAGGCGATTCTCGATTAAACGCTATATAATAATCGACCGTTCAGAAAAGATATATGCGAACAATATTATTAACCATATATATATATATATATATATATGTATATGTATATATATGTATGTATATATATATTATATATACCAGATACCAGAGGAGACTGACGGCTTTATTGTTTTTTGAACAACTCAAAAACTGCACGACCTAAATTTTTGAATGAAATTTTATTTAAAAATTGGAAAACAATAGATTTGTTTACAATCAGTTGTGAACAACACGACATCGTCAGACGGCAGCCATTTGTTGTAACAATATATTTATTCAGTGATTTTTTTAAAAAAAAAAAATCGAGCAGGGTCTCTGAATTGTTGAAATTTCTTCGAAAATCCGATTTTTCAGATCTTCCAGATCTCGTGGACTTGTTTCGTAAACACGGCTCAAAGAAAACCGCGTTAATTTGGATTTCTTCTCGAAACTCTCTTTGCACTGTGGTGATCGATTCACGTCTAAAATAACGTTCCACGCAAAACGCGCGCTCCTTCCCGTTATAGGATGCGATGATAACAGAAACTGAACAAAATCGAATCCCTCGTGCGTACGCTAAACGTGGAGCACACGGTTGGCGTTGTTAGCAGTCTTACCAACTTTGTTGTTCAAAGAAACAAAACCGCCCATCTTCTCCTGGTCACCCGTGTGTATGTATATATATATATATATATATATATATATATATATATATATATATATTAATCAGTAAATAAATTCCATTAGCATTAGTTCAGTCGATTGTGGTGCACTTTGTATTTTTTAATGACCCCATTTAATTTATAATATTTATTTGTTTATTTATTTATTCGTGCATGTTTCGATATACATGTAATAATTACGCGATTTGTTAAATTGTCTACACCCTTATTCGTGCTAATAATAATAATAATAGTAGTAATTTGAAGATATACTACATTTCTTTAAGTTTACAGTATAAATTTAATAATATTCATAAATTGGCTCAAATGACAACGAGAATTAATATACTATTTTTCGTCTCAGCTGGTAGACTGGTGAAAAACACGACGTGATTCACATAAATAAAATCCGTGGGTGAAATAACGGTAAATACATAGGTTGATTAAGAAAATAACTTGTACAATTATTAATTTTAATAAATTTGGCATACATAACACGGGATTTTCTATCAAGTATCGAAAAATTTAAAATTTTAAAAATAATTAATTTTAATTTATATACGATTTATTGATTTTTAATTATAATTAATAAATAAATAATCCGCAAAAAATATTATCAACTAGCGACCGCGATAAATTAATTAATCCATTAAAATAATAATAATATAACAAACTAATTAATAAATAATTCGTATAGAACTTAATCCTTAATAAATTTGGTGTGAATCACGACGAAATTTAAAAAATAAATTCATAATAAACTTCAACCCACTTAGAACTTAGTTTATGGTTTTATATATATATATATATATATATATATATATATATATATATATATATATATATGTACCGAAATAATAAAATTTGGTAAATACATCTGAAAATAACTGGTTTATGGAAGTGCAGAACAAATGTTTTTTTGCCCAGCTTGCGCCATTTGACCAGTTTGAACCTTTATCTAGTATTTTAATTCTCAATGCCACTACGTTTGATAAATTTATATAAACTAATTGTAACAGAAGACAATGGATCAGAAACAATGAATTCAATACTCACAGGTAATGTGTGATACTTTGTAAAATGTTAGAGCTTAAAATAAATCTTATTTAAAAGAAGAAATTTGAAATGTGTTTTCCGTTTAACCGCACGAGTGTAACTTCTTAGATTTCAGTAAATGTTAATTATGAAGGAATTTGTATAAATATTAAATAGTGTTTTTGTAACTGTAAATCAAATTTATAAAAACAACCAAAAAAAAAATTAAGATGCTGTACATATTCGAAATTAGTTAGTACCCGAATAATTGATACTCAAAACATATTACGAAACTATCTGTTTTGTTTGAAGCTTCATTCATTTTGTTAATGTCCTGCTAATTCTTTAATCAAGTATAAATATCTGTATCATACACTTTTTTATAGTAGAAATTATTGTGGCATGTACATATATTAACCTATATACATAGAACTTGCAACATGGACGGATCAATGTTGCCAGCCAATAGTGATCACGTTGTTTTAATGGCTTTAACGTTTAATCTGTTGTTTATTATTCTGCTGCAAATTCAAAGTCACCCTTACAAGTTTGATGTCGCTACATGCTACACACAGATGTTCCGGTTGAACTATTTAAGAGTAGGATTATCTATAGCAGAAGCGGCGTGAATTGACAACCAAAATCGTGCGATTTGACACACCGCATTTCCCCTTACGGGATTTAATGAAACCGCAGGTCTGTGCCAATTAGTTACAATCGACCATTGCCTCTAAGTCATCATTACCAATGCTATCGCCCAAATTCAGTCAGATCTATGGCAGAGTCATTGAAAGTTGGACTACTCAGATCCACGCCACTGTAAAATGTCGCGGTTGACATTTGAACGAAGTTATATTCAATACATAATGGCATACATAGACCGTTCAAATAAAAAAAAAAAAGATTTTTGTTAACAATTATATTTATGTGTCATGATAAATCACCCTGTAAAATTTAAATAAAACAGTACAGTCTATATTGATATATACATATATATATATATGTACGTATATTCTTCTTAGTGTATCATTCTCTTCTCAGAGGGTTGGCTTTCAAATGACACTTGCATTCTCTCGCTCCGTTGATCAAATCCTCAATGAGAACTTGTATTGAGTTTGTACTTTTATCTCTTCTTCGTCTTCCTACACTTCTTATTCCTTCTTTGCACTCTGATAATATATGTGAAATACTTAACTGCTCTATTTATTACTCGTTTAACTAAAAAAGGTTTTTGCCATTTCTAGGAACATTTTATTTGGTGTTTTCATAACCCAAGGGATCTTTAGCAGCTACATCTACTGCTGTCTTCAAATGTTCAGTTTGTCTTTTATTCAGCTCGCTGATTTAGCTTACACATGTTAAATGCTTAGTTTTTTGCCAGTACATAAATTTCTTCGCACTGTTCTTCAATCCAGTTAGTTTTATCTTGCCTCATTCTCTTTTTTTAGTTCCCTCAGTTAGCCATTATACTGGGCCAAATTTGCGCCTTCAAAATATCTCATCTAATCAATTAAGTTCAAATTTCGTGGATTATATATTTTTTACTTTTGACCTTGTCTTCCTTCAGATATTCAATCGTTCTACTCTTTGTTCTATGCTTATGCTACTTTAGATTGATATTCAACTTTTGCTCGCTTGTCTTTGTGAACAATATATGTCAGTTATATACCGTTAAAAACGTGTGTATATATAAATATTCAACGCCATTCTCCTAAATATGTCTGTTTTGCTTTCATTGTTTCTCTGATAGCTTTATTTCTGTATTTTTTTCACATTTTTTTACCATCCGTTGTATTGGTACTTTCAAATTTGCTTGTTTTTTCAATTAAGTCGATTGTAATCCGTGGTTTTGTTAAATGTATTTTTATCTTCTTTCCCAGCACTTTTTCTGTTGCTTCTATGAGAATTATTTTTATTATTTTGTATTATTTCTCATTCATATTATGTGTGTGTAAGTACTGATCTAGACTTTTCTTAACTTCTTTTTGAAATTCCTTTTGTATCGAATTATCTTTTAGTATCCTTCTTTTATATTTTGCGTAATTGTTATTTTTTTTATCCACTTTTTTATATTTTAGTTGAGTTTTCATATTATGCGATTACTAGCTGTGTCAACGTTCGGACATGTCTTCCATTGTTTCATTTGGTTTTCAAATAATTTTTCCTTACTATTCCGTAGTGTGTTTGATGCTTTCCAATATCTCCGAATATTTTCCAAGTGTACAACAATCCTCCGATGTGTTATTTCAAAGTTGTATTTCCTAATGTTGTTTCGGTTTCCTTGCAGAAGTTTTCTTCTCTTTTATTGCGTTTGCAGCTAATCCGCATAAAATTAAATTGAATGTAGTTCATTTAATGCGCAGAAATTAAACGCGTAATAAACGGATAAACGTCATCCGGAAAAGAATGATGTACTATGCACTAAAAATAAAACCAATAATTTAATTATAAACGGAAACGATCCGCCTTGGGAAAACATTACACATTGATACGTACATATATGATTCCATTTTCAATTATATATATATATCACAATGTGCTTATATCAATCTACTGCTGGTTGTAAGCGTTCCCCTTTTCTTTTCATCTGTAGCGATCACGGGCCTCATTTATCCATTGTACACCGGCTGATCTCTGTATCGCGTCCTGCTATCTTGTATCCGGACAGCCGCGACTTCTGTATACTTCTCTTGGAAGCCATTCTGTTATTCGTTTCGTCCACCCGTCATCGTTTCTTCTTGCTACATATCCTACCCAATTCTATTTTAATTGCGCTACACGTTCGACTACATCCGACAATTTAGTCTGCTGTCTTATCCACGTATTGGCTTTCTGATTTGATATCTTGATGCCCAATATTACTATTTCGCGGGCTTTTTGTGTAAGTTTATTAACCTCATACTTCGTTAGGTTCCATGTTTACACTCCGTACGTAAGCACTAGAAGAATAGACTGTTCGTGTACTTTCTTTTTTAAGCTGTTAGGTATATCAGTCGTTTTCGTTTCGCCGACGACATTGTGTTGATTAGTAATAATGTTGGTACCTTATAAAAAATGATAACTGACCTTCATAACTGTTCCAAAAAAAAGTAGGATTAACTATAAATATCAATAAAACGAAGATCTTGACCAATACACCTCAAAAGTTACAAATAAAACTATATGACCAGATATTAGAACAGGTCAGTAAATATATATACCTAGGTTAAATTATTACCATATAGAAGGAAACAATGCGTAAGGAATTTAAAACACAATAGCTTTTAGAAAGTTGAGTACTATCCTTAAAAATAAATAAAATATATATATACATACAAATAGGCGTCAGTTATTTCAGTTCATGCACTGAAAAGAATTCAATTTATTATACAAAAACATCCGTACTGAAAATAAACGCGGATCTATTTGTTTATCGTTTAAATATACGCATACCTTAAATACTTCAGCATTGAGCAGTTGACATAAATCTTTTAAAATTGTCTGTTATTAAACCAACCCGCAGTAATTTACTAACATAACAACAAATTTTTCTTCAAAATTAACTAAACTATCGCACGCGCAAAAATTATTTGAGATTCAACAACCCCGATTTGTGATTAGCGTTAGAATTTAAACGGAGCCGATATTTATCGTATATAAATCACTCGTTATAATCGAAAAACTGCGAATGTAAGAGTAAAAACCCTTCGAAAACGAAATAAAATATTATCTGGTTTTCGACGAAATATTCTCGTTTAAAAATAATTAAAAAATAAATAAATTAAACGGATTAATAAAAATTTTATTAAATTTACTAATAAAATAGTATATGCGCGTAATTGATTATTTATTTATCATCGTGGCAATTTCTAAATAGTTAATATTAAATTTACTTACTGTTAATAAATAAAAACTGCCGGAATAATTAATTAAACAATGTGTATTAATTTTTAATTTCGAATTTGTCTACGCGGAACAAGTTAATCGTGTATGAATTCGTCAGCTACTCTACACCGCCCTAGTTTGGTATTCGATAAGCTGGAGTAATCGGCATTCCTGGTCATAAGCCGTGTATTCGATAAAGTTTCACACACGGCATTGTTACATCAAATCGAGAAAATATCCCCTTACCATATTGCAAACTATTCGAATACTAACTGAACGAAATGTACTTTCGAGCAATGACGATGAAGTATCTGAAATATGTCCTCCGCTAACACCAGAGTGCCTCAGGGGAGTGTTTTTTGGCCCCTCTGTTGAACTTGTTTTATACTGCCGATTTACCGAAACCCGAAAATACATTAACTGCTACATTTTCTGACGATACAGCCGTCTCTTATGTTCAAGCAGTTGTCCTAATGAAGCGAGGGAAATATTACAGATAAGCGTAAATCTCATCACCTTTTGGTGTGAGAAATGGAAAATTAAAATTAATGAAATAAAATTAACGCGTGTTACATTTACAAACAGGAAAATTATTATTCCGAAAGATATTATTACGAACAACGGCATCGTACCGATTAAAAACGAAGTGAAATAACTTGGATTACATCCGGACAGCAAGATGATGTGAGGTAAGAGTAACTAAAAGAACAAAACTTAATATATAAGGTGAATATATTGACTATTAGAAAGAAAATCGAAATTTAGCTTAAATAACAAGGTGTTGCTCTATAAACAGATACTCGTGTCAGTATTATGGACGCTAGTTTATGGGGTGCAGTGCGAAAAATAATATAAAAATAATACGGGCATTTTATAATAAAACTCCTAGAACACTTGTAGATCCCTCTTGGAACGTAATCAACAAGAACACCAACGCTCTGGAGCCGATGAAACTAGTAGACTGTGTTTAATACGCGATACGATATATAGATATTTTTAGGTTCTAGAATATCGTATATTAAAATCCGATGGTGAAATGGGACGCAGAATCGAATAATAAAAATGAACAAGATTTAGAAAGAAAACTCCATTTTGGAAAAAAATACAAACAATCAAGCTTGTTCAAACACTCGTGTTTTTTATCGCATTACATACAGCTGAGACGTGGACGTTAAAAAATTTTTTTTTTAAAATATATATATATATACAAATTGCAATCTGGCTGATGTAGCCAATAAGCAAGTGGAATGTAAGCAATAAAATCCGATACCTGGGTATGTGGCTTGATCGCCGCTTGACCTGGAACGAACACATCAGGATCAATGTTAAAGAGATAAAACTTAAACTGCGGAACAAGTACTGGCTCCTGGGCAAAACTTCCGAATTACCTCTAAAATCGAAATTATTGCTTTGCAGAGCAGTTATTAAGCGGGTATGGACATATGGCATATCACTCTGGGGGACAGCATCAATATCGAATATCAAAATGGTGCAGCGATCCCAATCAAAGATACTAAGGATAATAGCCGGTGCACCCTGGTATATACTAAACGAAAATTTGCATAAAGACTTAAAAATACCAAAAGTGCACGAAGTAGTTGGGGATTAGAGATTACTTGCACAGGTTAGAGGGTCACTCTAACCAGCTGGCGGTAGATTTATTAAATCATGCCAATGGGCCTCGAAGATTGAACTATCGCACACCTCTAGATCATCCCCACTGGTTTGAATGATTGGAGAGGTAGTATCTCCCATCCTGTCATAGCTTACGCTAAAAAATATCGCCAGAAAAACGATCGACAGTTTTGAAATATCTGTTTCGGAGCTTAGAATTCCACGGACAGTACAAGTGAATCGGTATCACGCAAAGGTTGTTGTCATAATGAGGGGCCGAAATTCTTCGGACACATAATAGAAGAAAACAGAAAGGAATAGAACGCATAGTGGTCATGTGTAAAATTAATTGAAAACCAGGACGTACACCTATGAGATTGGTAGATATTGTACTGCATAAAACGGGGTTGCCATTTTCGGAATGCGTAGGTCAATCGGAGGATAAATCGCGATAAATTACAAAATCACTGCCGGATTAAATATTAATCGCGATACTCTACCTAGGGTGACGACTATAGATGATGAGTGTAAACAGATTTAACGTCTAATAAATTAAATTATTCGATCGATATCTGTATTTCATTTTTTTTTTTAGATTTGCGTTAAATTTTTGATCTTCAGGTTTTTTTATTTTAATTTCATTTTTTTCGCCTAATGTTTTTACAATATTATAAAGATTATAAATTCGCATACATAATAAATAATTTAAATGTTACATTTTTTATTATTTCTTCTCGTCCGGTATGCCTAAGTTATCCGAATTTATATGTTTCTATTACTGCAGTAAATAGGAGTTCCACAGCAAATACGTTTGGTTTATAATCTTCACCGGCAACAGAAGGCTGCAGTTAAATTTAGTAAGGGTGTAAGATAAGGGTGTTTATTATCGCCGTAGTTGTTTAGTATATATCTGGAAATTGTAGTAAAAAAAGCGCTGAGCAATGAACGGTTCGGAGGAATAGACATCGGAGGAGTCAGATTGAAAATAATTCAATTTACAGACGACCAAGCAATTCGGAATAGAAATAAAAACATGAACAAAACGAAAACAATGGTCGTCTACATGTAGAGATCGATAAAAAAAGAAATCGAACAAAAGTGATGATTTAAATATTTACGGTAAATAATGTCGGATGACTTACATTGTGATCAGGAAATCAGTTCACGTACGCTCTATAGCATCATATTGTGTCGAAACTTGCGCTATAAATGAAATGTGGACAAGTTGCAAGCTTTCGAAATGCGGATAAGATAAGGTAGACAAGCTAAAAAAAAAATCAAGAAATTATAGATGGAATAAACGAAAAAAAAAAAGGATTAATAGGTCGGATACGGAGAAGGCAGTTAAAAATCCGAAGGAAACGAGGACGTGGAAGACCCAATCGGTAGTTATTAAAAAAAAAACTGCAGAAAATCGGGAACATAGGAAAAACATGATTAAGAAAACATGGCTAAGGACCGTACTAAAAGAATATTGATTAGAGTACTTGTGTAAGTAAACATTAGTTTAATAAAAACAAAACGATCCACATTTAATCGATAATTTCGTTAACTTCCGTACAAAGTTTGTGAAAGTTAGATATAAACGGGCGATCATTCACAAGTTAGATTATTTTGCCGAGATTACGCAAGCGTCATTTACATAAATTAGAATCAAGCATCCGACTTATACTTCCTTATAACGTTATATAACGTAATCAGCTACGTTCGTTACTTCTATGTACGTAACGTACTCACACATACCGTCCCGGAACCTACGTATGAAATATATATAATCGCGTACGTATATATATTCGAGAAAATGTCGCGGACGAATTTACGATACTAAAAATAATTCTAAATAAAATTTTAAAAAAAACCGTCTATATAGACGCTTAAGAACAAAATTAAACGAAAAAAATCAAAAATTAATGATTCATTTCTCACACATAGTATTAAGTTGAACAGCGCGGAATGTAGCGACATTTAGAAAATAAATAATTAAAAAGTAGTTAAAACCACTAAATTTATATATATATATATATATATATAATATATATATATATATAATATATATATCATCATCATGTAGTTATCGGTCCTAAGACTGGTTTGCTAATTTCTTCTACAACTGACGGATTTCTGCTTTCCTCTTCATATCCGCATATCCTGTGCTACTAGTGTCTTCTATTAGTTGCTGTGTATATTGATTTCTTTGTCTTCCCTTTCCGTGTTTCCCATTCATACGTCCTTTTATAATATCTCTTAAAACTAATTCTTCGTCAAAAATATTAAATTTAATAGATTATTTTTATCCGTCTCTTTTATTATTTTAATTTTTTCCGGTAGTTTTTTTTTTAAATTATATATATAAACAAAGCTTTTATTTAAAAAAAAAAATAACAAAAAAAATTAAAATAATAAAAGAGGCGGACAAAATAATCTATTAAATTTATCAAATTGTTGACGAAAAGTTAGTTTTAAGAGATATATTATAAATTTAAACAATTTTTATTTTAAATTGAAATTTTCATTTTTACTGCTATTTATTGTAATCGTTGATGTAGATCGCTGATTTAATTCGCTATCAGATGATTTTATAACCAAATCTGGTTTTTTCATTTTACTATTTTTTATAATACAGTAGATCTAAATTAAGCACTATCGTTTATTTCTTTTTCTTTTCTTTCCTTTTATATTTTTTTAAATTGTATATCTTTTTATATTTTATCTTTTTATATGCACTTGATAATGGTTTAATAGCCGAAAAGCATCGTTGTCTTTTTACATGTACAAATTTAATGATTTTTAACGACTTTTTTGTTGATTATTTATATATTGGTAAGTCCCGTATATATATATATATATATATATATATATATATATATATATATATATATATATATATATATATATATATATAAATTATCTTTTTAAAAACGTTGTAAAATTAATACAAGCTTAAATCAGATTTTAAACCAGTTAATAAGTATTCCATCAGAGTGCAATAAAAAATGAAACCCTTATCGTATTTGATAAATACGATAAATATTTCGCGTTTATGTTTCTTTTCGGTGACAAAATATAAGAATGCCAACTAAAACTTCATTCCGGTTGCGTAGGCTACTATCCTCTCCGGTTGTCAAAAATTTTACAGTTCGGTCGATGTCCGACAAAACAAAGTAATATTATAAATCATGGCGAAATTAACAAAATGAACGTAACACTAAATAACCCCGGCAACCTAATAATACACCGATCGTTCAACTTTATCAGACGTATTTATAAAATATACATCCACTAACCGTAAAATTGGATGGAAGATAGAAATGATAAAATATTAATGCATTCTGCAATTTTTATTTTCCGTCTTTTTAAAAAAAAAATATATATATATATGTACCTTTACATGGTAAAATTCTGCGAAGGCCTGACACTGTCGTCATATCTAGATGTAGTAAGTTGTTAAAGTGGCTCATATGTGGGCTCTATTTGAAGAGGTTTTTTTGGGTAGATTTGTTCTCGATCACATATATAAGGTAATAATCTTGGGAGATTCGCCACTTTGTGTTGTCTTCTGTTCGGGCTAGTGTTATTAATCCGTTTAGTTCACATTTCAACTCGGTTCCGGGGAGGAGTTTCTTTGTCGACACAATCCGTGATCTCGGATTTTTATTGTAGTCGTGAAGAAAATTCAGCTGCAGAATAGAGATTTTCCGTTGGCTCAATCCACGGATTTTAACGATGAAAGTATTAAAATGAAGTAATTTCTGGAAAATTTCGAACGCCCTCGATTCAAATTTACTTAATATTCGTTTTATGAATTAATATTTTCGAATAGCTGTTCTTTTTTTAAGTTGACAATCGTTCCAATTTGTGAAATTTTAATTTTACGATTGCGATTTCGATAGTTGGTAATCCTTTTTTCTCTTTTCTACCACCCTTTTAATAATTCGACAATTACGGACGTTCGTTAGACAGAGTGGAACTATCTCGCTGATTAAAGTTCTTCATGGCAGCACGGTGGAAAATGACGAGTTAGATTAAACGTAATAGTAGAAAGGACGGTAATATTGGCAACAATAATTGAAATACATTCGGAATAAATTATCGTTTATAAATAAAAGTTATAAGAATTCGATAATCGTGATTTCCGTGATAGGTCTATCAGAAATTTAATTTCTACTTGCGCGAACAACCGATAATAACAACAATAATTATTAATATTATCATTAATATTATTATTTTAATTTTTTATAATGTGGAATGTAGTGATTTTTTCATAAAAAATCAATTGCAAATTAGTTAATTCAATAATATTTACTTTCTTAATGAAAACACAAAGCTTTTCGGCATTTACGCCATTATCAGTGAAACATTTTAAAACATCATAATTTTAAAAATATAAATTAAATATAATTACTTAAAAATATGCGATGGTGATTGTGAAAATATGCTCCAAAAATGCTGTCTGCTTCTGTTCTGTCTATTTTTTGATTTGTTGAAATTTAATATCAATATATTTGTTTATTAATTTTGTTTTTTTATATTAATTTTTTCTTCAATACTATTTTCCGGATTCTGTAAAAGTTGTGTACTGGTGGTATTTTAAATTTTTCATTAACTGTTGCGATGTATGATGTCCAAAAGTAAAATATAAAATATAAAAATATACGAACGCAAAAATTTAAAAAAAAACACAATTTTACAAGTAAAATGAAAATAAATATTAAAAATCTGATAATCTATTATTATTATTTCGATGATAACGTCTTAGTAATATTCGCTGTATGTAAAAGTTAATATCTTAACTATGTAAGCGGCTTATTTGATTTTCTAGCATCACGTATGATATTCATACATCATTTTATATGTATATATATATATATATATATATATATATATATATATATATATATATATATATATATATGAAAATTCATAACATAATTAAAAGCATCACGTAATTAAAAATATCACGGACATGGTGAAAAGCAGTATTCACACAGTTTCGTAATATAATTATGGTTAAATACGTAGTTGCAGATAATAATAATAATAATAATAAATAATAGCGATGATAATCATTATCATCATCATCTTAATCATAATATGATAAATGCCGCTTATTTATTCTTACGTCGTCGTTTTGATTATCGCCAAATAATCAGAGCGTGAATTGATCTTTTGCGTTAGTTAAATTCCTTATCGGTATAAACTGTTTTCATTTTGGATATTTATTGTGTTAATTTTATACATTATTTATATTTATATATATATATATATATATATATATATATATGTCTGCACATGACTGAAAGGTATATCAAAGAGTAAGTTTAATAAATACGATTTTAGAGCATAGTATATATATATAAAAGTTAAAATCACTAAACTTTCTTTACTTTCTTTATAAAAAATCACAAAAGCTTTTCGGCTGTTAAACCATTATCATTTGAACACAAAAATAAAATATAAAAATACATATACAATTTATAAAAATATTAAATGCGAAAAATACTAATCAGATATATTAACCGTCACTAGTTTATCCGGCACTGTAACAGCAGCTCGTCAGTATTAAATTAGTTTCATCGAAAGTTTACTGTCATTTGATCATACAACAACCGTTAAAGATTTTTAGAAAAATCTAAAATATTAAGGACGTCATTTTTAACGTTCCCAGTGCATGGATCGACCTTACCGTGTTAAACCTACAGAATGGATGGAATAAACTACGGCCTGAACCTGCACTGGCCACTAGCGAAACAACGGGAACGGTTGGTGTCGACGAAATCGTGAAACTTCGCAACAACAACGACACACTTACAGCTGAACAAGTAACAGACTGATTAGTGTGTAATAAACAAGATGAAGATTTTGAAATGTTGACTGATGAATGTATTTAACGTTCAGCGGCCTAATAATGGTGAAATTTATGACGATGAAGAATCAAAATGCAACCAAAATTCAGCTATCAACCATTCGGAATCGATTGGTCTGAAAGACAAGAGGAGGCAAACTTTTCATAGATCCTACTTCTAGGAAAAATACGGAACATTGTCGTGAAGAAAACTCACGCTGCAAAGAAACAGAAGAAAATTAACGATTATTTTAATGCGTAAATAATTTGACGTACAGTTTTTCTGAATAAAATTATACTATATTACACTATATTATATTAAATTTCTAAATAAAAATATAGTACTCTAAACGTTATTCAATTAAATGTATATAAGTATATATATTTCTTTTAAATTTCTTTTCCAAATGATTTGCAATCTGGTATAGTTCTATATATATAATTTGTAATGGAATTTTTGTTATCCATCTATTCAGTTAATCGTCACAGGCCCGGTCCCGATGGTGACAGATGAAAAAAGTTTTAGTGTATTTATAAAATAATCTTATAGTGAATACGGTAAACAACACAATCAACAGTCAGCAATATAAAATTTATACACAAACAATGCTATTCGCCGATCGAAATGTGTCGAAACGATGACTTTACAAAAATATTTTTGAAATAGCAGAAGTAAAGAGATATTTCGCTTGAAATTTTCTTTTTCCGAAACGACGTTTGACATTTTTCCCGACTTTACGAGAAATACATATGTGCCATCTTTCTATCGACACTAAGAACTCGCAATATCCTCATCAAATAATCGCATTCCTAAATGATTTTATTCGCCACGTTATGCCCATTCATCAATCTACTAATCATCCACTAATTCCATCTGTTCCAACTATCCTATTTATCCGCACAGTCCATTTAACACTTTTAGTCGCGCATTATGATTTTTTTGATATGTTATAAATTATTTATTTCGGTTTATGAAATAGTTTGAACAAATCATTTGAACAGGTGAAAATACACAGTAGTATCGTGCGTAACAATAATTACTAATACGCGTTATTTAAATATTTCTGAAATCTAACCAATTTAATGTCAACCAAATAACCCCCATTACTCAGCTAGAGCACAGGGATCAGTGGCAGCTAATGTACACTGAGTGTATTAGTCAATCGCCTCTCACTTATTACTATCAGCTCCAGCCGTCTCTCCCCAAACTCCCACGATTCTATTTCTTTAAGAAGATTAGTCGTAAGGGAATTGTACTCATCAGTAGATTGCGACTTGGACACCATCATTTGTTACCTGACCCCCGTCTTTTCCGTTTGCAGCTTAGAGAAAGTCCCTTCTTTCCCTTCCATTCTGAACTCTGATGTGGATAGCCCCAACAATATCAAGTTGGGTAAGCTGTAAAGGCGCCCCTATTAAAAAAAAAGGAATGAAAATATATACATCAAAAGTGTATGTACCGTATAGAGGACATTGTGATGGAAAGGGTCAATCCAATTGGCATACCCTAATTCACATTCGATATCGCACCCATTTCATTTATACGTTTTATTTGTTCCCTCCTAATTACACACACACACACACATATATATACACACCATCTATTCCAATCATCTATCTCATTTATACGTCCCCTCCATCTAAATTCAATTGGTTCATACCAACTATTCCAATACATAATACGCATTCGGTTCGTCCATCCTATCTTAATAATTTATCCTATCCGATCCATATATTGTTATATATATATATATTTCACAAGGGGTGTCATAATCCTTCCACAGTTAATAAATATTCATGAAAATGTGATGACCTACTTTATCATTAACCATATTAAATTGTTACGAATTCTGAACACAGATCTCTACAATCGATGAAGACGCGATACTAGTAACAGATTTGAAATGTGAAAATCAACGAAACGGTACAAAATATTGAAAGGTATCCGTCGAGATTGTCCTCAGACGATTTAAACACACTAAATAAAACAGAGGCGGAATGAGGCACGGAATATATATATTTAATGAGAAAGCCTTTACAGCTTACCCAACATGATACTGTACAAACGAACAAACTCATATTTCTATAAACATGTGATAACTTAGGTAACAACAAGTAATGCTCTAATCGCAATCTACTGATAAGTACAATTCTTTTACGCTTAATGTTTTCTACACAGTAGAACCATGGAAATTTGGGAAAAGACGTTTGTAATTGACAATACCGTCTATATTTTCAGAAATTTGTAATTATCATTTAAATGTAGGGAACAAAATTATGGAAAACACGTTTCGGTTTCATTATTCAAGAGCATTTATTGATAATGATGAATGGGACAAGACAAAAATTAAGACACGAATCGCTGCAGCCAAATAAAATTTCTAAAACATCTTACCCACCCTAAAACAGAGGAAGGCGAACATTAAAATTAAACTCCGGATACCTGTAACTATTCGTACGAAACGTGAACGATGAGTGCAGAAATAATTTGGAACTTGAAATGTACACGCAGGGGAGGATACGACGTCTACTGTGGACGTAAAGAAGAATCAATTGAGAAATTCTGGAGAAATATATAAGTATACATCCGAACGGATAATTCCGCACTGTTTGGAAATGCAAATTTTCAAAACGTCACAAAGTGAAAAAAACGACTGTAAACAGCGACAAAATAATAATCAAACACGAAAATTTAAAATTGCATTAAAAAAATATCTAAATCCATTTGGTAGTTTTTAAGTAATATGCATACGTTATTTATTTTAGTCATATAGATAACATAGAAAATTGTTAACCGGAAACCACTAAGAAAAAGGATAACTAATAGATACACATTATTAAACGTAATTATTAAAAAGCTGATTCAACCGAATGAGAATATTCTAAGGAATGAGATTTTTTAAACCTATTACAAAACGAACGATAGATGAAACTAAGACAAGAATGTGAAGCGAGTTCAATGAGATTTATTATGCACTATGAAATTAGAGAGATTAACAAAATGAATGGACGAATGACAAAAAAGCTTTCAATGGCGAGAAGAAAACTTGGGCGTGAGTTCTAAAGTCATTCATACATGTCTAAGTCTAGTCGTTCAAGTCATTCCTTGGCATTCTGCGTAAAACCTCTCGGTTCGTTTCAGCCTGCTTGCAGCGCTCTCCCTGGACATTTTGTAACTATGAGGTCAATTGTCTGGGACTCTGCTCCGGAGACGCATTTTTTGCTGTTGGAAACAGCATTTGGCCTGTTATTCCACGGCCAGTCCTTATACGATTCCGCCGAGTCGTAGGCTGAAGCTCGGTTTTCTAATAAGTTTGTTGCCATCCAGGTTGCTCGTATTGCAATCTTCTTTCCACCAGTCTGTCGGATTAAAACGGTTTTCGATGAGATTTCTTGCTGTTATAATTGAAGGTTTCCTTGATTTCAGTCTTTGGAGGACATCGATATCTTGATGAATCGGCGGAATTTTACAATTGTATTTTCCGCATTCACTCAACCCTACTTCCTTTCTTCTGATATGTGGCGATGTTAATAGATATATTATTGCCAGTTATTGATGATTCTCAAATTTATTTATTGAAAATTCAAAATGACCGCATTAGGTTAAATAAGCCGAAGTGAATTTAAATCGATGTGGGCAACAATACACTACTTCCCTATCGCATTTTACACGTTTAATTTTCGACATTTTAAACTCGATTCTTATCAATAAAATATTCGGTTGATTCCTGTTTAGATAAATCTAATTCTAATACACATACACATACTTGATTTTATTATGTAGGCTAGAGTGTAGAAAATAAACTAGATTTTAAGAACATATATATATATATATATATATATATATATATATATATATATATATATATATATAAATTGTGGTTGGTATTTGGCGTGTTCAATATTGTATTTAAGAATGTGTTGTGGAATACGCGTTCATATATTTGGAGTAGGATTATGTAAATGAGGCGGAAATAGTGTGTTGCGAAACTGGTGATTTGGTTCTTTGTAATTTTTAAGTTATTTTGTACTATTTAATAATTATAAGCCTATACTACAATTGGATTTTTAGCTGTTGCGTGGGTTCCATACATTAAATAAATAAATGAATAAATATATATATATATATACACGTACAGTAAATAGATAGGCTGATTTTGAAATGTATTATATGCAATCCATAATTCACTGAATATCTTAATAACAGGCTTTCGTTTTAACCGGCTGTATGAAATTATTGAAAAATATTTTGTATAAGTATTTTGAGTGAACGCATCTATGTTGATAACACAACGATACGCGTAATAATAATAATAACAATGGAAGAATTTGACCCAGTTTGTTGAACACTTTCATTTGTAGGAAAAAATGGAATTCCAAGAAACTAACTAATTATTAACGGACGCGTCCTCTTGAAAAAAACTTAGTAAAAGTAATTATAAATATATATATATATAAAGTTCATCCAGCAACTGGTTATTTTAGAGATAAAAAAAGTCAAAATACACGTTTGCGCGTGCAAATATTTTACATTTATTAACAGGAAGGTTGCTATTATTATTATTATTATTACTTTTGTATTATCCACTTAAACCGTGAGGAAATATTTAATTAAATAAAGACACAAACGATAAACGTGGTTACTAAGATAAAGATAGATAAATAATATATTATTCACAGAACGTTCGCTGTTATATGAATAATATCCTAACTTGTTACTTAAAACGTTTTCGTTCGAAAACAAAAGGTTTCCCAGTAAACGTAGGTTCTATTTACTTTTAGAAAATAATTAAATAGCTTTATATGCGGATGTTCGTTACTGTATGACGTCTACGACATGTCGATATGATAACACTTCTTAAATTTTTCACACATCGACGGTACGTATCCAATCAGTTCCTCGGATGGAAATGAGAAATTAGGTGTAAAAAGAAGTTATACTTTCACGAAGCACCTAAATGAATGTGTTTTCAGAATGATCGTCTTGTTTCCCATATATTCAATAGAAAATCTTCGCACCTTCAATCGGCAAGCTGTTAATGTATAAACAAGTTATCGCACGAAGAATACTTTATTCCAATTCCGTTTGGTCGAACATAAGTCTGGCTGATATTAATAAGTTATAGCATTTATAAAACCGATGTTTCAGAATCGTACTACATAAAACTAGGTACACGCGAATTACGTGTGTATACCAAATATCATAATGAAAAGAAACTACTTTATTTCCAAACCATACTGATAAATTGTAACGAACTCCCTTGTAGCAGCCCTCAAGAATACGAAGTCAAAAACTCCTCTTGTTAATCGCATACAATCCCTAATTTACTAATTATCACTGGATCACATCCAATATCTCTATCACGGATTCCAGATCATAAGAGATTCGTAGGAAACGAATAGCCTTATTCAATTAACCTATAAAACCTCGCCATCTCCACTAATAAACACAGACACCAAATACTGCATCCATTACAAATAGCAACAAAAGTGTGGAATTCATACATAAATTCCTTCTTTGCTATCAAACCCAATGTTGACTTCTGGAAACCACCTGTTAATTTATCAAACGGTACTTAGCAGGCTCCGACTTGGCTCAAATACCACTCTCTCATGTCCATCTACTGCAATGTATAAGCCTCCCTGCTTTTTGCCCTTTTTGTCAACTCACAAACCACTGTCTTATTAGCCATATTTTACGAAACTGCCCTGTACTCTATCCCTATTGACCCTATATCCATTCGCATACCTTATTTGGTTTCCTACCCAACAGTCCTTCAACTATTCCACCAATTATACAATTCCTTTCCTACTCCAACTTCATATACATCTGACTGTTAAGTCATCAGTGCGGTAATAGCCTCGGGTAGTTACACACGGCACTACAAAAAAAGTTAATAATAGATAAATTATATCCTTCTTATTGTTAGTGCACAAATATTTCTATTTTACGCGTTAAATCTACCTCTTAATTCGGCATATTATTTAGTATTGTCAATATAATCTCTTTCTACTTGTCGTATACATATTAAACCCAACTTTAAAACAAAATAACGATATAATTTCAAGCTATAAAATTATCAAGTATTTCGTTTAAAAAATTCGCGCTGTTACCTCCGATCAGTAGCATTTCATTCGGAATTAGATATAATGTCGTCCATGAATGTTCAGTTTGTCGTTCCTTTACTACTTTAATGGGCTTGTCGTTCATTTCATTCTTTGATTAGTAACTTCCAATCTATGTAAAGACTGAACACATGCGCTAGATTATGCGACATTATCGAACGAAATAGAGCAAAATTTTTTGACTTCAGTCAGTGTTCATTTATGAATAACGTATAAGGGATTACACACGTACAAGTTGGCGACTAAAATATAAACGCTGCAAACAGAATATAATAACAGAATTCTCATAGCGAATAAACCTATTAATTGGACTTTTCATTACTCGGCATATATATTAATATTAAAACGAATGAAACAATTTCCCACATATCTTTAACCGAAAATCGCTCCTGAACTCTCAAAATAAAATTATTCTTTATAAAACTCTTATACTCCCCGTAATAATTTACGCGTGCCCAGTATGTTCGTCTATTTCGAATTCACCATATAAACAAAAACAGACCGATGCATATTGAATAAGTCAAAATACGAGAAAGAATTTCATTTAAGTGGCGTGAAATTACTAACCTACCTCCATCTTAAGGATTATATATCCTATCCACTAAATTCGTCGCTCAGTGTTCATCTCACACTAATCCATACATTATTCCTATTGCAGTTTACGATTCCTCAGGCGACTAAAAACTATGTATACTAAGTATAAACATAGGCGTCTAAAACACAATCTATTATAAACTTCTGATAAAATTCATTTTCTATATAGTATACATTTTGCTATATTGCCGTATAATGTGGCCAAAGTCATCACATAGACGCATTTCCGGGCGGATTTCATTTAGGATTGATTTGTTTTTTTTTTTGGATCCATGAAACTCTGAGCATTCTTCTCATGAGCAGAACATTTCAAACGCATTTATTCGTTGGATGTCTGTCGTTTTTAACGTCCAGCATTCCGATGCGTATAAAAAAACAGAGAAGACAAGTGTTTTCGTAAGACGTGTTTTGGTATCCATCGTAATGTCTTGACTCTTCCATATTTTTGTGAGTTGATCCAATACGAGCTTAGCGACTCCTATTCGTTTTTTAATTTCCTCTGTCGAGGTTCCATCTGTTGCAATTATCGATCCTAGAAATACGAACCTATCAACTACTTGGAGGTTGTCCACATATTGTAGGTTATCAGATTTATTACGGTCGATGATCATCACCTCGGTCTTAGCTCTGTTTATTAATAGGCCTGCTGTTTTTCTGACCGTTTCCACTCCCTGGAACAAGGCTTTACGATTTTCGCTCGATGAGGCAAATATGACAATATCGTCAGCATATCTTAAATTATTGACAAGTTTTCCTCCTATTTTTATTCCATCTTCCCATCCAGACATTGCTTCTTTTAATAATCAAATCGCTGTATCAGTGTATACAACCTTGTCTTACTCCTTTTTCAGGTATAAATTTCTCAGACAGTTTATTATTGATCTTCACCTTCCCACTCGTGTTGTTATACAAGGATTTAATCAGTTCTATTAGATGCTGTGAGACACCAGTTTCATTTAGTGCTTTCCATAATCTGCTCCAGTCCACGCAATCAAATGCTTTTTTGTAATCTATAAAACATATGTAAGCTCTGATGTTAAATTCTCGACATTTTTCTATTATTTGCCGTATGTTAAGAATCTATTCTCTTCTGCCTCTTCCTGGCATGAAACCAGCCTGTTCCCAAGATATTTGCGGCAATATATATTAGGTTTTAGCCTCTCCTGGATAATGTGCAACATTACCTTACTAGCATACGACATCAAAGCGATCGTTCTGTAATTTTGGCACGTGTCTCGTGATCCTTTTTTTTTGTAGATTGGGACGTATATCGGCATTGTCCAATCATTGGGCCATATGTTCGTGTTCGAAATTTTCTGGCATATCCAGGTATTTAAACATTTCTGCAACGGTTTTATCCTCTCCTCCAGCCTTGAATGGTTTTAACTTTTGTAGAGCGGTGTACACTTCATCCTTAAGTATTGGTGGTTCTATTTCAGTTACCGCAGTACAGATTTTGCTTGTCTTTTTTTATTCTTATCGTGCTCTTTCATAAGCTTTTCGCATTATTCATGCCATCTGATCTTATTTCATGTTCTCCACACAATGTTTTCCCATTTTCGTTTTTAATTCTTAAATATTGTGGGGTGAAGTGTCTAGTTATCAATCTAATCTTGTGAAACATCTATTTTACTTCATTTTTATTCTTATTCTGTTCAATGTCTCTACATACATCATTCAGGTATTTATTTTTATCCTTCCTACATTGTTGTTTAACTTGTTTGTTGACACATCACAATAGTATCTTTATTTTGTTTCTTCACAGTTTATTCCCTTCATTTTTATCTCTTTGCGTATGCTTATCGTCGCCCATATCTGTAATCCATGGTTTCCTTCTATACAACATCATATTCGAGTTTCTAGACTTTTCACTTGCCTTTTCAAGCGCATGTTTTGTGCGTTCCCAAGTAGTATTGACGTCTTCCTGCGGATGTATTGATTCCCGTATGGCTTGTAATTTACGTATCGCCAAATTTTTATAGTTAGTATTATTTCTTAGATACCATTCGTTGGAAGTATTTTCTTTTACCTTTCTGTAGTGTTTAATCTTTAATTTTGCAACCAACAGCTGGGGCTGATCGCTACCACAATCTTTCCCAGGATACGTATTTGTATTTTTAATTGAATATCTCCATCTTGTACTGATTAAAAAATAATCAATTTGATTCCGATATAGTTCGTCCGGAGAGCGCAATGTATATAATCGTCTTGGGTGATGTTTAAAACCAATGTTACAGATGTACATTCTTGTATTAGCGCAGAAGTTTATAAGTTGTTCGCCTCTGTCATTCCTTGTCCCAAGACCATAATTTCCGATTACCGTTTCGTAATCCTATATCCTGGATTGTCTCTCCAACTTTCGCATTAAAATCTTCGAGTACTACTGTTATTTCCCTTGACGGCATTTTATTCATTGTTTCTTCAAGTGTGGCATAAAAATTATTCACAGTTTCTTGGTCTGTTTCATCGGTCGGAGCATAGACTTGTATGATATTTAGATTCACAGGGCTTGCTCTCATTTTTATAGTTATTATCCGATCATTGAATGCTTCATGTGCAATTACACTATTACAATGTTTATTATGTATCGCCACCCCATTTTTATGTTTTGTTTCACGTCCAGAAAAGAGTATACTACATTATTGTTCCCACTTGTAAAGTATCCACTTCCTTTCAAATGTGTCTCCGATATCTCAACAATGGTGAATTCCGAAATTTCTTGTTCAACAATAGCAAGTTTTCCAGCTTCATTCAAGCCACGAACGTTCCAAGTTCAACGTGCATTGGTTTAATTCCAGTAGCATATTTTCCGCGAGATGCCTGGTTTCCCGCATCCACGTGGCCGGTCACTAATTTAAAATACCTAGGGTCAAATATTACCTCAGAGGGAGACACACAATGTGATATAGACTACCGGATCCAAATAGCGTGGATGAAATGGGAGCAATTAACTAAGGTACTATGCGACAAAATAATTCCGACACATCTTAAAGGGAAGATTTATAAAACGCTTATTACACCTGCAATGTTATAGGGGGTTGATTAGCTGGTTGATAAGACCAAAAATGGAACAAAAGCTCCACGTAACTGAAATGAAAATGCTATGCTGGTCACTCGGCCACACACTTCTTTGACCGTGTCAAAAATTATGACATAAGAGAGCGTATAGGCGTTGCACCTATACAGACGAAATTGGTATGGTCGTATCATGAGGAAAGCTGACAGAGGCCCAGTAAAGACGTTAATGGAGTACGACCCCGGAGGAAAGCCGCCACAAAGCCGACCAAGAAGACGATGGATATGTCAACAACGACGCGGTGGAAGTTGGTGCTGATATCGCAAGAAATGGAGAAGAACGTGCTATGAAGCGGACCCCTACAAGAGGAAGAAGCAGGAATATTTGTTTTGTAAATACACTTTTTATTTATGTATTTAGTTATTGTTAATTTAATTTCGGGATAGACGAATTAGCTTCCGATTTTACGTCGAATAAACAAAATGATAATGTTAAACCTTTTTTTGGGGAGTGTCTAATAATATGTTTAAAAAAAAAAATTGTAACTGACTGATGTAGCCGATAAACAATTAATATACAAGTAGCGACAGATATTCGGGAGAGAACATGTTTTCTTCGAATTATACAAACTGTCAAAGAAAATTAACGATTCAATCTGCGTTTATTGTTGTGCCTATTAACGTAGAATCGCCTAGATTTAAGGTAAATATTTTCAGCGATGGATCAAAAATAAAAAATAAAAGTGAATTCGTTATTATCAAACTCGCGCTTAAAGGTAGCCTAATAGAAATTAATCGATCGTTAAATGTATACACGACTGATGAGAACGTTCGATATATTCCTGGAACATTAATAAGAGCAAATAAGCTTATCTGGCATTTATAACGAAAATAAATATTTAAACTATTTCCTAATTCGGGTTTTTCCCGCTTGTAATAATAACATTTATTCATATGTTTCACGCTACAGAATTAACGACTAAACTCCGCCTCATTTCTATATCCGTTTTAATTTCTTTTTATTTATTTATTTCGTAATTATTTCGTAAATGAAATAACGATTATTTTTAATGATCATGATAGTAAAATACATGCGCTTCGATTTAGTTATGCCGTTTAAAATAAATGCTAGTAATTGCTCTACATCGCTATTTCACATTAATTACATTAACGATGTATAATACAAGTTAACAATTACGTCGTCGAACGCAAAACACTGAGGGTGACCCAGAGTAGGCGGACGTTTTTTGTTTTTTTTGAATAGCGCACTTAGTAAGACTGCTAACAAGGCCAACCGCGTGCTTCACGTTTAGAAAGAGGGTTTCGGAAAGAATTCAAAGTTACGCGGTGTAAACCTGCACCATTTCGTAATTCAGTTTTAATAAGGTGGATTGAAAACTTTAAAAAAAAAAAATGGTTCGTACCCAAACTTGCATCGATTTCGGGCAGCGATTATTCGGAATCTCGGACGGGCTCTGCTACTGGTCATTCAGCTTCTTTAAAACCGTCGAGAAAATCGCTGTGTATTACTGGAAGACTTGAAATTTCATCCTTATAAACTGGTAATAACTCGGGAATTAAAAACTATCGATCATGCACAACGAAAACTTTTTATCGAAACAATGGCGAAAAAAAATCGAAGACGAAGAGGTCGATTTAAACAATCTTTCGATAATCGTTCAAGCTCATTTTCAGCTATACAGATTCGTTAATAAACAGAACTGCTGCTACCTGGTCCTAATCTAATCCGAATTTAATCGAACAGGAGCTGTCACACAGCAAGCGACGAATCGTCTCGGTTAGATTGGCGAAGTGGGGAGAATAGCTAGGCTTTATTTTTTTCACTGATACTGCCAACGGAACGCGCTGCATCGAGATGGTCAACTCGTTTTTGCTTCCCTCACTTAGTCATTTTCGTCGTCTGGCCCGTAGACGGTTTCAACAATATGGTGCGACGTGTCACTGTTCGGCAGAAACTTTGGTAACTGCCGCCCTGCTCGCCAGATTCGACCGCTTAAGATATTTTATGGGGATAAGAGCCGCGTTTACGAAACACGCCCACTAAATCTGGAAGAGGTGAAAACTAGGATTTTTGAAGAAATTTCAAAAATTCAGCGACCTATTCACGAAAAAGTGTTCGAAAATTTTATAAATAGACCGAATGAATATATTGTTACGAATGGCGGTGATCTAAACGATATTGTGTTCCACAAATGATTGTACGCTAATCACTCGTTTTCTTATTTTTAAATAAAATTTCATTTTTAGTTACAAAAAAAAAAAATTCACACTTCTCTGGGTCACCCTATACTTTTATTGCAAGTTACGCTAGTTCTGAAACTTTCGAAATAGACGAGATAATTGCGTCTTAAGAAGTAGTGTAATTTTAATATTAAACTTTTTTCACGTGTATTTACTTGTAAATAATAGTAATTATAATAGTAGTAATTTGAAGAGTGTGGAATGTATTTTTATTAAAATAAACCACCAAAAAGAAGTTATAATCTTGAATTAATATTTTTTCATTTCATATTTTTATCTTTTTAAATATTCACTCGATAATGGCGTAACATCCGAAAAGCTTTGTGACTTTTCATAAAGAAAAAACTTTTAGTGACCTTAACTCCTTTTTCCTTGTTTATTGTAATAGTAGTAGTAACCATAATATATGTACATACACGTGTATATACTGGAACTACTGTTGATAGAATAACAATTTAAATATCAACTTCTACGGGTAACAAATCTTGTCAGGTCATGTGAAATTGTCAGCCTACTTATATAGAGTTCCATATTGCGAGTACTTTATAATAACTTGGAACACATTGTGTTTGAATGTCCAGCTTTTGCTTTTCAGTGTGTTAAATTTAAGATCGATAAGATGAATTCCTGCCGCTTGAACTATACAAACCGATATGCCTTCCTTAAATTCTCACACAGCGTAATGCGGCATAAATTTTCTATCATGATTTAAATTTTCAATTTAACCTTGTAGTAGGAAATCTTACTTCAAACGCAAATCCATTATATTGGACAACTGATGGTCGACTTCTGCTGCATTAGGACCTATTTTTACACCGTATAAACACTTGGAGAAATAGCATAATTATTGATATTAAACTTTTTCTCTTTTCATATATATTCACTTTTAAAATAGTAATTATAAAAGTACTAGTAGTAATCATAATGTGTGCACATACATAATTATATATAATTATATATATATATATATATATATATATATATATATATATATATATATCGACTTTTACTGACACGGCGATTATTAATAATAATAATAATTTAGGTTACACGTTAAAAAATAAACAAACATATTTTCATCTGTCCGCTAGTATTAGTAACATGTCGATGTTTAGTGAATTTTTAATCAATTATGATGTAATTTTGATTGAAAAAAGCATATCGAAGCAATCTTTCCGATTAATGTCGAACGTTTAATATCGAAAAACACCCGTTGAAGAAACTTGGGTATTAAAATGATTTCAGTAGAGATAAGAGCACGAATAGGAAAAGCAAGGAAAGCTTTTCTTAACCTGAAAAACTTGACCAGTCGGAACGATTTGAAATTACAAAATACGAATACGTCTACTCTGAAAAATCGAAGCTTTTGAAATGTACGTTTATCGCAGTAAAAATATCGTACCTAGATCACGTGACCACTAGAGAAGTGCTGAATAAAATTCAAGTTGAGGTGCCCGAACCAGAAAGTTAAAATGCTATGGACACACGCATAGACGCGCAGAATCGCCTGTTCACTCTTGTACAATATGGTGAAATTATTGACCGTAGAAAATATGGTACGAGAAAACATTCATGGAAAGCAGATATGAGAAGATGGTATGAAATATCAACACCCCAACTTCAAGAGACGTACAGAGATATTTACGCGCCGACTTTTAACTCGAGATGATGTAACAAGAGGAAGAAGAAATCAAAATAATTAATTATCATCGGTAAATATTTCTAATCAGCGTTATAAAGTTAATCAATAAATTTTGAACAAAATCAATTTCACTTATTAAGATAAAGTGTACAAGACGAATTATTACAAAAATCAAGTGCGTGTATATAAGTTGAACAGCGCAAAATGAGATAAACTTTACACAGGTGAAACGGGTAAGCAAATAAACGCCAGATTAAAGAACATTTAGAGCATCGTTTAAAAATGAAAATAGCGATAAATCATTATAATATGGTGAACACTGTACGGAACAAAAACGTATTGCAGAATGTATCGTAGATAACTGAATGAAATTTGAAATAGGAAACTGTTTTTGAAAAATTATAATTTCGACAACGAAATAACGTTAAAGTCAGTTTTATAAGGAAGGTTTTTGTATTATTTTGCATATATATACTGACAATTATTTAACTGGAAATGGAAAAAATTGAAATATTTTTTCCTGTTGAAAAAATTTCGCCTGAAATGATATTAAAAAACAAAAGTACGCATATTAGAGTACATTTTACATACAATAAATATGTGTGTATAATATTATTAACGAGTACTAACGAAATTTAATACAGGCATAATAAATTTTTTTTGAAACAAATATAAAACATTTATTGATTTTTGAGAAAATAATCTAATACGTTTTGTGCATTGTATTTTTTAACATCAAATTTTCAACAAATTTATCATCTATTTTGTGATTCATTTCACCATCGACATACGCATCTAAATAATTTCACGATGTTACTCATTTCGCATGTCGTGGGAACAGGAATTGCATTGTTTATCTCATTGCCTAATTCGTCGCCGCTTTGACCAGTCTCCAAATATCTCTGTCTGCCAGAATTGGAGTTGTATATGCATTATCACCGATGATACTGTAGAACAGTTCGATAATATAGAAACTTGAAAATACGGTGTTTGTCTTTTTCAGTCAACATATAGGAAAACAACAAGTCGTCAGAACAGTAACTCCTACGGTTTTAAGAAATAAGGACGAATCAAATCGAAATCTTTTCGTGATTTTTTGAGGGTTAAGAAAAAATTGTACGAACTCCAGTTTGTCGGAACCGCTTCATTATTTTATGTTAACCGATATTTCATCAAAAGCGTTTTCGTGTTAAACATATTTCACTGTATATTATATATATATAAGTTGCAGTGTATTATTCCTGATGAATTGGTGTGTTTTCAATGATAGGATACAAGTGTAGTTACCATTTAGTAGATTTCGTTTTTTAGTAACAGTTACATAAGACGTTAGTTTATATACGTGATAAATTATCGAAAAACTATTAAATATATAATTTTTAGCGATTTAATTTTGTGTTTTTACTTCTGTATGCTGTGTAGTGTACTCGTCGTGTATTAAAAAAATTGAATTAAAAGAAAATATATTTATATATTTGCATAAATATATAAATAAATAAATAAAAAGTGTATTTTTACCATTAAAATAAACAATTATCATCTACACGTACCGAAATAAAACGAAATTCTTCCCGTGTATCGCGATATAAGTAATAATATAAATAAAAGAAGCTTAAAATAGACTGCAAGAAAAACCACCACCAAAACCTGCATGAAATAAGTATTGAATAAAATGGAATATGAGATAACATCAGAGTAGCAACGAAGAGAAAAATTAATAACTATATAGCATAAAATAAACTTAAACTTAAATAATAACTATATAGCATCAGGAAATCATAATAATGTATGTTTAATTCTTTTATGTTTATATTTCTTATATTTTAATTGTAGACTAGTACGAGTGTAGTCTCCTATATTGTTTATAGACGCGCTTAGGGTAAAATCGTTAAAAAATTTTTTGGTTCGCTGATTTATTACTCGATGCACATATGGTAATTTCAAAAATCTGTGCATACGAACTATTCTAGCATAAAACGGAGCTTTGAGAATAATTCTACAACATTTATTTTGCATGGTTCGCAATTTAGATAAGTTTATAATTATAAGATATTCATATATTTACATACGCGTGTATTACGCCTCTATTTAACACTATTTACCGTAACTGTTGTATCGATTAAATTATAAGCAGGGAAACATATATATTTTTTTAATTTCTACTCGTCTGAGCATTCGTTCGATTCGTAATTAAAAATTCGAATATTAATTAAAATGCTATTTACTCGATAGTACGTAATATTCGTTTTTAATATCGTTAGAACTAAATTAATTTTTTCATCGCCATTTATTTTCCTATTTCAATTTGTTATCGTTGAGCAATAAACGACTTCTAACGATCGCAATCGTGTAATTACGAAAAAGGTAATTACGTCATTTTGAAATATTTCGCCATAAAATAAGGAACGAATATCTGAAATTACGCCACCCGGCGTAATTTTAACGTTTTATAAATTATTCGATATACGTAAGTTTTAATATTCGGTAATTTTACATTCTGGCTGTGAACAACGTGTACTCGCGAAAAAAACCCAACACGTAATATACGTATTTCCTTTTCATTTAAATAAGCTAATAAAAATGGTGCATTAATTAAATTTGATGACTCGCTTATCTGTAGCTTATTTCTTATCAATTTGTACATATTTTATATTTACTTATATTATACTGTAAAAAGAGGACGAAGTAAAGTAAATTCTTTTCGAATTAAGCATTTTTAAATATACATTGAATTTGCGATTTATGTACATATTTTATATCAGCTTTGATTTGACCAAAAGAATAAGATGTAGGAAATTCTTATACATTGAGCATTTTTAGATATAGGCTGAATTTGTAATTTATCAATTTGAACATATTTTATATTAACTTATACTGTAAAAAGAGGACGAAGTAAAGTAAATTCTTTTCGAATTAAGCATTTTTAAATATACATTGAATTTGCGATTTATCAATTTGTACATATTTTGTATTAACTTTTATTAGACCGTGAAGAGGAAGTATAGCAAATTATTTTTTCAAATTACGTTAAGCATTTTTAGATATAAATCATCTGAATGGAATGTAGGTGCGTGTAAATATTGCGCGCGGTTGAAAAAATGAAAGGTCGAATTAATTAAAAATGATTTCAGAGGTCGGCTGGCTATTATTACGATAGCGTTTAAATTGAAGCGAACAATTATCGTATCGAAGCGACATCAATTAACGTAGTTTATTTATATCCGAAAAAAATGGACGAAATTTAACAGTTGATTCAAATTTTTCGTAATTCAAACCGGACACGCCCCCTAACGCAATTCGACACGTACACATACGAACGTTATAAAATATTTCAAGTTTTTCTTTCTCATTTACTCGAACGAAATTAAAACGAGATTTAAATGTATATTCGATTCTGCTTTAAAATGAAATCATCGATCGTAGTAGTAGTAATTAATCTATCGCGTACTAATAAGTACGAATGAAAATAACGGTTATAATAAAGACAATTTAATTTTTCCTCAGCGTTCTATTGTAGACGGGAAGAGTAAATTATTTTTTTTTAACTAGCGACGTTAATTTGTTTTGACCGGAAATTAGAATACATCCGTACTAAAAAATATATTTTTTTTAAATTAATTTATACGGAACGTTTATTGCGTACGCTTGATAATGACGTAACTGAAGCGTTCGGCAAATAAAATAATTCTATGGTGATTAAACTGTGTTTTTATTTTCTTTTATTAATTCATAAAATCACTACTCACCGATATATCGACGAATATAAGGCACTAATGTACGTTAAGATATTATTCGTCGATTTTTTTTTTTTTCGTTATACATACGTTTAAAATATCTATTCAGTTAGTTTATAATTATAAAAACTTATTTATATCTATTTTTTATTATATAAGTAAATATTTATATTATATATATATATAAATAAAATATTATTCATGTAACATGTGTATTAAGTATGTACGTTGCATGTGTACATATATATGTGTGTGTATTAGTTGCCGCTACCATTCGACTATTTATTTTATTAAGTACACTTATTGTATGTAAAATGGATAATTATTAAACGTTTTCTACTGAGGGCGAAAATTGTAATTGTATTTTCGAGTAATTTACCTCTACAGCCGTATTTAAATAAATAAATTAATATAGACTTCTAAAGAATTTTAAGTCTAGGATAAGGCTGATCTTATTTTAAGAAAATATGTTGTATTTAAAAATTATCACACAAATCTACGCTTACACATGCTGTTTTCAATTCTTCGTTTTGTGCGCATTCAATCTTAATTGTCAAATCACGTCATTTAAATATGTTGCACAAATGTATCACGATAAGTTTTCTGCTGAATGTAAGCGTTGCCCCTTTTCTTCCATTTATGGCGATGTCACATCTACTTTAAACCGACTGACCTGTTTATATCGTCCCACCATCTTGTGTTCGGCCGACCACAACTTCTTTATCCTCGGCAGTTATTCCTTTATTCGTTTCGTTCACCTGGAAACATTTCTTCTTGATGGCTTGCCTAGTTCCATTTCAGCTGTGCTGCACCTTCTACAGCAACCGATAGTTTAGTCTGCTGTCTTATCCACGAAATGACTTTCTTGTATGATACTTTAATCTTCAAAATTACTGTTTCGAGTTATGCACGTTATATTTCGTCAGTTTCCATGTTTTCTGTCCACACGTAAGCACGGGAAAGATGCACCGTTCATACATCTTCCTTTTTTTTTAGTCCGTTGGGTGTATTTCTATTCTTAAACACCTTGCTCAACTTTCCAAAGGCTATCCAAGAGAAATGCTTTCGTCTTTTTACCTCCTTAACCATTGCTTCATTTTCTATGGTAATTACTCGACATATATATATATATATTTATATATTTATACCGACCTATTATCTACCCATCTATTTTTATTTGTAATTTCGCATACGTATTTGTCACGACTTTAGTTTTGTTAATGTCTATTATTAATCATACTTTTTTTTTAGAACAGTTTTAAAAGTCAGTATTATGTTCAGCAAGGTATCTCAAAGTTGTTGATTAATACAATGTCGTTAACGAATCTCAGACGATTGATTTTCTTTTCATCGAGATACCTTTAGACTCGTAAACCAATTTTTTGAACATGTCAATGTATGGATGTGATCATGCATTGTCGATTTGTAATAATGCTTATGTAGAGCTTATGAATATGTGACAATAAGTTAATAGCCTGTAATGTTACAGCTTGGTCCTATCACCCTTTTTGTGTATCAGTATTACGTCTGCCATAACTGCGGTATAAAATTCTCCTTTAAGTATTTATTAAACTGGTCTTTTAATAAAACCAATAGCTCCTCGTTTCCTTCTTTAATTATTTCTGGGGCTACAACATTGTTAATTTTCATTTTCTTCAAAGCGTACGAAATTTATATTATTAATATGTTACTCCTTAATTTCAGTCATTGCTAATAGATCTTTTAATGTAGATCTATCTTTTATATCATATGGATCTGTACGGAATTTTACATTGTGTTGCCTTATATGACTTCTCATTTGTTTTCTACTTGTTCAATTTAACTCATTCACTTTAATTTTGATCTTCGTCTACTTTTAGTTTTCTTCTTCGTGCTAGTAAATCGTTCGTCGCGCCGCTTATTTTATGATTCACTTTTTTTTAATGGTACACCTTTGCCGCTTTTTTCACGATTTTAGTATAAGTACTCCTGATTGTTCATTTATGCCGGGTTTTTAAATTTTTCCGATTTTTATATTTTTGGTTCTTCTTGATATTTGCTTCTGTTTTATAATAATGTTTCGGAGTGAATTGATTTTGGTAAATTTCCTTCCACAAGTTCTTTTTCCTATAATTTTGCCTTCTAGCATACATGACTCATCCAGTTTAGGCACGTTTTCTTTATTCTATTCATTGATATATTGACACTACTCAGTGCGTTATTATTTTTCAGAATTTTGAAAGTTATGTCAAATTCAAGTCTCCTATTTAAATTAATCATGATTAAACTAAAGAATCCATAATGCGCTAGTTTCTCCTTGCCTTTCGCATGGTTTATAGTTTGCCTTCTCCTTGTCACGAGCCACCCTTTTTTTTGGAACAGCCGCTCTTGGCTGACTACGCTGCTTAGACTTGTCTAGCTTGGATGGCAGTAATCACATTAACGCCAGCCTACCTCTAAGCATCTAAGCAATCATCTCCTCCATCCCATCAAGATAGTGCCCACGAATAGGATAAATATAAAACTGGCTAGTGATTTTTGGAAGAATAAATAAAAATTTAGCTTCAGACGGGAAATGATAAAATTGTGTGTTTTTTTAACCGGATGCTAATGCGCGTATTATGTTTTCCAGGCGAATTAGAAATGGTTACCGATCATCAGTCAAATACGAGCAAAAATCGAAGATACGCGGAAATTAGGGAAGGCTGTCTATTATTGTACAAGCTGGAAGATGAAAGAAAAGTATTCGATTTTCGTATACTTTTACGCAATCTGAATCTTAAGATCGATCCAAATTGTCTGGACCGGTTCAGTCTGGCGAAACGCGGAGACGTAACCCCGGTTGCCACTTTTCAAGTAGGTAAATGAAAAAATATTATTATAAAGAAATTATGAATAGGCTACTGTTCAAAAAAATATGACACGTCAGAAGGCTACAAGTTAACAAACATGTTGAGAGAACACTAAAAAGAAAGCAGAAGATTTAAGGTATTATTCTAAGGAAAAGAAAGCGGTTTGAGACTTCAAAGAAATAGCATACAACAATGTCTATACAAATAACCAACGAGAACAAGACGATTCATATTTGCAGATGATCTGGCAGTGGCAGCTCAAGATAAACCTCATACATAGGCCCATGAGCACTTATAGCGATTAGTTGTGATTTTAGATGGCTATTTTAAGAAAAACGCATTAAACCCAACCCAGCTAAAACGGAGTTTATGCCTTTTAAAAAAACAAAAAGCAGGGAATGTGAACTGGAACGGATATCGGATAAAATACAATGTAGATCCAAAATATCCAGGAACTTTAATTTACGCTGAAAAAGCACTGTGAAGTGCTCAAGAAAAAGACCAAACCTCTGATTGATAAGCCAGCAAAACGTCGGAAACAATTCTGGTAACGAATGACCGCAGCTGGGAATGACGATACCCTGTTGCATACTATCATCAGCTGGCAAAGGGGAGAGACTCTGAACAGATTACATAAAATTTACGGACGAACAAAAAAAATTTAAAGAAATTGAGGTTAGGAGATTCAAAATGGTGAACACGGTGAGGAACGAACATCTGTTTAAATTAACCTCTACTAGGAGTTGATATAACAGTTGACAGTTTGTGTGCTCCACAATTTACTGACTGAGGAGCGGTAAAGCTGAATGATTTCTGAGAAAGAAAAATATGAGGTTTTAGATTTGGATAAGAAGAAGATTATTTTCTTTTTAATATTCTCCTCGAACGTAAATTAACAGGGTAATTAGTACCCGAGGCGTTGTAAGTTTTAATAGTTTCGAACGTGAACTATTCCATAAAACCGTTATAAATAACGAAATTATAAATTCGATTTAGTGAAACCCAAAATTACCACGATATTAACCCCTACTGAGGCTAAATATATCAAGCGTTAAAGTACGTTTTTATCAACATCATCCAACTTTATCAGTTCTTACTCTTACCGATTCGAAAACCTGTTCAACCGCTCTAAAATCTCTTTTAATCCCCACGTATCGCCTTATTTATATAGAATCCGAATTTCAGTTTCCTCGCTGATAGAATCTGGTATTTCCGGTAGATTCTTGCGGATTCCCGGACATTCCGGTATATTTGGCAATACCTGATGCAGAATTCGAATATGGGCGTGCTCATTCCATATACACCTTTAACAGATCTTTTGTGTGTCTCATTAAATTTTCTCGTAAAGAATATTGAAATAATATTTGGCCTAATCCTTATCTAGCTCCATATTACAGATCGATTCGAATACCCATAAAATCGTAGTTTAGTGATATAAAGGTACAAAATAACATATTTAGATGTTTCATTACTATTTTATGTAGATTACGATTTGTAAAAAATCCGTATTTCATCCTCCCTATAAAATAATCTTATAAATTCTCCTTCCGATGACGACAAAATAGCAGATGCAGATCTCGTGTATTTTTGGAATGTTCTTACTACAACTCTGAACGATATTTATTATATAATAAAATTATATCACCTAAAGTATTATTACCAATAAATATGTCTTACCTACTTATGATTAAACACGTCCATGTATATTTAGCTATTTATAGTTATATTGATCAACTATTAATTCATGTTTAATATATCCATTATATAATTTTATACCAATTTGGGAGAAAAAATCCTGTGCCAATTATATAATAATAATAAAAAAAAAACCTACATGCCCGATGTATACATTTGGGTACACTATTTTTTACAGCATGAATAAAATAATATACACGTTACCGATTAAGTGTGTTAATATAAATAATTGCTTCATAATTTACTAATCACGTATGCCCAATGTATACTTTCGGATACCCCCTAATTATCTTTTTACGTATTAAGTCGGTTTAAACAAATCAAAAACTCAATTCGTCCATGTGGAGGAATAAAAAGGTTATAACTAAAACACCGATGTAGAATATCTCGAAAACCTACCTAATGTGTAAACCATGAACGAATTCCCATTCTGTCGAAAAATAGTTCTTAAAGAAATCGTATTATCCTATCAGGACATAACCCTTGAAGAAATCGTTATAGAAAGAGATGGAATTTTCTTATCCACTCCGGGTTATTATTTTTCCGGATGAAATACCCCGACTTCATATGCATTTGACAATATTATACATGATGAAACGCGTTACTTTCGTTTAATTTCTGAACCAGTCTTCGTTTTAATATTCAACTTTAATCTCTCTCTCTCGAGATGTCTGCGATTTCTTGATTTACTTTATAATTCCCCTCTTACAAACACCTACATATACATAATATATATATATAAACATTTACTGATTTCTATTTTCTATCTTCAGGTACCCGAAGGACAAGACAGTTGCAGATGGTTGAAAAATTTAGCTATGCAGATTATAATCAATACGCCGTTAAACGCGGTCAAATTTTTAGACGTACTAGACATCGTGGAAGAGTACAAAAAACGACAACTCATGCAACAGCGTCGTTATCAAACGCGTAATAACGACCTACTACGAATGAAAGCTCGATTACAGGATCGTGCACAAATCAGACGAGAAGACGACAGCCGTTCTAGAAAAATCGAATTCACATCCAATCGTTCGAAATTATCGCAACAGCAACAACAACAGCATGAAGAAGATCAACCGGATTTAACGAGATACTTAACCGCTGAAAAACACATCGCATCTAACATACAATCCGGCAAACAACAACAAGTACTATTACCGGATGTAGTATCCGCTACTTTAACTTCAATTCCTCGTTACGAATGTTCGTCGCCTCCAATTTCGTTACCGACAACCGTCGCTTCAGATTACTTTCGTAACGCCGATGACGTCGGCAACGATCACCACGTCTCGATAAAACAACATCGCGATTATCGAGATTCACGAGAGCATCTACTAGCCGACTTGCTGACCAGATGTCAGACTAACGATCGATACGTTTCGGTGAGTGAGAAACGCGTTCTATTCGAATCGTTAAGTCGTTTCTCTTATAGCGTTGATAATCTGATTCGTCGAAATAGCAATAACGAACGAAGATGCGATATCGTCTCGCCAAAATATCACTCGTTGCACGATTTAAACAACGTTAATACCGTAACTTCGGTCAAAGACATGTGCAGATATTTCGAAAAGCCATCCTCTCTTCATAATTCCTGGATGATCCCGGAACAAACGGCCTGAGCGTAAACAAGTTCTATAACGAATTAAGTTAAACAATTATATAATAGATTATATTATATATATATATATATATATATATATATATATATATATATATATATAATTCCCCGTATGAATAATATCGTTATTGAGACGATAGCTTCTGAATTGTCTAACTGCATCTTTTGCGATTTATGGAATAACGCTTATTAGGCCGTCTTCCAACGGTGTGGTAATTTCGATCGAAAATTGAAAAAAAAAAATAAATCGGTAATTATTAAACTAAACAAACCTTCCAACAGTTGACGTTAAATTTAGGCAAAAATTAATAATAGAAGTTGTTTAAAAACTTTGAATTTAGTTTATGTTTATTATTTATTTCTTATTTATACTATTATTCGGTACGATGATTCATTTGATTAAAGATGGAAAGAAAATCGTTAAAATTAACGATTTATATATTTCGTCGATTTAATCGATCAATTAACCAATAATAATAATAATAGTAATAATAATAATAATAATGAGACATTCCCGCTGGTAGTTTATCAGGATTCGTTCAATAATTTAGCGAATTATCTCGTTAGAGGAAAAACGATAATTTTTCAAGGTTCTGCGGTTTTTAAACGACACGTATTTCATTTCGGAATTTGAATTTTTTTTCTAAGCGTACGTGCGCAGATATTTCGAAAAGCAGCATTTCCGGATGATCCCGGAATGAATCGTCTGAAAGATTTGATTATTAATTCCCTTCTCGTGGAACATCGGTATTCTTTATCAGAATGTAGAAAATTATTTCGTCAGAGGAAAAATTATATTTTTCAACTATTTCGCGATTTTTACAGAGACACCTATTTGATTTAAGAAATAATTCGGTTTTTTTATTAATTAACAGCTCAGTTAAAAACTGTATTTTTACGAAATTACGTCATTATATTCCGATCAATATCTTTTCATATTTATTCGTCATAACAGCTATAATAGAAACGTACAGCGAGCTTATTGTCCCCTAATAAAATGCCCAAAATATACAAAATTATACAATATAAAAATAGCAATCTAATAATAAAAGGACGAGTCATAGACGTGTTTATGTATATTATATGTCTTTTTATTAAAAACATTAAATTGAAAATCATTTTAATAATTAATAACAATGTTTTTCGGTAGTTACGCCATTTTCAAGTTAAAATAAAAATAAATAATAGTAAATAAACATTTAACAACAATAAGAAAAGTAATATATGAAAACAAATAACTAAGATTTAACGCATTTATTTCAAATCATTATTATACTCCAGATATACATCTTATTTTCATTACGATATATATATATAATATACATATGTATATTATAAATATATATATACACATTTATATAGGTATATAATAGATATAAAATTTATCTAATTGATTATAATGTAGTTCCTCCGCACCATTTAATTTTGTGTTACCTTCATGCTTGAGCGTTGAAAAATAAAAATTATTTTGAACTTTGAATCGAATTCTATTAATCCTAATATGCGACAAATCATATTACACGTTATATACGCTTTAAAACTGTTGTTAATGTGCAACTTAACGCATTACAATCGTGCATGGATCTTAATTTGCAAGAGTATTTTAATTAAAAATTCAACCCTGTATTTCGAACCCTGCGTTGCATAATATTGCTGATATTCAATAAATTCTATGACGCATTATATACGCTTTGAAAATGTTGCTAATATGCAATTTTAGGCATTACAGTGATTTTTTAAAGAAAATTTTTATTATATTAGCTACAATTTAAATGTAATCCTGTGTTCTTATCTATGTGTTTACCTGTGTTCTTATCTATGTGTTTAAATTAAATCCTGCGTTTTCAACCGTAGGTTTTTTCATCATTATTATGCAAATCATCGTTATCGTCGTCGTATTGTTCGTTACTGAACGACGTGACTAGCCATTATACGTTTATTTTTATGTACAAAGTGGGCTCGCATTCAAGTCACTATTTATATGCAACGCAGATGTGCACGCGTATGGTGTTATACGGAGTGTGGTGCCTCAGCCTCCAGAATTGTTTCGATGACATAGTTGCTAGAGTACTCGACTGTCAAATCGTCTAAAAACAATTCTATGCAACGTTGCAATTTAAAATTGTTACACAATTATCATAAATTTCGTAGTGACATTTCGTGTTTAACTGCATTGATTAAATTTTGGGTGTCGGAGAAATTGTTTAATTTAAAAATAAATAAATCACAATAACCTATTTGAAAACATTTCCATTTTAGACGTAGCGTATTTGTTCGCACTGCTTACAAAATTAATATTGTCTTCCGGATGAAATATTTGTAGCCGAAAAAGGAAGACATATCTATATCTATATCTATCTATCATATATATATATGTTAAAATGATACGCGATACTGATAATTTCGTTAAATGAATATCTACAATTAAAAATACGTTTAAAAAGATTTTTCACATCGATTAAAACGTCAATTATGAACTTTCTAATGCATTTCTTTTATTTTTAAAATTCAGATATTCGTTTAGGAAATTAGTAGCGTGAAATATTTTCGGTAAAGTAGTAAAGTTCGCGGAAAAATGAAACTTTCTCAACGCTGACATTGATCTATGGAGTCCAAATATTCGAGAATTATCAAAAATTACGTTAAATAAACCGCATTATTACAATACGATCGCAACGTATAAAATTAAAATTTTAATAGCAAACTTTTAGACGAAATAAATAATTTAAAAATATACAATATTATTATTTTCTTTTATTGCGAGCTGTAGGTAGATGCATTATAGAAGCGAATTTTTCCCTTTACCCGTCGAATGTTGTAAAAGTATCTCTCGCGCAATTAATATAGCAGAATCAGAGTTAAATTGTGGTACATTAATTTGCGCAGACTTATTTAGTTCCGTCAGATGTATACAGAACAGACGCGAACATCAACATCCCCACCGCGAAAACTGTATTAGAAAAAAGGTTTATTTATCGGCGTCAAATTGTACTGGCAGAGATACCACGACACAACAATATTGGAGTCAATAACTAGGCTGACACAGCGACAGCGGAATCGTGTAATATAACGTCAATTCCGTTTCTACCAACTCCGAGTTATCTCGATTCATATTCAAAATGCGATAACGACGAAAGCAATGAAACGTTTCACTCTTCTTCCTCACCGTGACACCACCATCATAAACTCGGTAATGTTTGACGTCCACGCTAAATTATATGCTTGTTTACAAAATAAGAACCGCCGTCCCATGCTGCATGTAATAATCCCTTTACTATCGTTTCATAACCTCTAACTTCCTGTTCAACTTATACTTCCCCCCCCCCGATAATAATCCTTAAGATCCTTCTATTCCACAATAATACAAAGTTTCTTCCTTTAATCTAGTACAACACACTTCTGTCCGTGACTATAATAGTAGTCGAAGAAGAAGAACTAAATAATTATTCATTCAACCGAAAATGTACACGAGCAAAAAGAAACGTTTGTCAAAAAACTGTAAAAAATATATTTACCGCGTATTAAAATTATAAATTTTCTTCCCACGTCCAAATTTGCAAAAAAATAAAAATAAACCAAATGCGTTAAATATATATATAGTCACATGCGATACACATAAACACACGCATGTACACGTGCTAAATTTGTAAAAGAAAGTCAAATTTGTAAAGTAAAATATATAAATAAATCGACGTTTGGTTTAATTCGAAAACGTTGTAAACAAACTGCGCTATCTACAGACTTTATATCCAACCACTCCGAACATTAAGATGATTTATATTTGCACTCGTCATTAGTATTCTTAAAAAGCAATTTCCTATATTTTTAATTACATCCGCGAGTTTTTTCCGGAATATTGTATGACGACACTAGAAATCAGGTTTATTATAATCGAATTTAGAAACGAGATATATATATATATATATATATATTTTTTTTTTTTAAAGAATACTAATGACCACTGCAAATATAAAAATATAAGTTATTGGAATGTTCGGAGTGGTTGGATATAAAGTCTGTAGATAGCGCAGTTTGTTTACAACGTTTTCGAATTAAACTAAACGTCGATTTATTTATATATTTTACTTTACAAATTGACTTCCTTTTACAAATTTCATACGTGTACATCTGCATGTATGCGTATGTAATCATATATAGCGAGTGAGAGAGATTATGAATGCAGAATGCTAAACTGCACTCGAGATGTAATGCTACGGAAAATGAGTGAAGAGTAAATAACTTATTCCTTTTCATTCCCTAAACTCTGATCATAACGGTTTCGAAATCGTTCGATCCAACTGAAAAATGGCCTTCTACGTCTCCTTACAAATAATCCAACGTCGAATAAATCGCCGGGCAGCCAATGGCCGACGGAATAAGTAATTTTAATAAGACGTAGCCGTCATCTAACTAAGATGACGTTAACGATTATTGAAATAATTAAATTTCACGGCGGGTATGCTTGTACCGTCCATGTATCACCAACGACGAGTACGCGAACGCCGACAAGCGTATCGTCTGTAAACGATCATTACTCCGTCTATTTAGACAATAATAATAATAATAATAATAATAATTTTTTCATAATAAATACGGTCAGGAAATTGTCTTATTTCCATGACGACCTTCTTAACGCGACAAATACCGCTGCTAACCCGTTTAAAACTGCTCACGTCCGAATGATCATCAAGGTTTTTCACGTTTCACAATCGTATAATCTAAAACGCGATAGTAACGAAAATTACGATCGTAATACTACGTATAGAGTGGAGAATATTAAACATTTGAAAATGGTTGTTCATTTGTAGCTTAAGAATTAATATCTATTAATTAATATTAGAATACGACTGATAGAATAAAACACGTATTGCGCGAAAGACGAGTACACCAATTTTTTTGGACATATTGTAAGAGGTGAAAATCTAGAAAGAATATTACCGCTTTGCAAAGCACTACTCGCTGGACTGATGACGTGATGTTCGAATTTAATACGGTAGCAAAAGCGGTCACTACAGCTCAGAACCGGAATCTATAGGGAGGAGCACTCGCAGGTCATAACGATCAGAATTGACTGAATACGGGATGGATGGATGAATGGATGGATGGATGGATGGATGGATGGATGGATAGATGGATGGATGGATGGATGGATTAATTAATATACACACAGGTTGACGACAGGATTTGGAAAAAAAAAGACAATCACTAGGCGATGATGACTACATCTTTCTTCTTCTCTTCGAATTTGGCCGGCCTATGGACCACCAATGACAAATTTATTTTCCTTTCTTACCACTTCATAGCTCCATTATGATTTTTATTTCTATCGTCCGACAATTTTTGCTGGATTCTATTATTACTTCCTGTAAAACCGCCGAGAAATTTAAATTTTATTTTTAAATTCTATCGAGTTATCTCAATCGTTATCTCTATTACATTTCATCGAAATTCTTTTTCACCTCGTGCTGGTTTTCAACTTATTTCGTCCCGTTAGTCCGTTATTACTTAGTCTCCTGAATATGCGCATAAAATGAGAAAATCTTCTTTTCCTCGTAACGTCAGAAAGCTTTTTTACTTTTTCCATTGGGCCTGTTTCTAAGCATCTCTTTTTTTCTCGGGCCGAGAATTTTTCTTACAATTTTCCTTCGTTCTTTTTTTTTTCAACATTTCAATATTTCCAGTGTCTTTCAACTCTAAGCGTTCGGCCGCACTTCGGTGTTATTATAACGTCTCAGGCATTTTTTCCTTGTATACATTGCTCCTCAGGCTGCCCATCTGCATTCTCGTTCCCCATTGCCCTGTCACTGCTCGAATCGTCCACTAGAGACTTTCCGCCAGTAGCCGCACTTGATTCACGACTGCTTATTGGTTATTCGCAGCTGGCCAGTATATCGACTGGTCATTCCACTATCCAGCACCTGTGGATGTGCCCAGAGCTCCGGATCCCAGGAGGTACATAGTACCACCGTGGGGGTTTTAATTCATTATTATATATTGTTTATTATTTTTTTTCTATTATATAAGGAAAAATCTGCAACTGACGTCAAACACAATTTTGCATAGGAAGCACCTTGATATATATTATGTGTGTGTGTATGTATGTAATTTGAAAAGTGTGGAATATAATGAGATAATGACTTAACAGTCGAAAACGTTTGTTATTTATACAAAAAAATTTAGCGATTTTAACTAATTTCTTGTTGTTTATATAAATATATATATATATATATATATAAATATATATATATATATATAGGAATGTTATTCGTGTTAGTATGGTTCATAATTAAAGATCTTGAATTTATGACTTTAACGATTTTCTTTTTATCCGTACAATATTTAATTTTTTATGTATATCGATGAATACATTGTTTGTAGAATGACCCATTAAAATTTTGGTTTAGATTGTTTAACCAATCTAGTTTTGTTAAATTTTTTGAATATCAGAAATAATTACCTGATTCTATCATTCGATCAAAAATTTATTTGACTTTCTTTATATTATTGCTATTTGTGAAATAGAATTACTCTAGATAAGATATGAACAACCTTTTTCTTGTGTTATAGATATACTTGTGGATAACTAACAGGTTTATGTAAATATTTTATATTAGGATTTATATTTTAATAACTTTTAATTTCATGTAGGAGGTTAAATAAAAAAATTCCTAGAAATTTAAACACAGAATGTAGGATGAAAATGGTTACAGAATATTTTAAAAAATCAATCAAAGACTCGTTATCTTACTCCTATTTAGAATTTGTTGGATTTAACGATTCAAGTAAATGAGTAAAAATAGATTGTGTATGTGTTGACACAAATTTCAAATTTTGGTGGAAAAGTTTTCATTACTAGTCAATGTGATTTGTGTTCCAAAAATATTCTTAAAAAGTTTTAATCTAACTAAATCGTATCGTATCGTATTGTATGATGTTGATTTATAGATCGAGCTCTAAACGGGAAAGCCAGTCTAAACTCCCGCCGCGCAGATGATGTACATCTTCAACCGTAATCCCATTTTCCGAGTATACTTCGCATTCTTCGACTATGTGTTTTATTGTTTGCATGGGATGTCCACAACAGCAACTAGCCGAGTCAGAAATACTCCACTTCTGCAGAAGATGACCGCATCTACCATGACCTAGATGAAAACAAACAACTAAATTATAAAAAACAAAAAAAAATATAAAATAATGTACCTTGATCTTCATTATTAATCCAAACTGTCCTCATGATATGCATCTATATGTTGTTGATGATGATGATATCGTATGTCTTCGGGTAGCTTAGATGTCAACATCTAGGTTTCGTAATACTTTACGTGTTAGACAGATTGCTACCCACGTGGCGTGAGGTGCACAGCACAGTTCGCCAACTGTTTCCCGTATTCTTAGCCATTGTTTATATAAACAATGTTACCGGGCGCACGACGAGGACGTGATACGGGACGCGCCCATCTATATGTTCAGTTGATGGAATGGTTGACGAGGATTGTAGAATATACAAAGTTTAAAAAATTCCACCGCTCGATGTAATTTGAGAAGCGCACCCCATTTATGGAACATACAATGAGTTAAATTTCCTGGGAGATGTGGGGACATTTATAATCGCCGTATCGTGGAATAAACTCCCAATCTCCTCCCGGTTTAATAAACGGTGTTTATCCTGGCACAAATTTAAAAAAAAAACAAAAAAAAAAAACAGATGCGTTGTGCATAATTTAATAAACCTGAAACTAAAGCACGTAAGGAAATAAACTTAATAATGTAAGCATGATCACGCAGACGGCAGAAAACCCACTTCTCTCATCACGTAACCTAAAAGAACTAAGTAATCGTCATTTAGCTTGACTAACCGTCATTTTTCATCCCATTGACTTAAATTAGCGAAAACACACTAATTTGAACCTCCAATTATGAGGCAAGAAATAGAAGTTGCATTTAAGAACCTAAAATACTGAAAATCAGCAGGTATAGACGGTACACCCGCAGAAATGTAAGAAGAAGTGAAAGAACCTGGAATAAACATATTGCAAAAGATCTATCAGAAAATATGGGAAACTTGTTAAAAATTAAAAGATGTTCTTGACCACATCACAGATCTATTTACCTAAATTTTTAGGCATAACGTTTGAATTAGTTAATAAGATTAAGTACTACTTAACCTAAATTTAATACTTATAATCTCCTTATTTTTATAGAACTATTGAAGATAAACATTAAATAGGAGACAAGCCAACAGTTGATGGGACAACTGCCTCCACAAAGAGTCAGAATTTCTCGACCTTTCGCTAACACTAGAGTCAATTTTTCTGGCCCATTTGTTTGTAAATTCGTTGGGCACCGCTCGATTAAATACAATAAAATATATATTTCTATTTTTATATGCCTTGCTATTAAAGCGGTCCACATAGAAATTGTGTCAGAATTAAGTTCATGTAAATTCATTGAAACTCTGCAGCGATTCATCGCGCGTAGAGGTAAACTGTTAAAAATGTTTTCGGATAATGGTACTAATTTCGTAGTAATTACCTTAAATTGAATAACCATGAGTTACAAACGTTTGCTGTTGCTGAAAGCTTGGATTGGCATTTTAATCCACCTTATGCCCCACATTTTGGTGGGTTGTGGGAAGCGGCTGTAAAATTTGCAAAAGTCATCTATTGCACGCGACAAAGGGAAATGTCCTTACATTTGAGGAATATGCAACATTATTCATTCGTATTGAAGCTGTATTAAATTCGCGCCCCTTATGTTCCAGTCCTGATAACTAAAAGGGTGACGAAATACTGACACCAGGTAATTTTTTAATTGGTGATTCGCTTTTGAATATTCCTAGTATCGAAACAGAGGAAATCAGCTTATCTAAACGATTATGATTGATACGCAGATGTCAAACTTTTGGAAATTATGGAGCCGAGATTATTTGAACCAGTTACAACAACGTGGCAAATGGCGTGTCATCAGATTAGTATTGATCAAAAATACCATTACCAGATATCGTTCGAATGGCCGTTGGGAAGGATTGTTGGAGTTCACCCTGGATCAGGATTGTTTAGTTCGGGTTGTAGATGTACAATCAGTTACTGGAATCCTGAGAAGACCCATATCTACTATAATAGTTCTACCTGTTGATTCTGAACCGTCGGTTCAGGGGGCGGAGTATGTTCTTGCACTTTATGCAGATAAGAACGGTTGATGTCGAATGTAATTTACTGTATGTGTGTGTGTGGGGGGAAACCCAGGTTATGCGCGTTTATGTTTGGTATGCGTGTGTGCGTAAACTTATGATCGTTGTTGTTATCGTATATATCAGACTCAGTCGTACAGGCGCGAGTATTGTCGTACGTTTTTCGTTTCGTATTATACAGTCCACTTTTTCGTTGATATTAAACGTTTTAAAATATTTCGTTTTGTATCGTTCGTATGTGTTTTTAGTATTTACAGTAGGTATACAGCCTAATTGTGCTGTAGTCGAAGTAGAAGAGAAGATAATGTCTGACTTTGTAGTACTCGCGTGTAATGACTCTTCATCTTTTGTTAAGTCATTGTCTTTACTCTAAGCTGACTATAAAGTTGATATTCTCTTCCATGCTGGTCAGTTACTCTTTTAGGACCTAAATCTGTATCAACAGTTGTATGTTTCTGCGTCAAATTCTTTTTTAGATTGGAAGTACTGCCACCTCAATAAAATAAGGTTGTACAACAAAAATTACATTTAGCCTTTTCGTTTAATTGGTTTGGAAAATACAACCAAACAATACTACGTTTTCTTAATTTTGCTATTATTCATTATTAAAAAGTGTATAATTACACTTAAGAAATTTTAAATTTGCTGAAACATTTATTAAACACAATTTTAAAATATTCAATACATTCTAGCTAAAAATAATATCTGTATTTACTAACTTATATTATTATTACGTTTATGTCAATATTAATATGTAAATAAATTCTGCATTGGTCACTAAACTTATTGGCATCATCGTTGCAATATATTAAGAAAATATATAGTGTAATATTTATCTCGTGTACTATATACTTATGCATTCATATAACTTTGCGGGGATATAAGAGCAGTGGCTCTAAAATTCCATAAATAACATAACCAAATTAGCTACAACTCGGGGCTTTATATTTTCTACGTCGAAAACCAAACATATCTCTTTCCATAAAAAACATAAATTACTTACTCCTTGTTTACAAATAGGCTCGACTCAAATAAAAAACACAGACATCCTAAAGATACTGGGACTAATTTTAGACAGGAAGCTGAACTAGAAAAAACACATAAACCAGGAGAAAATAAATTTACGCAAGAATTAAATATATTGAAAATGCTGAAGCACATCTCACGAGGAGCTGACAGAAAAACACTTATTCTTTTATACAAATCTTTTATATTAAGCAGACTAGATTAATAATCGATCAAAAATGCGCGAACCACATACAAATATATACGGATACATCTAAATCTTTAAACCAAACCACCTCCGTTTTTCTTGTAAACAATGAAACTCACGTATACCAACTACCTGCAATAACTTCCGTTTATACAGCTGAACTTATTGCAATTTATAAAGGTCTAAAATACATTCTAAAACAAACGGTTCTTAACAAATATGCTATATGCGTACAGAATCTTCAACGTATGTTACCAAGTATTCAAATAAATAACCTTCTAAAACTTTCACCTTGGATAAACTTCTCAATAACAATAAACACCGAATTAAATAATTATACTAAAAACACTACCCCGCCCATGTTTTAAAATCTAAATTCTATAAAATACTCGATCAAAGATGCGCGAACCACATACAAATATATACGGATGCATCTAAATCTTTAAACCGAACCACCTCCGTTTTTCTTGTAAACAATGAAACTCACGTATACCAACTACCTGCTATAACTTCCGTTTATACAGCTGAACTTATTGCAATTTATAAAGGTCTAAAATACATTCTAAAACAAACGGTTCCTAACGAATATGTTATATGCACTGATTCAATCAGTGCATTGCAGTATGTCCAAAATCTAATTAAAAATACAAACATCGGCGCTAACAACTTAAAATATATGATTTATAAATTGACTTCACAGAACAATAAGTTAGGTTTCCTTTCGACACCAGCTGACTCGGGAATTTTAGGCAATAAAACACTCCAGGGAAATCTGAAAACAGCTAAAGCCACCCACTTAATTGATTTACACACAACCATCAAACAGAAAATCACAGCACTGTATCAGAACTACTGGGATACACATTGCATACGTACACACCCCTATCAATTGAAAGCAAAGTTAAAATATTGGATGACAGCACACCAAAAAAAAACAGGGATGAGAAAGCGATTTTAACTAGATTACGCCTGGGGCGTACACTGCTCACGTCTCGACATCTATTGAACGGAGATCCTCCACCTGTCTGCTCAACGTATAACGACCAACTGACTACTAGAGTGCAAAAATTACGAAAAAGAAAGGTTAACCAATAAACTAACCGATTATAAAACAGACAACCTACTACAGGATAATATATCGAATAATTGTTAAATTTTATTACAACCACCGGAATAATTAAAGCAATATAATCTCAACGAGAGACTCAAATGATCTTAGCAATTGAGCGACTATAAATATAAAAGAAGAAGAAAAAACGACTTTTGTGTGTTCTTATAATCACGTTCTAAGAGTATTCGAGGATATTATTTCCTCTTATTTCTTTCCTCTAATTACTTTGCTATTATATTACCCTATATGGCTGTAATGAATACTGATCTATCGTACCTGTAATATTTGTTCGTGTATTTCATTTTTCTATAATTCTTAACATTCGAGATTATTCTTCTGAAATAGCACCACAAATATACATATATATATATATGCCTTTATCTATCCACTTCTGGATGAAGGTTTTCCCCAATTTTTTCCATCTATTTCTGTTCTGCGCCTACTTTTGATATATCACCGTGTAGCATCGTGTCCTCCGTCTACCCTGGTTTCTTTTTTTTCTTTACCGATCACCATTGTATGACTCGCTTTGACTATCTGTTGTCATCTCTTCGGGGTACGTGGACATCCTAATTCCACTTTATTTTAGAAATTCGTTCCACTGCGTCATCTAACTTCGTTAGTTCACGTATCTATGCGTTTCTGTACCGATTCGATATAACCTGCTGTTGAGCATCATTCTGTCATGTACAGTCTGGGACTTTCTTATCTTCTGTATGTTTGTTTTTGTATATGGCCATGTTTCTGCAACATATACAGGGACTGGGAGTATGCACTGATTAAATAATTTCCTTTTCAGATTAAATGGCATTTGCTTGTTTCGAAGTATTCTGCTTAACTTCCCGAATGCAACCCAAGACAAAGGACAAAGATATTCTTCTCGCTTTTTCCACTTTCGTCACCATTTCTTTATTTGTTGTTATTTTTGGGCCAAACGTATCTACCTGTTCTATATCCTCTGAATTTATTGTTATTTTTATTGTTTTTCCTGTGTTGGTCATAAATTTTGTTTTTTGGTGGTTTATTTTTAACCATATCTTGATATAGGTCTGTTCATATATATAATATATGTATATATAGATCTATATGTGCATTTACTTATATAAATTAGATTCTTATCTTTTGAAAATTTTTCAACCTATCCAATACACACGAACTTGGTCAAATAATTATGATAATATTTTTTTTGAACTGATATATATGTATATGATAAAAGTATACATACGAACGTTACCAAGACCGTGAAATCATAATTATTTGTGAGATTTATGAAGTTTCTATTTATATATATATATATATATGATGGTGCACTATGGAGAAGTATCGTTAACTACAAGTTCATCACACTTCCTTCTTGGTAGCGTTGACACAATAATTTTTATATTATATATATATATATATATATATATATATAAAGAGAAGCCATATTTGGTATCAGAACCCTAATAGAAAAATGTTTAGACCGACAAAAGCCGGTTTTCCTCCGTTTCATCGATTTTGAAAAAGCTTTTGATAATTTGAACCATGTTAAACTTATTGAAATATTAGAAAATACAAGAGTACACCTGAAATCAATCCAACTAATAAAAAACCTTTATTGGAACCAGACGGCTTGTATAAAAATGGATAATACCTACACGGATGATATAGAGATTAAAAAAGGAGTTAGACAAGGTTGTATTTTGTCTCCGTTGCTATTTAATTTATACTTAGAAACAGTATTTAAAGAAGCGGTAGATAATGCGATAGAAGGCATAAAATCAATGGTATTTTAATAAACACTTTACATTATGCTGATGATACGGTGATAATGGCAGATTGGTCAGAAGACCTACAATTACTTAATCGTATAAACCTTTCCCTCAGGGAATATAATTTACCGATTAATGTGGCAAAAACAAAAGTTACGGTGATAAGCAAAAAACACACGTCGCGTATGATAATAAAAATTGAGAATAAAGTCGTAGAGCAAGTGGAAAGATTGAAGTACCTCGGTTGCTGGATTACAACTACCGGCTCATCGGAATTAGAAATAAGATCTAGAATTGAAATAGCACGAGTAACGCTTCAAAAGCTAAGTAACTTTATGCGAAGTCACGATGTTAACCTGAATTTACGGTGGAGAATAGTTAAGTTCTATGTTTTATCCACGCTATTGCATGCGGCAGAAACTTGGACGTTAAAAGCTGAACAAACACGACGATTAGAATCGTTTGAGATCTGGCTTTACCGACGATTGCTAGCTATACCATGGACAGCAAAAATAACAAATAAAGAAGTTATGAAACGTATGAAAAAAGACCGGGAATTAATCGGATTGTTCAAATTAAAGAAAATTAATTATCTTGGTCATTTGATGCGAGGATCAAAATAACTACAAATAATGCTGATAGGAGCGGCAGAAGGTGTTCATGGTGTCGACCGCAGAAGAATGTCATGGGTTTCAAATATTCAAGAATGGATGGTGGCTGCCAATTTAGCAAGGGGCCGACAGGTATGGTTAGAAGCAATGAAGGATGTGAACGCCAACCTTCGATAACGAATACGGCTCAAGAAGAAGAAGATATATATATACATACTAATAAAGCTTTACCTATTGCTCGTTTCAGAATAATTTCCATTATAAATTAATTTGCAGTATAATTTTTGTATCACATTTTTTTTTCACATCTGGCCGCTTAATATTTGAATATATTTTTCAATTAAAAACTAATACTATTCACTTATAATGTTCGTAACACAATGATGTAGGTAAGTTGGAGTATCATCGGTGATGATATCTCAAATCTTGCCACGTCCCATAGATTAGTTACTTATTGACTACATCAATTAAATTGCAATTTAAAAATATACGATTTAAAAAAAATAAAACTTAACACTAATATTTTCTTCATTTACAAGATAAATCTTTAAAAATCCCGAACACCGAATGTACATGAATATATATTTATATTCTTGTAACTGAATGCATTAAAATCGGAAATACTTTTCTTCGCACTATCTTGTTAGACGTATATAATAGGAAACATTGTGCATTGATATTTTAAATTTTACACATCTTCATTCTGATATAATGCGATATATGAACAGAAAACTTTGATTAATCTGCACGTGTTTTAATTTATACGAATTTAAATGTGAGAGAGCTATCAAAGAATGCTTTACATTCTAGAGCACATTTACACGCATATTAATTGAATAGAAAATTATCGATCGAAATTAATCTTGCAGAAAACTAATTAATAAAAACTTATTTCCAAAATTAATTTCAGACGGGAAAAATAATAAAACTTCTTGAATGAAACATAACCTAAAAATCTTTTAAAATTGTTGTATTTCAATATTTTCGTCCATTAAAAGACATTACTTGTAAAATAAAGATCTTAACTTTGCTATATTCTTTAAAGAACTGCTAGCGATGCATGTACAATTGGAAAGTAAATGCTTCGACCTTCGTCTAATCTGAACTGCCTATCTTCAATTGATGATTTTAAAATCATACGCAATCGTAATATTGACATTTATCTTTTAATTTCAAGAAAAAAGCATAATATTGTAGAGGAAAATAAGTTCTTGTTTAATGGCGAAGAAAGAATTAAGGATTTAGGAATAAACATAATATAATACACCATCGCCAACATAGATGAAGCCGTGGCAAAAGTAAACACTCCTATTTATTGATTATTTAGAATTTTTTCACTTTTAATAATTTGCCTATACCGGTTATGCATGAAATAAAAATTCAATGCTGCCTGTTTATGAGACGAATACAAATTGAAAAAAAAAACTAATTCACATAATTTTATAAAATTTTTCATTCATTTGGAAGTGTGATTGTTCTCAGTTATTTTATATTTATGAGGAAATTTTAATTTTCTTAGAAACATGATACGGTAAGTATTGAATTATTATTTTTTTTCTTAGATATGACGATGATTTTACTAATGAATAGAGGGTATTTGGGTCCAGTATATGCGCGCTATTTGAATAGAGACTTTATTTGATAATTATGATTTATTCTTACTGTTTTCCACTTTCTTTTCAAATAATTAACTTTTTTTGAAAGGAAAAATGTTTTTAGTAAACTTTTTATTTTAGTACTACTGGCCCAGGCATTTAATACTCTTGTCCCAGGTTCTAGGGTCAAGAGTTACTAAACCGCCTAACAATCATAAATGGATTAATTTATAAAAAGTAAAAGGTGAATTGTTAAAGGAATAAAAACAAAAATGTTGGATTTTATCACAATATTTTTTCTAGCAAAGATATATAGGTCGATATTAGTCTACATACATATATATTAGCATACATTAATAAGCGAATAGAATAATAATCCATCGCACGACGTAAAAGAGACCGATTGCGAATATAGACCAGGCGAACCGATTCAGTACTAATAACCTGAAATTTAAAACGAGTAACAATTAAAATAAATGAAAAATTTCTACAGATTTTTAGTGTTGTTCATTACGATTATATCACGTTGAATGCACCGGTTTTCGTCAGATCACCGAAGTTAAGCAACGTGGGACCAAGTTAGTACTTGGACGGGTAATCGTCTAGGAAAGCTTGATGTTATGTCGTCGGAATAACCAAGTGGCTAAGAACACGGACTTTTATACGGAAAGTATTCGAATACGATCGACGACGCAAAAATTATCATCAGAAAATAAATAATCCGAATATTATTATCGTGTGGAAGGCAATGGCAAACCACCACGCATAAATATGCGCGCTGGTAAACAATCTAGTACACTACAATAACACACGGGCCTGCAATTGTATCGTGACAACCAACACAATCAGTTCTACCGGCCGTGTGTGTGTCTATATACGCCAGCGCTATATTATAATAACCTTGTATGCTACTTACACTGTACAACAAAATATGTATAGTAAGTAGTCGCCTACCTCACATACGGAGACAGCACTTGATGATGATGATGATGATATAATAACGTCAAAAACAATTACTTTAAATACTTACTCTTGTCATTACCAGAAATATCAAATTTCGCCGATTACCATCCAGTTTAAAAGTGATATATATATATACATATATATATTATTCCCCTTGGGGCACATGTACTTGTACAGGTGCTCTCAAGGATCCGGAGCTTTAACCAGAACGGAGTGTGTCCACAGGTGACTGATAGTGGAACAGCCTACAGATGTGTAGGTTATCTGTGAATAAGCCGTCAGTCGAATAAGCAGTCGCAGACCAATAGCGGCTACTGGTGGAAAGCCTCATGTAGGTATTCCAGTAGTGACAGGGTAAGGAGACACGAGGATGCACATGGACAACTGTCTACTAAAAGTTTGCATAAATCCTATGACTGTCTCTCCCTAGGCGAGTTTCGGTCGCTGTAAAAACCTACACGGTTACCTCCTGAGTAACAACCCGCTTCCTTGCAGGGAGGATATTGATCCAAACGCTAGGGTACCACCCAAAAATAGTTGTATTTCCATACCTTTTCCTTCCTGCCTTCCTTTCTTCTTTCTTCTTATCCCTTTTTCTCTTGATTCCCTCTCCTTTATTTCTCAGCATAAGCCGCATTATGTTTCTGGTCGTCTTCCACTGGTTGCCACTGGATAAAAACATATGTGGTTGCTGAAAAGTGGCTGCATGGTTTTGTGCTCCTACATTATCAATTCACGCACAACTTTCTGCATATTTCTACTTTCCTTCCACTTCTCTTACCTCCTTCCCTTTCCTTTAATTTATATCCTCCTCCTATCATTATTTTTCTTATTGCAGGCGACATAACTTGGATACGAGTGTCGGTATTATTATTATTATATATACTATGTATATAGAAGAAATAATGTGTACTAGTGATCTTAAAATTTTACAAGTAATTATTATTATTTACTTAGCGCCATTATTATATTTGTTATTACTTTTTTAACATATTCGTCTTCCTCGATTATATTTCGCCCTTTATCAACCTGATTTGTTATTCGGCATCATTCACCGCATAGGAACTACCTATCATATTAAACCGTTACGAACATTACAAAATGCAACACTTAAGGTGATTACAACTAGGGAACCGAAGGTTTATTTTTGTTCGATAAACAATTGTATCAAGTACAAGTTTTTAATATCGTTCGTACCTAGTAGGAGAATAGCGAATGTTAAGAAATTTGTAGTTTCACAATGCGGATTAGTCCACGCCGGTGCTGTACCGTATAAAATAAAATTTTTTCCTAATTACATTATTAATAATTTTTTTTTTTTTTTTTTATTTTTAAATGTAGCTCCAAGAACGGACAGCTACTTCCTTTCTGCAATCTTAAACTTTAGTTTAAATAAGCAGCAATCATGATTATTCAACATGTGCAAAGGTTTAACCCAATGGTTAAGCTGTGTCACGTATAAAAATGTATAATTTAATATTAATATTTGTCAAATTTCGATATGGTTTCTCAGCTTCTATTCTTCTTTTGTTACAGATGTGACCGTTAATTTATTTTTGGGTTGTTTTTCTATTTATTGTTGTTATATTAGCGTTTTTGCGTCGATAACGTAATATTAAATGTGTATGTACTTTTACGTGCGCTTGAGTGTGTGTATTTGTAAATATACGATTTCCTATTTTAACGTGCGCTTCTTATAATAGCTAGGTCAATTTTTGTTGCGAGATGAATTTATATGTAATTATATTATTATTGGTAGTCGTTATTTTGCTTTCTTTCACGTTTAATTATTAACCACCGCAGGTGGCGCCACCATTTATATATGCATTAATGGAAGTTTACAGATTATTTATGTTCGTTTTGTAATTCTAACATATACATCGATAAATTATTCGATTTAAAGAGATGATTATTATTACTTTAATTAATATTATCGCTATTATTACTATTATTTATTAATTTAGATTGCAAATTGATCACGCGCGACAATTTTACACCGCACACTATCGAACAGTTATTACGCGTGGTATATAATTTATTGGCTAGAACAGCCAGTCAACGTGTGTTGGAAAATTCAATCATTAAATGTATCCGCCCGTTATCGACGTGTTATCCAATTATAAAGCAATTATACGAAGAAACGAGTTTATTAAATTTCGCGCTTAAAAGAAAAACATATTTCAATATTAAAATTGTTATAAGGCTTATCGTGGTTAAGAAAAAAGAAAAAAACGATTTAATAAATATCATTCACAAGACAGCGCCTGCGCGTATAATCTCATCCGTGAATCAATTAAAATATTTTCAATAAATCCCCAGTGTTGTCGGCTAGACAACGTTGTATAAAGAAAAGGAATCTAAAAAGCAGGTGCTTATTAAAAAGCTGAATAACAGCTTTTGTATTATATGCGGGTAAATGGCGGTTACTTTATAAGAAAAGGAATATCGGTGGACCGCTGACTCATTCAGATGACTATGTAACTCAAGTATCGAGAAAGAAGTGACTTCGAAAAATCCGCTGCTGGAACAATTGGAAGAAATTAGAGAAAATCACTTTCAGCAATGAATAAACTAATAAAAAAAAATAAATAAAAGTTTTATATATATACATATATTTTTGCGTATAAACGTGTGTTTTTATATGTATTTATAAACATGCTCCCAAGGATTGATACGCATTTATGAGAAGAAATCGGAGAATTTATAATTAATAATTTTAATTAATGTTATCCTACTATTTGTACAAAGGTGTTTTTCTATATTCAATGTAAATTATGGTATATACATATATGTATATGTATATATATATATTATGGTGTGCCGAAAGAAGTGTGTTAAGATAATTAATATACTAATTGTAGTGGATACTAAACTGATACCATATATAGTTGAAGAACCGGTAGCTCTAAATGAGCGTATTATGTATTTGAAAATGAAGCTACCTCATACCCGAGAAATGCGGATTTATAGTGTACTGTAGACAGCGCAGAAGAAGTAAAAGAAAAATTTTACAGGATCTCCATTAGATACCGCCTCTTCATAAGAAAATATCATTATTTTAGGCGATTTCAACACCAGAGTTGGGCGAAACTCAGCCTTATGGAAAGGAATATATCGGCAATATAAACGAAAATGGTGACAGGTTATTACAGTTTTGCGCTAAAAACGGGCTCTTCATCACCAATACAAATTTTCAGCTGAAGGACATACATAACGGTTCCTGGATTCATCCGCGGTCGAACAAGCCGCATATGATCGACTACGTAATCACAAAACAGCGGAATAAAGTCGAATGCTTAATAACACGCGTTACGAGAGGTGCCGACGGTGACAGTGATCACGCGCTTGTCCGCTCTCGTTTCCGTTTTCAATATGAGAAAACACAGCGCCGCACGGGTGGAAACGTAAACAGAAGACAACCCTGCAGATATAATGTCGGCATTAAACAAGAAAATCGCAGACAATTTTAAAACCGAAATGGATGCTTCTTTAAGAGAAATTAGTCAACAAGAAAAAATGACGGCAGCAGAGTATTGGAATGGTCTAAAACAAAAAGTAAATGATATCTGTAATAAAGTTCTCGGCTTTAAACATAGGAAACAGCCAGATTGGTTTTCCGACCATGCTATTGAAATTAAAGAATTGCTCGAGGCTGAAATGGCAAAGTTTATACAATGGCAAACCGACAAATCAAACAAAAGAAAGCTGGCCGAATACAAGGAAGTTACCAGAAAAAGCCCAGAGGGATATAAGAAAATTAAAGAACGAATGGTGGAACAGTAAATCATGTGAAATGCAAAAATTGGTCGATACAAATGATTTCAGAGGCTTCTATAGCGCGATAAAAACCGTATACGGTCCCATGTATCAACAAAAAATTGCCATCAAAAATCAGGCAGGAAAGCTATTACGCGACAGACATGAAATAAGGTCTCTAGATGGGAGGATTATTTCAAGAACCTGCTCAATAACGAGTCAAAAATAAATAAATATGTGTTGCAAAACCTATTAAAAAGGAAGACCGATGCAAGCTTCGATGAACCACCAACGAAAGAAGAAGTTAGAACAGCGATAAGAAGCTTAAAAAACAACAAAGCTCCGGGCCTTGACGGCATACCTGCCGATATTTATAAAATGAGCGAAGAAATTGTTAATTGTTTGCATACATTATTTGTTAGCATGTGGAAGGAGAAATCTGTACCCAATGATTTCAAGGAAGCTGCTATAGTGCCAATATATAAAAATAAAGCGGACAGAGCGGTTTGTAGTAACTACCGGGGTATTGCGCTAATATGCACAGCGAGTAAAATATTCGGAAAAATATTACAAGAAAGGTTAAAAGCACTGCTGCATCCATACCTACCCGAGGAACAATGCCGTTTTCGTGAAAACCGGAGTGTAACGGATATGATTTTTTTCCCTTAGACAGCTGATGGAGAAAAATAGGGAGCAGACGGTTAAGATATACCTTGCCTTTGTTGATGTTAAAAAGGCGTTTGATTCTGTCAACAGAGAAGCCTTATGGAAATGCTTAGCGGCTGCTGGTTGTCCACCAACGTTACTGCTGCAGGTGAAGCTATTGCACGAGTGGACAACAGGAATTGTGCTATGTGACTCTGGATGTACAGAGAAATTTAGTATAAACAAGGGGAGTAAAGCAAGGCTGTGTTCTCGCGCCAATACTTTTTAACTTCTACATGGGCATTATACATTGCGAATTCAATCGGAAACTTGCAGAGTCGGGTGTGGAAATAGCGTTCCGCTTCGACGGCGGTTTGTATAATTTTGCAAAATATAAGGAAAAACGTGCGGTAAAATCGTTCAAACTGGGATGTCTTCAATATGCCGATGACTGTGTAATTGCAAGTGATAAAGCGGAACAGCTACAACATATGTTACTTTGTTTGGCAGAGACATATGCAGATTTTTGACTTGTAATAAATTAAAATAAAATGGAGATAATTCAAATCAATAGTGAAACAGCTGATTTCAAACTGAATGGCTGCAATCTTCACTCAGTCAGCACATTTAAATACCTGGGAAGTGTTGTCAGCAAAGATTTGTCTCTCGATTACGAAATTTTCGCGCGCGTAATGAATGTTAGCGCGGTGTATAATAGATTATCGCGAAGAGTATTTAAGAATAAAGATCTATCAGTATCAACAAAGATGGCAGTATACAGAGTAGTGTTGGTTCCGATCATGCTATACGGAAGCGAGATGTGGCCAATAATGAAAAAACAAAAAAAACGACTGGAAACCCCGCACTTGAGATTCCTCAGAAATCTTTTGGGGGTTACGTGGAAGGATGGTCTCTCAAACGAATATATACTGAAAACAACATCGTCCGTTTCAGTAGGACAAATGATTGTTGAAAAACGAGTCAAATGGATAGGGCACATAATTAGAATGGACGAGGATCGGATACCGAAAAAGATTTTATACGGCGTATTAAAAAATGGCATAAGGACGCTAGGACCGTCCTCGTTGGCGCTACAAAGATGTTATTTCTGAAGATTTGAAAAGGGCAGGAATTAAATCAACTACTGACCGCTGGGGAAAAGTGGCATTGGATCGTAAGCAATGGGTGTCAGTAAATTTTAATATTTACCTGGAAGGCCCTCCACCTTCCCCGAGCCGGTGTTCCTCAACGCCGGCACAAGTCCCGTTAAGTTTATACCACCGACCCGTTCCTTCCAGAGACCGTCAAGACGGCTTCCAGCCCGATGTATTCGGTGGCGCGACTGAGGTATCGCGGCAGCCGTCACCGTCTAACTCTCTACCTACCGGCATGTTCCCCGGGTCCAAAGTCCGGGCCGGTAAAAACGATTACAATCGTTTAGTGAAACTCCAGAGACCGAGCTACTGTCCCCCAACGAGAAGTGCAAGCACGACTCGTCAGGTACTAGATGAGTTCATCTCGGGTATCGAGTTTGCGGCCCCATAGGGCAGTACAGCGCAAACTTCGTTTCCGCTTTCTAGCGCTATTCTATAAAGAATGCGCACATGCTCTTGGCTGGTGGACCAGGTAGATTTCTGACAGAAGAAATCTGTCCAGCTCTCGGCCAGCACGCCCATAATTTGGCGATACCGACTAAATGCATTTTCCCTGGCCGAAGTTGCTCTGCGGCAAGTTCCCCTAGGCACATCTGTTTGTGCATTCAACAAGTGGGCGACCGTGCACGCACCGGCACCGCACACGCACTGCCGAGGCATTTCCCGCAGGGAGAAACGTTCCTCGTAGCACACGAACGGGCCATGCCGCGTACCAAAACATGTTAGCGCCCGCGAGGGCACAAACCATTCACATGTTTTCCGGTCGACCACCTCAGGCAGTAAGGACTTGACGGCACTGTCATATTCCACCCAAGCCCTTTGCCATCTCGCGAGAGCGACGTCGTATACTTTGTTACGCAGGGACCAGGCAATGGGTATCAGTAAATTTTTAATATTTACCTGGAAGGCCCTCCACCTTCCCTGAGCCGGTGTTCCTCAATGCTGGGACAAGTCCCGTTTAGTTTATACCACCAACCCGTTCCTTCCAGAGACCGTCAAGACGGCTTCCAGCCCGATGTATTCGGTGGCGTGACTGAGGTATCGCGGCAGCCGTCACCGTCTAACTCTTCACCTACAGGCATGTTCCCTGGGTCCGATGTCCGGGTCGGTAAAAACGATTACAATCGTATAGTGAAACTCGAGAGACCGAGCTACTGTCCCCTAACAAGAAGCGCAAGCGCGACTTGTCAGGTACTGGACGAGTTCATCTTGGGTGTTGAGTTTGCGGCCCTATAGGGCTGTACAGTGCAAACTTCGTTTCCACTTTCTAGCGCTATTCTATAAAGAATGCGCACAAGCTGTTGGCCAGTGGACCAGGTAGATTTCTGACAGAAGAAATCTGTCCAGGTCTTGGCCGGCACCCCCATAATTTGGTGATACCGACTGAATGCATTTTCCCTGGCCGAAGTTGCTCTGTGGCAAGTTCCCCTTGGCACATCTGTTTGTGCATTCAACAAGTGGGCGACCGTGCACGCACCGGCACCGCACACGCACTGCTGAGGCGTTTCCCACAAGGAGAAACGTTCCTCATAGCACGCGAACGGGCTGTGCTGCGTACTGAAACATGTTAGCGCCCGCGAGGGCACAAACCATTCGCATGTTTTCCGGTCGACCACCTCAGGCAGTAAGGACTTGACGGCACCGTCATATTCCATCCAAGCCCTTTGCCATCTCGCGAGAGCGATGTCATATACTTTGTTATGCAGGGACCTGCTTATTTTGCGGCCCTTTGTAAAGACGTCAACGCTAGCAAACTCAGCATGCATGCGTTTACTTATTATCGACGCGCACACCAAGCTACTAATTGCTCTCTGTCCGCAAGCCATTACCCTGTCCCGATCGTCAAGGGTTATATCCATACTCGCCGACGATGAATCATCGAGCGCGCAGAATACTTCCCTCTCCCAGGTAACCCGAGCAATGCAAACATTACAGCATGACAGTATACTTCTAGCTCTAGCGGGAGTACTCCTGCCAGGGCGATCAAAGCAACTGTCAGGGCTGTTTGGTACGCTCGGGTCATTGCGATAAGGGCTGGCCTTTGTGCGCTTCGTACGAGGTCAACTAGCTTACCATTAGTGACCCTGTGAACCCATACCGATGCACCATATGTGACAATCGGTATAACTATCACTTTGTACAAAAGCTTTGCTGGAGCGTGTGGGATCCCCCACTCAGCTCGTGCTACTCGGGCTATACCATGGTACGCTGATACTGCTTTCACGACAACGTCCCGTAAGTGACCCGAGAAGCTTCCACTAGAGTCTAGCATAACTCCCAGGTACTTCGTAGACGTTGCCCAGTGTAAAGGTTTATTCCCTAATCTTACTGCTGGCTGACGTTCTAATTTCCCTTTAAGGGTCATATACGTCGTTTTGCCGGCAGAAAAGACCATGCCTGAGTGGTCGGCCCACGTCGATAAAATCGATGTGACCTCCTGACTCAGTAGCTCCAAACGCTTTCGACTGTCACCAGCAACAAGGACGGCTACATCGTCAGCATACGCTATCACTTTTGTCCCCTCTGGTCAAATTGCCTTGAGGAGCTGGTTAATAAAAACTCGCCAAAGGATGGGTCCTACGATGCTTCCCTGGGGGCAGCCCTGAGTTAAGGTCTTCTCAACCGAAGTTGTGGAAGCCTTAAGGACCGCAGTTCTCCCCCGGAAGTAGTCTTCCAGCATTTCAATTAAATAACTGGAGACTTGGGTCGCGTGTAGCTCACCGAGAACTTTCATCCAGGACATCCGGTCAAAGGCGCCCGTGATATCAAGGAAGATTCCCACTACATACTTCTCACGCCGGGACTGTACCCACTCAAGCAAGGACATAATCGCAGACTCCGAAGAGACGGCCATCTTGTAGGCGCGGAAAGCTTCCGCATGACGGGTTCTTTGGGCCCGCCGGCATAGTCTCCTAACTGCCTTCAAAGTTTTGCGAAACACCCTGAGTCCACCAGGGCTGTCTGCGAATCGGCAGAACTGGGTTCTTCAAGGGTATGCTCCCTTTAGCCGCCCTAAAGACTGCCCGCTGGAACTCTTCAACCATAAGGTCGGGGGTGTCACCAATGAACAGCTCTCGGGCCAAGCCAGCCAAATTTTCCTTAAAGGTGGCAAAGCCCCCATCAGAGCGCAACACTCTATCCTTCAGCCCACGAACCGTGTCCCGACTACCGCTAAACAAGTTAAACGTAATTGGGGCATGATCATGGAACACGTTGAAAGAATGCACCCTCCAATCCCATGCTTCCCGAATCAACGAGTGGCTTACAAAAGTCGCGTCAATGACGGACTGACCGGACGCACTGGAGAACGTCCGTGCACAACCTGCCGTGTTGAGTGGGAACAAGTTGTGCGCGGGCACGAAGCTTTCTATTAGGCGACCCCAGGCATTCGTATCGCCTGAACCCCAGAGAGACGACCTCGCATTGAGATCAACACCTATGACGATCGGGGCATTACCTAGGACAGCGAGAACACGTTCTAGCCGCCTAAGATGCCCCTCAACCGGATCCAAAAATCAAAAATAAGTGCTGACAGCGTACAGCATATGGTCGTTTCTGAACTGCAGCTGACACACTGCCAAGTACTCATCCGATAATGAACCAAGTTGAAGAACGTCACAGGTACGATCCGCAACAAGAATCGCCGCCCAGAGACCCAGGTTAGATATAATCCGAACGTCTGAGGGAATACACCCAATAAGGCCCCCGGGATGAACATAGGGCTCCTGTAAAAGAGAGATATGGACACCCCGGTCGCGCATGAAGACAGCAACCTTGTTCGCAACCGTGCGGCTGTGTCCGAGATTAATCTGCAGGAACTTGACCGGTCGGACTAAGGCTATAATCGGTTTTCTTAACCAGCCTTAGAATCTCCCGACGGAAACACGCGCAGTTTTTGTCATCGGCCCTATGACTGACAGCCCTCATGCCGGACTTCTTGCAGTTTATGCATACTGGCGACTTTGCAGGGCAACGGTCAGGCTTGTGGCCTGCCTTGCCGCATATCGGACACAGGGGCTCTGTAGCCCTGCACCTGCTGGAGATGTGGCCATACCCAAAACACTTGAAACACTGTGTCAGTTTCACGTGGTCAACCACCCTACACGTGTGAAAACCGAGGTACACACGGCCAGCCTTTAACAGCCTTTCGTGTACAATCGGCATCACAGCGAGCACGAGGCTACCCGTTCCACCGTACAGCGTTCTCTGGAAGCGGGGTTGGATTTCTCCTTCCCTGACTTCTAGATCGTTTTGTTGTACTAACGCCTGTACAATCTCCGCAACCTCCCACTTAGGTGTCCTTAATATTTGGACCAAGGGGAGGGTGGGGGTATTTACCGAAACACGGAAGGCCGATTCCTCCCACTTGGGAGTCTTCAGGATCTTCTCGCGAGTCGGTAAATCCTCCACAGCAAGATGCACGCCTTACCGCGTCTGTACATATTCTTTATGCGAAGTCGACCCCTCGCCGGATCTAAAAAGATCCGAAGGGCCTTCTCATTGACATCCTGTTGTTTTTCCCGGCTCGTAATGACAATATCGGGCAAAGCCCACTTCGCCTTACTAACCGGCACAGGTCCTAGACATGTCCGGACTTCCGTCGATATATTTATCTTCCGGTTGTCCAAACCCCTATGTTCCTTAAGGGAACGCTTGGGCTTTCGAGCCACCACCTCGGCCCAGGTCCCTTTTGCCCCTTCACTGTGCTGACCTTCGCATCAGCGGTAGACTCGGCCGGTCAATCTGGCGGCACTGGGCTTAAACTCGAGGTCTTCTTCTGGGGATCAGCGCGGATACTGGCCTTCTTGCCACCCTTTCCGCTTTTCTTTTTCTTCCCCTGCACGACCTTCCAGGCTGCCTTCTCCTCCGGCACTCCCGACTTTGATGACGGCCAGGAACACAGGACCGGCACAAGTCAGCAGCCACTGCCACCTCCCTCGCTTTAGGCTTGGCGGACGCTTTTGGCGCCACTTTCGCCCGCTGCTCAGCGGGAGGCTTGCGGGAAACGGTAGAGTCTCCATTTCTCCCGGCAGCTGCTGAATTCACAGAAGTTACATTCGAAGCCTTAAGAAGATTGATCTCTCGTAGGATTTGATCCAAACGAGACTCGATCACTTCGACACGCCCCTGCTCTAAGATCTCCACATTATTTCGCGGATTCTCGGGGGCGGCCCGCTATCCTCGGGGCGGGAACCTCCCCTAAGCGTCCTTCCAAAGCTTCGATTCGTCCCATGAGAGAGCTGTTCACCTGTACCTGTTCGTACAGTACGCTCATCATCATGTCTAGGCTGTTCGTTATAACAGCTACCGTTGCCTTGGGGGTTTTCTTGTTGCGGTTCAGCGCTGCGACGATACCACAACTTGCTGCTGCGGCTTCACTGCATCGCTTAGCAAAGTCGGGAACGGAAGCAAATCTGCAACTCACCCTACTCTTAGGCATTCTACTAACGGGAAGCCAGCTTTTCCCGGTCCCATCACCTCCCGCGCTACTTTGGCGCTCGAGGTTGGCTACGGCTGTCTTAACCGCCCCCGGAGAGGGCGTAGCAGCTCGCATCACCTCAACTATGATCTCCTCAGGCGATTGCCGGGGCGGGCGCTCGGTAGGCCCGTTTGGTCCTTTCTTTGGACTATTGTGCTTGTTTTTAGTGTCTTTAGGGCACTCAGCAGGCCCGTCCTCCTGTCCTTCTCTGGGACCTGACCGCTCTGTATGGTCAATGGTGTGTGTGTTTGGTGTGTACGTTGTGGGTGTGGAGTGTTGTGTGCGTGGGGTTACCGAATAAATATCCATGAACTTCCCACGAGTAGGGCACCTAATAAAAGTCCGCCACATCAGAGGGCCCCCTTGATGCGGTAAGCCTATAGATTTACTGACCACCCTGGCTGGGCGACGGCCAGGCTCCGTTAGAAGACGTCCTTTTTATAGTCCGGACGCCATCGGGCTGCGGCACGGATTGCACGCCTGGACTAGAACGACATTTTACCTCGGTCGTTCCAACGAGGTGGTACTTGAAATGTACCGGTTGACTGTAAAAGGAGGTATAAAAGGAAAGAAACAAGTTTTTGCAAGCATGTAAACATTACAAAAACTTAACAGAAATTATATTTCTGCAAGCATGTAAATATTACAATAACTTAGCAAAAATTTGTGTTGGATTAGTAGGTAGGAAAAAGCTTTGGCGCGTCTTAAGTTGTGTCGTTCGTTCGTTAGTAGCAGAGCAGCGAAAACATGACCGCTTACTCTCCGCTACAACGAACCGAACGAACACAACTGTAATTAAGACGCGCCAGACGGGAAAGGACAGGAGTACACATGGGATAAAGGATTGGTTGCTGGGCGGTGCCGGACGAATCAAAACACCACCCGAGGCAACACAAGGATAGATATCTCCCGATCATTTGCCAGATATCTATAACCGATAAAATCGAGTAATATAGTGACAGCGACAAGCAGCGTGGTAATTTCACAGGAGTCGACAGTATGATGCGCTGTCTCCCACTTTAACGTTTACAAGTTTAGTCACTACCGTTCCCCGAGGCATAGAACGGTAGTTTAGCCGGCGTACCACTACAAGGTAGAGTAAACGCACTCGCTGGAAATTTAATGTTTGATCGGATCAATTTTCACTAACTGACAGGTAAGGGCCATCATTGAGAGCCGCCCGGCAACAACTTCATCGCCAACGTTGTCAATAAGAGGCACCTTCAACTCCCTAGGCTCATGAGGCACCCAGCTTCTCCAGCCGAATCGATCCGCAACTCGACCGCCTGAAGAAACCGAGGGGGCCCACCTCATGAACTTTCGGTATTCAAGGTGTAGACTCTTACCAAGAACAGCAACGAATCGTTATGCCAGACTTTGGCTCAGTTGTTTCTGGGATCGTAAAAGATACTTTACCCAGACCAATGCCAGTATACTACTGGAGGCCACATACTCTGTAATCAAATCACGCCATTGAGAACCGAGGACATATAAACGACCTCATCGCTAGATTGCAGGCGAGAGAAAGGAAGAGATTCGCGAACACATTATTGACGCTCAACCCCAGAGGCCACCCGCAGCTCAGCAAGTCTATTCGCGACTAGACCCGCCAAGGTAACGGATGGACTACCTCAATGAGCATCAGCGTCCTATAATGCTTATCTTACCAGCAATTTTAGCGAATCATCTTACAAGTCCTCGGTTCAGTTTTTACTGGGATCGCAAAAGATGCTTTACCCAGACCAATGCCGGCTACGCCGGCAAGCAATGGGTATCAGTAATCCAGCAAGTAATGCAAAGAAGAAGATACATTAAAAGAAGAAAATTGAAGCCGATAGCAGCGGATAACAATAGTACCGTGTCCCAAATAGTTTTCAAATGTTCATTGTGTAATTTTGTAACAAGTCACAAAATAGGACTAATATTGCATAATAGACATAAACATAAATAGAGACGACGGCAAAACTCGGAAACGAGTATGCTAGACGACGACGATATATATATATATGTAATTGTTCGATATAACACTGGTGAATATTTTACGCAGCACGATTCACGGGATTGCTTTGGAAAACTCGTATCAGATAAATATAATTCTAATTCGATAACCAGTTTTTCAGGTAGGCCGACTAGTACTAGTTGAAAAAGGGAACGCAGAAGCAGCTTATCGTCCATTGGTCATGCTAAATGTACTAGGGAAGGTGTTGGAGCGACTGATTGTAGATCAAATTGAGCATCACTTGACATGCACAAAGAGCCTCTCAGATCAGCAGTTTGGCTTCCGGAAGAAACTGTCCACAGTGGATGTCATTAGTTCCCTTGTTGGCAAAATTGAAAACGCTCTTAATAAGCAAGCACTGACAGTGGCGTTGGAGTCCAAAATGCATTTAATGCTGCCAAATGGAGTGTAATACTGCAGGCATTGATCAGCATGAAAGTGCCACACCATCTAGTTTGGATGGTTAAAAAATATTTTGAGGGCAGGATTCTATTATATGGTCATTCCAAACGACTGAAGGTAACATGTGGCGTCCCGCAAGGTTCTGTCCTTGGACCTATTTTGTGGAACATCATGTTTAATAATCTAATGTCTATAAATATGCCAGAAGGTACCAAGATCACTTGCTTTGCTGATGATACTTTGGTTATCAGTGAAGCGAAGGAAGTGGAAACAGCCACTGAGGCTATGAATAAGGCCCTTGCGAGTATAAGTGCATGGATAGCAGAGCGTGGACTGCAATTGGCTGTCCAGAAGACACAAGCCATGCTAAGCACACGGAAAAGACGTTATGTAATACCACAGTTAAAGATTAATTCTACATAAAATACAGCTGTCTTCTTCAATCAGATACCTAGGTATGGAAATAGACAAGCATTATCTTTTCTATAAACACTTGGACCGCCAAGGCAGACCGCTATAGTGCAGCCTTGGGGCGGCTAATGCCAAATATAGGAGATCCTAAAGTTGCCAGACGACGATTACTCAGCTTTATACTGATGTTCGTAACCCTGTATGGTGCACCTGTGTGGACACACAGAACCAAGTGCATTTGAACCACAAAACGACTAAGGAAAATCCAACGAAGTCAACACTTCAGATATCGTCGTCATACGTTCGTAGCGCAGTCGCACCGGCTTTGGGTGGTGTTTCACCATTGGAGATCTTAGCTCAAAGCCGAAAGAAACTTTATGATGCACGAAAGATCATGGCACCTAAAGAATATGGCTTAGCAAAAAAAAAAACAAATACTGACAGAGATTATTGAGCAATGGTGCACAACTTGTCAAGATGTACCCAATACATGGTTCAAGCTACTAGTGCCAGACCTATGCGTATGGTTATCGCGTAGACATGGTGAGACCTGTTTCTATCTTACACAGGTTCTCAGCAACAATGGCTGCATCAGTAGCTACCTACACAGAATTGGAAAACTAGCTACTGGTGGATGCAGGCATTGCAATCAAGGCATGGAAGATGATGCTGCTCACACACTGTTCAGCTGCCCTGCATGAGATGAACAGCGACGTGTTGCTCTACAAGCTATCAGGGTTGAGTTTTTGACTCAGGACAATCTTGTTGATACCATGATACACTCGCAAGATAACTGGAATGCTATTATGCGTATGAAAGCAGAAGCTGATAGACAGCGCCAAAGGAATCAGCTCCTCCGACACCCTAGAGCATCCAGTAGCTGAAGATAGGAGCCATATGGCACACATTTAGTGCTGCCTGGTCTGTACCACTGAAGTAATGATGAAAGCAGTTCCGGTGATACAGACGGATACAGTCAATGGAATGAACACTGTGGTGATTTTTAGTGAGTAGGAGTCTCGCATAACCAGGCCCTCGGGCCTGGGGTATCCATGATGGATTTTCCACCACGTAAAAAAAAAAGTATATTCTGACGATTGATAAATTAACGTATGATTAATTAATTATAATTAATTATCGAAGCTAACTTTCGAGCGGAATAATTAAATTAGAAATAACTTATGTTTACATACCAGATTTGTCTTTTTTTGGCCATCGATAACGTTTCCGTACCTTCTTTAAATATAAATCGTCGAACTCCTGACGCCAAACGTTTCGCGTACAAATCCCAATCGAGTCGGTCGATGTCGAAATTAAATATCAGCTTGTCTCGTTCCGATAACGATTCGTACAATCGTCTAGCGTTATCGTTTCGTACGTGCCATTCGTTTAATTGCGAGACGCAAACTGCTTCCATTAATTTTTGTATCTTTCGATAACGATGCACCCATCTACTCGCGTTAAAAATGCACAAATTTCCAAAAGAAAACAAAAAAAATTTTTCAAATACAAAAAGAGAAACGAAAATATATATTTCAATCTCGATAATCGACATAACGCCATATTACAGGTCGATTTGATATTGTTTTACATCTTTCCAGTTATTCTCTTTTATTTATATTTCTTTCTTGTTGATAACTTCTTTAACTTGTTTCATCAGAAATCAATGATTAATACTAAAATACGATTAACCTTACTCTCGAATATCGTAATAGTTGAAAACGCATTAAAGACCGTCGATCGATAAGCAATTTCAAATTAAAATACCGGATGTCGTAATTACGTACGACGATTAAGGCGACATTAGAAAAAAAAATAGTCGCCTTAGTTCAGGTAAATTCGGTATTGGCAGATATTTATAAATTTTATTTACTAAGAAGAATAAATAGCATTTATTTATTAATTTCCGTTCATCTTCTTTATTAACCATTGTGAATCCGCTATGTCGACCTCTTCCTTAAGTTTCCATGCACCTACCATTTTTTATGTATCTTTTTAATATCGTCTTCCAACCGTGTGTGTGTGTGTGTGTGTGTGTGTATGTGTGTGGTCGATCCTTTTCTCTGTTATTCATTGACTAATTTAATTGATCTAGATACTCATGAATATCTCTGCGGATATTGGTTGGATTTTGGCAAACCTTTTTTGGTTTTGTTCCTAATCATCCCCTAAATACTTAACCCCCCCCCGATAGATAGCCGCTAGTTTATTTACTAAGAAGAATACAAAGCATTTATTTATTAATTTCTTTTCATCTTCTTTACTAACCATTGTGAATCCGCTATGTCGACCTATTCATTCAGTTTCCATGCACCTACCAGTTTTTACCTATCTTTTTAATATCGTCTTCACACCGTGTGTGTGCGTGCGAGCGTGTGCGTGTGTGTATGTGTGTGGTACTTTATTTCAGATATTTTTACTTTATTTTGATTAAGATATCTCCAACATGTTCCTCTCAATTCTTCTTTGTGTTTTATTAATTTGTTCCAAGTTACCTTTAGTTACGTTACATGCTTCTGCGGCATATATCATTACTGGCAGGATGATTAAACACCTTCCTTTTTAATCACGTAGATATCTTCTTTTTAAATATTTTTTGTACAGATTACCAAAAGCGACTCGTTGATTGTCATATGCGTCTTTATTACTTGCCATTATGTTACGGCATATATATATATAAATGCCTCCGCTGTTTCAATTGTTATATTATTTTTATTTTGTCAGTTTTCCCAGCATATTTATTGTGCATAATTTTCGTTTTTAACGCATTTACTTTTAAAGACCGTTCGTTTCACTTAATACTCGTAGTTGATTCATAATCTTATATTTACTGACATTCCTCGCAATACTATATCATCAGCGATAAAGCCGAACTAAATTACGAAGTTAACTTGATTACGAGGTAATAAATTATTCATTCACCGCGGGGAAAAAAAAAATCCTGCGCAACATATATGACATATAGTAAGTCGTATGCGCAGGTTGGCCATAATATCGTAGATGCGCAGATTGGCCATAATATCGTAGTGACCGATTATCGCGATTAAATCGTTATCGTGAAATTTTATAATGAAATTTTGTTCAAATTTTGTTAACAAATCGGAACTGGAAATTTTACATTAAATTTTTTTGTCATTCGATATAATTCTACAATTCTTGTAGCCTTTCATAAGTACTGTCGCTTTTAAAGCCCGGGTTTATACGATGTGTAAAGGGTAATTTTTTATTCGTAAAAAAAAAAAAAAAAAAAATAAAGTCGATATACTTACCGGGACGGTTTTCCGGCTAATTTCGTAATAGCGTCTACCGCTAACGCCGGTAAAAGGTGGAATACGTATATGAACAATCGATACATAAAGAGATTCTTGCACACGTTGTATGAAATAATACCGATCGCTTGATTAGACGGAGTTTTATTCGATTCGTCGACAGATGTTTGAACAATTTCCGACCACGTGTGTTTCTTAGGCAGCGAAGAACTGCCGAAATTATAAATACGAGCTGGTTCGGTTTTGGCGGTATTTTTGTCTTTCAGCATTTTCAAACTTTCGCCGCTTACACAGGCAGATGCGAGCATACAATTGATGACGTAATCACAGGGCACTATGTTGTGGCTAACATAATAATTTAAGTATAGCGTCCTTAAAACACCGAGGAAAGTTGCCGCGAATATTGCTATCGGTCCTCGACTTCCGTTTATCCAACCGCATTCGGGTTCTTCGTAAGTATTTAAAACTGTAATCGAAAAAACGACACACGTTATCAACGTGAAAATCAAAAATTTTAATCGTGTAAGTGTAATTTTAGATACGTTTATAACTAGAGGTATTAAGGAACGCTGGATTTATTACGCTCAAAGTGTCTTTATAAACTAATAACACGATATATAGACTGAGAATATAAACAAAAAAATTAATAAACTGGTCAAATATATTATTTCTGAGAACGACTAGAAACGATGGTAGTACTAAATCCGGAGCCGAAATAGCCACAGATAACGAAATGAAGAAATTTATCGTAAAGCGTAACACTCTAAATGCGCGATGAACGATAGAAAGGAACGAAATATATAAAACAGGCTTAAATCAAGCGAAGTTATACCTAATGAAAAGTATTTCCCATTGCACTGTATAATCATCGATGCGTTTCTTCTAAGCGCTATTCGTCCCTTTATTTCCTTCGATGAACCTCCTTTTGTCTCGATTATTGAACCCAAGTATGTATAGTGATCAACCACTTGAAACTTCTTGAAAAAGTCGTTATTGTTTTCTTCGCCAGATCTATTCATTATGATTATTTTGGTGGGTTTTTTTCAAATTTATGTGTAACCCATATTTCTCACTGACCACTTTTACTTCCTGTATGATTTTGACTATTTCAGTCGCTGATGTTGCTAGCAGGGTAGTGTCATCAGCATATCTCAGGTTTAATATTTTGCGTCCACCTATAGTAATACCACCGTTCCAATTTTCCGATGCGATTCTCATTATATACTCCGTATAGATGTTAAATAATTTTGATGATGTGATGCAGCCCTGTCTCACGCCTCTCACTGGTGCAAAGGGTGCTGTTAATTCTCCATTATATGGTACACGAAATTTCGATGCTAGCGAAATTTTGTATTATTCTAATAGACTCGAAATGTCTCAATTTTTAAAAGATACATTAAAAATCGTCTACAGTTTACCTGGGAATCGGTATTGTGTACAATAAACAACCTTTTTATTTTTATTTATTTACAGTAATTGGGCTTAAGTCTAATAACCAAAATTACCCATTGTGTGCACTGTTAAAAATTCAAAAAAAAAAATCAAAAAAGAAAAGAAAAAAAGAAAAAACGACTTAAAGACTAATTTATAAAGACGTAGCTGGCCAGAGCCGTGAGGATATCGTTGTTATTCAGGGCCAATAAGTAGGCAACCGAGTAGGGGGTAAATATATAATTGTAAAATTTTTTTCATAAACTCTGGTATACAAATCACAAGCAAAAATCACATGATTAGCATCGGCTATATTTTTCGCATGCACAGGGCAGTATAAAGATGGAGTGAGATTGTAGAGTACAAATGGCTAGGAAGGGAATTGTGGTTGGAACGAAGTCTGACCAGGATTGAAACGAAAAGTCGAGCTAAGAGATTTTTAGGAGGCGTAAGAGCGAGTATGATGTGGAAGGGAGGTTAGGTTGGATGGATCTATAAAAGTTAAACCGTCTTTTACAAAACATAGACTTCCATCGATGAAGGTCTGCTCGAGCGGATGCTACTAAACAGGAGGAGGGAACCCTCGGAATGAGAATATCCTCCGATGCACCAAGTTTCGCAGCCCGATCACATACTTCATCACCCTGAATACCCTCATGGGCGGGAACCCAAACAAAAGATACCGGGGCATGGTTATTGTATAAATAAACTAAATTTTCTACTATAGATAACAGAATGTAGTCCCTATGGTAGTAGGTTTCTTCAGAGCTTTAAGAACACTAAGAGAGTCACTTGCTATTAAAAAAGAGGAGAAATGTACAAGTTAAACAGTAAAGGGCTTAGTACAGACCCTTGGGGGAGACCGGTGTAGGCTGTTCTGTGTAAGCAGCTAGAGTAATTTGAAGGGTGAAAAACAAGTATACGCTTAATCAACAGATTATGAAGAAACACCGCAAGGGGATTAGGAATACCAATCTGAATCATTCTATTAAACAGAGTCGGAATATGGATATTATCATAAGCTGACTGAATATCCAGAAAGCGGGCAGTAAGGTAAGCTCTGTTGATAAATAAATCATATACATCAGCGGTGAGGTGGGATAGACAATCCATTGTAGAGTATCATGGGCGGAAACCATACATAGATTTTGGAATTTGCCATTGGAGACGATTATTTAGTAATCGTCTCCATGATCTTTCTTAGACAAGAGCCCAGGGCAATTGGTCTGTATGAGTTGAAATCGTAGGTCGGCTTATTATCTGTTTTTTTTTTATAGCTATAACAAAAAATTTGCGCCAAAATATTATTAGTCCATAGGAGGTTATATATATTACATAATTTTGAAAGAGCGAAATTGGAACATTGTTTAATGGCAAAGTACAGGATGAAATCTAGACCAGGAGAAGTGTCTGCTTTACTCCATACAGCAGTTGATAATTCTTCCAAACTAATTTCTGCTGTTAACATCTGAGATTATTGGGAGGAACCAGCAGGATTTCATCTTTTTGCATATATTTCTTCTTGTATGGGGGTGTATGGTGGACAAATTTTATCAATAAACTGGTAAAAGCTAGAAAAATTATTATATAGAGAGAGGGCCCCTCATTCACTTTGTGGTTACGGAAGGATTTACATTTTTTCCAGATATCCTGAAGGGTTGTATTCCGATTGAGGGATGTGCAGAATTTGTGCCATGCTAGTCGCTTAGTGGTATTAAGGAATGGTCTTGTTTCGGCAGCGGCTTTCTTGAAGTTGAGATAGTTGGTCATGGTTTTATTTTTGCGAAAAGTTGTAAAACACTTATTTCCCCTAATAATATAATCTGTACATTCAGGATTTCACCAAGGGGGAGATGATCTGGACCTAACTTCTTGCGGGGACAGCAACTAACATAGCTTTATTTAGAGCCAAGACATAGGCATCGCACTGTTCAGCAGGATGTAGATGGTGGTCGAAGTAGAATGTCATCGAGTACTTTTGAAAACATATGGCATTTACCTTTATGAACATTCCAAGTCCTAGTACAAAAGTTTGGGGAAGAAAGAGGTGAGCATTGTGAAACGTTATTAGAATAGGCTAATGGGTATCCCCACGAAATCCTGGCATACCGTCCAATGCAGCTTTAATTACAAGGGTGGGGATGCGAATGTAAGATCAATATTTGAAGAAGATTTTAGAGACGTAGGAAGAGTGGTATGCTCCCCAGAATTCAGTAAACAAAGGTTGGAAATGCTCCACAACTGAAATATATCCCTCCCGATTGGGTTAGTAGATGGTTCTCCCCAAGCTAGATGATGGCCATTGAAGTCCCCGCCTAAAATAATTTCTGAATTCAGGTCGGTGAAAAAGTTGTTAAAAGCATTGGGATTAATTCTAGCTCGGCAATATACTGAAATAACAGAAATATCTTTATTATCGGAATAAATTTTTATCGATACCAAGTTACACGTTTTCCAATAAAAAAGATCGGGGGAGAGAAGTAATTAACTACTGTATGCCATATACTATTCCTGATAAGAATAGCTTCCCCACCATATCCGTCATTAATCATCACGATAACACAAATATCCTGAAAAATTACAAGTGGTCCCAGGTTTGAGCCACGTTTCGGAGAGTAATATAATGTTCACCGAATTCTGCAGAATAAAACCCTCGAAAGATAGAGCATTACTTTGGATACTATGTGAATTCCATTGCATAAAGCGAAGCATTCTTGGTTAATTATTAATACATGAACGGAAATGGAAAATAGGAGAGGGTTTATAGAAGGTAGAAAAGGTCGTACACAATATACAAAAAATCCCCCAGCTCGGGTCACCTAGGAAATAAGTGATACTAGTAAGATTATTACGGACAAAACTTAACAATACCATGTACGATATCCGTCGAACTGATGAAATAGGAACTGAGGAAAATGAGTGTGATTTAATTTCTTCTTTTACTATGTCTGTAGGACACCTTTGATGATACCACATCGAAATAGACGTGTAGAAGGAATGTACGCGTCAAAGCCATTATTGTCGTTATTATTAATGAACAGGATAAAATTATTAGCGAGCATAGGTGAGTTAAAACTAGCTTTAACTCAGTGACGGCTCGTACATATAAAGGTTGCATGGTTGCACAACCACCAGAAATATCCAGAAAAGCATTTGATTATGCAATAAAATAGTTATAAGTACTAATTATTTTATGTAGATTAAAATAAATAAGCAAAGTTTAATTCTATATTTTTCAAGAATATATTATAAAAAGTTAAAAATCTCTTAAAAAATGCTTTGAAACGGCTAGTTATAGCGGTTGGTGGTTGCACGCTCGATGCAACCTTGAGAAGGCATCGGAAATACAGAGTTAATGAAGATTTTGCGCCTAATGCTACTCTGTATGTAGAGTTTACATGGGACTATATGGGAGAATTGCAGTCGTTTTACAACCAAAGTCCTTGAAATACACACACTACGCGGCGGAATAGGTTTTTCTCGTTGGATTGCTCACAACACGCGGGTGCGGTTGCGTGCGCATACTACCGGCTAACGAACGAGTCTACGACGTATATTTCATCTCTCTCCGAGATTAGTTTTTTTCTTGAAATTTTTTATTGTGTACATTTTTCTGCGTGTCAATTGTTTCATTGCCTTTCTATAGTTTATGTCGTTCGTATTATTACTGACCGACATTAATATACATAGAATTTTTTTCTTGCCGAAACTTCATTATTTATAGCGCAATTGATCGTTTCATTTTCAGAGGATTGTTTTGTGTAAATTGTGAAAAAATAAGGATATTTAACTTTATAAATAGTTTATCGAATTGTTTTGTTTTAATATTTTAAATTAATATTTTTGGTAGTATTTTTTTCAACATGAATCCAATTAAAAGTTTACTGAAATACCCATTTTCTCAGCGGAGTTCTGAAGAAAAATTGGAAACAAAACCGTTCGGTTGGCCTGTTCCTGATTTAACATTGAAGCAGAGTATTAATACAGGGAAAAAAAATTTTCAAGATCTTTTAAATTTGATTATTATAATAACGCGGACTGGTTGTGCGGGTGTGATGTTAAAAATGCGTTGCTCTACTTCCCGTGTATATTATTTGGATTTAGTAAAGAACCATGTTGGACGATCTAACTTCATAAATTTTAGTTTTTCTTAAAAGGTTCTTGTATCTGTTGACTTTTATATTATTAATGTTACTTTACCATGTTGTGTGAAACAAAAAAAAAATTATGTATGTTGTGATGGAGGAGGAGGCGGGGGGTAAGGTATAATTGAAACCGATAAATTTTTTAACCACGAGCCGCCACTGCTTTAACTTTTCTACCAACGACATCAAAATATTCGACTTCCGAGTAAGAGGACAAGAATTTGCATAAAGCAAGTCGATGTAAATTACCGATATTTTTATCCTTATGTTGAATAATAACTATATACAAGCCGCAGTTAATATTAGGGTTATAAAGTTGAGCGTTGTATGAATTATTTCGGACTAACGGCGGAGGTCTGCTATCAGGTTCCAAATTATTTGAAATTTATCGTTTAAGCGAGGTATTATAAACAGTATTACCTGCTACGTTGAAATCTTTCTGATCCGATACCTCCATATCGATAACGTTATTTATTCTCGTCACGAGAGCGGTGTGGAGGGGATCCCCTCCACCCGAATCGACGAACTTATATATATATATATAGATATATATACGTACAATACGATTAACTTATATGTATACACGTGCGTATTCGTATACGCGATAAAAGATAAAATTAAACACAAACAAGTTACTTAATGTATAAGTTTATATCTATATATATGTATATAGAACACAATATACACAGAGAACGCACCGAAACGCAACTCGACTTTAACAACACGAAGTTACGTATCAAACTTTTATAATGCATGACTGAAAGAGCTAAGTAAATTTTTACATTAATAATTGCATTACGACTCTGGAGAGCTTCCCGCTGATATTCGTTATTCTAGCATCCATTTTTTTTTCAAATGAATTGAAAAGAATTAATAAAATTAATAGAATTGCATGAGTTACACATGAAAGATCAAGTTATATTTAAAAGAGGCAAACAAACAAGTAAAATAGACCTGACTTTAGTTACGGGAAATTTAAAAGGTGTAATTACAAACTGGAAAGTCAGCTACGAAATAAACTTAAGTGATCATTTCTATGTTATGTTCAATATTAATTAAAATAAAAATAGTCACGTAAATGAATACATTAAGGTCGTAAATTACAATAAGCTACACTACAATATCATAAAATATAAGAAACTAATAGACACCGAAATATAATACGTAGGAAGACATTGAGAAATGGTACTTTTCAAAATGATGTAGACATTATAATGAACTAATCACTCTGCGTTAGATAAAGAATGTTTAGTTGAACTCAAAATTACCGACATAAAAAAAAATGCTGTAATAAGAAATATCATAGGTGTGTTATACTAATAAGAACCCAATACTACGAGGATATAAAAAATACTTTAAAACATACAAGTATATGATTAATGAAGCCAAAATGAATGTATGAAAAAAAATTAATAGAAGATGAAAATGTTTTTGGTTTGAAATATAAGGTATTATCAAATAAAAACCAAAAAATAGTGCAAATACCAACGATAGGTCATCACATTAAGACTGATAAACTTATTACGCGATAAACTACATCTAAGTGTAAATGCATTCACACTAAAATTTGAATTAAATAGGGTAAAGCATGAAATTAACAATGACGAAATGAATAAAATTATGAAACAATTGAAAAACAAAACACCAGCATTAGAAAAAGTAACTAATGGACTATTAAAAATATTTAATATTAAAATACCAAATATGATTTGGAAATTTATAAACATTTTATTTCAACTGAACTCTTAACCGGAAACATGGAAAATATCGAAAACGGAAATTCTACCTAAGGCAAATAAATCTATATGCGAATCAAGCTCATAAAAACATTTGAAAAATGTATACTCCAGAAATTAAAACAAAAATTAATAATGATAAAGATATAATCAACAAATATCAACATGGTGGATTAGAAAACAAATCAGCAGAATTAGCAGTATTTAAGGTAGTCCAAAGTATTAAAAAACATAAAAGTAAAGGGTACAATGTAGCAGTTGTAACTGTGGATATTACTAAAGAATTCGATAGTTTGAATTTAATTTAATGTCATTGTTTTGTAAAATTTTGGGTGTTGATCACAATTTATTAAATATATTAAATTATTATTTTTATGAGAGATACGCATTAGTAAATATTGGTACATGTGTTTAAAAACACCGGATATTAATAGGAATATTGCAAGGATCGCTATTAGGACCGTATTTTATTTTCGAGAATTTGCAAAATTAAGTTACCGGAGAAACTTTCGTTGATGACGTAGGATCATAGCGGATAAAAACGAAATATAGAAAAAAAAACATACGCATTACATACGATAAAATTGAACAATTTTTAAATGAATATAATTTAAATATTAATATGTCCAAATCAAATTACGTATCATTCAACAGAAAATTCGAAAAGAAAAAATTAAATATATTACAGCATGGCATTAATTTAAATTGCGTAACAAGTATAAAGTATTTGGGGGTAACAATTGATAACCTGAAATTCTTACATCCACTTTAAATTCCACATTTACTCACTTACAGTTGCTGATCCGCCAAACACTACAATATTTTACCACAATTACGAATAGATTCCTTATTCAAATTTATTTTTTTCGTAACCAGATTACAAACATCTTCTGCAACCTTAATTATTAACCTGTCTTCTCCCGGCAAAACCAATATACTATTTCCCCTTCTATGTACACTGCTATAATAACTTCTCTCTTAAACCTTCGTTCATCCAATCTGCTATCCTGTACTCGCTCCAGAATCTTCTGAACATTTATAAAGATCATGAAAATACTATACACGGATAGAGGAAAAAAAGAAAATTGCGCTGGTTCTGCCGTCCTATATATAAACGTGGTACAGCTCGATGTTCTCAATGCTGTCTGCAGAGCTATATGCAATCTCTTGCGCATTTAAGTTGAATTGCGCTATAATAATTTGCACACACTTCCTCAGTTCCGATAGATGTATGCAGAACAGAAATGAACATCGATATCCCGTCGCGAAAACTATATTGGGAAAAGCGTTTATTTATTCGCGCGAAATTGTACTCGCATGGATGCAAGGACACAGAAATATTGGAACCAATAACGAGGTTGATGCAGCGGAAACATTAAGCAAATGTGATGAAGAAACAGAAAAGAATCAAATACTGTTGATGGGACATATCTAGGAGAAATGAGATAAGTAAGTTTTAAGACTGTCTCTTGGTCAGTTACTCTTCAACCGACGTGATGAAGCGTGTGACATATTATGAATTGTCAGTTACAGAATAGCTGGATTAGTGGCATTTGTTAGTCTGCTGAAAAAGAGCTTTGTTTTTCTTTCTGATTACTTCTGAAGCAGTTAGTATGCGCAAGTTGGAACGTATAGATTTTTGACAACGAACAAAGGAACATCTATAATCTGACGTAAGATTTTCGATTCCATTGTCTACAAGCGTTGGATTTTTGTGCAGCGAATGAACGAAATAACGAATAGCTGTGCGTGCATGCGCGAGAAAGAATACGAACACGCAAAAAATATTATTTGATAATTTCTGCATGTGTTTGTACGTATGTATATAAATTGAATATACACATGAGTACACAGCATGCGGAAGGAGCCTGACTACTCTGTCAGAATAGGCCTGCCTATGTGTATAAACCTATGGTTCTTTGGCTCATTTTACAGCTTAACTACCCATATACAACGCGCCAATAAAAGTTTCACTTAAAAAAAAAGATTATAATAAAAATTCTGTTGCAAATTTTATATCTACACAACGCTGTAATGAATAAAATTATGTATTATCAACGTTTTCGTTGGAGCTTATATGACATATCGCACAATTCGTTATCAGTAATATACTTTGCACCTTACCCGGTTAACGAAAGAAATTTTTAACGAAAATTAATAATTCCGTATTCTGCTTTTTAATAATCAACGTCTTCGAAAATTGTACGAAACTTACCGATCGCCGGTCTAAATATGATCAAAGGTACGGTTGTCCAATACTTCTGACAGATCTTTTCGGCTAATGATTTAGTGAGAAAGTAGGAATTTTGATACTGCCCGATCAATCTGAAACAAAATTTCGTTCATTATTTTACGATAACCGACAGAGCTAACGAGATAAAACGTAGGACGTCGTAAAATACGTACGATGGTTCGACAATGGTTAGCGTTCGTTTGTCTAGAAGTTTTACGGCGTGCAAAATATTTTCAGGCGTAAACGGCGTATCGTAAAATTTTTCCTCCAACGTATCGTTACCCACCATATTGACGTAAGCCGTCGATACGTGTAAAAATATCTGAGGAAAAATAAATTTAAACACAAAAAATAGAATATCAAAGTTAAATAATTTTTTATTCTTATTTTTTAAAATCGGTTCTCCAGTTCAGATAATACTGACGGGGCAAATGTATTTATTAGTAAGAAAACACATAATGGCGTGTCGTATACTAAAAATAATAATAAATGACTTGTCTTTTTATTTCAACCTCCATAAACACAGAGTTTAAGTAGTTATTGAAGTTGTAAAGTTCGAGACGTACCAGTGGAGCTTGAGTTGTTTTGCGCAGCCCCATAATTGTATACCATAATAAAAAAAAAATAAAACTGATTAATAAGGGTACATATAATGGCGGATACTAAACAAGGTGACATGTACGTGTTATTGAAGAACAAAAATGAAAAAAAAAATTATAGTTATATGCATTAGCACATAGTGTATACGAGATAAATATTAGGCAAGATATTTTCTTAAACACACCGCAACGATGATCGGCTTAATGCGGAAATTATCCAAATATTAATATTAACATAATAAAAAGGCTAAAAGAATACATAGATTATTTTTTTTAGCTAGAACGGTTGACCGACGTAGAAATAAGCAAGAAGATAATGAGAACTTTTCTTTTTGTTTATCGCCAGCGTTGTGTATTTTTGTTAATTTGGTAAGATTTCCTTATGATTTTGAACGCTTCACGTATATATATATATATATGAGATGATCATTGCAATATATATATTAAGAAAATACCTAGTGTAATATTAATATTTATCTTTGCGATTTGCTATCGTATGCTTCATGGATCGATGATAACTTTCAGAATGGGGAAAACATTGACGAGACGTTAGAATACATAAATCGCCACTGCAACAAGCTGCTTGTCTAAGTACCTCTCAATACGAGGTAGCGTGCCATAGAACTACCCTGGGCTATACAAGATGATATTAAAGCCACAAGGCGGGCACGTAAACAGCGGCAAAATTCTAGACTACCTGTCCATAAAAGCATAATTAAACAGATTTAATAGACAACTAAATTGCCTTCTGAAACAACATAAAAATGACTCATTTAGTTCATTCATTAGTACCTTGTCCAGTGCTCACTGCGATTATTCATTGTAGAGAGCAACTAAATGTTTTAGGAAACCTCAAATAGCAATTTACCCTATCAGAAACTCGAACGAAGGTTGGGCTCGTAATGATAGGGCAAAAGCAGCTTTCTTTGGCAACAACTTGGAGGAAACATTTAAACCGCACAAACTAGATTCTCAATTAAGCATCTTCTATGAATAAGTAGAGGGTGAATTAAACTACTCCTTTACAGATGTCCCGTCCAATAAAAAACCATCGGAAGTTAAGGCATTGATAATCAAGTTGGATGATCACAAGTAAAATGCTTAAGTGTATTCCAAGAAGAACCACTACTCACTACCATATTTAATTCGATTATTCGCCCCAGTTACTTCTCATCCAAGTGAAAGGTTGCTCAGGTCGTAATGATCCCCAAAACCGAACCAACCAATGAAACATCGCCATACCGGTCCATTAATCTGTTACCTGTTTTGCCTAACTCCTTCCGATAATTAACAACTCCAACATAATACCTGATTATCAGTTTCGATTTCGTTCAAATCACGCCATAATAGAACGAATACATCGTGTCCAGAAATATATCATCGACTCTTTTCAAAACCGCGGCTTTTGTACGTCAGCCAGGCGTTTGACACGTTGGTTTGCTGCTTCAGATAAACGAACATTATCGCACACATATTTTCATTTCTTCCAGCCATATCTACCAGATAGGTATTTTCAAATAAAGCATGGCGAAGAAATATCCAATTTTTACTCCAAGGTGTGCCACAGGGATCTGTATTAGGCGGGTTCTTTACCTCATATACGCCCATGATACGCCGCTTCAGGAAGATGTTGATGTAGTCGCATTTGCGGTGACACAGTTTTCTTATTAAAAAGCCTATACAGTGCTGAAGCATCCGACCAGTTGCAATCTAGCTTACACAGTGAAGATTCAAGATCAATACTTCTAAATCGGTGCAGTCCTGTCCTCCTGTATACTTTGATGGACCTCTACCACAAGACAGAAAAGTCAAATACCTTGGAATGCGGTTAGACCGCCGTTTATGTTGGAAAGATCATATTCTGAAGAAAAGTAAGGTACTAAGAATCAAGTTTAACAAGATGTATTGGCTTTTAAGAAGGAAATCCGAGCTTTCTATGAGTTCTAAGTTGGTACTTTGTAACGCTCAAACCAGTGTGGACTTACAGATTATAATTATGATGAAATGCCTGCAGTTCAAGAATTAAAATTATTCAGCAATTCCAATCTATGGTACTGAGCTCCCTAGTTATCGCACCCTGGTACATTCGAAATGATCATCTTCGCAGAGATCTGAAGGTACCAGAGGTCAAACATGAAAGACGAACGTACAGCGCTAGATAGACACTCTAACCTGCTGGCTATTAATATGCTAGATAATAGTGACGAAATCAGGCGAATCAATCGGCTATCTCTCCTCGATCTCACACACTGTATTCGATGACTGATAGTGATAGTATGGAATGTCGCCAGTGGACGATAATTACACACGCGTCAATTCCTCGCATCTCAATTGCTTATTAGCTGCTTCAGCTAGATTACAATTTATCAGAAAGTAAAAAAACAAATTATCTCGTGTACTATATACTTAAGCATGCGTATAACTATAATTTTCTCTTTTAAAAACGTGTTGTAAAAATACTTGTTAAAATTGTGGCTAATTACGAGCGAAAATATATATTTTCTTTATAAATCGATTATTATTCGATATTTAATAAAGCAAAGTAAATATTAGTAGAAACAATCACGTGAAAACAATTTTCGAGCTTGACTAAACGCAAAAAATGTAATTAAATCGTCTATACTAATATGGGTGATAACAACGTCCATTCGTTCAACAATATGATTTCTCAATCGAAATGCAAATATACTCCATTGTTACGAAGCATACAACCTAAAACACACAGGACGATATTCGAAAAAAAAATGATTAATCACCTTTAACTGCGGCATATCGGTCGCTATTTTTAACAAATCTTCAGTAGCCGCCATATTCAAAGCGCAAGCTTCGTCCAAAGGTGATAAGAAATTTATGGTAGCCGCTACGTGAAAGATGACGTCCACTTCGTTCTTCAACGTGGAATAATCGTCTTGGCTTAAACCCAAACGTGATTCTAAACAATTACCCAACATAAATCGTATCAGTTCTCGGTAATTCGGTCGTTTTGTTTTTACCTTTTTCAATATCTGAAAAAAAAAAACAATGTTTACGCAAAATATTACTATATATATATATATATATATATGTATATGTGTGTGTGTATATATATATATAATTTTTATTATTTTATTGTCTTTTGTACTTATACATTACAGATTGCCACTGACATGTTATTAGTACATCTTTAATGTTAAGTAATTAACTAATTAAGTAATTAACTGTTTAAGTCTCCTTGGGACCTTGCTAGCTATTTTCTCTTGTAAAACAGTGTGAAACCATTTGCCGTGTTTCATTTCTTTTTTCTCCTTCGATATTATTAACATCTGGATATTTTCTCATAGTCTGGTCCATGTAAGCACTTCTTCATTGGTGTTATTATTATTGTTATTTAGTGCGCTTCTGTATTTATACATTACAGGTTGCCACTGATATGTTATTACATCTGTAATAGTGAATAATTGACTAATTAATTAATTATTGTCGTTAGTCCGCGCCGTCTTTTCGGAACCTTGTCGGCTTTTTTTTTTTTTTAACGTGGTGAAAAATCTATCATGGACACCAGACTCAAAGGCCTGGTTATGTGAGACCTCTACCCGGGTAAAGACCACCACAGTGCTCATGTCATTGACTGTACTGTACAACTTGAACTGCTTTCAACATTACTTCAGTGGTACAGACCTAGTCAAGGCAGCACTAATTATATGCCACGTGCCTCTAGTCTTTAGCTACTGGGAAGGCTGCCTTCATTGGCATTGTCTATCAGCTTCTTCTTTCATACCCAAAATGATAACTCACACCGTGGTTGCATTAGCATTTCAGTCGTCTTGCGAGTGTATCATGGTATAAGGTTATTCTGAATCAGAGACTCACCCCAGTTCGCTGTTCAGTCCATGCAGGACAGCTGAGCAGTGTGTGAGCAACATCATATTTCATGCCTTGATTACAAATTTTATATACATAAAATTTACACGGATACCACTTGTTGCATTATTATAGGAAAAGTCACACTGGTGTAAATCGCCCTAAAACTGGGGCTAATATTTTTCGCCCGCAGACATATTTACCTGCAGAGATTAAAGTTGATTCCATCATCGTTACCTGGATTTATTTTTCGTTTAAACTAATCACCTACTCATGCCATTGGTTACAGTCCGAGTTAGTACCTAATGATAGCTGTTATTCGATGAAAATCGTGAGTTTTAAGGTCCTTTAAACGGAAGCGAATTGCGGCTGTTAGGTAATAACATCATATTCTGTACAATGTAACCTTTATCAGCATTTTTAGATGCAATCCTATAGAGGAAGCACAAGAACTGATTGCCGAATTACTATGTACATTTTTGACGAATGAAATCTATCCAGTTCTGGACTAGAGCACCATACCAGACCGAACGTAAATTCTCCGGTTGAATATGCTCTTAACATATAACCTTCGGCATATCTGTTTATCCAGTTAACAAGTAACCGATCATACACCCCCCGTCACATATCAGTATAGTACAATATCGATTGTCGATAAAACATGTAAAAATCAAAAACAATTAACAAACAATATACAGTATTAACGTGTTATGATACGATGTGATAACGTACTGGCTCTGGAAATAATCTCTGAAAACATTTTTCTTCAGATTCAAAACTCGTTTTATTGACCAGCAAATAAATCGTATTTATTCCGGGACAAGATCTGCAAAAGTAATATTTATACGATTTTCAACGGTTATAGAATTTGGATGTTGCTTTTTATTACCGACTAGATTTATATATATATATATATATATATTATATCGATAAATACGATCGTTTCTTTACAACCTACTAATTTTTCAGTTTCTTATTCGAATATATTTTAATTTTTTATTAGTACAATGTAAATACGGTATTGCAAATGAAAATATCCCCAAGTGATGATAAGTTATATAACGAATAACAGATATAAAATAAACTAAATGTATTTAAAATAAAGTTAAAAAATATATTTCAGTTGAAGAGTAACTGACAGATAATCTAGAATTGTATGAACTTTGTTAAAAAATCACATAATCACACAGATTTTAAAACTTCGCCAATAAATTGAATATATTTAAATACAACATGAGTATATGTAATCGATGTTTTACGAAATCAATAATTTATTTTAGTAAAAATATAACTAAAAATCATCGTATTCAAATTTCGACGAATTACCAATCGGTTCTAGTGAAACCTATTAACATCTATATACATCCAGACTTCCCAGTGTGGTGCTAATAATATAAGATAATCTAAAATTGTTTGAAATTTTATGAAATGAATCATGTAACTATACAAAATTTAAGAACCCCATTAGTAAATTAAATACATTTGAATACAACGTGAATATATGTAATCGGTGTTTTGCAAAATCAACAATTCATTCTAGGAAAAATATGACTAAGAATCATCGTTTTCGAAATCCGACTTCAATCGCTGTAGCAAAAACCTACCAGTATCGATGTGTATCCGACTACTTTTCAATCGGCTCCAATAAATAAAAGCTACTGATGTCGATATTTTTTACGTTCCATATACTTATATACTTAAATCAAATTATAATTGCTTACTGTCAAACTCGTATTATTAAACCCGAAGTAAATTTTGATAACACACAAAATAGAATATTTGTATCAAAATGTGATTAGTTCATTTCAATCGAACCAAAATAACCGAACAATAGAACTTACAAACTGATATTAATCGAAATCTAACTGAATTCAATCAGATTTACGTCAACCGATTTAAAAGTAATTGGCTTTTTATTCTAAAGCACATCACACACTTCTTATCATACCATGTGCAAATTAAATAAAACATTAAATTTACTTAAATGAGCAAAATAACATATTTACAGGATTTATAAATATATGTAAACATCGTATACGAATAAAAAAGAATATTTAATCAATTGCTTAAATTAATAAACAAATTTTAAGAAAACGACTGATTTATTCGGTTATTTTGGAAAACCTAATTAGTCGGTTATTTAAAAAAAAAAAAACACGGATTAGTCGTTAGTCACAAGTCAATTTTCTGTCCATCACTTATATATATATCATCAGTGAGTCGTGTCACCCCGTGCAGGGGTATTGTGACCATGATATGTCACACGACAGACTAGGCTATGCCAGCAAATATATTTACATAATCGTGAAAAGTACGGCCAGTTGTCTTGCACAAATCGCGTCCGACCATCGAAGAGGTACGCGACCGCGCTCTCTTTTACCAGCCACTACACCTTGAACGAAAAGCGTCTCCATATTTTCTGCTCTAACTACGTGACCCAAAAAATCGTAGTATTCTGTTGAGAACGATCGACTTTAATCTTTTCGGATTACCAACATCGTCCAAAATCGAAGCATTGGTTCTCCTAGCTGTCCATGAGACACGCAGCATTCGTCTCCAACACCACATTTCCAGTGCATCTATATGTTTTCTGTCGGTACTGCTTACTGACCAGGTTTCCGAGCCATAAAGGAACACTGAGAAAACAAGTGAGTTTACTATTTTAATTTTAACCGATTTTCTAACTGCGGAGTCGGTCCAGATTCTATTCAAACGGCTCATTGCGCTTCGGGTTAGTTGGGCTCTATGGCGTATCTCACTTCTGCAGCCGCCGCTATTTTCTACTATAGATCCTAGATATGTAAACCGGTTTACCATTTCAATTCCATCAATTTCTCGTATCGCGTTGCAGTTATTCTTTGGACAATTAATGATCATAATTTTAGTTTTGGCCTTGTTGACGAGTAGGCCATACTCCGCACTAATTTTTATTAACCGGTTTAAAATATATGACATTTCATCCACGTTTTTTTCCACTAACGTTATGTCATCTGCATACCGGAGATTATTAATGTACACGCCTCCAATTGAAATGCCTCCATCCAAATTTAATGCTCCATTTGATGCTTCGATTTGGAGAGTTCTGCGCATTAAACATTGACTGTAGAGGTTAAACAATAGCGGTGAAAGGATACAACCCTGGCGAACACCTCGCTCAGAATGAAATTTCTCCGAGTAAGTACCTTTATTGATGCGAACTTATGCCGTGGTTTTTTCATATAACATATATATATATATATATATATATATATATATATATATATATATAATTTCTGCCTCATGATGTAAAACACGTGTGTAAATATTAGGTAAATAAGTTGATAAACAGATATATATATATATATATATAATACATTGCAAGTGCGAGAATTGAATCCACGGCTCTTAGATATCAATATTGAACACAAACGCTGCAATACGATGATCATCCATAGGAAACGAGCTCCAATAATAAAAATTTACCCTTTTGGTCAGAAAACTTATGATACTTAAAGTAGTGATAAATACTACTTTACTATATGAGTGTAAAGCTTGGACGGTTTACAGAAGTCATATAAAGACGTTCGAACAATTTTAACAGCGTTTACTACGGCGCATATTGCTATTTCTAATGATGAAATACTGTACGGCATGAACTAAGAGCAAACGATCTGCAAGATGCAGTAGAAACATTCAAGGATGGCAAAATATGGATAACTTGTAACTCGTAAAAGAATGAAAATGTCCTGCGATACACCAGCAGAACAAGTTTTGCTGGAAGAAAGAGTTTTACTAATTTCAGCGTAGAAACGTACAAGTTTAACTAAATATAGTGAAAATTACAATTATTTTATACAGTACACCATTTTGCCAGATGGTACGGAATGCCGTTTTTAACAATGTCAAACATAACCAATCCGGTGTGCTTATTATAGTTTAAATTATCGATAATTGTGTTAAGCGATTATCACGATTTGATGAGTCGTAACATCAGTTGGTCAAAGTCCAAATTGTTCGTGAGTAATGGCATAAGAAACTTTCCCAGGTTTAGGAAGGGTTATAATTTTCCCGATTTTCCAAACGCGCGAATAGTATTCCTATTTAAAGATAGCGTTAATAATATTAGTAATAACGGCGATAACGTTCGCGGGAAATCTTTTAATTAAAACAGAGGAAATATTATCATCGCGTGCTGAGGTTTAATTTCTTAAATATTTTTATAGACGTAAAAACCTCCCTAGGTTTCATAAGTAAAGGATTTAGCGGATAGGTATATAATCCTTAAGATGGGGTAGGTTAGTAATTTCACGCATAGATGTTTTTTTTTTATCGTATTTTGACTTATTTAATATGTATCGGAAGCAGTTGTTTTGTATAGTTTGGAGTTGTTTATTATGTTGAATTTAAGATAGAAGAACATACTAGATACGTGTAAGTTATTACCGGGAGTATAAGAGTTTTATAAATAATTATCTTATTACGAGAGTTCAGGAAGGATTTTTAAAGATAGACGAGATAAAGGAACCAAACAGGCTCAGTGCGACTTGTGAGAAACGAGCCCTTCAATTGTTTGGACACATCGCAAGAGATGGAGATAACAGAATATAGAAAAGACGGTATTGTTAGGTAAAATGACAAACGCGAGAAGAAAAGGACGATCACCATTACGATGGATAGACACACCATAAAAAATTTACCGGGTACAATAAAAAGAGCTATATCGGTGGCACAGGACACAATGGATAGGTATTTGTCATGGAGGGTCACAACAGTCATACTGACTAGGACAAAGAAGACGAATACATGTATGCTGAAATATGTTCACATATTTTTGTAACGAGTTGTGCAGTGATTGGACTTGAAACCAAACTGTTCACACGGAATAAGCAATTCTTTGTCTGTGTGAGATTAAATTGCTTAATAGTGCCGCAGTAATGAGTATTGCCATTACTGATATAAATTATTCTCGCGTATTTTCGAATTTAACAATAAGTTAATACGTATACATTTAGGTACGAAATGATCGGTGGCTTCAGAAATTAAATTTAATAGTTTACAGCAACGTGGTAGTCAATATCAATTTCTAATCGGCCGGTTTTAATTTTACACATTCTATACTGCATATGTAATCATACTATCGTTATTAGCGTGGACGCCATTTTTTTTGGTAATGATTGTAATTCGATTATGATTGTTACAATTATTATTATTATTATTATTTTACTACCCTTAGAAATAGCTCTGTTTTTAATTTTGTGAAATCGTTCCAATTCCTTCCGTTGTACTATACTATTTTCTCTTAATAACGGAATTTGTAATTAATAGAAAATAAATTAATTGTTGCGCGATTTTAATGAACGATTAAATTAAAAAGAATAAAATCTAAAGTAATAACATTCAAACTACGCTAACGTTAATAATTTGGCCAATAATACGTTTCCGAGGAAGCCAGTCGAGCCCGTTATGAATATTTTTGTTCCGTTGTAAAATGTCTGAATCGGCGTCAAAGGTTCGTTCTCCATAGTACTCACTAACGAATTAAAAAAAAAAAAAAATTAACCAATCGATTTATTAATTAATTATTTAAATAAAAAAATTACAAATTTCAACCTTTCGTGGTTGATTACCGTATAATCAAAATTGTTTTTCAGTGTAAACGGTGTCAGTTTTTTCACTTTGTGACGTAACGATATTTTCGAAACTTCGCCAAGTTAAAAAAAAAACACTTTACACTGAAAACAGTTTTTCGAACGTAATTAACGACTTTTAAAATTACTAACGTCGTATTGGCTAATTATTAAGACAATCTCGTGTCTATAAGAACAAACTGACAACCGGATAATTGAACAAATCCGACCGATGGTACAACCGATTTATCATTCTCATTCCTCGTGGTCTGCTCGCTGTACACGGAAAGTAGACTATGCTTTGTTGTAGACGTGGAATAATTTCAAATATTTGATATTTTTACCGTTTATACGCCGCTTTAGAGCTTCCGCCCGAGTTTCCTATTTTATTTGTGCACTTTAAGCAGAATATTCAACGATATGTAATCACGTTTCAAAGGGGCATCTTAATGTTCGCTTTATCATTTACGTCATTGCCAAACTTTCATACCTATACAGTAATATTGAGAATATATGGCGCTTTATTGATCTTATTTTCAAATCCGAATTATTTTTCCTCATATATATTTACGTGACAAACAAGATATTCCATATTTTTCATTTTTTCCACACGTCAGTGACCTTGTAGGTATATACTGCTAGTTGATTTACTGCAGAATATTTTTGAAACTAAGTATAAGATGCGCGCAATATTATTCAATTTAGGAGAAAAGAATTAAATGTAAACGTAATAGAATGTATTATCGTTTTTATATCTAGGACACAATAGTACTTGATTTCACTGTATACGTCATATTAAAACAATATGCAATATACATATATCTGTATGAATGTGTACATATAATATATGTACATATATATATATATATATATATATATATATATATATATATATATATGTATTTATACTAGAATTTATTCCAACAAAAAAGGATAAAATAACTCGCTTATGCAACCTATTGGTTGGTAAATCCAGTAACCTAGGTAATTTTTTTTTTTTTTTTCATGTTAGCTTAAAGTTTATTTTAATTAATTTATTAACTATAAAAATTTTGTTTTTTCATTCCGAATTTACTCAGTTGGGAACGTGTATTTGAAACAGTCGTTATAAAGGAGCAACGGGGTACATATTAAATAAATAATTATATATATATACACATGGAGACATCCTTTGAAGATTTCGCTAATGAACGAAACCATATAATTAATAAAAAAAAAAATATTTAAGAAGAATATGACTTATTAGATTAGTGACAAGTTTATTTAAGTTACGTTAACAAAGCTGGTATAAAAGAATTAGAATTAGTAGCTGCCAAATGGTTAAAGGCACGAGAGGAAAAATATATTAGATTGAGTGCATGGAAAGAATTAGGTTGGAGTTGACATTGTCAGTAAGGAAAAGTGGAAAGGAAGTCGAAAGGTTCAGTGGGGATCTCGGGGAGAAATATCGGAGTGGTGTCACACTAAATTAGATCATTCCACTGCAGGTGATGTGTTATCTTCGTATGACTCAATCGAAGTCGAGTGATGACCACGTCGTCTTTGCGGCGACATTCCAGGGTCGCATTGTTGATTTGACCGAACGAAATTTATTGTTTGAAGGGACAAAACGCCATTTTTAATCCTCCATAGATGCAATAATTTTTTCTTGATGTGACGCATGAAAACTGGAGAAACTGCGATGTTTGGCGCCGGCAAGAAGTAAATAGTATCGCAATAATAATTTAACTACGCTTCGAGACGATTACCGACAATACGAATACGATTATGAGAAATTAAGCTAATTAATTGTATATAACAGGGTATTACAGATTTTGTTGTTCCAACAACAATGGTTCAACCAATTCATTTTAATAACTTGAACCAATAAACGAAAGTGACCCGATTCTAAATTGGACATACCGGATTAACTCACGATTTTATATCAGATAAAGCACAGCGACCAACATGTGGAAGATGGGATGAACAGATAACAATATCGTCTATATACCACAAACTCAAAAAGTATCTTCCAATATGAAGAAGATCACAACGACAAAGCGAATATTAAAAAATAAACTGAATTACCACAATAGAATTATAAAAACAATCCAAACTGATTCATAAAATATGAAATGTATATAAAAATAAAATTGTTGATCCGTTTATATATATATGTGTGTGCGTATGTGCGTGTGTAACATGTTTACGCTACAAAAAGTGAAAAAATTATTATGCCAAAACGTGGCATTTGTATAAAATAGGGCAAGTGTTATTAGTTGGATGGAAGTAACTTTTATTATATCTGAATTTTTAACAAACTGTAATATGAATATTAATAAACATGGCAAACTACGTCGATTAACTTACAATGAGCTGTATTTTTGACATTGTTAATTCATATTTTTCATACACACACAAACACGCACACACTCTCATATATATATATATATATATATATATATATATATATATATATATATATATATATCTATATATATATAAAATATATAATATCTACATAGTATATAACAAGGCAAATCGGATTATGCGTGTAAAGTCATAAATTCAAAATCGGACAAACAGATGATATATTTCACAAGTAGAATAATCGTACAGACACATTAAATAGAATTGCATATTTAAAAAAATATATGTATGTACATATGACTGTAACTAAAAAAGAATGAAGGTAACAGTATATAATTATTAAAAACCTAGTAAAACATCACACACTTACAATTTTCTCTTTTTCCTAATGGATTTTTTTTTTTACAGAAAATCTAAATTTTTAGTAAATACAATTACCACCGAAAAATGTAATGCGACATAAATTATGCAGTTACCTGAATTTCCAATTAACAAAATTTATACACAAATGAGAGTTTTCTAGAAAAAAATATGAATCTCGCGACCGAATTAATCACTGTATTGTTACTATATTATATATATATATATATATATATATATATATATATATATATATATATATATATATATATATATATATATATTTAACTGAAAGGTAAACAATTTTTAACCAATATTCTGACTTTTTGTGTGAATTGTAAAGCAATCTGGAATGCACAATACCACATCAGAACAAGTCAAATAAGTTCTATGTGAGTTATTGAGGTAGTGTAAAAACCGTATTATAATGAGTAAAATTACGGTAAATCGAAGTACGGACGTGCAAGCTAAATAAATAAAAACATATTTGATTCTTTGATAAAAACGTGCACTGAACGTCAGCCGTCCTGAGAGTGAGTTTCATTTTCAGGAGTGAAAGAGTTAATGTTCATTATTCGATAACATCCGATAATGAAAATTATAAAAATGAATAACCATTATTGCTAAAAATCTAACATGAAGAGATCGATTTAAATATATTATATATATATATATATATATATATTATATATATATATATATATATACTTGTAATAACGTAATTTATTCACTTCCTCTATAAAAACAAATTATGTGGTTCTCCTACACTCTTGTCAGCCAAATTTATAGTGAAATTATTTTCTTAGCTGATTTTATAATAAATTTATATTTAGGTCGAACTAATTCGACGTGGGGGTCAGTCAATTTATCAACTATATTTAGAAGTTTAAACGACGAACTTTATATAACTGAATCACGACGAATGGTTGCCAATTTTATAATAAAATTCATATTAATATTTTGAGTATCTGAATTTTTAGAATTATTTTCGTTTTTTAAAACATTACACCAGCATTAATTGCTACAAACTACGGTGATCACATAAATAGAAAAATATTATTATGAGACACTATTTTTAGCAATTTAAAATGGAAATTAAAATTTCTCATGGCCACATATATATATATATATATATATATATATATATATATATATAATATATATATATATCGCTGAAGACAAAATATCAGTTAATAATGAAACGGTCCCGGCAACTGCTATATGACTTTGTACATTTTTCTCTCTTAACACGAAACAAAAATCGCTTAACACAGAACCGAAAAGTGTACACAGTTATTTAGACGCGCATTCCAACGGTGAAATAAATAACAAAACAATTTGTAGAATATTTGATTTTAAAAAATACAATGCAAAAAAAATATCAAATTATTTTCTAAAAAGCGACAAATATTGCATATTTGTTAAAAAAAAAAAATATGTACGTATATATAAAAATTTCAGTAAGTTCTCGTTAATAATATTGTTGTTTTATTGATTTTTATTAAATACACGCATTCAAACGAATCTATTGTATACAAAATGTACTCTAATAAATGTAATTTTGTTGAGTATACGAACTGAAAATATTTCAGTCCACTCCATTTCGTGTTAAACAACTTTCACTGTATATATACTATACCTTTTTCGCCATTGCTTATTTATTTGATAATCATTCAATTCGTAATTTGCACGCTTATCCGTCTTCTTTTTTACGTAGTTTTTATGTACTTGTTTTAATTGAATAATGATAATAATAATAATAATAATAATTAAAGAATTTGTAAAATTTTGCCAGTCACTATGGCTCATGGCGAAGAGACGGAGCGAATATTTAAAAGATAACTTTTTTGAGATTCAATTAGAGCGTATCACCGACGACGAAAGTGTCGGTTAGCCACAGCGGAGTAGACGACTAGTTGTTCTAGTTGCCAGAGTGTAAAGTGGGAGATACTTCACTATGCACGACCTAGAATCGAGACTTCCAGCTCACACTCATTAGAATACACATTATTTACACCCCGTTCACATAATCCGACTCAAAATAAACGCACGCATATTCCTCAACAGATTAATATAAATACAATATTAAACTTTTACTTATATACCGGATGATGTACATCGACGAAGGCCACACATGCTAAACACCAACCGCATAATACAAAATATAGAACGATCGGAATAAGCAACAACAAAACTCACGTCCTCATCGCAAAATGGAAGTAACTCATTAAAGAAATATCTGTTGGCAAAGTATATATATATATATATATATATATATATATATATATATATATATATATCCACACAGGGAAATGTGTTTAAAAGATAATTGTACAAGCGGAAACCTGACGATAACAGATCACTTAAACCCCAAGAGTATTGTTCTTGCCGACCGCGTGTTCATTTAAAAATCGATTTGATACAATGTAGAAGATGGTTGATGTTAAATACTCACTTCAAACCTTACCGTTACATACATCATGAAGAAACCTTAATTTGGCTATTTTCCTTCTGTAGTGTAAAAATCTCATTTCCATTATATTTCGCAATATATCGTAACTCATATATTTAGGATAAACACCTAATATACGGTAATATAGATATTTAAAAAATTTACATTTTATCAAGTAACCTAATATATTTATTATAATACTGATTCCAAAAACAAGCGAACAGTATTCTAACGAACTAACGCACTAGTGCATTAAAAAGCGACAGTACCGTCCATGGATCTCTAAACACGTATGAATTTCTCATAATAAAGCCTAGCATTTTATAAGAACGACTAACAACACATCGCTAACATGTATAGAAAACTTTAAGTTGTCATAATATTAACTGCGGAATTCCGCACCGCAGATTTGTTAATTATCTGCTTGCCATTCATGGTGTAAGTAAAAAAGTACCTATTTCTATTTCTAGAGAAACTCAAGTGGACGAATTTATCATAATTGAAAGGGTAAATGATTCCATTTGCTTCACAGAACCAACTTATCTAGGCCTCCTTGCAATAATTCACAGTCAGCTAGTGAAGATGTAGAAGCATAAATTTTAAGATCATCAGCAAATAAAAGAAATTTCGAGCGAAAATTCTTTCCAATATCATTGACAAAAACAAGAAATAATGGGACCCAAATTTGAATCTTATGGGACCCCTGAAGTAGGCGAAATATGAATTAGAATTTCAAAGTGTAATCAGCAAAGGTAAATATTGATGTATACGGTGTCATCTGCTGTGAATATCATGTACAGAGTAGATCTCAAGATACTTTCTTGTGGCACAGATGCTTGTACTGAATACTAAGCAGAATGTTCAGAGTTGTACCGCGCATAAAATTTACTGATTTCCAAATATGATTAAATCAAGAATTAATAGTCCGCCGGTAGAAACGTTTTAAGTTTATAAAGCAAACCATGATGCCAATGAAAATTATAGTTAATATTTATAATGTAACTTTAGCGTTCGTATATAAGCTATCAGCTGTATGTTCAAATCGACCTTTTGTCTACAGGAAAAAAAGGAAAAGCCTGCAACTTTTATTAAAAGTTGAGACCAGTCCGTCAGTCGAAACCGAATTTCTTTTAGAGTTTTCGCAAATCACATTCCATAGAGACTTTTGTAGATTTTATATTAATTTATAGAATTACTTAAGAAAACTTATACTAAATAAAACAATCAAACGTATACATACCGATGTGTAATAACGGTTATAAATGAGCACCTAGCAATATTAATTTTCCTAAGTTACTATCCGTCAATCCTCTTTTTAATGTGTTTACTTCACAATATTACTTTAAAAAATGGGCTCACAATACTAAATACATATATTATTATGTTACCGGACGCTACGAATTTCGCATGTAAAGCAAGAAATAAAAGTATTTAAATGAAGATAAAACCAGTCGGAATAAATTAACCTTGTCGTAGTAATCATTCGGAATGGATAACGACAATACACGTTATTTTCTAGAATAAAAATTCAATTTAATAGATAGGGAAGTAGAAAGCATTAACCAAATTTAATAAAATAATTTAATTTAATATAATGCGATTATTTACGGCATTTTATTACCATAAATAATCGTCAGCGAAACAAAGTTTTATTTTTAGTTTTATATATATATATATATATATATATATATATATATAAATTATTTATCAAATTTTCCGAGTTTTTTGAAGTAGCAATAAATTAGGATAGTCGCCTTCTGAAGTGCCGTAAATTAAAAAAATTTGTACAGAAAATTCGCGGACTAGAAAGAAAAAATTCGCATTTTTTATTAATGTATTTATATAGTAAGTCTAAAATTTATGCATAAGCCAATCTATACAATCGTATACTATTATTACTGGACAGGATATTTATGAATTCCAAGCCATTCAACAATTCTCGGAAATGATTTAGCGGAAAAAGGACCTGACAGAATAACCGTGTTTACGCGGCGTCCTATATTTTAATATCGCCTATTAATTACTTAAAACTTGAAAACAACTCCGCGTCCAACTACGATACGTACATTTATTATTAATATTATTATTATTATTAATATTATTATTATTATTATTTAAAAAAAGCAATATAAACTTAACTCGTAATAATTAATAACAACAAAATAAAATATGAGTAAACGTAACGCTAACGATAGACAAGAACTCTGATGATTCAAAATTCATTTCGAATTGAATATCGTTCATCGTTGCTGTGGTGAATTTCCATGTTTTTAACGAGCCCAATTTTAACATCTGACAAAACGCAGTTTTAATTCTAAATTTATCTAATGACCTCATAAATAATTAAATAAATAAATAAATAACATATTTCGCCAAATTGAAGTCCTCCTACCCATAAATATACCATTCATAATACATATAAATAATAATAATAATAATTAGACATCGTTATGAACACCCCGTATATAATTGGCACGTTTGCTTCCATTCCGCCGAGCTTAATCGCGACCAAGATTGTGTAATCTGGAATCCACTTCGTTACACATTTGCGGCCAAACCATTCCGACGGAACTTGTGTGACCGATCTAGACGCATTTTAGGCTGACCGTTATCTACGCCATTTATTTTGGTTTTATGCCTTATGATTTCCGAACGAATTCGGTCAATTCTTCAAATTCCAAGGGTAGATTTCGCCATTTCTCTCTGTACAAGACTAACTTTGTCAATATGCGCTGCTTTCAAATTTCCACATAGAACGCTCCTAAATTTTAAGAATGCGCCAGTCCTTTTTGTCGTCCAGAGTTCGCTACGATCGCAGTGCTGTTTGCGAAATTCGTGTTATTTGCGAGTGCCCTGTTTTAACCCTCTTCAAATCGAGCCGTGGTATAAACGTTGAAAAGCGTCGTTGATAAGAATTCCACGTTAAATCCTAATGTTCTTTGTTTCACTCATCCCTAACTGTATTTTTACATTTCACCGAACCATGTGATCTGTAATATCTCGAGTATTAACCATATCAAACGATTTCTCAAAAATAATCTATAAAACACTTATATATATCTTAATTTCTGCACTTCTACGGTAAAGCCTGTAAACAGAAAATTCGTACAAGTCTTAAATTTGAATCGGCTTAGGCTAATATACGACTTCGAGCTAATTAAATTAATTAATCTATAGTCACATTTTCTTTTTGTTCCAAATATCTTGGGAACAAAAATAGATTTAGCAAATCTGAAGAGAATCTAAATTTATCAGTTGATATATCTTATTATAAAGCGTTCGTACGGTGTTCTACGCTTTCCATGCTTAGCATTTAAAACTGACCATGAAATATCATCTTCACACCGCGGTCTTTGTAGTTGTTGGCTTTTCGGATGGCATCCCTAGATTCCGGTCCTGATTTGAAGTTCATTTCGGGGCCAGTTGTTTATCGTTATTCACCGTACCGGATAGCTCTTTTACATAATTTTCATAAAAAATATCTTCCTTAACTGCTTACTCGCTATTAATGTTTCATTTTCTTTGTCATCGATAATCGGTGCAGACGCACTTTTACGGATTACGGAAATGTGTTACAACTGTTTAAGTCAAGTGGAAACTATCAAATTTTACTTGTATCCAATTTTCTACATTTGTATTTTATACATATTGCTTATCTAATTGTCCGTGTCTATCCGTTAGAATTTGTTGTATTAATTCCACTCATTTATTTTCTTCTACCGACCATTAGCTCTATTATTTCTTCTATTAATCTTATTTTTTAACGTCCGCTAAAAATTTTAACAAAGAATATCTCACACACGTTGTCGATCTGTTCGCGCTACGTAAACGTCGAGATTATCCAAGCTCATTATGCACTTACAACTCGGGTTTGATCGTTGAAAAATTCATGGAGTAGGTATGGTGTTTCGTTTCACGCAAGGGGTTTCCCAGTCGTATAGTGATAATGCAAAAAATATTACGGATACCAAAAAATAAAAAAAAATAAAAATGACTACATATAATCTGTTCAGACCTCTCCGAATGGGTTGTAATCGAAGAGATAAAATGTAAACTACATTAAGGCCACTCGTAGAAAATTGCGATAAGACCTGGTCAATCATTACCGTTAAATGTCATAAGAGGCTATCGATTGAACTTACAAGAATTATAAATAAAACGAAAGATAAACACAATTTAATCACGATAATATATATATATATATATATTTCAATATGGTACCCTCTCTCTCCAAAATCGACATGACAGATTTGATTTCAGGTCCGTTCTGCTAATGTAAGATGAATAAATTAACATCGGTGACCAAAATGACGGGGAAAATGATTACTTCGAATGAGTAATTTCTTTGTACGCGTTATGACGTAATTGTCGAAAATTTGCTGGCAAATAAAAGATTTTTATAGCAATTAAACTTTGTTTTTATTTTATTTCTAATTCATTAAATCACTACTCTCTAATATATCAACGTATATCAAGAATGAAATGAAGTTTTCAGCGAAATGTATTATAATAAGGGGAAAAAAAACAAGTTAAAATCACTAAAATGTTTCTTTACGAATGATCACAAAGCTTTTCGACTGTTAGGCCATTATCGAGTGAATATTTAAAAAGATGAAAAATATAAATTGAAAAAATTTTAATTTAAGATTACAATTTACTAAAACCGAACAAAATGAAGAACAGTATTAATAAAACAATCAGCGACAGTGAATGTAAAGCTTTGTAAATTTTCATAAAGAAGAAAAAAATTTTTTATCGACTTTAAATTCTGTTCTATTGTTTATTTTAATAAAATTCACTACATTCTACCATCTTCGAATTATGAAATGTATTATACTTTACAAATTCGCGCCTATCGCGCTATCTATCGATTACGTAATTTTAAATTTTAAATTATACTGTATAATTCGGTAGTGTCGATAATAACAATTATATACGCGCGTTTATATTGTATTTTATAACAAATTCACTTTACTTTCTGAGACTAATTTTGTTCGGTGTATTAAAATAAAATATAGTTTTAATGTCGAAATAAAAAGTTAATAATCTCGCCAATTATGTAATTTTAAATATTCAGTTATATTGTATAATTCGGTAGTGTCGACAATAACAATTATATACGCGCGTTTATATTGTATTTTATAACAATTTCACTTACCTACTTTCTGAGACTAATTTTGTTCGGTGTATTAAAATAAAATATAGTTTTAATGTCGAAATAAAAAGGTAATTATCTCGCGAATATATAAATTCCGGGATAATTCCAATTCGGCTGTTTTAAAATGGAAAAGTATATTTATTTAATTATTTAATAACGCAAAGCACCATTAACAACGATTCTACACACCAACAGAATAATCTGTGCATCCTGTCAAAATAAACATAATCGTAATCGTAATAATAATATTATATTTTTCGCCACTAAAAGACGCTAAACGACTAATTATCGCGACAAGGTCAACCGGCAGAAGTGCAGATAAGTCTTTCCTTGTCCTCCTATATCAATTAATTAGGCGTAAGTGATGAAAAAACAGCCTTTTTGTTACATAACAATTTACAAATTATTACCTCACAGCAACACACAGTCTCACGCATAAAAGACAGTATTTTTGTGTATTTTCGTATTTTCCTGATAAATTCCTGAACTCAATTTTCAATAATGGTCGTCAATACCTGATCGTTTTTTATTTATGTCTTAGGTCTTCTATTTTACCTAGTATTTGCGCTATATATATATATATATATATATATACGTATATATATATATCATCTTCTTCTTTCACTCCTCAACCTTATGGTTGGTAGGTTAGTTTGGCCATGTTAGATCTGTTGTCGGGAAGAAGCACATGCTTTTACTGTGGCATAACTTTCTTCTTTTTTTTTATTTGATACATGTATCTTATTCTGGGCCTGCCTTTAGTTCGTCTTATTCCGAATGTGTAATGTCCGATCATTCCATTTCTACTCATATTTATCGTGTTTCGGATATCTCGTTTCTCGTTTATCTCTCGTAAATGTTTTCCATTATTAGTTTTGCTCGTCAACGGTATCTTTAATATTCGACGTCAACACCACGCTTCAAATGTAACAAGTTTATCACTTTCTAGTTTTAAAATCGTCCATGTTTCTGCTCCGTATAGCGCCATACTTCAGATAAAACTGACATTAATTGATAAGTTTTTTGACACCAAAAAAAGTTTTTTCATAAAATCATTTTTTCCAAGCGCTATTCTTCTCCTTATCGGATGATATTATACCTCCCAAATATGTAAATTCCGTCACTTATAATGTTTGTACTTTGTTTACCGTTTTTTGTGCATACCATCACTTTGATCTTTTTGGTATTTATACCTTTCTCGTAAAGCTTCATTTAGCGATTCCTGCAGGCCTTTCTCGGTTTTCGCTATTATTGCTATATCATCAGCAAATCTTATCGTTTTATATATTCTACCACCTATATTTAATCCACTATTTTTTTTTTCCATTGCTTCTTCAAAATAGGCATTGAACAGTAATGGCGAAAGATTACAACCTTGACATACACCTTTAGCTTTCTTTGCTTTTTGTTCGCCTATATACATTTGGAACAGTGATCGCCGGATCTCTGAAGTCGATGCCTTGTTTCTTTAGTAATTTGAATAATACATTCCAATCTACATGATCGAAGACTTTCTCTATGTCTACAAATGCGATATAAACCGCTTTTCTATTTTCATTGATTTATCAATAATCAAACCTAGGCCCAAAGTATAGCTTCCCTAATGTCTCTGTTTCTTCTAAAGCCGAACTGATCATTTTTGAGATGATTTACGATTTTCGATTCTATTCGATGATATATGATTTTCGTCAACATTTCGAGAACATTGGGTAGTAAGTTTAGTGTTCTATGATCTTTTCATTTCTGTACCTTATGCCTATTTTGTATAGGCACTAGTAATCCTTGCTCAAAATCTTTTAGGATACTACCTTCCCTATATATATTTCATGTAATAGTCTAAATATTATGTTATTAACTTTGTCACCTAATAGCTTAATCAGTTCCCCAGGAATTTGATCAACTCCAACCGATTTATTTGCCTTCAGTTCGTTTAACGCCTTTTCAAATTCGCTCTTTAATATAGGCGGATCTTTCTCTTTTTCTTTTAGATCTGCTACTTCTTCCGACATTGAGTCGTCAATTGGATCTCCACTATACAGATCTTCAATATATTATTTCCACCTGTTTTGAATATCCTTATTTTCAATTAATAATTTCCTATTTTCATCTTTTAAAGTACTTAGTTTCCTCCTTTTCCTTGAAAAATATCTTTTTATAGCATTGTAAGCTTTTTTCTGTATTTTCTTTTTTCATGTTCTCGTCTATATTTTTACGTTGTTCGCCGATCCATTCTTCCTTAGCTTTTCGTACTTCTCTATTTACCATATTCCTGTACTTCTTGTATTCCTGATGGTTAATGTTTGGTCAACCTTCTTAATTCCATTAGTTGCAATATTCGTTTAAATAACCATGATTTATAGATTACGTTTTCTTCTTTGCCTACTTGTTCTTACGCAATTTTGGTTATTTTCTGCATAACATAATTCCATTTTTCATCGGTCGCCGCCTGAAACGGTTAATCTGTGTTGACATCTTTATCTGTTTTTTCTCTAAATATTTTCCGTAATTTTTTATCATTTTTAATTTTCCTCATGTTCCATCTTTTAAATGTGCTGGTTCATCTTCTTCTTTTCCTAATCTCTAACTGCCTCATCATTATTACTGGGATCTGATCGGAGTCTACATCCGCCCCTGGGTAGCTTTTTACATCCCTTCACTAGACTGTGATATCTGCTGCGTACTGTGGTGTTGTTTAATTGGTATCTTTTAATTATTACCGGGGGCTCGCCAAGTATATTTTCTCCTTTTTAGTTGATTAAATATTGTGTTAACTATGGTTAGATCATATACAGATTTCTACCATCCTTTCCCCCTTTTGTTACGTTTTCCAAGTCCAATTCCAATCTCCCAAAATCACTAACTTGTCTTTGATATCTATATCTACTAAAATGTCTTCTATCCGCTGATATACTTCAATTTCTTCATCAGCGTGTGTGCTCGTTGCCATATAAATTTGTATTAACATTAAATCCGTAGGATCCAATTCGATTTTTTATTAAAATGATTCTTTCAATATTTTAGCAAATATTTTCACTTTGTTTGCTACACGTTTGTTTAAGAGAAGTCTAACTCCTGCCATTCGGTCATCCGCGCTACAGTAAATAAATCTGTAATCTTCACTCCACATGTCGCCACTTCTTGGCCATTTTACTTTTCAATTATTCCGAGAGAATATCTAATTTTAACCTCGCCATTTCTTGTTTCAGATTTGCTAGTTTGCTCGTTGACTTCACGTTCCACGTTCCAATTCTATATATATATATTCTGCAATCGTTTACTCGGTGCATGTGTGTTCCTTCCTGCAGAGTTCTTTACCCGAATGGGCACAAAGGAACTTGAATCCGCCTTCATCACTACAGGGGATCGCCCATTGACTGACTCACTATTTCCAACTTGTCCGCAGCATTGTTATTCGATCTGTCACTTTCCATGTTTTTATCAAGAAATATACAGTAGTTGTTTCCCATTGCCTTCCATCGGATTTTCTGTCGCTGTTTACTCCTTTAGCCCTTGGATAAATATCCTAAGTGCAGGTCAGCGGGTCTTGTTTTTTGTCAATGATGTTTCTCTTAACCTTTACGTAAATAAAAAAAAAAAAAAACCCTAACCGCAAGGTTGTACTAGGCATTGTCAATAATAATTCACCTAATTTGTAAACTTCAGACAAGATCTCATCGAACTCAGATGCCTTCGTTGCTTCCAATAATTCATACGGATTCATTTTATTGAGGTCAGCATCCATATACACTGATAGCAATTGATTTTTCAGCTTTACATCATCAAAAAATTCGCCATAGGATTGTTTTAAATTTGATTCATTTGGAAATTACTCTTCATATTTACTCGTATCCAGAAGCGATAAAAATTTCAGTTTATCAAGATTTCCAAAACGTTCACTCCGTTGAATTAGAACATTATCAAAAATTTCGTAGAATAACGCACGCGCATGAGTTTCTTCATTTTCCAGTTCCGATAGTTTTCGTCGTTTTCTCACAATAAATTCTTCATTCTCTTTCGACTTCACATAATTCAATGTTTGTGAAGATCGCATCGTTTCTACATTTTTTGCATTTCCAAATGAGTTTCTTGAATTTTATTCATACAACATAAAATATCTACTAATTGCTCTTTTTTTTTGTAAAATATCAAATAAGACATCAGTTAGGGCGAATATTTTGGAAAAAATGTCGATTAAGAATAAAGTTTGAACTTCGCTAAAAGATTTTATGAATCCTTGGGCTTATATTACAGCTCGGTATCCCACTGTTCCGAATTTTCAATCGCAGTTTGATAGAACGTAGTGAAACAATGATTATAGTATTTTACTGTACTTATTAATCTAGTTCCATCGGGTGGGTGCATTTCTTCGCATTTTTTTTTTAGTGGTAAATTCACCAAGTGCATATTTTGTAGATTTGTTGAAAAAAATAACCTTATCCAGACAACGTTTAGAAAAAAAAAATGCTACATTCTTTTATATTTAAAGCGGACAGTGATAAAACTAAATTCAACGAATGATTAAAACAATGGACAAATAGTGCTTTTGGATACAATCTTTGGAGTTTTGTACATAAACCTAGTACTCGACCTGTCATCACCGCGAAATTACTAACCTACCCTATCTTAAGGATTATATATTAAACCTATCCGCTAAATTCTTTACTCGACGTTCGTCTTACACTGCTAATATACGCGCATTCGGACTATTTCCCAAGCATAAACATATACGTCTATAGACACAATCTATAATAAACTTCTGATCGATTAATTTTAATAACTATATAGTATTGCTCCGTATTCGAATCGGAATTACCTTGTCGTAATCATCGTATGTGGTACATGGTACTTAAGTTACTTTTAAATATACCGGTTTTACAGGTTTTACTAGTATTTTTTCCTGTTAATTTTCGTTATATATTTTAATATGAAGTAAAGGAGGATAAATATATTACTATTAGCAGTTCACTGCGGTAAGGTATTTTTACAGGTACACACTTATCATGATATTATTGTATGTAAATTTTGTTTCTTTGCTGCCATTAAGCAATTCCTTAACTCTTTATAAAGAGAAGTAGGAGCGATGTTAAAACAACGTAATAGCAATTTCCTCAACAATTCACTAAATACTGACAACACTCATCGGAATGTATGCGAGTACCAACAAAAACTGATCGGAGCCCTTTTCTGCGTTTTATAACGCTCTTACGAATAATTATTCTTACGAAGATTACGACAAGGTAGAATTATTTACTAGCTATTATTTTAAAGTACACGGCCAAAAGACACTCCTGTGGTCTAGTTTTCATTCTAAGAAAGTTAGAAACACAATTTGTAAATTTATTCAGCTAGATCGTAACTAGTGGCAACGAAATATTATTATTAAAATATAATAAAATTTTTAACGGATTATCATACATTTTTATTAACTAAGTCGTAAAGTTGAATAATTTAACAATAAAATATGTTTTTTATGTATAGTTATTTCAAATTTCTGGGAAAAAACTCTAAAATGTAATCAGGTTATTTATATATATATATGTTACATATGTGTATGTGTACTTACTCATGTAAACAAACTTTTTTGTATGTGCTTGAAAATAACGTTAATGTCGAAAAGCTTTGCATTAATAAAATAATTTTTTTAGCGATTAACTTTGTTTTTATTTAGTTTTGATATATATATACATATTTTTTACCTAATCGGTGTAGCCAATCAATAAATTGGGGAGAAAACAGCCCAATATCTCGTGCGGGCCAGGCAAATTTGGAAATATCAACAACAGACTAAGGCTGTGAACTAAATAATAATAAATATAATCTGCTTATGACGAACATATTCGTTCGCGAGCACATTTAGTTAATTACACATAAGACTGGATATAGATCATAGTATAATTTAAGGATAAATATACATGTATTTTAGCGGAATTTCTACATATACGATTTTTATAAAATAAGAATCTGACGGAGAAAACCAATATGCACAATACACGATCTACAATCAGCTGGGAAAAGATTTTTTATTTATGGGGTTATAGAGTATCATCGATTGCACTGATTCACGAGCCTACACATGACTTAAGACGAAGTAACTTTTTTTGTTCACCAAATTGAAATTCAGCCTGGAAAGTCGACGTTTTCAAATTCAGTAGACGTTAAGAGCGTCATAACCGAACAACTGAAGAATACCTCACCTCAAGACTCCCACAACTGTTTTAAGGATTGGAGGGAGCGTCTATGTCGGTCCATAGCTACAGAAGTCTTACTTTGAAGGCGGCATTTGAATTTCTAGTTTTAATTTAACAAACTTTAAATGCTAACGAAATTGTCGTTTTTCACAATAAGGTAAATTCAGTTGACGTGAACGTTTTCAAAAATATTTATATAACATATTATAAATAAACTAGAGTCATTTAGACATTGTACACAGAAACTATTAATATATATTTTAAAATAATTTAGCGATTTTTTAAAATATAATTCTTTAAAACTGATAATATATAATTGAAAAGATTAAAAAAATTGCAGCGTGTGTAACTTCTAATGAATTCGTTATAGGACTGATTTGATATAATGGTATACAGTACAATAATCATATACATACATACATCCGTATACAAAAAATATATATAATATACATATATACCATTATTATATTACTATGAGGTTACCAAGCCGAAAGTATAAAGTTATTTAGATGATATTATATAGATAACATTGTTTAAGGAATTAGAAAAGATCGTTTAAATGAGGGCTATTATTACACAATAGTTGGGATAGATTAGCGGATAGGTTAAACCTTTGACGGAATTCGGATAAATGGTTGCAACTTGTTAGGCTGTGCTGAAGAATGAGTTGAGGAGTATTACAGAAAGGAAAGGAAGTGATCGGCGCGTTGTTGAATAGGTATGAGTGGGTTACATGACCAAGTCTTAATCTAGTTAAAACAACTTCTTTTCGAGATTTTCGATCGGATTTCATTCTTCGGTTTTGATCTTATTTTTCTGAAGTGGTTTGTGGGTGAAGTCGAACCTCCATTCGTAATTCCACAGGGTTATAATTTTCTTCTGGTAACTAATCTTTAAATCATCTGCTGTTAATATGATTTCGGTATTAGGATCTGATAGCAGCTGTATTGAACTTTTTGCTAAGTTATCAGTAATTTCGTTCCATTTTTTTTTCCTTTATGGCTCGGGATCCATATGAACTGAATATATATATTCCCGTGGATTTGTGCTAAGATTTGATGGATTCTTTGCTCAATTAGGTTGGTGTCGAACATGCTTCAGATATTTGTGAGGATGTTAATCGAGTCTGTTAATATGATGAATTGATAAAGGTTTTGGTATTTTCCTCAAATATTATACCTACGAAATGTTTTACGACGGTTTTTTATAGCTATATGTAAATCTTTTAACCACCACGGGATAACTTTCTGACATGTTATACCTAAAGTTTTTGGGATTGAGTTAACAGCGGCGAATAGTATAAAGTGTGCGAAACTCAATATTCTCTGACAGCTCTTCTTCGTGACCGAAATCCGTGCTATTTGTGAATACTTCTCACTTAGCATGCCCTATTCTCCATTTCAGCAGAAAAGTTTGGGGATATGCAGTAAGATTGATAAGTGTTGAGGTAATGGAATAACTGTCGCATGCAGGTTTAAGTTTTTCTCCAAGTAAATGCAGATTTTCTGTTTTCGGGAAGACCTCGCTTGTTGGCTAGAATAATGAGCTTGAATTGTTATCTAATTCGACTATTTTATATACTGCGTCTCTAAAATATTTAGGAATAATTATTGATCCTAAACTATCGTTCATTCCCCATTTCCGGTATATTTCTACAAAATACATGAATATTTATAATAAGTTGTTACGTTTACAGAGAAATACTTGGGGTTTATCGTTTAGGAACGTTCGATTTCATATAAAGGACTCATTCAGGCCCATTTTGGGTATGGTATGGCCATATATGTTAATAAAAGGATTATTGCTCTGGCCAACAAACATCAAAGGAAATTTCTACTTAGAATGGCTTCCTTATACCGGACTACACCAACCTCTGCCGCTTGTGTTATCTGTGAGGTCCTGCCATTGGATTTATTTCTTCTCACGGGAGGGCGTGTTACAGAGTTGAAGCATTCTAACCTGCTGGAGAATATTTCGGTGCAGTTTGTGTCTAATATAAAATTAAAAAACATATCGTCTCTCTGCTGATTGCGAAGGGGCAAAATGGGATGGTGCTGAAACTGGCAGGAAGCGATATGCCTTCCTGTCGGATATATCTGTACGGTTAAATATGTTAACATTCGACATCAACTTCTACAGTGCTCACATGTTGACGGGTCATTTTTTTTTTTTTGGTTCTTATCTTCATAGGTTCCGGCTTGCTAGTGATCCTGTCTGCACCTGTTGTACGGTAGGTGAAGTTGATGATATCGATCATATTATGTTCGTTTGCCCTGCATTCACTGCCCTTCGACATAAGTTTAATATCGACTGCACGGATGTATATCCTCTTAGTAGGAAAGTTGGAAGTTTCCTTTTGCTGGCTGAACAGGTCGTGCGATTAAAATTTAAATTTTCGTAACATTGCAATTAACGCTTAAATCAACCGCGACCCCAATACTATCGCCGTATTTGAATTTTTTTTAGTAGTGTGGTCAATTGCCCTTTGTTTCTTGTATTTATTTTTTTATTTCAATATCTAATTATATTTTTTAACTATTTTAATATATAAATTTAACTATTTTTACAAATTTGTTATGATCTTTTATTCGTCCTCTTTTATGATTTTTCTTCTTTTTTCTTTAATGTTTATATCTTGAATTTTTTTTTCATAAAAGATAATATCCTTATTATTAGTTTTTATATTATTTTATTTTGGCATGAGTAATACCTTTTAAGTTTTAAGTTACATTGTAAAGTCTTCTTGTTATCAGATTTTATTTTATTACGTCTTTTTTTGTTCTTTATTTTTCTTCCATGGCAATAAGTTAATTTTAAGCGTGTATCTTCATTCGTGCTAAGACCTTCACCATATTATTTAAATTCTTTTTTTTGTGTTTGTGTTTTATAGTGGGAGGGGGTTTTTAGTTGGTAAAAATCCCACACACTGATTTTGGCTATCTTGCAGTACATGCTTGTATGCGCTGCATTAATAAAAACTAAATTTCTTTATTATATCAGAATCTTTCAAAGATTTTCCCCCTCTCGCTTAAAAAAAAGAAAGTACGAATAATGGATATAGTAAATGTTTAACAATAAATTCATCGAGTTAACTGGATAAATAAAATTAAAGCGAAATCAAGGTAATAGTTTCATTCGAGTAGTAATAATGGGAAAAGAGAAGTAGGATTTGCTGTATTGTATCATTGTACATAATTATTACAAAACGATTTTTGTTACCGCGCGGATAGCAACGGTGTATATTTTATTATTTATAATGTAATATGACGTCATTTTGACGACTTTAGTTTTATATTATGATCTATAGTAAAATAGGTTTGGTTAGAATGTATTTAAAAATCAATATATTTTCTTAGCAATCTATTTTTTTTGTTTTGTTTTAATTTAAATACTTCCCACTTGCGTAGCCCGTTATATAGTTTACATACATATTATCTTTTGCAATGCCTTAGAAAAAAAACATATACGCAATGGAGTGGGTACAAAAAGGCATTTTTGCCATATCTTTCCAAAAATGGTCAGATTGTGATGAAATTGTTTCTGTTTTACTCATCTCGAACTCCTGAATATTAAACACCCTCGGGTATAACTTTACATACATGTTATCGTTTGCAACGGCTTCAAAAACTATATATATATGCAATGTAATGCTTACAAAACGATATTATCACCACATTTCTCTCAAAAGTGTTAGGATTTTGATAAACATTTTTTTTTTGTTTCGTTCATATTGAACTCATAAATATTAACGTTTATTGACAAAATGTGCCAGGAGATACAAGCATTTTATGCGAGGAATGAGAAAAAAAAAACTTCTACAAGATTAAGCAACTTTCCAGAGGATTCAAACCACAAAGATGTGATTGAAGATAAATAACGTACAATCAGACAAAGAAAGTGTATTGAAATACTGACGAGATTATTGCAAAAATTAATATAACGAATAAGGAATATAGGACATTACGATATCCCAAAAAACAAAACCTGATTTACACTAATATGTTGGTAGTGGAGGTACATCCGAACACCCGTTAAATTTGAAACGATTTAACAGATATATCGCTGTCTCCTTTAAAACTTTAAATTATTGCAATTTCTGTCCTATTTATGATATCAACGTGAAATAAAGCATAGGACGAATCTAATAATATAGGCTATAAGCTGTACGAATTTCATCATTATTTTTCTAATAGTTTTTGAGTTAAATTTAAAAAAATAGATTTTCTGTTTTTGTGTGATAAAATAGCAATACAGTGATTATAATGAAAATACACAGGCAGACACTACAGTTTTATATATGATTATAGATTATATATATATATATATATATATATATTTTATGTATATATAATACACCTGATTAACCATTTCCGTACATTCCGAAATTTTCGATAGAACCTACATTAAACATTATTTCATTTCGTAAATATTTTCAAGTTTCATTTTCGAACGAAAGTAATGGTTCGGCGAGGAGTTGTGTATTTATACAAAATTTGACGCTGTGGTTCTAACGCGGTCTTCGACAATCGTACATGGTAGTTAACGGAGTGAGTTTTAAAAAAATTTAAATATTTGCCGAATAAACGGGGAGCTAATAAATTAAAAATAGTCGAAAAAAATTGTATATAAAAACCGTACGGCTTAGGATGATATTTTGTGCAATTCGCGGACTATTAAATGTTATCATCACACTCTAAAATCATTTATTAGCTCCCCGAGCAAATTTTTTGCTCTTTTTATTACATTCCGTAGGTCGCTGCGTTTATAAATTCATGTTTTATTTTATTTACCCGTCGCAAAATAGCGTACTCGCCTACAATGGCCACCCAGATAACATGTAAGGAAGAAATCGTGTTGCGTCAACACTACGTCTCGCCTATTCGCGTCTAACTCACGGTCAACTGATCGTATCGTATGATGTTGATTTATAGATCGAGCTCTAAACGGGAAAGCCAGTCTAAACTCCCGCCGCGCAGATGATGTACATCTTCAACCGTAATCCCATTTTCCGAGAGTATACTTCGCATTCTTCGACGATGCGTTTTATTGTTTGCATGGGATGTCCGCAACAACAACTAGCCGAGTCAGAAATACTCCACTTCTGCCGGAGGTGACCGCATCTACCATGACCAGTTCGGATTCTGTTCAAGAGTCGCCATTCCTTTCGTTTCCATTCCTAGAGGTTGCTCCGTAGGGTTTTCGACGAGGGATCCATTTATGAACGAATTACGCACCGAATTCCATTCCTTGGTACATTACACCGACTATTCAAATAAACGCATCGAGTTTCACATCCGTTGCAACGTCCTCGCAGGAATCATTGAAAATTTGGTTGCTATATACCGGGATGCAAGGAACGAAACTAGCTTATTCAGTCAACTCCAACGACTTTCGAATTCTCGCGTCGCCTAAGAAAACGAATCGATAGTTCGAAATATTATTATTAGCAAAAATCGTGATCATCATCATCATAGAAGAATTTTCATCATCGTCCATGAACGTTTTTAAAGTTAATACGAAATTTGCGTAATGTCTTTCATCAATTTTTTTTTTTTGGTTATTGCCTAATAATTAGCTGGTATCAGGCCGATATTTCTAAATTACAACTTTATATATGTAGGGGAGAAGAAAAAAAATCGATAACGCAATATTCGACATACACACATGTATATATATATATATATATGTCTGTGTGTGTAATATATATATGAAAATGTGTCAACAAAAACAAAGACTGAATGAAGGTTAGAGAATTATTTTTTTAAAAAAATTGAAAAACTATTATAAAGTCAACATACATAACCTGTTATATGTAAAACGGTAATCAGAAAATAATCGTTGCAAAATCGATAACGAGCGTGTCAAATATTCGAGGTCGTGGCGACATGCGTTTGTTTCTGTACGTTAACGGTAATTTAATCGTTCGAAATTATTCGTTATTTCTAACTGTTATCGTTGTACAATTATTATTTTTACCGCTTATCTATCCGATCGCTGGTCAAATAAAATATACCCGAGGAGATGAGAAAAGGGTAAGTTTTCTTAGTTTTATATGGAATAGTGATATTTTTTATATGTAAAAAATAAAACGATCAATTTAAATAATGCTTTCTGGCATTTAGGACATATTAAAGTTAACATTAAAATAAACTTAAAAAACAACTAACAAATCTAGTACATCTAGTTCAAGACTGATATGCTTGTCAAAAGTTTTAGTCGTTTCGATGATTCGTTCATATTTAGAATCTCCAAGTAAATCTTGAAAAATGTACACACGTCTCATTCGCCAATTAAAAAATTATAATAAGTAGTCGATTTTGAACAATATACCGGTATCGAAAAGCAAAGGGACGAAATATCTTAGAGTACACTTAGATTGCACTACGAACTGGAAACTTCATATTCAGAAGAAAAGGAAGGAATTTGAACCCAAAACCGGAGAAACCTATGTCGGCTACATCGATCGCAGCTGTCACTACGAAATACACTTTTAATATACAATACTACGCTAAAACCAATATGGACTTACGTTGCTCCGCTGTGGGGATGCGCAAAAAAATCGAATCCGATGATCATCTAGCGGTTTAAAAACAAATCCCTCAGACTGATATATACCGCGCGCCTTGGTACGTCAGCCATGAACAGATCGAGATCTGGTGATTATCACATGACGCGTTTGTACGGACACTCCAACGAGCTAGCAGCATCGACAACAAACACAGCATCGACAAGACGTATCAAGAGAAACAAGATTCAAGATAACTATTTGTAAAATAATTCATATTTTTAATTAATATAGATATTAATACTAACAGAAAAAGATAGCTAACAAAAATCTGATAACAATTTAAATTTTATATATATACATATATATATATATATATTATATATATGTATTCGCGCACAAGCAAACATATGTATGTGTAATTTTATTTATAGATTACAGACAGACAAATTATGCAGTAAGACTAAAAATCGTGTATATACATATATATATATATATATATCTTCTTCTTCGTAGATCACTCGATCCGAGCATCGTGAGTCTTATGAACCGATCTGCTGAACAATTCTGCGCCATTTTGCTCTGTCTTCGACCAATCTTATCCACTGACATAGTGGTATTCCGACCAGTTGCTTTATTTGATCAATGTATCTTAACGGTGTTCTCCCACGTTTCCCGGTACCTTCCATCTTTCATTGTATAATCTGCTTTTCAAGACCATTATTCCCGAAAATATGTCCTACATAACTAATAATCCTTTGCTGTACCATGTCTTTCAACCGTATATTTATTCCAAGCTCCTGAATATTGAGATGTTAGATCGCTTTACCGTCCATGGTATTCTCATCATCCGCCTCCAACAATACATTTCAAACGCCTCTATGGTGCGAACGTTCTTTTTCTTGAGAGTCCAACATTCCGACGCATAGAGATATATATGTATGTGTGTGTTTGTGTGGGTGGGTGTGCTTTTTATACCACCGCATTTACCCGTGCAAACTCCATGGAAATAATATATGTAGACATTGACTCTTTTCCAATGGGAAAATAGTTAATAAAATTTTTTACGCTTAAGTTATTAAGAAAATGTGTTGAATATTATCATTGTCAGTTGTGGTCCAAAGACCGGTGTGACATTAATAAAAAAAAAAAGCTTACATAATCGGTTTATTTCACTTTTTATCGCATTATACTTTATTTTATCCCTTTGCGATTTACTATTTTTGTATTTCCGTCTTTCATCAATTTTTTGTATTATTTCTTAAGAAATTCAGGCCTTTCTTGCGTTTTTTCTATCTTTTCCAAGCTTATTTCCCGCGGTTTTCAATATTTCCATTTTAAACACTCCAGTTGCCTTCAATATCTTCATTTCTTATTGGTATCAATGATTTATTCAAATGTTCTTCAAATTCTCTAGCGATAGTTGGATTTTTTAACTTATGCAGATTAGTTGCACAGTTCCTTTTTTCCTCGACGTTTTCCATTTCAACTTACACTTCATCATTACCAAATTGTGATCAGAATCCATGCCAGCTCCAAGATAAGCTCTGCAAATCTTTAGCCTGATTTTTAAATCTTTGTTTAACTATTATATAATCTAACTAATATCTTCCAATATCATCCGGCATTTTCCAAGTGAATCTTCTTCTTCTACACGGTGTTCAAAGCAAGTATTTGTTAATAACAGCTTATGTTTTTCACAAAATTCTAATAATCGTTCCCCTCTGTTATTTCTATCACCTAGCCCATAATTTCCCATTGCTTTACTGTTAGATATTTCCTCTCCTACTACCGCGTTCCAATCTCCTAACAAAATTAGATTTCCATCGCCTTTAATTTTTTCTAAAACTTCTTCTAATTTTTCATATACTGTCTCCATCTCTACTTCATCTTCTGTTGAAGTAGGCATGTATACTTGCACAATAACTGTGTCCTTAGGTTTTGTGTTAATTCTAATCAATATTATTCTTTCATTGTACATACATATTGTTTTTACTTGTACGATTCCGAGTACTTTCAATTTTTAGCTTAACTCGTATATTAATCTCCAGTAAAACATAATCACTCTGCACATCCGCTCCTGGTAATGTTCTTGTGTAGATGCATCCGTTTCTATACCGTTTGTTTAGCAGAATATAATCTATCTGGTTTCTAACCACATATCAGGTTTATCCTGAGGTGCTTTCCACGTATACAAACGTATTAGTGGTAACTTTAACCATGTATTCGTCACTATAAGATTGTGTTTCTGACAGAACTGCACCAATCTGTTACCTCTTTCATTCCTTTTTCCCAATCCAAAATTACCTACAATATCATCTGTCCTCTCTGTTCCAATCTTAGCGTTAAACCCGTCCATTATAATTGTAACTTCATGCGGGTTATTGGGTTAATGAGGTCTTCGAGGTTTTTATAAAAATTCTCTATTTCCGCTTGATGTTTATCTTTTGTTGGTGCAAATATCTGTATATGTTGAATGGATTCCCCTTTAATTTCAGTAAAATCATTCGGTCACTGTGCAGTACATATCCTAGTATACTTCTCTTGATGTTTGTATTCACCATTATTCCAACTCCATTCCTGTGTTCCTTTGTGTGGCTTTCTGCATAATACATCGTCATTTCGTCTATTTGACAGGTACCATTTCCAGGCCATCTTGTTTCACATCTACCAATGATTTCAATTTCAATTCTTTTTATTTCTGCTATGATGTTATGTGTTTTTTCCCATCTCGAACATGCTATTAACATAATCTCCTTGACAGCTTTATTTTCTGTACGGATGGTGTATCTTTTATCTCTGTAACCTCGGAATTTTTCATGATAACGACCTGAGGACCCCGGTCAATCCTCCTTCCGGGCCTGGCGTATTGAGCCCACCTGGACCAGTAATGTTTTTATTGATATTTCTACTACTCATGCTTTTTGGAAAAAGTAATGCGGTGGTTTTCCGTTGCCTTTCGCATGATTTTCTGTCAAGGTTTACTCCCTTATCCTTTGGGTAAAGACCCGAACCGCAAGGCAGCGGTTTGTTACTGAGGAGATAACAGTATTGTAAGATTTTTACGACGACCTTAGTCCGCCGAGGGAGAGCCAATCATAAGATTCACGCAGGCTTTTATGGCTAGTTCCTCAAACTGATCATCTGCATCCTCGTGTCTCTTATCCTGTCACTACTGGAATCGCCTGCCTGAGGCTTTTCACCAGTAGCCGCTCTTGGTCCGCGACTGCTTATTTGACTAATGTCTTATTCGCAGCTAACCTACATATCTGTAGGCCACTCCACTATCCGCCACCTGTGGACGCGCCCTATACCGGTTAGAGCTCCGGTTTCCTGAAGGTACAAAGTACCTCCAGGAGGAGGGAAGGTTATGATTACTTATTAAATAAAATATATTAAAATAAAATTATAATAAATATTATTAAAATATATATATATTTGTGTGTGTAATATATATAGATATACTTTAAAAAATAATTATACCAAATTAGAGTAGGAAATATATTTATAGTCAATAATTACAAATGAAACGCGCAATTGATAATTAATTGTAGTATAATTTTTCCTTTTTTAAATTGACGAAATATTTTTTCAGGTAAAGTTAACAGTTTATTACGAGAGTTTGTGTCCGGCCAGCCGTTCATTTATTTTGTCTTTGAACTCCGTTGTTAATACTGCTAAAGTAAATTTACGATTCGTACCATTTGGAAAAGCTCACGTAAGTATTGAACAAAGTTTATAACTATGACGATACACGATAATGGTCGTTGTCGTCTAGCATCGATTTAAAGATCTTTCAGGTATATCGAATATTTTTTAAATGTAAACAATAATAAGAAAGACGATTTTTTAAACGAAATAAATCCATCTGTAATCCGATAATCGAATAAAATTTCTAATCAAATCGAACTTATTTGAATATAACGCAATATTATAAATTTTCTAATGTATTTACATAAGTATACGAATATATGCATGTCCGTGTCTAAACATCTACAAGCGCATACTTATTCGCAATGCAGAATTAGGCGGATATATACACTTACTAGAAGTTACCTAGAGCGTCGCCTGTGTAATTATTTCTTTTAATACCATATCGCTGTCTCTTTCTTTTAACAGGTTTATATATATATATTATATATATATATATATATATATATATATATATATATATATATATATATCCATCCGTTATTTCGTTCATGCACCTAACGCAACAAAACGCGGTTTGTATTGCGGGTGTCGATAGTGAGGTATATTCGAAACGGAAAACGTTAAATTTTAAACGATTTAGCAGAGATATCGCTGTTTACTACATTTCAAAACTAAATTATTGTAATTTCTGTCCTATTTGCGATATCAATGTGATAGTGTATACTAAGCTGTGCGAATTTCATTATTATCGCTTTAATAGTTTTTGAATTAAATCGGAAGACAGACAACAATTTAAAAAAATTGACTTTCTGTTTATGCGTGATAAAAATAGCCCAATGCAGTGATTATAATGAAAATATTCGCAAATCACAGGCGGACACTACAGCTTTATATATTAGATATATATATGCTCACACATGCGTTGGAACATTGTGCACTGTAATATACACTTTTACCCATTACAGAAAGAAACAAAAATAAAAAACGTTACAATCGTTAAATTATGTTCACATATGCACGAATAGCGCGAGCTGTTAATATATGCTCACACATGCGTAGGAACATTGTGCACTGTAATATACACTTTTACCCATTACAGAAAGAAACAAAAATAAAAAACGTTACAATCGTTAAATTATGTTCACATATGCACGAATAGCGCGAGCTGTCAACTACGCAATTAACAATTAAACAGTTGCGTTGCTGCGTTAAATGAAAATAACATCTATATCATCTTTATAAAAGTCTTATGCAAATACACGTCCCAGCTTCGCATTTTGAAAGAAGTTGCAAGTATGAGAACTCATGTAATATTCTACAGTCGTGTTTATACGATCGTGGATTTTGCATATTATATGAAGAGACTATATCAACTCTTTGTCCGATACAAGCAGGAGTTTCCCAAGGTTCTAGCGGACATACCATCGATACAGGATACAATTGCAATATTCGCTGATGACACAGTCATCTTAATTAGCCACTACCAAGCAAATGATAATCTGCAGCGTGCTCTGGATCATATAGCAAAATTGATGAAGGATTTGAAAATTCAGTCAAATGAACGTAATTTATTCACGTCACTTTTGCTTTACGCAAACGAGATCCGTATTAGGTTATCCACATTAATAATCAGCAAGTTCCAGTTGCAAATTCTGCGAAATACTTAGGTATGCGTATGGATTTAAATTGACGTGGAGAACACATATCGATCATAAAGCTGTTCAAATACGAGTCAAATACGTCGTACTGGCTGATTGAACATCGCTCTAAAATGAAGCTAGAGAAAAAGATCCTAACATATAAAACTGCGTTATACGTCCAATATGGACTTACGGAATACAAATATGGAGATGTGCCAAAGCATCGAATCGAACAATAATCCAAACAGTTCGAAATAAATTTCTTCGGCTGATCACTCATTGGTTTCAATGAAATTACGCACTCCATGCAGATCTGCAGATAAAATTGGTCAACGAAGTAATCCAGAGGCATCGGCACTTTTGTCTACTGATCTCGATCTCAGAAAGCTGAAAAACATCAAAGATCATCAATAAGTCGTTACAATTAATGGACTATTCTTCTGCGTATGTTATGCTATTTACGAGTAGTGCTTATTTCGTTTAGATCTGAGATTGCAGAAATATAGCGGCTGTACTTTTCAGAATCTGTATTAAAAAGAAAAAAAAAATAAGGGAACTTTATCTAACCGAATGATGATGATTTATTAGACATGGAATTTCTATTATCTTCATCTGAAAAGTCGAGATAGGCTAATAAATAGATGTATTCATGCTATGCGGGTATATGTATTTTAGGATTCTGAGTACATACCAGTAGGTTCACACTATTGAAAAAACAATCGTTGAAGGGTTGAGAAACCAATTTCGCATTACTAATAAGCGGAATTTTGAAACAATAAATTCTCTTAGCTTAGAACTTTGTTTCCCTATTACACGATTTATAACAGTAGCCTAGTAACCTTTTTAAATGCCCACACGTTTATTTAGTAAATTTGTATAATAATAATAATAATAATAAATGTAATAAAACAAAAATGAATAAACATTTACGGAACAACATGAGCAAAATTTAATACAACGTCTCGCATTAATCAATGCGCATACTCGCGTAAACAACGGGTAAGCTAAATTAAAGTAAATTGATAAAACACTGTACGTAAAATATTCGTACTTTAATAAACGCTGCATAAAAATGAACAAAATACATAGAAATTTAAAAACATTCGCAATTTGAATGAGAATTCAAATTTACATTTATTTCAAGTTCCTGTTTGATTTAAGGTAAATAAAATATATTATTACTATTAGAAGCGGTATTATTAGTTGTAATAAAAGTGTTAGAAGCAGTTTTATTTTTTTTTCTTTCAATTCTGAAAATAATAATCCGGTTTTTATTACGCCGGTGAGCAATAAACCAGCGGTGAAAAATAATATTCATATTGCGTTTGAATTTTAATCACCTTAAAAGGTTATGGTAACTCTTCACACGTGTTCTCAACTTCATCATGATTATCAAAGACTACATGTATAATGAAAAAAAAGTCTCCGATATGTAACGATTATTCATCTGATGGCATCAACTGATGGTAAAGTAATTTAGCCCCCACCCACAAATATAGTCAATTCTTTCTAAAAACACCAAAGAAACAATTATAAAAAGAGGAAAAATAAATACAGGGTGACCGAGAGAAGTAATTTTGTTTTTTGAATAACTCAAAAACTACTCGTCCAAACTTTATGAATAAAATTTTGTTTCAAATATAAAAACGAGAGATTAGCGTACAATCACTCGCGGAACATAGTATCGTTCAAATAACCGCTTTTTACAATCCACTCCGTCTTTTTATCGCTTAATTTTTCAAATTTCTTCAAAAATTCGAGTTTTCAGGTCTTTGGCGAGCATTTCTGCCGAACGGTAACACGTCGTACCACCTTGTTGAAACCATGCGCGACCTATGACGACGAAGCGAGGAAGAAAAAACGAGTTTATCATTTCGATATTGCGCGTTCCGTTGACGGTACCAGTAAAAAAATAAGGCCAACACGGGTACGAAACGTTGTTGAAGTGAAACTTCTATTGTCGCAATATATATCGGGAGTTAACCCGTAAAACGAGCGAGCCAGCGAACCGAATTAACGGAAGAATATATTATATATAAACATGTTTTGTTGTGTTAGGTGTATCAACAAAATAACCGACGCATATATATGTATATATCTTGTTCGCATGTACTACACTACCAACACCCGCCTATCTAACCACGTTTGTCAACGAAATAGCGGACGGATATATATATATATATATATATATCTATAAAGAAGTAACTAATAACTTTACAAACATTTTTTCTATCCCCAGAGCTTACCGCGGATTCATATTTTTATCTAATTCTGTCGCAACCTCGTAAGGTGTAAATACTGTAACTTTTTGATCTAGTTTAAAATTTATACTGATATTGGCAGTATCGTGTGGTTTATATAAAAGAAGGATCCAATGATCTCTTTTGTTGGTATTAATCATACCACTACAGAAACAGATATTTGTATGGCAATAAAAACAAAACTGGAAAAAATGCGAAATTAGTTACATTAAAAAATAATGATAAATTACTCGTCTAGCACCAGAAGCAATGGAAGCGGGTTATATGATGGTGAATTGGTACAAATGTAGGGTGTATGACTATGTTGCAGTCATCCGTTGTTACCGTTTTGGAAATATGAGGAACGAATGTAAAACTAATCTTACTAATCATAAATTTAAAATGAATGATGAACAGCTGCAGACAAAATGTCATAATTGATTTTCTCATGCTTGCGTGTAACGTGAAAAAGAAAAAGGTAAAATTTAATCCACGGACATAAAAAATATTATTACAAATCTTGCACACAACACATTCTCCTACACTTGTCCCTTGTATATGAAAATTGTGAATAAAGTAAAACTTAAAATTAACTAATGGCTAACATAAAATTAATTCTACAAAATGGTAATGCGCAATCGTTATTACTTATTAATAAACCATATAATAGTAATTTTTTAATTTCTGATCCATATTTGCACGGTAACGTAAAATGTAACTTTTTAATTCACTCTAATTACGTTGCTGTCGGTAGTAACATTGAAAATGTAAGTTGCACCAAAGTTTCTGATTACATTATTAAAGTTAATCTAAATGATATTGTCACTTTTTGGAATATCTTGCAACATAAATTTATGTTATTGCTTAAACTTGTTAAACAAAATTGGAAACAAAGTGTAATAATGCTCGGCGATTTTAATTCACGAGTAAAATTTATGGAAAATAAGAATTTCAATAACACATCCACAAATGCACAGTTCGAAAATCTCGTGTGTTCTGGTAATTTAACAATTAAGAATGATTACAACATTCATACGCTTCAAAATTGGACCACAAGTTTAATAGATTATGTGCCAGTAACTTTTTTTTTTTGTGTGTGTGCGTGTACCAATCTATATGAAGATTATAAACACGAGAAAAAAAAAGAGAATAATATCAAATAAACAACATAATGGATAATGTTGTTTTGTTATAGCGATTTATATTTATTCTTCCTCCATTTTATGATGACGTCATCCCGACATTGACCTTTTTTAAGACGTCTGATCGGGTTATCTGGAAGATGTGTTGTCGACATTCGTGATATTAACGGATTTCGATTTTCACTGAGTGCCGTATGAATTTTCCTGTATCGCCGTCTGTGATTTGTTGCAACGATCGGTATTCCGAGGTCATGATGAATGATATCGTTACAAACTTAAAATGGTGAATTTGTCATAATCCTTAAAACCTTCGACTGAAACGATTGTATCTTATTTAGGTTGGTTTTGGACGTCGAACCTCGAGACCATATTTCCAGATAGGAGCAATTACTCTGTTGTATAAGAGAACTTTGTTTGCAAGACGAAGTTGCGATTAACGCCCTATTAACGGATACAACTGGCGCAGTAGAAGCGTTAGCTTTTTCCGCATATTTATGACGTACGGTGGTCCCTACGTTAATCTTCGATCGAATGTTAACCCTAAATATTTAACTTCTGGCGCTGTTGGTATCATTCGACCGCAATATGTAACTGGAGGCAATTCTGTCGTCTAGTTGTGAAAGTGACATGCGATGACTTAAGGTTATTTATTTCGACTTTCCACTTTCAGGCCCATTGTTCAGTTAATATAAGTGCCTCTGTATATATCTTGACGCTTCGCGGGGATCTTCATGCCTAGCCAAAATAGCAACATCATCCGCGAAAGTAGCCTGAATAGTGAACATTGTGGTCGGTATATCTGCCATATATATATATATATATATATATGTTGTATAAAAGAGGGTCTTGGATGCTTCCTTGAGGGACTGAACAGTTTTATCTATTTTGACTTAAAATGACCTAATGTTGAGGTAGGATTTTAAAATAAAATATATTTCAAGCGGAAAAATCTCATTGATCTGGTAGAGCAGCCCTTCATGCCAGACGCGATCGAATGCCGGGCTACAAACAGAAACACCGTTGAACAGTATAATTTGCGCTGCAAATGCATCAACAACTCTATGACACTGGTGAACAGCCGAGTGCTTAGTTCGGAATCCGAATTGATAATCCGAAAGTAAAACAATCTCTTTCTTAATAGCACAAAGAATTGGGTGAAGTAATTTCTCAAATAGTTTCTAAAGTATCCAATAAACTTATTAGTCGGTATGATGAAACGTCAGAAGCCAGTTTTCCATATTTGTGAATTGGTATAATTATTGAATGTTTCCGTCTTCTCGGAAAGTAAGATAGTCGCATCATCGAATTATAAATGTAAAGGAGTAAGAGAAGAGCTTTTTGAGATAGATGTTTTAGGATGTTATTTGCAATACATCTTCTCCCCGGGGGTTTATTGTTTTGTAAATTTTTAATGCAAAAACGTAGCTTGTTTGGTGTAATATAGTATTTATAATTTGGACAATACTGAATAACACCGGTATTTTGTTGCATAACTTTCTCAGTATGTAAGGGATTATCCAAACTAAGAGGTTTAAATTGGTTCTCAAAATAATCTGCAAAAATAACAGTTTTCTCGTTATTAGTGTTCGCCCAGGTTCCATCAGATTTCCTCAGATGATAAGAAGGAGCTGACTTTCTTGTTAATGTCCTCGCTGCATTCCAGACAGAGGAGTCTGCGCTAGTTAATGTTGACAAATAATAATGATAACGCGCACTGTTATATTTATCAATAGCCTCTTTTAACTGCTTGCAAAGTTCTTTGTATGCGTAATAATTAGACGGATATCTGCTGTGTTGCCATTTTTTTCTAGCTTTTCTTCTCATGCTGATTCTTGACTCAGTGTCTTTTTATCAGACATATCACTGTCCGTTTTTTCATAAAAATCTACAAGACATATTTAAAGTCATTTTTTGTTCGCACGGACTAAGATAGAATTATTGTTAATTTTATCTCTTGTTATACAATTCTATTTCATTTACATCGATTTTAACGCGAAACTTTTCCGAGTTTATTGCGTTACACCTTGTAATTGATCTCTTTGCCGTACGAAGGTATTCAAAAAACGACATTCGTACGCGCCACGTAATCAAATTTAATATTATACGAAACAGTAGTACAGGGAAGTTATCGGATTCATCCACTTGGCATCTTCCTTATTTTAGTAGTTACACTTCCACGTTCGTCTGGAATTCCGTGATTTCGTATAGCGTACCAAATTAAATCGTGTAATGCGTGAATATTTCGCTGGCTTGTTTTTTTAAATCTGTACGCGGATATGTATCGTAAAATTTAGAATAAACCACAAATATGTGTACATTTGGATATTCACCGAGTTAAACATAAATTTTAAAAGGTAACAGAATCCAAAATTAATCATCCAACAAAACGCTATAAAAATTAATTAACAACGCGCATAAATATGAAAACAAGTTTTCTACTTTGCACCGAGCATCCATTACAAGAGGAAAACTGAAATTACTTTAACAGTTTTCTGAAGGAACGTAAAAATGTATATATCTAACAGTTACCAAGGCACGATCTGTTTCTTATTATTTCAGATAGAAGTTGACGGTTCCAATTATAGATGTCAGCACGGTCAATTAGAGTGTTTCAATAATATTATTCAAGCGTGTACATTAGAAACATTGGACTCGAGCAAAGAACGATTATCGTATTTGGCATGCGCCATGTATACGTCTACATTGGAAGCGCAACAAAACGTATCGTTAATTTTTATATTTATATTTATATTATATTACATATACATATATTATATATATTAAATTGTTTGTGTGTGTGTTAAAATGGAAATATGAATACTTAACTTAGTACCATGTAATAACTAAAAGCATCTCATGTTTAATTATTGTGTCCATAAAAACACGTATACATAAGTACATATCGATAACTTCAGTATCTAAATATTTACACCAACGGGTGTGTCATACTGGTAGCAACTCATCTTAAATCTAGAATCACGAATACTTCATTACTAGTTGCACATATATATTGTAATTTCAATCCATCTCAACCTAAAAACTGGTACTATAAAATGAAGCTGCAACATTTAACAAATATCAAAACTAACACTTGTTAAAACGGCTTGTGTAAGACGATAGTGGACAAGCTTGACAGTACTGTCAATATATCAGGTAGTAGACTCATGGAACTTCCCGAGACATAATTTTTAACAATAAATTAATTATAACATTTCAAAAAGAATAATAGAAGACACGACTATCCTACAAAGCCAATTATCTGAGCTTATAAATGAGTCTTCAACATGTGTACGTACATCAGATATACATGATATTCTCTCGAAAAGGTGTTATGATCAACATGGTATGTATACGTATGTATCTAGTTTAAAAATTCAACTTCAAACGTTTAACTTCACACGACAATCCTATCTGAGCGAATAATTCATGTTACAGCGTGTATGTGTTTAAAAATCGACTTCCAAATTTATAACAACAAACAAATCAAAATAATAACAAAGTTATAATTTCTTAGTGCGTTCAAGACAGAGGTAAGTCGTGGAAACGGATTACGTATTGTGCGTATGGAAAGCGAGGAGTTTCGCTTACATTGATTCACAGTTACGATACGCTAACGAACGCTAATGGACCACAATATGTTCCGACTGTTGTTTTTAATAAAGTAAATTTCTTTATTGTATATATATATATATATCTACCTTATATATTATATATATATTTACTTATTTATTCATATCTGTATACGTGTACACACATTCGAATACTTTTTACACGAAAATTACAAACATTAGTATTACGAACCATAGATTTATAATTCTATAAATAAGTGCTTAATGCGCACCGTAGGAACGTTTCAGATAACAATAACAAATATTATAAATGGGATTATAAAATTAGATTGTAAAAATTTCCGTATATTTTTATTCACGAATAATATAAACATTATCTTATGTTTAGAAATATAAATGGAAAGATCAAAACGTAATACACAGCGAACAGTTGTTGAAGTACACAATTGACGACTACAACAATAGAATATTGTCATCAGGTTAGTAAGGTAATTCATTCGCTTTTATATGTACCGATATTATACTACGTAAATAGAAAATCCTGTATACGTAAGAGTCGCATATTGACATGTCGGGTACGTTGTGAAAATATTAAAATGAAAGTAAATACAAGAAACGGAATTGTCGGTAAAATTAATTGCATCATCATCAGAAGTAGTTCGAACATCAGCAATCTATAGATTTATAAATTTGATATCTGACAACTGTTCTTAAATTGTTATTTTTTCATTTTATATTTTTTATCCTTTTAAAATTATTCACACACGCGCAAATGCACTTTTTTATTCCTCAGTCACTCACATGTACACTCACAATTACTCTCTCATGTATTCGGTTTTCTCATTTTGATTTACCTCAGTTTGTAGTCTATCCTTTGTTTTTATATTCATCTCTTTCGCGTTAAATTTTGTTCTTTTCCTTTCTTCATTAATTTAATTATGTACAAATATTCCAACAATTTCACAAAATAAATATATGCCTGTTATATTTAGTACATTTTGGACCTTCGTAAGTTCATTTAATGATTCTTGACTCGTTTTAGATTTTTCCTTCGAAACATTTCTATTTTCTTCACGTACGATTTTTTTGCTAATCCTCATGTTTGCACTACATATCTTAGTCTCGATTCGATTAAAGCATAATGTACTATCATTAAAGTTTCTTCACTTACATAGTTTTTAAGCGAATATAGCGACGGTCATTATTGTTTGTATTTTATTTGCAACATACTCCGTATGTATATTCCACCTTAGAAGACTATCTATTTTTACCCCGAGGTATTTGCGTTCATTTACAAATTCTATATTTCCGCAAGTTTTATTAGAACATTTATTTTTAAGAGTTAGGTTATTACCATTTATATAAAATTATATAAATTGGAATGATGAAGGAATGTGATTAATTTGGACATTAGTCGAAGAGCTATATTGTTGATAGTTTTCACAGGTTGCAGACAAGTATGATCGTCTGTTGAATATATTAGGGAAGCATCATTTAGAGCGTATGATAGCACGGTGAATTCGAAGTAATGATGTCCATATGACGTGTCAGCAAGTTTCCTTAATAAGTTCTAACTACTTTTACGTTGCTCATATTCACTTTTGACAACCAAAAGCGTACAAGTAATACTATCCAAGGAGACGAGGAATTATCTAGATTATTATGGCAATTTTGCTACGTTTAAATATCGAAATAACGACAATGTAAAATCCTATAATAGCCTAAACAAGAAAAGTTTAGTTTGAAATAATTTTTTTTGGGTCAGCAAAATATATATGACGAACTACTTTTTTATTTAATATTATGTAAATCTCCGTATGCCGTTTGTAACTACCAGGGTTATTACAGCATAAGGAGACGTGTGTCTAGTTTATATGTGTGCTAGGAGTCCGCTTTCTCTTGCAAAAGCCAAAATACTACCTATTGATTGAGGGTTGTTTGAGAGTATTTTGTGTATCGGGCCCTGTATTTTGCGTTTTAGCCTGTGTGGTGTGAGTGTTTGACAGTTGTAGATTAAGTGTGTGTGACTGTTGGTTCTGTTAAATGTCCGCATAGGGGGCAGTTTGTTGGTGGAGGGCTTCTGGTATAAAGATAATTGTGTGATATGGCTGTATGACCCACACGTAGACGGTTTAAGGTACCATATTCTTTTCTGCTTGTGCCATCAGGAGGCCACCAAGGTTTTATGGTTGATTTTATTCTCCTAAGGAAGGTTGTTTGTGAGGTCCAGTCGGTGGTCCATTCCAGTTTACTGTTATTCATGAGTACGTGTACTAATGTTGATGAAGGTGGTGAGTGTTCTGGTACTGGTGAAAACAGACCGAGCTTTATCACTACCGTGCATTCCAATGTTACTTGGGATCCACAGAAAGCGGATTTCCCTTCCTTCCTTATGTAGTGTGTGGTTGGATTTCTAATATTATGGTATTTTTATTGTCTTGACGGCGTATTAGTTATAGAGAGGAGATTACGTTCAAACTTCAATAATATGCGCTCTAAAATATCGTTGTAAATATTTGATTTCGCAGCAAGAAGGAAAAGAAAATTTAAAAGGATTCCGTGGAAAAACGCAAAAAGATGACCTTGGAAAGAACCCGGCTAATTGAAGAATTTTTAAAACGTTACGGAGCAGTAAAAAAAAAACGGACAAATTAAATCAAATGTACATTTACTATGTAATAAATACGTAAAAAGAAAAAAAAATTGGCTAGTTCCATTCAATTCTAATTCATCAGTATAGATTTATATATTATATATATATATATATATATATATATATATAGGTATGTAAATATATATTCATGTATATATATTTACATATACATATATAACTCATTAAAAATTTTCGTTTTTATAATTATACTTCAGTTGTTCATGTTCTTTGTATTCGATCACAATCATTGCAAAAATATTTTAATTATATTATTTTATTGTTTTATATTTAAAATTCTGATAAATAAATTTTTATACAGGCACCATAAGTTCTGATACGTGTATAAATTTTTGATATATATACATAAATTTTTTTAAATTCAAAATAGTATATTTATTCAAAATTACAGAAATATATGTTATGTAAACTTTACGATGGCAGTCCAATTAAGTTTATTGCCACCATAAGCTCCATTTATAATATTTTAACTACATTTTTTAATAATAATTATTTTCTAACAATTATGATGACATTGAAAAATTTCAAATTAGTGTATTTCTTCAAAATTACAGAAATATATGTTATGGAAACTTTACGGTATATATATATATAAATATATATATATATATATATATATATACATATACATATATATAAATATATATATATAATGTACACATATATTTATCAGTAGCGATTTTGACCCGGAAAATATAGGAAAGTCATCAATTTTTGAAAAGCTGAATAGTTACAATATTTTATTTTGAGATGTACAAGGTGACGATAACTGTAGTTTAATTATAACGTTGACTAATTCGAAAGCTTATACGAACATTATAATTCGAACGTAAGGTATAAAATCGGAAATTTATATTTTAAACACTAAACACTCTCACGTCATATTACGTCACACGTACTGTTAACCTTATAGTCTAAAAATAAATCGTGACGTGTAGATAACCAATACATTTATTACATCGTGGAAATATACCTATATAAGATGGCTATTGGAAATGGAAAAATACTTCCAGTATCCTTAACATGCAGCTCAATGTTAGTTATTCCAACTGCACACCCTAAAATATTCCAACGTTACTACACACAATATACGCAGCAACGATTTAAGTGTTTAATTTAAAGGAATTTTATGGAATGTCTTCCAGAAGATCATCACTTATATATATATATATATATATATATATATATCATTGGAAGTTCGTGGTTAAAAAATTTAGTGGTTGCAATTACATCTTACCCCTCCTCCTCAACATACAAACATACATTTTTTTTTGTTTCACGAGACATGACAAAGTAACATTAATAATGTCAAAGTCCACAAAGTATAATACAAATGCAAGAACCTTCTAATCCGTAATCAGGTAAACTAAAAACTATGAAGAAAATATTTTTATTTTATTTATTTTTTAAATTAAATATGTATCACCGAGGATACGCAATAGAAATAATAAATAACAAAAAGAAAAATTAAAAATCACTAAATTTTGATAAGACCACAAAGCTTTTCGGCCATTAAACTGTTATCGAAGTGAAGCTAATAGACTGTTTTAATTATGTACCTCGTTTTCAGAAGAACATTCAATCAGGGCAGCTTGCTAGGTCCTGTTTTGTATTCCATCTATACTGCGGATGTACCAGCTTCGAATTTAACGTTGCTGGCTACGTTCGCCGACATATAGCGATACTGGCGTCTAATATGAATGTTATGCATGCAAACGCTGCGGTTCAGAATCATCTGAATCGACTAGAAAAATGGGCAAGTCTTTGGCGCATATTATTCAATCCAACTAAATGTCGACACATCCTGTTCACCATTCTCTACGTCGAAAACCCAACATATCTCCTTCCACAAAAAACATAAATTGCCTACTCCTTGTTTACAAATAGGCTCGAATCAAATAGAAAACACCGACATCGTAAAGGTACTGGAAATAATTTTAGACAGGAAGCTGAACTAGAAAAAACACATCAACCAGGTGAAAATAAATTGTACGCAAAAATTAAATATGTTGAAATTGCTTAAGCACATCTCAGATAGAAAAACACTTACTCTTTTATACAAATCTTTTATATTAAGCGGATTAGATTATGCTAATATAGTATATGATAGCGCAGACAGAGCACTATTACAAACCTGGATACCGTTCAAAATACAGTCTTTAGAATAACACTAAAAGCTTTTCACATATGCCCCATCCCATCATTGCATGTAGAACCTGAAATACTGCCACTCAAATACAGAAGGCAAATACTCGTTCTAAAATACTCCAATAAAGTTCTTTCAGCCCCCTCCAACCCAGCTTATCGCAATTTACAAACAAGTAAGTTTCAACATTTATTTTATAACAAACCTTGTGTATCCGAACATAGTACAGAATCTTCAATGTATGTTACCAAGTATTAAAATAAATAACCCTCCGAAACTTCCACCTTGGATAAACTTCTCAATAACAATAAACACCGAATTAAATAATTATACTAAAAACACTACTCCGCCCATGTTCTAAAATCTAAATTCTATAAAATACTCGATCAAAGATGCGCGAACCACATACAAATATGTACGAATGCATCTAAATCTTTAAACCGAACTACCTCCGTTTTTCTTATAAACGATGAAACTCACGTATACCAACTACCTGCAATAACTTCCGTTTATACAGCTGAACTTATTGCAATTTATAAAGGTCTAAAATACATTCTAAAACAAACGGTTCCTAACAAATATGTTATATGCCCTGATTCAATCAGTGCATTGCAGTATGTCCAAAAACTAATTAAAAATACAAACACCGACGCTAACAACTTAAAATATATTATATATAAATTGACTTCACAGAACAATAAGCTGGGTTTCCTTTCGACACCAGCTGACTCGGGAATTTTAGATAATGAAAATGCAGATAAAGCAGCTTAAAACACTCCAGGGAAATCTGAAAATAGTTAAAGCCACCCACTTAACTGATTTACACACAACCATCAAACAGAAAATCACAGCACTGTACCAGAACTACTGTGAAACACATTGCACACTTACACATCTCTATCAAATGAAACCAAAGTTAGGATATTGGATGACAGAACACCAAAAAAACAGGGATGAGGAAGTGGCTTTAACTAGATTACGCCTGAGGCATACACTGCTCACATCTCAACATCTATTGAACGGAGATCCTCCACCTGTCTGCTCAACGTATAACGACCAACTAAGCTTACACCACATACTATCGGAGTGCAAAAATTACGAAAAAGAAAGGTTAACCAATAAACTAACCGATTATAAAACAGACAACTTACTACAGGATAATATATCGAATAATTGTTAAATTTTATTACAACCACCGGAATAATTAAAGCAATATAACCTCAACGAGAGACTCAAATGATCTTAGCAATTGAGCGACTATAAATATAAAAGAAGAAGAAAAAACGACTTTTGTGTGTTCTTATAATCACGTTCTAAGAGTATTCGAGGATATTATTTCCTCTTATTTCTTTCCTCTAATTACTTTGCTATTATATTACCCTATATGGCTGTAATGAATACTGATCTATCGTACCTGTAATATTTGTTCGTGTATTTCATTTTACTATAATTCTTAACATTCAAGATTATTCTTCTGAGATAGCACCACAAATATACATATATATATTCACGATTCACGATATGCCTTTATCTATCCACTTCTGGATGAAGGCTTTCCACAATTTTTTCCATCTATTTCTGTTCTGCGCCTACTTTTGATATATCACCGTGTAGCATCGTGTCCTCCGTCTACCCTGGTTTCTTTTTTTTCTTTATCGATCAACATTGTATGACTCGCTTTGACTATCTGTTGTCATCTCTTCGGGGTACGTGGACATCCTAATTCCACTTTATTTTAGAAATTCGTTCCACTGCGTCATCTAACTTGGTTAGTTCACGTATTTGTGCGTTTCTGTACCGAATCGATATAACCTGATGTTGAGCATCATTCTGTCATGTACAGTTTGGGACTTTCTTATCTTCTGTATGTTTGTTTTTGTATATGGCCATGTTTCTGCAGCATATACAGGGACTAGGAGTATGTACTGATTAAATAATTTCCTTTTCAGATTAAATGGCATTTGCTTGTTTCGAAGTATTCCGCTTAACTTTCGGAATGCAACCCAAGACAAAGACATTCTTCCCGCTGTTTCCATTTTCGTCACCATTTCTTTATTTGTTGTTATTTTGGCCCAAATATATCTACCTGTTCTATTTCCTCTGAATTTATTATTGTTTTTATTGTTTTTCCTGTGTTAGTCATTAATTTTGTTTTTTGGAAGTTTATTTTTAACCATATCTTTGATAAAATGTAGATTTAGGTCTGTTCATATATATAATATATGTATATATCGAATCATATATGCATTTACATATATATATAAATTATATTCTTATATTTTGAAATTTTTTCAACCTATCACCTATCCAATACGCACGAACTTGGTGAAATAACTATGGTAATTTCTTTTTTAACTGATGCATATGTGTATGATAAAAGTATACACACGTACGTTACGAAGACTGTGAAATTCTAATTATTGGTGAGATTTATGAAACTTTTATTTATTTATATATATATATATATATATATATATATATATATATATATATATATTAGGTGGTGCACTATGGAGAAGTATCGCTAACTACAAGTTGACACTTCCTTGTTGGTAGCGTTGACACATGAATTTATATATATATATATATATATATATATATATATATATATATATACTAATAGCTTTACCTATTGCTCGTTTCAGAATAATTTACATTATAAATTAATTTGCACTATAATTTTTGTATCCCATTTTTCTTCACATCTGGCCGTTTAAAATTAAACTTTGAATATATTTTTCATTTGAAGATTCATACTATTCACTTGTAATGTTCGTAACACAACGATGTAGGTAAAGTATCAGCGGTGATAATATCTCAAATCTTGCCACGTCCTATAGATCAGTTACTTATTGACTACATCAGTTAGATTGCAATTTAAAAATATACGATTTAAAAAAAAATAACACTTAATACTAATATTTTGTTTATTTACAAAATAAATCTTTAAAAATCCCGAACACCGAATGTACATGAATATATATTTATATTCTTGTAACTAAATGCATTAAAATCGGATATACTTTTCTTCACACTATGTTGTATGACGTGTTAAAATAATAGAAAACATGGTGAATTGTTATTTTAAATTTTACACATCTTTATTCTGATATAATGCGATATATGAACAGAAAACTTAGATTAATCTGTACGAGTTTTAATTTATACGAATTTAAATGTGAGTGAGCTATCAAACAATGCTTTACATTCTGGAGCACATTCACACGCATATTAATTGAATAGAAAATTATCGATCGAAATTAATCTTGCAGAAAACTATTTAATAAAAACCCGCCTTCGATTATTTCCAAAATTAATTTCAGACGGGAAAAATACTAAAACCCCTTGAATGAAACATAACCTAAAAATCTTTTAAAATTGTTGTATTTCAATATTTTCGTCCATTAAAAGACATTACTTGTAAAATAAAGATCTTAACTTTGCTATATTCTTTAAAGAACTGCTAGCGATGCATGTACAATTGGAAAGTAAATGCTTCGACTTTCGTCTAATCTGAACTGCCTATATTCTATCGATGATAAACTAAGTTTTTAAAATCATACGCAATCGTAATATTGACATTTATCTTTTAATTTCAAGAAAAAAGCATAATATTGTAGAGGAAAATAAGTTTTTGTTCAATGGCGAAGAAAGAATAAAATATTTTGAAATAAACATAATATAATACACCATCGCCAACATAGATGAAGCCGTGGCAAAAGTAAACACTCCTATTTATTGATTATTTGGAATTTTTTGACTTTTAATAATTTGCCTATACTGATTATGCATGAATAAAAATTCAATGCTGCCTGTTTATGAGACGAATACAAATTGAAAAAAAAAACTGATTCACATAATTTTATGAAATTTTTCATTCATTTGGAAATGTGATTGTTCTAGGTTATTTTATATTTATGAGGAAATTTTAATTTTCTTAGGATCATGATACGGTAAGTATTGAATTATTATTTTGTTTCTTAGATATGACGATGATTTTAATTAAATAATAAACAAACTAATGAATAAAGTGTGTTTGGATCCAGTGTACTCATTAGTGATTTGGGGTAAGAGTACTATTATAATTTACTTTCCTCTTTTAGATTGATTGAAACTTTCTCATTTTTACGAATTTTCTTACACTGGTTATGTATGAAAATAATTTCAACCATCGAGATAATTGTTTAATTTGAGATCATTTTCGTAACTCGAAATTAAAAGAAAAATGAGTTCAGTGTAACCGAACTGGGCGCATGTTAAATGTACAGACTTTAATGTGGTTGAATTTTATATGTGCGCTATTTGTCGAGAATAGAGACTTTATTTGATAATTATGATTTATTTTTACTATTTTACATTATTATTTTTTAAAATAATTAATTTTTTTTGAAAGGAAAAATGTTTTTAGTAAACTTTTTATTTTAGTACTACTGGCCCAGGCATTTAGTACTCTTGTCCCAGGTTCTAGGGGCAAGAGTTACTAAACGGCCTAACGATCATAAATGGATTAAATTTATAAAAAGTAAAAGGTAAATCGTTAATGGAATAAAGACAAAAATGTTGGATTTTATCACAATATTTTTCTAGCAAAGATATATAGGTCGATATTAGTCTATATACACATATATTAGCATACATTAATAAGCGAATAGAATAATAATCCATCGCACGACGTAAAAGAGGCCGATTGCGAATATGGACCAGGCGAACCGATTCAGTACTAATAACCTGAAATTTAAAACGAGTAACAATTAAAATAAATGAAAAATTTCTACATATTTTTAGTGCTGTTTATTACGATTATATCACGTTGAATGCACCGGTTTTCGTCAGATCACCCAAGTTAAGCAACGTGGGATCAAGTTAGTACTTGGATGGGTAACCGACTAGGAAAGCTTGATGTTATGTCGTCGGAATAGCCAAGTGGCTAAGAACGCGGACTTTTATACGGAAGGTATTCGAATACGATCGACGACGCAAAAATTATCATCACAAAATAAATAATCCGAATATTATTATCGCGTGGAAGGCAATGGCAAACCACCATGCATAAATATGCGCGCTGGTAAACAATCTAGTACACACTACAATAACACGCGGGCCTGCAATTGTATCGTGACAACAAACACAATCAGTTCTCCCGGGCGTGTGTATGTGTCTATCTACTCCAGCGCTATATTATGAACACCTTGTATGCTACTTACACTGTACAACAAAATATGAGACAGCACTTGATGATGATGATGATGATATACATAACTTCAAAAACGATTACTTTAAATACTTACTCTTGCCCTTACCAGAAATATCAAATTTCGCCTATTACCATCCTATTTAAAAGTGAGATATATATATATATATATATTATTCCCCTTAGAGGCACGTGTACTTGTACAGGTGCTCTCAAGGATCCGGAGCTTCAACCTGAACGGGGTGTGTCCACAGGTGACTGATAATGGAACAGCCTACAGATATGTAGGTTAGCTGCGAATAAGACGTCAGACGAATAAGCAGTCGCAGACCAACAGCGGCTACTGGTGGAAAGCCTCATGTAGGTATTCCAGTAGTGACAGTGTAAGGAGACACGAGAATGCAGATGGACAGCTTGAGTAACTGTCTACTAAAAGTTTGCATAAATCCTATGACTGTCTCTCCCTCGACGAGTTTCGGTCGCTGTAAAAACCTACACCGTTACCTCCTGAGTAACAACCCGCTGCCTTGCGGGTAGGAAATTGATCCAAACGCTAGGGTACCACCCAAAAATAGTGGTATTTCCTTTACTTTTCCTTCCTTCCTTCCTTTCTTCTTTCTTCTTATCCCTTTTTCTCTTGATTCCCTCTCCTTTATTTCTCAGCATAAGCTGCATTATGTTTCTGGTCGTCTTCCTCTGGTTGCCAGTGGATAAAAACATATGTGGTTGCTGAAATGTGGCTGCCATGGATTTTATCAATTCACGCACAACTTTCTGCATATTTCTATTCTTTCCTTGCACTTCTCTTACCTCCTTCCCTCTCCTTTAATTAATATCCTCCTCCTATCATTATTTTTCTTATTGCAGGCGGCATAACTTGGATACAAGTGTCGGTATTATTATTATATATATTATATATATATAAAAGAAATAATGTGTACTAGTGATCTTAAAATTTTACAAGTAATTATTATTATTTACTTATTTGTCATTCGGCATCATTCACCGCATAGGAACTACCTATCATACTAAACCGTTACGAACATTACAAAATGCAACACTTAAGATGATTACAACTAGCGAGCCGAAGGTTTATTTTTGTTCGATAAACTAATTGTATCAAGTACAAGTTTTTAATATCGTTCGTACCTGGTAGGAGAATAGCGAATGTTAAGAAATTTGTAGTTTCACAGTTTAAAAAATATAATAAAAGAATGTGGATTAGGACACGCCGGTGCTGTACCGTATAAAATAAATTTTAAGCGACAACGCAAAGTGTCATTTTCGTAATTACATTGTTAATAAAAATGTATAATTTAATATTAATATTTGTCAAAAATTATTTTCGATGTGGTTTCTATTCTTCGTTCGATACAGATGTGACCTTTAATTTATTTTTGGGTTGTTTTTCTATTTATTGTTGTTATATTAACGTTTTTGCGTCGATAACGTAATATTAAATGTGTATGTACTTTTACGTGCGCTTGAGTGTGTGTATTTGTAAATATACGATTTTCTATTTTAACGTGCGCTTATAATAGCTAGGTCAATTTTTGTTGCCAGATGAATGTAGAAGTGATTTCTTTATATGTAATTATATTATTATTGGTAGTCGTTATTTTTTTTTCTTTTACGTTTGATTATTAACCACCGCATTAATGGAAGTTTGCAGATTATTTATGTACGTTTTATAATTCTAATAATAAAACATTTTCATACACTGAAGAACGTACATCCCCTAACACCCATTTTGCAAATGACCCTATACCAAACCTACTTAACATACTATCAACATATCACATAAGCTTCATTCCAAAATCAACATTGAATTACAATATAACGATACCTCCTTGGGACACTTCCGAAACAGAAATAGATTTATCTCTTACACAGTAAAATAAATCTACACACCCTACAAATATAGAAGAAATGGTATTAAGCACTCTTTAAAAATAGAATGACTACACACACGCATACACAGACGTAGCAAAATCTACAGGAGGCGGCGAGAATTCACCAGCAGCTTGCTCTTACCAAGTTGATAATATACTACACTCAATCCGACTGAGCGATGGCTGCACTTCTCCGGATGCAGAGTTGTATGGAATTATGTACTGTATTCAGTACATCAGATCAGCTGTACTTCCATGTCGAAAAGCATTGGTTATAACAGACTCCCTCCCCTCTCTAAAACTAATACGCGGTCGAGACAATAAAAATACCATAATATTAGAAATCCAACCACACACTACATAAGGAAGGAAGGGAAATCCGCTTTCTGTAGATCCCAAGTCAGATTGGGATGCACGGTAGTGATAAGACCTTGAAGCTCGGTCTATTTTCACCAGTACCAGAACACTTATTACCTTCATCAACATTAGTACATGTACTCATGAATAATAGTAAACAGGAATGGACCACCGACTGGACCTCACAAACAACCTTCCTTAGAAGAATAAAATCAACCATAGAACCTTGGTGGCCTCCAGATGGCTCAAGCAGAAAAGAATATGGTACCCTAAACCGTCTACGGTTGGGTCATACAGCCATATCAAACAATTATCTTTATACCAAAAGCCCTCCACCAACAAACTGCCCCCTATGCGGACATTTAACAGAACCAACAGTCACACACTTAATCTACAACTGTCAAACACTCACACCACACAGGCTAAAACACAAAATACAGGTCCCGATACAAAAAATACTCTCAAACAACCCTCAATCAATAGGTAGTATTCTGGCTTTTGCAAGAGAAAGCGGACTCCTAGCATACATATAAACTAGACACACGTCTCCTTATGCTGTAATAACCCTGGTAGTTACAAACGGCATATGGAGATTTACATAATATTTAAACAAAAAATAACATATACATCGATAAATTATTCGATTTAAAGATGATTATTATTACTTTAATTAATATTATCGCTATTATTACTATTATTTATTATTTTAGATTGCAAATTGATCACGTGCGAAAATTTTACACGGCATAGTATCAAATAGTTATTACGCGTAGTATATTATTTATTGGGTTGAACAACCAGTCAACTGTGTTGCAAAATTCAATCATTAAATATATCCGCCTGTTATCGACTCCGTGAATGAATTAAAATATTTTTAATAAATTCCTAGCGTCGGTTAGACAACGTTGTATAAAGAAAAAAAAATGGAATCTAAAAAGCAGATGCTTATTAAAAAGCTGAATAACAGCTTTTGTATTATATGCGGGTAAATGGCGGTTACTTTATAAGAGAAGGAATATCAGTGGACCGCTGACTTGTTCAGATGACTATGTGTAACTCAAGTATCGAGAAAGAAGTGAATTCGAAAGGTCCGCTGCTGGAACAATTGGAAGAAATTAGAGAAAACTCACTTTCAGCAATGAATAAACTAATAAAAATAAATAAATAAAAGTTTTATATATATACATATATACATATATTTTTGCGTATAAACATGTGTTTTTATATGTATTTATAAACATGCTCCCAAGGATTAATACGCATTTATGAGAAGAATTCGGAGAATTTATGATTAATAATTTTAATGTTATCCTACTAGTTGTACAAAGGTTTTTTTTTTTTGTGTATTTAATTGAAATTATGTTATATATGATATTTATCTATTTATTTATTGTAATATACACCCGATGTATATATATATATATATGTGCGTGTGTGTAATTGTTCAATATGACACCGGTGTATAGCACGATTCACGGGATTGCTTTGGAAAACTCGTATCACATAAATATAATTCTAATTCGATAACCAGTTTTTCAGTATATTCTGATGATTGATAGATAAATTAACGTGTGAGATTAATTATAATTAATTATTGAAGTTTACTTTCGAACGGAATAATTAAATTAGAAATAAGTTTAGATTGTGGAATGTAGTGATTTTATTTATACTTGATTACTAAAAATAGTCGAAATAACTAAATTTATTTAATTATGCGAAGCTTTTCGGCATTTACGCCATTGTCAAGCTATATACAATTAAAATTAATTATATAAAAACATAAAATATTAATTTAAAACTAAGTTTACAATTTTACACAAAAATGAATTATAAATACTTAAAACTATCTGACAATGACAGTGGTAAACAACACTATCAATTATCAGTAATATAAAATTTAAAGGATAAATTGAATAAAGAAAAAAACATTATAAAACAAATAGCAATAAGAAACAAATATAACCCTAATATAGTTGATCAAATATGGAATAAAACTAAAGTCAATATAAATATAGAAAAATATAAAAAGAATTATTTAGGTTCAATAAATTATGTAGGAAGTCATACGTATAAAATAATTAAAATATTTAACAAATATAACATCGATTTATAAGAAATAATAATACATTATTAAAATCAATAAATAATAACAAAATAGAAGATAAAAATATATTAAAAAATTCAGGAGTCTATAAATTAAATTGTAACCAATGTGAAAAAGAATACATAGGAGAAACAGGCAGACAATTCATAACAAAATTTAAAGAACATTTAAACTCATATACAAATAATGATGAAAAATCATTATTTGGAAAACATTGTATAGAATTAAAACACAAAATAAATAATATTAATCAAAATTATAAAATTTTACATACAGAAAAACATTTTAAAAAAAGAAAACTACTTGAAAAAATGCAAATAATAAAAGAAAGGGATAAAAATAATTTATTAAATTCAATGGTAAAGTCTGAGGAAAAATTAATTTTAAAAAGTATATTATAAAAAAATATTATTCCTAACTATTGATTTTTTTTTAATTACATAAATATATATTTTTCATTGTTCAAATACATTTTTATAAAATAATTATTTTCTAGCTACTGTTCTGTAAATTTTATATTACTGATAATTGATGGTGTTGTTTACCACTGTCATTGTCAGATAGTTTTAAGTATTTATAATTCATTTTTGTGTAAAATTGTAAACTTAGTTTTAAATTAATATTTTATGTTTTTATATAATTAATTTTAATTGTATATAGCTTGACAATGGCGTAAATGCCGAAAAGCTTCGCATAATTAAATAAATTTAGTTATTTCAACTATTTTTAGTAATCAAGTATAAATTAGAAATAACTTATGTTTACATACCAGATTTGTCTTTTTTTGGCCATCGATAACGTTTCCATATCTTCCTTAAATATAAATCGTCGAACTCCTAACGTCAAACGTTCCCCGTACAAATCCCAATCGAATCGGTCGATGTCGAAATTAAATATCAGCTTGTCTCGTTCCGATAACGATTCGTACAATCGTCTAGCGTTATCGTTTCGTACGTGCCATTCGTTTAATTGCGAGACGCAAACCGCTTCCATTAATTTTTGTACCTTTCGATAACGATGCACCCATCTACTCGCGTTAAAAATGCACAAATTTCCAAAAGAAAACAAAAAAAATTTTCAAATACAAAAAGAAAAACGAAAGTATATATATTTCAATCTCGATAATCGACATAACGCCCTATTACAGGTCGATTTGATATTGTTTTACATCTTTCCAGTTATTCTATTTTATTTATATTTTTTTCTTGTTGATAACTTCTTTAACGTGTTTCATCAGAAATCAATGATTAATCACGAGTGAACACTAAAATACGATTAACGTTACTCTCGAATATCGTAATAGTTGAAAACGCATTAAAGACCGTCGATCGATAAGCAATTTCAAATTAAAATACCGGATGTCGTAATTACGTATGACGATTAACCCTTTCAGACACGACGTCCATTATATGGTACACGAAATTTTCACGCCAACGATTTTTTTTTTTATTTTTGGCTGACCTAAATGAAAATAACAATTTATTTTTTTTTTGTAGCGGGACGGGGGAAAATCTTCAAAAGACACTGATATCACATAAATTTTTGTTTTTATTCACGCAGTGCATTATATGCACTGCTAGGAAACCAAAACCAGTGTATGGGATTTTTACCCACTAAAAACCCCTCCCTCTATTGAGAAAAAAAATAATAATAATAATGAAGGCAATTGCACAAAGCAAAGACCTCCACACTTACAATTAACTTAAAGCGATGAAAGAAGGGATGAGAATACATAGTCCCTTCTTCCATCAAATAAAGAATAATGAGTTTGTACAAAAATTAACTTCTACCAGAAAAATAAAATAAATAATAAATTAAAAGTTAAAATAAAACCTTCTAACAGAAAAATTTAAACAAATAAACTTATAGTTAAAAAGCTATTATTCATACTTAATAAAAATAACATGAAATACGAGGCAAAAAGGAAATGAAATGGAATTTAACTTATATCCATAAAAAAATCTTAAAATAAAAATAAAATAAAAATAAGGACTCTCAAAGAAAAAGTAAAAGGCAATTAAGTAATAAAATAATCAAATATTAAAAGATTAACTAATGTAAATAGAAAGATTAAGAGATAAATTACCACGCTACGAACAAAGCAACGATAATTTGATTTAGGCGTTAGTTGCGAGTAATAGAATTTTGTATTTTAAATTTTGAACGCATGACCTGTTCGGCCAGCAAAAGAAAACTTCCAACTTTCCTACTAAGAGGATATACATCCGTACAGTCCATACCAACTTGGCGATGAAGGAAAACAATTAGTTCGCCTTAGTTCAGGTAAATTCGGTATTGGCAAATATTTATATATTTTATTTACTAAGAAGAATAAATAGCATTTATTTATTAATTTCTTTTCAGCTTCTTTATTAACCATTGTGAATCCGCTATATCGACCTATTCCTTATGTTTCCATGCGTTTTTAGGTATCTTTTTAATATCGTCTTCCCACCGTGTGTGTGTGTATGTGTGTTCGACCCTTTTCTCTGTTATTCATTGAATAATTTAATTGATATGGCGCCGTCAACTGTTTTCATAAAATTTGACTATAAGTTTCCTGCCCATCACCACTTGGTTTTTAACATTTCTTTACTTCGGTCCTCCTCCTTATTTCGGATACTTTTACCTTATTTTGATTAAGATATCTCCAACATTTTCCTCTCAATTCTTCTTTGTGTTTTATTAATTTGTTCCAAGTTACTTTTAGTTACGTTACACGCTTCTGCGGCATATGCCATTACTGGCAGCATGATTAAACACCGTTCTTTTTAAACGCGTAGATATTTTCTTTTTAAATATTTTTTGTACAAATTACGAAAAGAGACTCGTTGCTTGTCCGTCTTTATTACTGGTCGTTAAGGCGTAAATATAAATGCGTCTGCTGTTTCAATTGTTTTCTTTTTAAAGATCGTTCTTCTCACTTAATACTCGTAGTTGATTCATAATCTTATACTTGCTGACATTCCTGACAATACTATATCATCAGCGTATCTTAGGTGCGTTAATCCATCCTATCCGAATATTTTGTACGTAAGACCATTCTAATAACATTCGTAGCTTAGTATCGGTAAGACCGAACTAAATTACGAAGTTAACTTGATTACCAGTTAATAAATTATTCATTCACCGCGGGAAAAAAAAGAAATCCCGCGCAACATATATGACATATAGTAAGTCGTATGTGCAGGTTGGCCATAATATCGTAGATGCGCAGGTTGGCCATAATATCGTAGATGCGCAGGTTGGCCATAATATCGTATTGACCAATTATCGCGATTAAATCGTTATCGTGAAATTTACTATATAATAATGAAATTATGTTCAAATTTTATTAACAAATCAGAACTGGAAATTTTACGTTAAATTTTTTTGTCATTCGATATAATTCTACAATTCTTTGTAGCCTTCCGTAATAAGTACTGTCGCTTGCTTATCTATAAAGGCCGGTTTTATATCTAAAGGCTAATTTTTTATTCGTAAAAAACAAAAGTCGATATACTTACCGGGACGGTTTTCCGGCTAATTTCGTAATAGCGTCTACCGCTAACGCCGGTAAAAGGTGGAATACGTATACGAACAATCGATACATAAAGCGACTCTTGTACACGTTGAGCGAAATAATACCGATCGCTTGATTAGACGGAATTTTGTTCGCTTCGACGATAGATGTTTGAATAATTTCCGACCACGTGTGTTTCTTAGGCAGCGAAGAACTGCCGAAATTATAAATACGAGCTGGTTCGGTTTTGGCGGTATTTTTGTCTTTCAGCATTTTCAAACTTTCGCCGCTTACACAGGCAGATGCGAGCATACAATTGATGACGTAATCACAGGGCACTATGTTGTGGCTAACGTAATAATTTAAGTGTAGCGTCCTTAAAATACCGAGAATAGTTGCCGCGAATATTGCTATCGGTCCTCGATTTCCGTTTATCCAACCGCATTCGGGTTCTTCGTAAGTACTTAAAACTGTAATCGATAAGCGATACACGTTATCAACGTGAAAATCAACAATTTTAATCGTGTAAGCGTAATTTTAGATACGTTTATAACTAGAGAGATTAAGATAGACGAACGTTCGATTTTGTCTTTATAAACTAATCACGCGATATATAGACTGAGAATATAAACGAAAAATTAATAAACCTGTCAAATATATTATTTCTGATAACGACTAGAAACGATGGTAGTACTAAATCCGGAGCCGAAATAGCCTCAGATAACGAAATGAAGAAATTTATCGTAAAGCGTAACACTCTAAATGCGCGATGAACGATAGAAAGGAACGAAATATATAAAACAGGCTTAAATCAAGCGAAGTTATACCTAATGAAAAGTATTTCCCATTGCACTGTATAATCGTCGATGATGAAATAAATCATCTCGAAGGAGACTCGAGGCAATAAAAATGATAACATACAGAAGAATGTTAAGGATTCCGTGGACTATCCGTAGAACGGGGAGTAATTCTGCAAAAAAAAAAACATCTTGCCAAACCAGAGAATAATGTCTATAATTTATAAAAGAAAGTCGAAGTTCTTTGGACATATTATTCGAGCTAATATAGCATCGAGAAGGTGGTCATTCAGGGAAAAGTACAAGGTAAACGGCAGATAGGTCGACCGCCAATACGCTTTATCGACCAAATCAAGAATATGATTAGTATTCAGACGGTCCAAGAAATTATGCGCCAGGCCGAGAACGGAGATATATGGAGAAAACTTCCTTCAAAGTCATAAATTAGGTCGCGGCGCTCGAAATCGAACACACGATTGGACGATGATGACGTGTGAGCAAATTCGAATGCAGGCTTCGTTACATCATCGTGAACGGTCGTCGCCCTGAATAGTGCCCGTCGTTAATCCGTCGATAATATTACGATTCTTCGATCGACCTACGTATTCAACGGATGATAGTCCCGTTATTCTAATACTAATATTCGCTAATCTTATACGATGCGTTACAATTGTTTCTGTTTCCGTAAACATTCGAATAAATACGGTAATATTTACATCGATAATTGCTTTACGACTCTGAACAGCTCCCCGCTGATATTCATTATTTTTACATCCATTTTTTTTTCAATTGGATATGAAAAGAATTAATAAAATTAATCGAATTGGATGAGCTACACATACTCAACAAAAAAGAAAAAAATTACATTTAAAAGAGGCAAACAAACAAGTGCAATAGAGAAATGGCTTTAGTTACGGGAAATTTAAACGGTGTAATTACAAACAGGAAAGTCAGTTACGAAATAAACTTAAGTGATCATTTCTATGTTATGTTCAATATTAACTAAAATAAAAATAGTCACGTAAATGAATACATTAAGGTCGTAAATTACAATAAGCTACACTACAATATCATAAAATATAAGAAACTAATTGACATCGAAATGTAATACGTAGGAAGACATTGAGAAATGGTACTTTTCAAAATGATGTAGACATTATAATAAACTAATCACTCTGCGTTAGAAAAAGAATGTTTAGTGAAACTCAGAACTACCGACATAAAAAAAAATGCTGTAAACCGGGCTTATAGGAAATATCATAGGTGTGTTATACTAATAAGAACCCAATACTACGAGGAGTATAAAAAATACTTTAAAACATACAAGTATATGATTAATGAAGCCAAAATGAATGTATGAAAAAAAATTAATAGAAGATGAAAATGTTTTTGGTCTGAAATATAAGGTATTATCAAATAAAAACCAAAAAGTAGTGCAAATACCGACGTCAGATCATCACATTAAGACTGATAAACTTATTACGCGATAAACTACACTTAAGTGTAAATGCATTCACACTAAAATTTAAATTAAATAGGGTAAAGCATGAAATTAACAATGACGAAATGAATAAAATTATGAAACAATTGAAATCAAAATACAAGCATTAGAAAAAGTAACTAATGGACTATTAAAAATATTTAATATTAAAATACCGAATATGATTTGGAAACTTATAAACATTTTATTTCAACTGAACTATTAACCGGAAACATGGAAAATATCGAAAACGGAAATTCTACCTAAGGCGAATAAATCTATGTGCGAATCGAGCTCATAAAAAATGAATAATGATAAAGATATAATCAACAAATATCAACATGGTGGATTAGGAAATAAATCAGCAGAATTAGCAGTATTTAAGGTAGTCCAAAGTATTAAAAAATATAAAAGTAAGGGGTACATTGTTGGAAAATTTGGGTGTTGATCACAATTTATTAAATATATTAAATGATTATTTTTATAAGAGATACGCATTAGTAAATATTGGTACATGTGTTAAAAAACACCCGATATTAATAGGAATATTGCAAGGATCGGTATTAGGACCGTATTTAAAATTAAGTTACCGGAGAAACTTTCGTTGATGACGTAGGATCATAGCGGATAAAAACGAAATATAGAAAAAAAAACATACGCATTACATACGATAAAATTGAACAATTTTTAAATGAATATAATTTAAATATTAATATGTCCAAATCAAATTACTTATCATTCAATAGAAAATTCCAAAAGAAAAAATTAAATCTATTACAGCATGGCATTAATTTAAATTGCGTAACAAGTATAAAGTATTTGGGGGTAACAATTGATAACCTGAAATTCTTACATCCACTTTAAATTCCACATTTACTCACTTACAGTTGCTGATCCGCCAAACACTGCAATATTTTACCACAATTACGAATAGATTCCTTATTCAAATTTATTTTTTTCGTAACCAGATTACAAACATCTTCTGCAACCTTGATTATTAACCTGTCTTCTCTCGACAAAACCAATATACTATTTCCCCTTCTATGTACACTGCTTTAATAACTTCTCTCTTAAACCTTCGATCATCCAATCTGCTATCCTGTACTCGCTCCAGAATCTTCTGAACATTTATAAAGATCATGAAAATACTATACACGGATAGAGGGGAAAAAAAATTCCGCTGGTTCTGCCGTCATATATAAACGTGGTACAGTTCAATGTTCACTTTACCTATGTTCTCAATGCTGTCTGCAGAGCTATATGCAATCTCTTGCGCATTTAAATTGAATTGTGCTATAATAATTTGCACACACATAGATGTATGCAGAATAGATGTGAACATCGATATCCCGTCGCGAAAACTAGATTGGGAAAAGCGTTTATTTATTCGCATGAAATTGTACTCGCATGGATATAAGGACGCAGAAATATTGGAGCCGATAACGAGGTTGATGCAGCGGAAACAGAATCGTGTAATATAACACTAATTCCGTTCATACTAATGCCAAGTGAACATTAAATGTGATGAAAAGACAGAAAAGAATCAAATACTGTTGATGGGACGTATCTAGGAGAAATGAGAGGAGAAAGTTTTAAGACTGTCTCTTGGTCATCTTCAACCGACGTGATGTGAAGCGTGTGGCATATTTTGAATTGTCAGTTACAGGATAGCTGGATTAGTGGCATTTGTTAGTCTGCTGAAAAAGAGCTTGTCTTTCTTTCTGGTTACTTCTGAAACAGTTAGTACAAGTTGGAGCGTATAGATTTTTGACACGAACCAAGGAACGTCTATAATCTGACGTAAGATTTTCGATTCCATTGTCTGCAAGCGCCGGATTTTTGTGCAGCGAAGATTTGAACGAAATAACGGATAGCTGTGCGCGCATGCGCAATAGAAAAAAATACAAACGCAATAAATATTATTTGATAATTTCTGCACGTGTTTTTACTTATGTATATAAATTGAATATACATATATATGAGTACAGTATGTAAAGAGTGCAGGAGCCCGACTACTCTGTCAGAATAGAACTGCCTATTTGCCTATGTATATAAGCTTATGGCTCGTTTTACAGCTTAACTTCCAATATATACAGTGCGAAAATAGAGCCAATAGAAGTTTCACTTAAACAACAAAATTAGGGTTAATAAAAATTCTCTTGCAAATTTTATATCTATAACGCTGTAATGAATAAAATTATGTATTATCAACGTTTTCGTTGGAGCTTGTATAATTACGCACAATTTGTTATCAGTAATATACTTTGCACCTTACCCGGTTAACGAAAGAAATTTTTTACGAAAATTAATAATTCCGTATTCTGCTTTTTAATAATCAACGTCTTCGAAAATTGTACGAAACTTACCGATCGCCGGTCTAAATATGATCAAAGGTACGGTTGTCCAATACTTCTGACAGATCTTTTCGGCTAATGATTTAGTGAGAAAGTAGGAATTTTGATACTGCCCGATCAATCTGAAACAAAATTTCGTTCATTATTTTACGATAACCGACAGAGCTAACGAGATAAAACGTAGGACGTCGTAAAATACGTACGATGGTTCGACAATGGTTAGCGTTCGTTTGTCTAGAAGTTTTACGGCGTGCAAAATATTTTCAGGCGTAAACGGCGTATCGTAAAATTTTTCCTCCAACGTATCGTTACCCACCATATTGACGTAAGCCGTCGATACGTGTAGAAATATCTGAGGAGAAAATAAACACAAAAAATAGAATAACACAGTTAAATAATTTTTTATTCTTATTTTTTAAAATCGGTTCTCCAGTTCAGATAATACCGACGCGGCAAATGTATTTATTAGAAAGGAAACACATAATGGCGTGTCGTATACTAATTATAATAATAAATGTTTTCACAAAGTGATGTGTATATGTTATTGAGAGAATAAGAATTTTTATATATATTTCCATCACAACTGACCCACTTTAGATACCATTTAGTGATTGACTTTATTGTGATGAGGGATGTTTTGTGCAGGGGCAATATTCATTAGTACCACCTCTAAACTTATACTGGTTGGATAAAGTCTAAAGGCGTATTTCATTACCGGAATTATTTAACAGATCGATAGCAAGTGAATTCATGCGATGGTTACGTATCTTTTCATTTCATCCTGTACAAACATAGCATTTAAGTAATTATTGAAGTTGTAAAGTTCGAGACGTGCCATTGGAGCTTGAGATGTTTTTGCGCAGCCCCATGATTGTATACCATAATAAAAAAGAAAATAAAAAACTGACTAATACGGGTACATATAATGGCGGATACTAAACAAGGTGGCGTGTACGTGTTATTGAAGAACAAATGAAAAAAAAAATTATAGTTATATGCAATACAAGATGCTATTAGAGCCACAAGGCGAGCACGTAAATAGTGGCAAATTCTAGACTGCCTGTCCATAAAGCATAATTAAACAGATGTAGTAGACAACTAAATTGCCTTCTGAAACAGCATAAAAATGACTCATTTAAGTCATTCATTAGTACCTTGTCCAGTGCTCACGGCGATTATTCACTGTGGAGAGCAACTAAATATTTTTCGGAGACCTCAAATAGCAATTTATCCTATCGGAAACTCGAACGAAGGTTGGGCTCGTAATGATAGGGCAAAAGCAGCTTTCTTTGGCAACAACTTGGAGGAAACATTTAAACCGCTCAAGCCAGATTCTCAATTAAGCATCTTCTATGAATAAGTAGAGCGTGAATTAACTACTCCTTTACAGATGTCCCGTCCGATAAAACCGTTTAAACCATCGGAAGTGAAAGCATTGATAATCAAGTTGGATGATCACAAAGCTCTCGGCAGTGACTTAATCACAAGTAAAATTTTTAAGTGTATTCCAAGAAGAACCACTACTCACTACCATATTTAATTCGATTATTCGCCCCAGTTACTTTCCATCCAAGTGAAAGGTTGCTCAGGTCGTAGTGATCACAAAACCGGACATTGCCATACCGGTCCATTAGTCTGTTACCTGTGTTGCATATAGTCTTTGAAAGATTACTACTATCGATGGTACTGAGATCCTTAGTTATCGCACCCTAGTACATTCGAAATGATCATCTTCGCAGAGATCTGAAGGTACCAGAGGTCAAATATGAAAGACGAACGTACAGCGCTAGATAGACACTCTAACCCGCTGGCTATTAATATGCTAGATAATAGTGACGAAGTCAGGCGAATCAATCGGCTATCTCTCCTCGATCTCACACACAGTATTCGATGACTGATAGTGATAGTATGGAATGTCGCCAGTGGACGATAATTACACACGCGTCATGGTGCGTTTTATTATTCCTCGCATCTCAATTGCTTATTAGCTGCTTCAGCTAGATTACAATTTATCAGAAAGTAAAAAAACAAATTATCTCGTGTACTATATACTTAAGCATGCGTATAACTATAATTTTCTCTTTTAAAAACGTGTTGTAAAAATACTTGTTAAAATTGTGGCTAATTACGAGCGAAAATATATATTTTCTTTATAAATCGATTATTTTTCGATATTTAATAAAGCAAAGTAAATATTAGTAGAAACAATCACGTGAAAACAATTTTCGAGCTTGACTAAACGCAAAAAATGTAATTAAATCGTCTATACTAATATGGGTGATAACAACGTCCATTCGTTCAAGAATATGATTTCTCAATCGAAATGCAAATATACTCCATTGTTACGAAGCATACAACCTAAAACACACAGGACGATATTCGAAAAAAAAATGATTAATCACCTTTAACTGCGGCATATCGGTCGCTATTTTTAACAAATCTTCAGTAGCCGCCATATTCAAAGCGCAAGCTTCGTCCAAAGGTGATAAGAAATTGATGGTAGCCGCTACGTGAAAGATGACGTCCACTTCGTTCTTCAACGTGGAATAATCGTCTTGGCTTAAACCCAAACGTGATTCTAAACAATTACCCAACATAAATCGTATCAGTTCTCGGTAATTCGGTCGTTTTGTTTTTACCTTTTTCAATATCTGAAAAAAAAAACAATGTTTACGCAAAATATTACTATATATATATATATACATATGTGTGTTTGTATATATATATATATAATTTTTATTATTTTATTGTCTTGTATACTTATACATTACAGGTTGCCACTGACATGTTATTACTACATCTTTAATGTTAAGTAATTAATTAATTAAATAATTAACTGTTTAAGTCTCCTTGGAACCTTGCTAGCTATTTTTTCTTGTACAACAAAACCATTTGCCGTGTTTCATTTCTTTTTTCCCCTTCGATATTATTAACATCTGGATCCTTTCTCATAGTCTGGTCCATGTAAGCACTTCGTCATTGGTGTTATTATTATTGTTCTTTAGTGCGCTTCTGTATTTATACATTACAAGTTGTCACTGACATGTTATTACATGTTCAATGTTAAGTAATCAAATGTTTATTTTGCGCAGTCTCCTTGGAGCCTTGCCAGCTATTTTCTCTTATACAACAGTTTGAAAAACCCGTTTGTCGTGTTTCATTTCTTTTTTCCCTTTCAATATTATTAACATCTGGATCTTTTCTCATAGTCTGTAAGAACTTCTTCATTGGTGTTATTATTATTGTTATTTAGTGCACTTCTGTATTTATACATTACAGGTTGGCACTGATATGTTATTACATCTGTAATAGTGAATAATTGACTAATGAATTAATTATTGTCGTTAGTCTGCGCCGCCTTCTCGGAACCTTGTCGGCTATTTTACCCTGTAAAATTAGTTCGAAACAGTTTGTCGTGTTTTATTTCTTTTCCCGCTCTGATATTATTGATAACGGATCTTTTCTCGTAGTGCGGTTCGTCTAAGCGCTTTGTCGTTGGTAATTTTCTCTAACCGTTTGATAAATTTGTAGTAATTACGATACCATTTGTTGTGACGCAAGAACTAAATATGACAAACTACATTTCATCGATTTATCCTTATATTATTTAGTAATATCCGAAATTAAACCAAATATATCAGATATAAGATATAAATTGATCATACATTCTATTATGTACCAGTCTTCTTTTTTTTTTTATTAAACGTGGTGGAAAATCTATCATAGATACCAGACTCAAAAGCCTGGTTCTGTGAGAATCCTCTGCTCGCTAAAGACCGCCACAGTGCTCATATCATTGACTGTACCGTACAACTGCTTTCAACATTACTTCAATGGTACAGACCTAGTCAAGGCAGCACTAATTATATTGGTTACGGTTCGAGTTAGTACCTAATGATAGCTATTATTCGATGAAAATCGTGAGTTGTAAGGTCCTTTCAACGGAAGCGAATTACGGCTGTTAGGTAATAACATAATATTCTGTACAATATAACCTTTATCAGCATTTTTAGATGCAATCCTATAGAGGAAGCACAAGAACTGATTGCCGAATTACTATGTACATTTTTGACGAATGAAATCTATCCAGTTCTGGACTAGAGCACCATACCAGACCGAACGCAAATTCTCCAGTTGAATATGCTCTTAACATATAACCTTCGGCATATCTGTTTATCTAGTTAACAAGTAACCGATCATACACGCCCCGTCACATATCAGTATAGTACAATATCGATTGTCGATAAAACATGTAAAAATCAAAACAATTAACAAACAATATACAGTACTAACGTGTTATGATACGATATGATAACCTACCGGTTCTGGAAATAATCTCTGAAAACATTTTTCGTCAGATTCAAAACTCGTTTTATTGACGAGCAAATAAATCGTATTTATTCCGGGACAAGATCTGCAAAAACAACATTTATATGATTTTTAACGGTTGTCGGATTCAGATGTTGCTGTTTATTACCGACTAGTTTTTATATATATATATATATATATATATATATATATATATATATATATATATATATATATATATATATATATATATATTATATCGATCAAATACGATCGTTTCTTAAAAACCTACTAATTTTTCAGTTTTTTATTTGGATATACCTTAATTTTTTATTAGTACAATGTAAATATGGCATTGCAAATGAAAATTTCCCCAAGTGACAATAAGTTATATAACAAATAACAGATATAAAATAAACTAAATGTATTTAAAATAAAGTTAAAAAATATATTTCAGTTGAAGAGTAACTGACAGATAATCTAGAACTGTATGAACTTTCTTTAAAAAAATCACATAATTACACAGATTTTAAAACTTCATAAAAAAATTGAATATATTTATGAGAATTAATTGCGAAACAACCTGATAATAGCGCTATAAATAACAGTGTGCATATGTGATCGGAACGACGCTATAGGCATAATATTCGCAGTGTTAACCACAATTAAATCTAAAACGTTAGGTTTGAAATTTTACAGACGAGGTCTGTAGGTAGGTTCATGAGGTAGACTGCATAAAGAAGATTCTACCCGGATGACCTTTCGTCGGGAATCGAATATCGTTCTGTAAATTTACACATTCTATACCGCATATATAATCATACTATCGTTATTAGCGTGGACGCCATTTTTTTGGTAATGATTGTAATTCGATTATGATTATTATAATTATTATTATAATTATTATTATTATTATTTTACTACCCTTAGAAATAGCTGTGTTTAAAATTTTGTGAAATCGTTCCAATTCCTTCCGTCGTACTAATATTTTCTCTTAACGGAATTTGGAATTAATAGAAAAAAATTAATTGTTACGCAATTTTAATGAACGATTAAATTAAAAAGAATAAAATCTAAAGTAATAACATTCAAACTACGCTAACGTTAATAATTTGGCCAATAATACGTTTCCGAGAAAACCAGTCGAGCCCGTTATGAATATTTTTGTTCCGTTGTAAAATGTCTGAATCGGCGTCAAAGGTTCGTTCTCCATAGTACGCACTAACGAATAAAAAAAATAAATTAATTAACGAATCGATTTATTATTAATTATTTAATTAAAAATTACAAATTTCAACCTTTCGTGGTTGATTACCGTATATTCAAAAATTTTTTTCGGTGTAAACCGTGTCAGTTTTTCCACTTTGATTTTCGAAACGTCGCCAAGTCAAAAAAAAAAACAGTTTACACTGAAAACAGTTTTTCGAGCGTAATTAACAACTTTTAAAATTACTATTGGCTAATTATTGACAATCTCGTGTCTATAAGAACAAACTGACAACCGGATAATTGGACCAATCTGACAGATTGTACAACCGATTTATCATTCCCGTTCCTCGTGGTTTGTACAGTTCGTGTAGTGCTACATCGATTCTTTTTACATGTGCTGAATTCCACCATACTGCACTAGCATATTCACCTGCGGAGTAACACAGGGCTAAAGCTGATCTTAATACATTTGGATCTGCACCCTAGGTGGAGCTAATCAATTTTCTAAGTAAACCATTCCTTATACCAAGATTTCTTTCCGTATCTTCGCAGTGTTTTTTAAACGTCAAGCTCGGTCCAACTTAACGCCTAAATATTTTGAGTTGTCACAGTGTTCCGGGGTGTCCGTTACCATGTAACATTTAGTTTGCGTCTGTCATCATTATTTCTCAAGTGAAACGCCGTTACTTGGGTTTTATTACGGTTTGGTTTGAGATAATTGCTAGCATAGTATTTTTCCATAGTATTCAGTACTTCATTCAAATTATTTTCTACCTCGCAAAACGTTTTCTTTTGAGTTAGCTAAATCATCAGCATATATAAAGTGTTTTGTTGAACTTCCAAAGATCATTAACGTAAAATTATTAAATGAAATCGAATGTAAAAATATTTAGCATCGAAATCAGTTTGGGTTTAGAAACAAATATTCTCTGAGATGGCAACTTTATTGCTTTTGGAATAGACAATAACTTGATAAACGCAGTAATAACTTTTGATGGACAATTGTTAGCACTCTAAAATTATCGAAATTATGAAACAAAATTCTGTAAATTCTTACTTAATAAATACTATTATTAATTATTAAAATCGGAATATCGTCCGATAAATTTACTGTAGTATAGAAAAACATTTCCTGTGAAGTACCACAAGGTTCCACTGTTTTATATTCGTATGTACAAGAAATCATTACTGTCGAAAATTGATATAATGCCGAATTTATTAGTTTTGCGGACGACCTGTGCGCCGTAATTAATCTTAAGAGTCCTTTATAAGTGTATAATATCAGCAATATTTGTAAGAATCATCAAATTACTTTTGATCATTATCGAATTTTCTGCTGATAAAACGGAAATTACGCTAATTAGTAACAGACAGATTTCTAAATTTAAAAGTGAACTTAAGAAAATCAATTTAATTTATAATAAACCATTACCCGTGGTTAAATCATTTAAATATGTAGGAATTATTCTAGATGATAAATTAAAATTCGATAACTCTTTGAAGGGCAGTGGTTAATTTAATAACCACCCTGGATGGTAAGTAAATCGCGCGGTGGTTATCTGTATTGACCACCTTCTTTCTTCTTTTGTGCTTGTAATAGCGTGGTGGTCAATGGATAAAACCACCTAAATTAGTTCTAATATGTCCTGTAGATAGCGTCAAATTATTTACTTTCTGAATATTACAATAACAGTACCGTTCAGTGGCAATTGTTCTGTCTGGTGTAAGAAAGGTGTGTTCTTTTGTTATTTGTTTAAATTATTGCAAGGTAGTCATTTTAAATAACAGAATTTTTGCATTGTTTATAATCTTCACATTATACTGAAAGAAACACGTAAGTTATAATGGTTTCTACTATTATTATATATATTTTGTTTTATTAGAATAAGGTGGTATATTTTATTAACCACCGCGCATTATAAGACAATGTTCTGTATTGCATAGTGTGAGTAACAATACTGTTTTTTTTAGCGCATAGAAAACATGAGCAGAAAAATAAATCGAAGCGAGATCATAGAAATATTAGAAAATGTTCCTTCTTCTTCAGAATATGAATTTAGTGACGATTCGGCGGATGACCCCACATTTGTACTTGATATGACAAGGAAATGAAACGTGGAGATTATGATTATAAACAGTGTAATGAATTAACAGTATTTAAATGGATTAACAACAGATCAGTATATATGTTATCAAACTACCACAACCCATTGGATTGTGAAACCGTTTCCCGTAAAAAGAAGGATGGATCTATTATACAAAGTATCATGTCCGACGATTGTTAAAGATTACAATGCACATATGAATTTTGTGGACAATTTTTATCGGCTTAAAAACGATTATGCTTTAGACAGAAAAAGTAAAAAGTGGTATTTAAGATTTTTTTTTCACCTAATGGATGCGGCAATAACAAACACATTTATAATACATAAAGAAACTGGGGATGAAAAAATGATTCACAAAGAATTTCGTCGCAAACTTTATTAGGGGCTCTTGTCTCAGAAGATAATTGAAACATCATTGCCAAAAAAACGGAAAGCTGTGGAAATCAGCAAACATAAACCAACAGTGACGAAAGAAGTTAGGTTACAAGCACTCGGACATATTCCAAGGAAAGGGACGTCAAGGCGATGTGCAAAATGTAGTACAAAAAAGAATCCAGTAAGAACAATGTGGGAACGTACTACATGTAATGTACCTCTTTGCTTAAAAGGGGATAAAAATTGTTTTGAAATGTTTCATTCGATAAATTAGCACAATAAGTTAATTATTTGCACTGTTTTTTTTATTTTTTAATTTGCATTTTTTTTCTATTTTTGATGTATTTCTGTTACATAAATTTTTATACATATTCATTCAATACAAGATTATTACTTAGTTTGATGTGCGGTGGTTAGTATACAGACCACCGCAAAACTTTAATTTTTTTAAGCAAAAATGTGATTAATAATGATTTTGTAAGTTTTATGACGCATTTTGTTATATGTCAATAAACATACAAGATAAAAACAACAGAAAAAAAATTTGAATATTTTGTGCCCATTGGGAGTACCAAAAGTCTGTGAAGGTTTGCCCCTTAAAGAGATAAGCATGTAAAATTCCTTCTGGATAAAGCTAATAAAATTCAGCCTAATTTAGGCGGAGTTAAATATGAAGAAAGAGTTATTATTTACAAAGGAGTAACAGAATCAATGTTTAATTATTGCTCAAGCATATATATATATATATATATATATATATATATATATATATATTTATTTATATATATGAGGCTCGACAATTAAGTAATAAGACTGATTTTATTGCCGCGCTTGTGGTAACATTGCGACCTTGAAATATTTATGGTGTGTAGCGGCATCCTTCCCCTTTCCAACGGTATGTTTACGGTCGCTCCAGCTGCAGTAGTTCGTCCGCTGTGTCGTGTTAAGTGAACGTGTGTTTTTAGTGCTCGTCACGAAAATGGAAGAACGAAATTTAGAGCAACGCGTCGCGATAAAATTTTATGCTAAATTGAGCGAAACCGGTAAAGAAACGTATTCCAAAATATTGAAGGTGTATGGTAGTGCTTCTCTTAGTCGTGTCCAGGTGTTTTTATGGCGCAAGAAGTTCAAGGAGGGTCGTGAAAGTGTAGAAGATGAAGAGAGAGCAGGGAGACCAGTCACAGTGCGAACCGACGAGAATGCGCTGCGCGTGCGCGCCCTAATCCGCGAAGATCGTCGTCTGACGGTTCGAATGTTGGCATCTGAAGTCGGTATTAATCGTGAAACCGTTCGTCAACGAACGGTTTCGGGATGAGGAAGTTGTGTGCAAAAATGGTCCCAAAAAACCTCACTACTGAGCAAAAACAGCATCGAATGGATGTCACAGAAGACTGTCTGGAGCAAGTTGAAAACTATCTCATGCTGTTTGATCGAGTAATTACAGGTGATGAAAGTTGGTTCTTTCAATATGATCCAGAAACCAAGCGTCAAAGCTCGCAGTGGCTGTCTCCAAACGCCCCTCGTCTGAAAAAAGGTCGCGTGAGCAAGTCGAAGGTGAAAACAATGATCATTACCTTCTTCGACAGCCGCGGAATCGTCCACAAAGAATTCGTACTACATTGGCAGACCGTAAATCAACATTTCTACTGCGAGGTACTCGAAAGATTGCGAAAACGAGTTCTCCGGGTGCGTCCAGAAATCGCAAACATTTGGATCCTTCATCATGACAATGCACCATGCCACACAGCCTTCAAGGTTTCGCGGTATTTGACCTCCAAAGGGATCACCCTGTTGCCGCAGCCGCCTTATTCGCCCGATATGTCCTCCTGCGACTTCTTCCTATTCCCCAAAGTGAAATCGGTGGTCAAAGGGACCCATTTTGAGTCGATTGAGGAGATCCAAACGTCCGTGACGTGGGTACTCAAGGACATTCCAGTTGAAGAGTTCCAAAAATGTTACCAAGCGTGGAAAAATCGCTGGGCTTTGTGTATAGCTGCCCAAGGGGAGTACTTCGAAGGGGATTAAAGAATTGGTAAATAATTTTTAAATATACGGCTTTTATAACGTCAGTCTTATTACTTAATCGTCAAGCCTCGTACATAAACTAAATTCAAATATGTTTAATTAAATCCTGGCTAAGCAAAGGAAACTTTTGCTTAGTGTTGGTTCGTTATATATAACAGTGTCCACTATGGCAGCGCCAGTTATTACTGGGATCCTGCCTACTGACCTTAGTTTTTTAAAATCAGTTTTAATCTCTGAGTTTAATTTTTTTTTTTAAATTATGTAACGATAAACTTGAGTTAGTTAAAACTAACGTATTAGAATCTTTTATATCTAAATTTAGTATTGAGTTAAACTATAATATATTTAATAGCAAGAATTCTTTCATTAAGGAAATTAAGGTAATTATACTCGATTTATGGCAGAAAAGATGGTGCAATAGTTTGCTTAGTAGAAAAAATTTTAAATTCTTTAATAGCCTAGAAAATAGATTTAACGACATAGACCAGTTAGAGATCAATTTCTATTCGAGCCAAGTGCTGTCTGGACACGACAATTTCGGTTCGTATTTCAATCGTTTTAATATAAGATCATCAGATATTTGTTTATTTTGCGGTTTCAGCAGTGATTCTGTTGAACGTTTTCTATTTGAATGTGCTTTTATCGAAGATTTTCGTAAAACTAGCAGTTTTTGTGGCTCGCTTGTGAATGATCAAATACTAATAAATAACTCGGTAGGTTTAAATATTCATAATATTACGTCGTTTAATCGTTATGTCAATATCACTTTGCATAGACGTGGAAGTTAAATATAAGTTAAATAATGCTGTGACTAAACTAATGTATCGCAGCTAAATAACAAATATACAAATATGTTAAATAAGGTTGGTGCAAATACACTTCCTTGTGGTAGCCCGTTATTCTGTTTCCTCCATCTACTTATTTTGTTTTGTAGCGTTACATTTCCTCAACAGTGTTCTAATTATTTTTGTCAATTTGTAGTCGGCAGTAAGTTCGTATACTTTTTTTTTATTAGTATTCTACGATTTACTGCGTCATATGCAGCGCTTAGATCTATGAACGACGCCCCTGCTGTCATTTTGTTTTCACATCCATTTTCAATTTCCCGGACTAGACTTAATATTTGCGCTGTGCATGACTTTTCAGCTTTAAATCCGGCCTGTTTTTTAATAAATGTTGAGTCTATTTTTTCATTTATTCTATTTAATATTATTCGTTCAAATATTTTATAAATGTTACACAATAAAGGAACGGGTCTAAAATTTTCAGCATCTGTAGAGGTTTTTCCTGGTTTATGAAACCACGTGTGAAACCATTCTTTACGGCCCGTGTTAATATTAAACATATATAGAATACATTTTTTTTAACTCTAGGTTCTATATGTTTAATTGGTCCCGTCATTATGTTATCAACTACTCCGGGTGCTTTCCTGTTCATCATCTTAATTGTTTTGTCTAGTTCATTCATTCTAAGCGGTTCATTAAACTGACTCATATTATCAGTTGTTTTCACCATCAGTTTTGGTTTATCTATTCTACCTTTGATTTTTCCATTCATTAGTAATTTATATGTGATATGATCTAATGTAATATTTATATATTATTTTGCTTGTAGGTTTTCATTATTCATGTTTTCTAATCGATTCCAAGTCTTGTAACTCTCTCCCGCTATTATTCTCATGAGATTTTCTCCTATTTCAAGAAGCGTCTTTTTCATTTTTCTTATAGTATTCTTCTAAATACTTAATAGCTTCTTAACATAATTCCTTTATATAATTATTGCGATATCCTCATGATATATGCCTTTTAGATGCCTTTGTTAAGATTTCCACAAAATGATGACAGTTGACTGATATTGGTTCTATCTTTTCTACTTCATTATCCAAGTCATTTGCACATTCCATCCATTTTTTTTTTTTTTTATAATTAAATCTTCTTCTAAAAGGTACCTTTCGCGGCACTATTGCTGCATTTACTTCGCACAGAATTGGTCGTTGCGGTGATGTCGGTATGTGATCCAATACTGCTTAAATGGTCGTACTTCTTATGTTATCGCTCATGAAAACGTTATCTGGATTATATCCTCTAAGCCATTTCCCACTATTAAACAATAAAGATAATTTGGGATCGTGGACTAAACTCAAGCAGTTCATTTCTGCCCAGTTTTCAACAGCTTCTCCATCATCATTATTCTTTTAGTATGTCCACATCGTACTTTGGCTATTAAAATTTTGTAATTATATTTTTTGTACTTGTACTTCCATAATTCACAGGTTGCTCAAACTCGAAAGATATGTTTAGAGGTTTATAGATCGATGTTACACTACATTTGTTGATGTAATTTATAAATCTGGCCTAGTAAGTACAGCACTTCCATATAAAACGAGATGATGTCTGTATGTATGTGTACATATAATATATGTATACATATTTAATAATATACTACAATTTCTTCCAACAAAAAAGGATAAAAACACGCTTTGATTTGTAAATCCAGTAACGTAAGTAAGATTTTTTTCATGTTAGCTTAAAGTTTACTTTAATTAATTTATTAACCATAACAATGTTTTTTCTCATTCCGAATTTAAGAATTAAAATAATACTATTAAAAGTTTAAAACCATTACGTAAATATATGTACATATAACACATATATATATATATATAGAATGTGTGCGTACCACATTGCCAGTGTACTTAAAAATAAAGGTGCATTAAGGTATGTCACAAGAATTTATCATCCACTCAATACCAATATAAACTATAACAATTAATATAAATGATTGCACATAAGGTGTAATTCCTGAAAATTTAAGATACATCCCTAGATCACCGAGCATTTGGAGATTCCGCTAACGAAACCATATAATTACTAAACCAAAAAATAAATAAATAGTTAAGAAGAATATGACTTGTTAGATTAGTGACAAGGTTATTTAAGTTGCGTTAACAAAGCTGGTAAAAGAATTAAAATTAATTACAAATTAGTAGTTTGAAGAATATTATTATTATTATTATTATTATTATTATTATTATTATTAATATTATGAAATTTGTGTAGCTAGTAATGGTTAGACACGTGAGGAAAAATATATTGGATTGAGTGGTAAAGGGCTGTTTTATGTAGGAAAAGAATTAGGTTGAAGAAGATGTAGACATTGTCAGCGCGATCGGAGTGGTGTCACACTGAAGTAGATCATTCTGCTGCAGGTGGTGACACGTGTCATCTTTGTATGACCCAGTTGAAGTTGGGTGATGACCACTTCGTCTTTGCGACGCTGTATGTCTACATTCCGCGGTCGTACCGTTGATTTGACCGAACGAAATTTATTGTTTGAAAGAACAAAACCTCATTTTTATTCCCCTATAGATGTAATAATTCTTTCATGATCTGACTCGCGAAAACTAATGGAGGAACTGCTATGTTTGGCGCAGACAAGAAGTAAATAGTATCACAATAATAATTTAACTGCACTTCGAGACAGTTCCGACAATACAAATACGATTATGAGAAATTAAGCTAATTAATTGTATATAACCGGGTATTACACGTTATTTTTTCCAACAGCAATGGATCAACCGATTCAGTTACGCACCAATTATTTTAATAACTTGAACCGGACAAATGAAAGTGGCCCGATTCTGACATACCAGATTAACTCACTATTTTATGTTAGATAAAACGCAGCGACCAACATGCGGAAAATTGTATGAAACCGATAACAACTACATCTATATACCACAAACTGCAAAAAGTATCTTCCAATATGAAGATCACAACGACAAAACGAATATTAAAAAATGAACTGAATTGCCATAATAGAATTATAAAAACAATCCAAACTGATTCATAAAATATGAAAGATATACAAAAATAAAATGGTTGATGCGTTTATATATATATATATATATATATATATATATATATATATATATTTGTGTGTGTGTGTAAAGTGTTTACGAGATAAAAAGTGAAAAAATTATTATGTTGTATAACATAGGGCGAGTGTTCTTAGTTAGACGGAAATAACTTTTATTATATCTGAATTTTTAACACACTATAATATCAATTTTAATAAACGAACTTACAATGAGCTGTATTTTTGACATTGTTAATTCGTGTTTTTTTTTTCATTTTCTATACACACAGACACACACACACATATCTTCTTCTTCTTGTAGATTGGTGGATAACCTTTATGATTTGCGATCCTGTTTATCGAACTAAGCCTTAGAATTCCCTTATTCCGGCTTTTCTTTTTAAATTTGCGTAACTTGTTGCTCCTGTGTCTTTTATTACTTGTTGGATGTATGGGTCTTCCTCTGCAGCGTCTGCCTTCCATTTTGCCTTCAATTATTCGAATCAACGTTTGATTATGAACGTCCTATCCTCTTGGTTCTTCTTTTCTTCAGTGTATTTATTACTCGATTCGTTTATTTCTATTAATACTTTTTCGGTTTTTTATTTTCTCTATCCAACTAATTTTTTGCATCCTACGCCAACACCACATTTCGAACGCCTCAATTCTATTGTGCATTTGTTTATTTATCGTCTTCTGACCCGTATAGTAAAATGCTGCATATATATGTTTTTACAAAATGCTTCTCAGTTTCCAATTTTATACTTTTTGATTTAGTAAGGATTTTTTTTTTTTCTTGGTCGATTCTCGTTATTATTTCTTTATCGCTTCTACCATGTTGGGTTATCCGGGATATCTACGACTTTATTTTCCCATTAATTCTTACGTTTGTTGTTTCCGGTTTCTCGTCGCATTTCATCACCGCCGTCTTTTCTTCGTTTATTGCCATATTATATTTATCGGCTACTTCTGCTAAACATTGTATCAATTTTTCCAATTCTTTTTCATCGTTCCCCACTATTGCTATCTCATCGGCGAATCGGAACATCGACGTTCTTACACCTCCCACTTTGATCCCCCATTCACCTTTCTCTATAACTTCCTGAATTATGTTTTCCGTGTATACATTAAAGAGGCCTATATATAATATCTACGTAATATATAACAAGGCAAATCGGATTATGCATGTAAAGTCAAAATTCAAAATCGGACAGACACATGATATATTGCACAAGTAGAATAATCGTACAGACACACTAAATAGAATTGCATACAAATATATATATATATATTTACATATGACTGTAAATAAAAAGGAATGAAGGTAAGAAAATATAGGTAATTATTAAAAATCTAGTAAAACATTTAACGCGATATATTTATAATAGGCGTTATTAGTTTTGTCTGGGTTAATATTAATTTGCCCGCTCTTGCGTATCGTGCGGTTTAAATCTTTTTGAAGTTTATTGATAATTATATTAGGCCTGAAATGAACTATAATGCAGTATCGTCCGCAAATAAGGTAGCTGAAGATAATTTAGGAAAATTAATTTTCCAAACTATAAAGTTTACAGATATGATAAGCTTCGCGGCAGCGTAGGTGTTGCGCTGCTTATCAATAAAAACATAAAACATAGCATTTTAGTTAGCCCCTCTTTAACTTGCTTACAGGCCTTCGGTGTAGTTTTGTATGCCAGTAGATCAAATACCGACATAAAATATTCTAATACAATGGATATGATTCACTTGTATGTCATTTACAAACCTCCTAAGATCTTTGCACATGACATTCTCTCATTAATAACAGATAAACATAAACTTGTATTTATCGGAGATTTCAATTCAAAACATATAGCTTGGAACTGTTTCAACAATAACCCCGCGGGAATCGTGTTGTTTAGCGTATGTACGCAGACGAACCGCACCACGCGAGCCTACATATTTTCCAAATCGTACAAATTGCATAAATAATATTTCGAATCTTATGCTAACTTATTTCTCTAAATTGATTATCCTCTGATCATAATCCGATTTATAGTATTCTTATCGACAATAGATTCAAAACCAGAGAGCATATTTTTTATGATTACACCAAAACCAATTGCAAATTATTACGAATATTTATTAATAACAACATTAACTTAAGCGAGAATATGATCATAACCAACACTATCGAATCACGGCTTACTGAGTTAGCTAATATTCTTAATATGACTGTTGAAAAGGCAGTACCTAAACGTAATAGTCAACAGTCCCCTATTACTAACTCGTAAAACTTATTAAATTAAAGAAGAATATACGCAGATTATACACTAAATAAATCCACACAAACAATCTCTCAAAAAAAAATATTAAACTATCTTAACTACTTTAGTGCGAAGTGAATTATTAAACTATAAAAATTACACATTCGAACAATCGGTTAAAAATTTATCTACTCAAGACAAGAGCCTTTGGAAAGTAACAAAAAAATATACTAATATTTATACGCCGATACTGCTAAGGCTGAATTACTCGCTAACTACTATTACACAGTTCATTCTCAAAACTGTCATATTACTTCTAATTATAAAATTAATACAGTTAAATCAACTGTAAAAAATTATTGTCGTAATACACCTCAAACTCATACCCGCAAACAGGTCACTCCTTTTGAAATAGAAAAAATCATCACCACTATTAAGTCCAATCATTCGACTGGCATTGATAATTTATCCGATATAATCCTTAAACATTTACCGCCGAAATGAATTATTGAACTTACATAATCAATGGTATGTTTAAGTTTGGTTACTTTCCACAATAATGGAAAGTTTCAAAGATTATCCCACTTTCCAAACCTGGTAAAAATTCTTGTCATATTGAAAATGTGCGTCCCATCAGTCTACTTAGCAACTTTTTTCTTTCTTTTTAAGAGCTGGCAAATTAATATTAATCCAGACAAAACTAAAGATATCTTTTTCAGTCGTAGGCATCCAACACCACCAAACAGAATTCTCATAGAGAATAAACCCATTTAATTGGACTAATACGCTATCTCGATGTCTTTCTCGATCGCCGCCTAAATTTTAATCGGCACTTATCTCATATTAATATTAAAGCGAATAAAGCAATTTCCGCCTACTATCCCATCTTTAAATCCTTCCTGAATTTTCATAATAAAATGATTCTTTATAAAACTCCCGGTAATAACTTACGCGTGCCCAGTGTTCTATCTGAAATTCTGCATATGCTACAAACTATACAAAACTGCGATGCATATTAAATAAGTGAAAATACGAAAGAATCTCATTTATGCGTGAAATTACTAACCTAATCTTAAGGATTACATATTAAACCTATCCGCTAAATTCTTCACTCGGTGTTCATTAAATCCACACATTAGGCCTATATTACGATTGCAGGCGACTAAAAACTACGTATACGAAATATGAGACGTCTAAAACACAACCTATTATAAATTACCGGTTGATTAATTTTACTAACTATATAGTTTTAATTTATCTCTATATTAGAATCGCAGTTAAATCATCCTATATAATTAAATTATAATTAAAATACTTTTAAATATACTTACAGGCTTTTATTATTTTCGATTTTGGCCAACTATGGAAAAACAATGATCATGAGATTTTCTTTTTCCTTCTCCAATATTCTTTCATCTTCAAGCTGTGCTGCGCTTTTCTTTCTTCCGTCCACATATTACTGTTCTTCACGTTTTCAGCAAAACCTTTAAATGTGTTAATTTTTTCTCGGAATTTATTTCTATTATTTACGTCCTCACTTTTTATGTTCATTTCTGATATATTTTGGTTTCTATAAACCACATAAGTGTATTCTTTGGATTGCTTTCAAAGTATTCAAATATGGCTTTAGTTTGTCTATTCCATTCTTTTTAGGTGACCGTAAAATCTTATTCTTCTTTTTCTCATTGTATATTTTTTCAATTGTTTCTCATATATTTCCTTGTTGCTTTTTAATACCCGTTGTCCAATCTTTAATGTTCGGTCCCAGAATTTTTCTCATAATTTTCCGTTCCTTCTTCTCTATGAGCTCGATTTCTCTTCTTATGTTCATATTCAGACATTCTGCTGCATATAGACATTGCGGTTTAATTACAGTATCATAATGTCGTATCTTCGTATTTATAGATAATGACTTCTTTTTATATATTTCTCTGGTTACATTGAATGCTTATTCCATCTTATGTACTCTGGTTAGATTCGCTTCTTTATCTAAACCATTTGGTTTAATTATTTCACCTAGATTTTTAAAACTTTTTTTTTAACCTTTCCGTATTTTGTTGATAAATAACATGGTGTGCCGAAGGTTCATTGGTTATATAAACTGTTTTTTCATATGAAATTTGCAGGCCAGCTTTTTCAGCTACTTCTTTCAACGAATTTAACTGAATAATTGCATCTTCCAAATTATCAGCTAAAATTGCAATATCATCCGCAAAAGACATGAAATCTCGATCACAGATTTTTTCCGTCCTAATCTGATTGGTTCAATTCCACAATTTTCCAGCAGTATCTTCCACTCCCTTATAACTTTCTCCAGAACACAGTTAAAAAGCACAGGGGATAGATTTACAGGCTTTATTGGTATTTTTTTCCTGTTAATTTTCATTACATAATATAAAATAAGGAGGTGGCATATTATTATAGCAGTTAGCTGTTGATAAGGTATTTTTTTGCTTTCTACCGGTACAAAGTTTATCTGTATTTTTTTTTTGCAAATTTTTTTACTATGAAAATATACCGCTGTTTTGTTGTTTTTGTTTTAATGCGTTTTGTAACGATACGAATACAACGGATGTCTGGATAACTTTGCAAAACTTCGCGTGGAATTTACCATTTATACGTGACTAAGCATAGCTCTATTGCAGCATGTGAAGAACACTAAATTTCTTCCCATAAATTTTCGACAATGCGATATTTACGAGTATCCTGACTTACCGCACGCTACCGAACATAGTTGGTTGGTAAAAACCGGTACTAATAGCGAACGCCCTTCGTGCGTCATAGTAGCTTTTCAGAAGGAAAGATATGTCGATCATTGTAATATAATCGATATTAAAGTTTACTCGAATTCGATTTATTACCCGTACAATTTAAACTTCGCTGAATACGCAACGCTATATAAAATGTACGCCCGTTTCCAGCAGATGTACTATCACAAACCGAATCCATCACCGCTTATCAGGATCAACGAATTTGCGCAAAAATACACCATATTTTCGTGATGGATACTACGTATCAGAATGAATTACTTTCAAACAGCCTGATAGATTTAAAGATTGAATTTAAAACATCGACCGCTATCGAAATTAATTATAATCCGCTAAACGATTTAGTAAAAAAAAAATTAGGCAATAATTATCTCATCTACCTATATATCTATTTACGGGTTACTATTTTTTAAGAAAATATAAAAAAACTTAAGAATCGGGTTCTATTTTAAAATTAATGTTCCTGAAGATGAAGACGACAGCGACGAGGTTGATGGCGATACAGACGAAGAAGATAAAGAGGTGACGGAATATACACAATTGAAAGTATTCATATTCTCAGTAGTAAACTATGAAATGTTTTGTATGCATCTTAACAACATAGACACTAGGCTACTTGTTAATCGTCGTGACCTTGTAACGCACGTGTAAATTATATGGAGGAAATTCCAAAAAGTTTTAAGTAAAACCCGATAAAATTCACATTTTCCTTCTAGAACGGATTTTTGTACACCTTTCGCTTTTTTAATAATATCGTTATGGATCGATTTAAATACAATTTAGGGCGTAATCCTATAGAGTGTGTGATAACTAGCGCGCGCCCGTTCGTCTCGTCTTTAAATTTACCTAAAACACTTTTTTATTACGTACGCTATAACACTAAGGTAATCGGATGTATCGAAATAATCGCTTAATCCAGTTCTTACCTCTGAATAAAAATCGCGATAATGAAACGAATCGGTGTCTTGATATCTTAATATTATTTCGTCCGTATACGATAACATTATAATGAAAATTATACATAGTTTCTTTACTGAAATCTAAAATGGACATTCCGACGCAAATAGGCTTATTAAATAGAATAGACGTCTTATGTAAATGAACGACAGCCAATAACGGCCGACAAATATAGTGCAGTTTTTAAATTGAATTTTACCGACTAATTTTGTAACAACTCCATTCGCATTCTACCTCTTACATTCTCGAGCGTTTTACCGAATTAACTATTCATTTATAGAAATTTTTTTCGAACTCGTTATTAATCTGGTATTTAGTTCTACGTACTGTCTCATCCGGTCAGATTGAGAAAATTTGATTACGCGATGAATTTTCGTTAATTTTAATCCGAAATTAATTGCTCGTTTTAAATTTACGTAATGAATAACGTACGTATGTTTATTTTCTAAAGTAATTAAACAATTTAGTTATTCTACTACGAGAACTGACTAGACCAGTTTCCGGACATAATGGAAGATCGATTAGCCGGATATTCTAAATACATAATCTACATCGCTATCCTCCGCTATAGATAATACGTCTAATCGATTAATTTCCGTCTCGGTTAACCATTTAAAGTTCGCATACACATCGCGTGACCGTATAGATTATTACAATCTACGTACGCGATGAACGTATTATTTTCATCGTCCTCCATCGAATTATTACCGATGTACGAATTTTCAGCTTCACCGTTCTAGCTCATTAGAATCATATCATAATTTTGTAATAATTCCACTTTGATACCCGTACTTTTCAACATCGCCCGTGTTCGTATTGATAAGGTGTAACTGCTCGGTAATGGAATAAAACCCTCGTCCTCCTTTCGTCGGTGTATACCGATTTACACGAAGCTCTACGTAAACTAGTCGACGAACTGACCGACCAGAAGCGGTTCAACGTTCGAAATTAGTCAAAGACGTACTGATTTCGCTCGACTGTTCGTCATACCATTGATGTAAATTATTGCTGGGGAACATAAAAATAGCCAGGACACGTCTGCATGCCTAATTTTACATTGCAGGATCATGTTTACATTCAATCCGCTAGACTGAAGGTGAGAATTTAGTAATTCGTGGATTTTATCCTCTTTATTTGATAAAAATAAGCTGAAATTTACGAGTTCGGCTACGCGATTATATACGATAAATAGCGAATCGATTTCTGTATCGCCTATGTACCGTTTCAACGGTAAAGTTTGTCATATTTGATCATGATTGGAGACTTTCCACTCTAGAAAATAACAAGCAAAACAAACACCTCCGCATTGATCTTATTCGATCGTGAATACCTAGTCAATGGTCAATGTATCTTATATATATATATATATATATATATATATATATATATATATATATATATATACAATCACATCGATGATGTACCTTTATCGTGAGATGATGCATTTCACACTTTTCATATTAATTTTCTATGTTTTTTAAAAAGAAAATTAATTAAATAGATTTCAATATCATCGTACAATGTAAAAGCTGACAAAATTTTCATGATTAAAGTCCAAAAAATCAAGTTTACTCGTTTATATAAATGTTCTATGACTTTTTAAAAATAAACTATTTATATCGATTATTTACATCGATGTAATGTAAAGCTGACAAATCTCCATCATACAAAACCTAAAAAAATTCAACAAACCGCAGCCGAGTTACGGAGGATAGTTAATAGCAGTATTTAAAAGTGTATTGCCAAATCTGGAGTTATATCGAAAACGTATAATTTAATTATTTTCCTACAATTTCTAAAAATTTATATATAGATTTAAGATATTCATCGAATCAATGTAAAGCTGGCAAATTTCTACTGAGCAAAGTCTAAAAATAAGAAATTAAATTTATTATATAAATTTTCCTACGATTTTTATTTTTTTAATATTTAATCATATTGCGATTTAAACTAATGATTACACTCGCCTAGAACGAAGAGCGTATATAAATAGAATTCTCTCGTCGTAAGAATTACTTAAAACGTCAGTAGAATGCCGAAGAAACGTCGACGTATTTGATATCGTGTTGATAACCGTGCCGTGTACTGCTACTACGGCCAGAGGCACGGGAGGAATTTATATTAACGGGTAGATTCCGGATAAATGAAAGAAGGCAAGGAGTCTAGATTCGCATGTAGGAGAATGCTGTAAAATATTTGGGAGAGAGTTTGAAAGGTTTGCGATTGTACGTTCGGAGGAATATAACGGACAGGTAATAAGCAAGTGGGGAATAGTTAAAGGAATATTGCATGCGGTGCATTTCGGTTGGTCACTATTAGTAAATAAGAGCTTGTAGGTAAGCAGTGTGTGGCCTGAGTGTACACGGCAAAGGACCACTTCGTTTCTCCTGTTTGAGTTTTGACATGTAGTTGACTTTATCCAGTTGATGTTGTATTACACAATAACATATTTCCAAACTTTCAATTTGGCTTTCGCTCTCATCACTCTACAACCCAACAAATATGCAGAATAACCGACTCCATTACCCATAACTTCAACTTAAATAAGCATACCGGCATATTCGATACAACTTGGCACGCAGGTATACTTTATAAAATGATAAAATGTAACTTTTCAACATGTTTAATTCACTTAATCAATAGTTACCTAGGCAATAGATCTTTTTATGTATCTGTAGGTAAAGCTGTCTCGTCTCACAAATCTTGCTCTGCGAGTCCCACAAGGCAGTATTATCGGACCACTTTCGTTTTCCCTGTATCTTTATGATTTTCCAAACCCACCCAACACGCAAGTGGGACTATTTGCAGACGACCCCGCGATATTCTGCAGCTCCTATAGACCCAGCACAATTCGTAATAGACTTCAGTATGGGATATCGCGGGTACATAAATATTACAATAAATGGCAAATTAGTCATAAACCCGAACAAAACCGAAGCTATTTCCTCCTCCCGCAGGAGGCCTGCTCTACCTGACAAAGAGTGGTGCGATAAGGTTCGTTATCTTGGTGTAATCCTCGACAATACACTTACTTTCACTAAACACATAAATAATATCACAATCAAGACAAACAATGCATTCTGTTCCTTGTATCCCATTCTTAATCACAAGTCCTTCCTCAACATTAACAACAAGCTAATCCTCTACAAAGCACTAATCCGCCCAATACTTTGCTACGCTTGTCCTTCCTGGAGCTCTATATCAAAAACCTCCTTTAACAAGTGACAAGTCATTCAAAACAGATGCCTCAGATGTATGCATCTCGCTATGCCAGAATCGACAGTTGCACGAAGCTACTGACCTGCCCTATATTAGAGATTTTGTTCTAAAGCTATCGACTGACTTTTTTATTAAATGCTCTCACCAAAACAATGTACTCGTCTCCTCGATTGCCAATTACGATTCTAAGCAACTTCGTTTCATTTATTCCAAATATAAACACAGGCGACTCAACTAAACGCAAAACGTCACTCAATAAATTTATGAACAACTTAGCTATACAGTTACTGGAAGAAGCTGGAAAAAATTTTGTAGAACCAGAACAGTTCAAGAGCACAGCTGGAAGATTACTAGCGCGACACGTTCTTGCAAAGTTTGTACTGAACGAGCAAAGTACGAAGGTCGAAACGAAAGGAAACCGTTTTTCAGTATTCTGCATGTGATGTTGGTTTATGTGTTCCAGAATGCTTTGAGATATTTCATAAAAAGGCAGATTATTATACGAGGTAAATTGTATATATATATATATATATATATATATATATATGTATATATATATATATATATATATATATATATATATATATATATATATATATATATATTAGAAAGTACATTTTAAACATAATTATGTGTTTTATATCTTTTAATACTTAAAATATACAGACCTTCTTTCGCTGTACAAATTCTTAATTTTAGTGAAATGTATGATGAAGTGAACATATCTAAATTCGATCTTTATCTACATGTTTAATCCAAACAGTGTGTACTAAAATGAACTTCAACGTTTTCTCTTTAACATATAAAAAAATTAAATAATTACATAATATGAGATGCGCATAACCTGGTTTTTGCAAAACATCTAAAAATTGCCGTCTGAAGGTAACGATTTGAAAAACGGGCTATTCACGTTTGCTGTCGTGTAAAAGCACGCAGTAGAAAATAGTGCCGTTGTATAGTAATGAAGTACAAAACGGGCACTGCACGTGTACCGTTCGGAAAGTGTTAAATAGATGTTGTTTTGTTGTGTGATTTATCGTCTACGTGTTTCCGAATTAATTTTTTCAAGTATCAACTTCGCGTTGTAGTTTAATTTCGATAAGGTCATCTTTCTATTATTTTTATCGCGAACCGGTTTTACATCGCTATCTATTATTAGCCGATAAAAATCGTTTCCTCTTATTCCGTTTTACATAAAATCGAATCGTCCGACAATTTATCATTCGCTGATAAAGTAAGACAAAATAAAATCAAACCAATTCAAAATTTTGCCTACCCCACAGAAGAACAGGGTATTATTTTTAACCATATTTTGGACTTTAAAATTATAGACTATCCATCTGCTCTAAAAGATGTAGTCGAAGGGGCAAAAAACATTATAGCTCACGAGTCAGTGATGACACAATAATTGTATTTTTGTCAAGCGCTCACCTTGTCCATAAATTTATTTCATCATATGGTAGCTTCGAAATAAACGGTCATTTCCTTAAAGCTCCCAAATTAAAATTCCCCTCGACAAAAATCATTTTAACAAACGTTTCACCAATAATTCCAAATGAAATTCTAAAGAAACACCTAACATCAGCTCTAAATATGAAACTTAAATCGCACATATCTCTACTTAGTGTAAAGCCTCTGGATGAAGAATTTGGACACATTGTAAGCTGGAGACGTCAGGTATATATATCGAATCATGAGGACTTAAGCTTGCCACATTCTTTCACACTAAATTTAAATGATAGAAGCCATCGTGTATTTATGTCGGCCGATGACTTTGCTTTAAGTGTAACACAAGGGGTCACAAGGCTGATGATTGTAAAATAAATCCCGACTCTGAGAATATAAATGAAAATGGTATGAATTCTTTAAGGAATCCACTAAGAATACAGACTCCATTGCCACCACAACCAAATCAACCTTCTCCACCAACTCAAAGAAAAATGGAGCCAAATAATCTGAATGGAGTAAACATTGCAACTAACATCAAAACAATAATGCGTCAAATGGAACAAAACAAACGACCCTTGTCAAAGTCTACCTCAAATACGACTTATGTGCTCACTGGGGATAATAATCCTGCAAAAGTTGAACACAAACCAAAACTAAGGAAAAGGAAAAAAGAAAAACAGTTTCTCCTCAACACCAAATCCAGAGGACACCTCAGACTAATGCATCAGAAGAGGGACCCTCATCAGACCAAAACCCCAAGCCTAGCTTAAAAGAGCTCCTTTGTCCTTTAGAACCCTATTTTAAGGAAAATCAAAATATTACTATTTCCTTCTCAAATTTCTCTCTGTTTTATGACATGTGTCAAACAAAACATAGCAATCCTATAGCAATCGCCAAAGAATATAATGCAGATATTCGTGACTTAATAAATCTAATCGAAGACTGTCACCCTGTAATAACACACAGGGAAACTAAAATAAGATTTACTAAATTAATCAATGCCCTCGTAATCCATCTTGAAAGTAAGAATAAAATCCCTCAAGATGAATAGTAAACCAGATATTTTTTCCTGGAACTGCAACGGTTTTTACAGACACTACAAAGACTTCAAAAATGTACATAGGCGACTGATTGGGCGATAAGATGTTACAGCAGAAGCGGGTTTACCCGGTTTAGGAACCACGATTATTATGGATTTTTTCCATGCATCTGGGAAATAAGAAAGTCGGACAGTGGCATTAAACAGGTATGTAATTTGTAAAACTGAGTTCCGTGAGATATGTTTTAATATTTCACCAGTGATCAAATTTCATTACCTGGAGCTTTATGAGTATATATTCTTCTTAACTCGAGTTCCACTTTTACTGGGGAGAAGGAATAGGAAGAGAACGTTATAAAGGAGTTTTCAAATAGCTGTGCTCGTGTTCCGTAAATTGTTTATCTTCAATATCTTTATTCGGAGGAGAAAACTTTTACTAGATGTTCAGCAAAATACGCGGTCTTTTATTGCCTCTTCTGATTGATTCTTCAAGGAAGCAGCCACTAATTGCTTTTTAAGGATGTGTTTGTAGTTTTTAAAAGATATTTTGATCTGCTGTGTTTAAATTTTGCAAAAATGATGTGTTGTCTTTATACAACCTTATTTCGGCTTTCATCTTGTTTTTGATAATTTGAACGAAAGCAAGAGTATTTGTAACGCTGCCATAATTTTCGCGCTCTACGTGTATAAGTTCTCTAATTTTTAATGGAAGATTGTTTTGTATTCTGTCACTATAAAAATATTATGTAGAACAGTACCGTGTTTTTAGCAAATATTGGTAGACTATCAATATGTGCGTCTACGTCGGAAGAGGATTTTAATCGAGTTTTAAGGTCTGAACTTTTCTGCATAAGATTACGAAATAAATTTCAATACGGTATGTTATTGGTCAATTATACATTTTTCATGGACTTTTTGTGATGAAAAGATCAAGAAGATTCGGTTGTCTATTATTGTGAGATGGCCAATATGTTGGTCCGTACGGGGCTATAAATTTAAAAGTTTTCCGATGATAATAATAATATAACATATTTTAAGAGTTTACCTCTAGGGTTTATTTGTTTCAAGCCCCATACGTTATGTTTGACATTAAAGTCCCCTCCGCACACCAAGTTAACGTCCTAGATTATGAAAATTATAGTTAAATATTTATAATGTAACTTTAGCGTTCGTATATACGCTATCAGCTGTACGTTCATCTAAATTAAATCGATCTTTTGTCTACAGGGAAAAAAGGAAAAGGCTGCAACTTTTACTAAAATTTGAGACCAGTCCCGTCAGTCGAAACGGATTTTCTTTTAGAGTTTTCGCAAATCACCTTCAATAGAGACTTTTGTACGTTTTATATTAATTTAAAGAATTACTTAAGAAAACTTATACTAAAGAAAACAATCAAACGTATACATACCGATGTGTAGTAACGGTTATAAATGAGCACCTAGAAATATTAATTTTCCTAAGTTACCAACCGTCAATCCTCCATTTACTTCACAATATTACCGCTGGCGATTAAAATTTACAAACTGAACTCGACGATACTAAATACATATTATTATGTTACCGGACGCCACGAATTTCGCAAATAAAGCAAGAAATAAAAGTATTTAAATGAAGATAAAACCAGGCGGAATAAATGAACCTCGTCGTTAGAATTGATAATAGTAATCATTCGGGAATGGATAACGACAATATAAAAATTAAATTTAATAGATAAGGAACTACAAAAGAACTAACCAAATTTGATACAATAATTTAATTTAATATAACGCGATTATTTACGGCGTTTTATTACCGTAAATAATCGTCAACGAAACAAAGTTTTCTGTTTAGTAAATTTATTTACCAAATTTTCCGAGTTTTTTGACGTAGCAATAAATTAGGATATAGTCGCCTTCTGAAGTGCCGTAAATTAAAAAAATTTGTACAGAGAATTCGCGGACTAGAAAGAAAAAATTTTAATTTTTTATTAATGTATTTATATAGTAAGTCTAAAATTTATGCATAAGCCAATCTATACAATCGTAATATTATTACTGGACAGGATATTTATGAATTCAAAGCCATTCAACAATTCTCGGAAATGATTTAGCGGAAAAAGGACCTGACAAACAGCCGTATTTACGCGGCGTCCTATATTTTAATATCGCCTATTAATTACTTAAAACTTGAAAACAACTCTGCGTCCAACTACGATACGTACATTTATTATTATTATTATTATTATTATTATTATTATTATTATTATTATTATTATTATTATTATTATTATTATTATTATTATTATTATTATTATTATTATTATTATTATTATTATTATTATTATTATTATTATTATTATTATTATTATTATTATTATTATTATTATTATTATTATTATTATTATTATTATTATTATTATTATTATTATTATTATTATTATTATTATTATTATTATTATTATTATTATTATTATTATTATTATTATTATTATTATTATTATTATTATTATTATTATTATTATTATTATTATTATTATTATTATTATTATTATTATTATTATTATTATTATTATTATTATTATTATTATTATTATTATTATTATTATTATTATTATTATTATTATTATTATTATTATTATTATTATTATTATTATTATTATTATTATTATTATTATTATTATTATTATTATTATTATTATTATTATTATTATTATTATTATTATTATTATTATTATTATTATTATTATTATTATTATTATTATTATTATTATTATTATTGTTCCGATGTTTACGGTATTAAAATCTCGCTATTGTTATATTGAATTACTTTTATCAGCGTTGCACTGGTGAGATAAATCCAATTACTAACATTAATATATTATATTATTATTATTACTGTTATTGTTATAATATCAGCTAAGTTATCTTGCTTCGTGAGTGAATAATGAATCAAAACTGTGAAATTTGTTGTAAACCTGTACCGTCAAATGGGGAATTTGTAACGTGCGGATTGTGTAATAGCGCTCTACATTTTAGCTGTGCCGGTGTTAAATCTACAACTTGGAAAGCGAAATCAACGATAAAGAAGGAAGAGTGGAATTGTTTATCGTGTAGGAAAAAACAGGATGTTGTCGTTTCGGACAATGACGAATCCGCATTATCATCTATAAAAGATGAATTAGTGAAATTAAACGCAAACTACATGGCTCTACAACAGTGTGTCTCAGCTATGCAGCAGCAACTAGGTGATGCTGTATTAAAAATAGAGACCTTAGTCGCGGAAAATGTATCTTTAAAAAAAGAGAATGTAGGGCTAGTTACTAGGCTAAATGATATGGAACAATATTCCAGAAGGAACAATTTAATTATTACTAATGTTCCGGTTGTGAAAAACGAAAATGTTCCCGACATAGTCGAAAAGATCGGTAAATTAGCTGGGGTAGAGATTACGCACCGAGACATTGATGTGTGTCACCGATTACCGAAATCGCCAAAGCAACTATATCCAAATATTATTGTAAAATTTTGCAGAAGAACGGATAAACAAAATTTTTTGAAGAATAAAAGTAGCCGAGATCTAGTAGTAGGGAAGTTGGGTTTCGTAGACTCGCCAGCAGCCAAAATTTACCTAAATGAACACTTAACTCGTTCTAACGCGAAGCTGTTGGCTGCGGCGAAAGCACTGCGGAACCACAATTTCAAATATATTTGGTCGCGTGAAGGAAAAATTTATGCCAGGAAGGATGAATTTGGAAAGGCTATCCTATTGCGTAATGAAAATGATATTGCTCAGCTGATTGAAAAATGACTGCTATATGTAACTTTTTATAAAATATATTTTTATTTTTGTTTATTATTAGGGTCATTAGTCTTGGTTTTATGCATGCTAATAAACTTCATTATTTGTAAGTATGGCTATGTGGTGCTTCTAGGGGCGAAAAATTGTGTTTATAGTTTGTTTTTTGTTTTTTTTTTTTTGTAATAGTGTGTATCAGTGTGTTGTTAATCACTTTCGAAATACTAATCTTGTGGCTTGTATTAGTTCGAAATCCTCGATCTGCAATGTACCTTCAGATTTCTCCCTGTCTATGCTTACCAACTTTTTTGATAATTTGGTAAGAATATTGTTTAAAGACTGTTTTCTCAATTTGACGTCAGTACTTTTATGGTGCGTGATTCCAAATTTTGGACGCGTCATCTTTTCTGGTCGAGTTATATGCAAATTTATATTTTGTTTAGACATATAATTTTCGTGTATCTGAAGACTCATTTTTTACTTAATGTTAATAACTTTTAGTGGTTATGTACATATTACATGAATCGAGGTGAACTACGGATAATTACTTTCAATATTAGAAGCGTTCGTAAGCATTTCGATGATCTGATGGTGATTTTAAATAATACCTTTTCTAATTACCACTTAATTATTTTAACGGAGATTTGGATTTACACAGAGGAAGTAAGGCGTTATTCAATACCTGGTTATATGACATGTGCGCAGTGTAGGGATGACAACAGATCGGGTGGTGTTATAGTGTACATTAAAGATAACATTCGTTATAGAAATTTATATCTGAAAATTGATACTGGTAATATAGTGGGCTTGGAAATTTATTTAGAGAGAGATCAGTCGTTAACGCTAATCAGTATTTATCGTTTTTGTGAGTTTACCATACCAGATTTTAACAATGACCTACATAAACTTTTACGGCAATTTGGCGCCGTAGGCTATCTCACTGGTGATTTTAATATCGATTTACTCGATATAACTGAGAGTAATGAATATTTAAACATATTGTATTCGTGTGGTTTTAAGTGTATGGTTAATGAGCCTACTTTTTTTGGACGTTCTGGAACCCGCCCATCCTGCCTTGATCACATCTTTGTACGAGGATGGCATGACACTGTATCTTCAGTTGACGTTAAATATTTACTTAAACGTGTAGATTTTTCCGATCACGCCGGTCTTTGTTCAACAATATCTGTCTCACCCAAACGGTTCACAGATTCCAGTAATGTAAATCCTTTTTTCGATAAAAAACTGTTTAGTAGATACTTACAAACGTTAAATTTGTCTTATTTGTATTCTAGTCGGGCATCAATAGATGAGAAGTTCAGTTGGTTCACGTCCAAAATCTCGGAAGCACTTTCTAAAAGTAAGTATACTCTGGATTCGGCGCAACATCCCCGGAAGCGGTCTCCTTGGGTTACGTCGGAAATTGTTCGGTTGAGCGGTGAAAAAAATTCTGCTTATAAGTTAACTCTGCGTTTTCCACTCGATGAGGAAATAAAAAGAAAATTCAAGCTATTATCTAAAAGAATGCAAGTTCTTGTCAGGTCTGCCAAAAAAGATTATTATTCTCTCTTATTGGATAAGTGTAGCAATAACTCGCGTAACTACTGGAAAATCGCTAATAAAATTATAGGTAATAAAAAATCCGGAATTGAGCTGGTGAATATTGATGGGGTCAAAGTGTCTGTTGTGAGTAGCGAAAAGTTAATAGCAAATGAATTTAATAATTATTTTAATGCTAGTGTGTGTAATTTGCTCAATAAATTTAAACATCGGACTTGCTTTTCAACGCCCCCTGCTGCCATTAGTTCAAACTCTTTCGCATTTTTAGGTTTTACATCAACTGATGTAAAAGCTGCTATTGCGTCATCATCCAATAGTTATTCATTTGGACTGGATAAATTATCCTTGACATTAATAAAGGAAAACATGGAATTTTTTATTGAACCATTAACTTTTTTATATAATGCATCTGTTACATCAGGAAAGTTTCCGGACGTTTTAAAGGTTGGTGTGATTACACCTGTATTTAAATCGGGGAATAAGGCGGAAGTGTCGAATTATCGGCCAATCTGCATCCTTCCTACATTATGTAAAATCTTTGAAAAGTGTGTCAAAAGAGTTATACTAAATTTCTTGGAAGAAAACAAATTTTTTAGCAAAAATCAATTTGGATTTTTGCAGGGCAAGGGTACTGATGATGCTCTTTTCCAGCATGTCTCGCATATTGCAGACTGTCTAGAGGAGGGTAGATCAGCTGTGGCGGTATACTTTGATTTTCAAAAAGCATTTGATACGGTTGATCATATGATTTTGCTTGATAAGTTATACGTTTGTGGGATACGTGGTTTTATGCATGATTGGTTTAAATCTTACTTAATAAATAGAACATACATAACTAAAGTAAACGGTATCTATAGTGATCCTATAATATCTCATTATGGGGTGCCACAGGGTAGTGTTTTAGGCCCTTATCTCTTCCTAATCTATGTTAACGATTTATGTAACTTAAATATCAATGGACGTATTTTCAGTTATGCCGACGACACTGTGCTGGTGGTGAATTCCCGTTATATAAATGTGATGCAGTCTTTAGTCCAAGCAGATGTAAGTGATATTTTGCGGTGGATTAATAATAATAAATTAGTGCTAAACATAACTAAAACTAAGTATCTAATTTACAGTTTTCAACCGCAATTTGAAATTTCTGATAATTTCAAGATTCTTGTAGATGGTGCCTGCCTGGAGAGAGTTCACGAGTTCAAATACTTGGGAATAGTAATGGATAATAAGCTTAGTTGGGCTGGTCACGCTCGTTATTTAGCAAGTAAGCTTAGAAGGCTAAACTATTTATTTTATTATTTAAATCAATACCTGACAGAACGGCATCTCCGTCGTTTATACGTTGCAATTTATCAGCCGACTCTGGTATATGGAATTGTTCATTGGGGAGGAGCGGCCCGAATGTATATTTCCCCTTTGCAGGCTCTACAGAATATTTTATCTAAGATTTTATTTAAAAATAGTTCAATTTTGACAGTGGAACAGTTGTATGTGATGCAATTGCTGTGCTTTGTATTTAAGAATAGAAACACATTCAAAATATCGGTTAAACATGGGGTAACTCGGAGTGCGTTTTCGGAATATGCTAAACTGCCAAATTACAATAAATACCATACAAGAATGCAGGCAGTTTTTATGGGTGCTATGTTATTCAATAAGCTGCCTGCATCTCTTAAAGTTGATTTGAAAAATTATAAACGGCGTCGACGAAAATTGTTAATTAAATACGTTACAACGACAGGTGAGTTAGCCTCTCACTAATTGTTTCAATAAGTATTTTAATTGTTAGCGTTTTGTTGAAAAGTGGAGGCTTTGTTTACTTTGTTTATTAATAACGTGAGATGTGACGCTGCGTTGAAGATGTTTTTTGTATATAGATATTCAAAGGTTATTCCTATTTCAGAGTAATAACTCAAGAATAAGTGTGTTTAAAAAAATTTAGGTATCCCATACTTCCAATTAATTTTGCGTCTTTTACGGTTAATTATCAGTATTTTAAGCATATTTTAAGCAGGTTAAGGAGTTTAGTTGTGTTTTTCACCCCAATTTAAGTTTCGTTCAACTTGTAAATCAAAACTTGTTGTGCCAGTCTATTTTTGGTTTATATGGCATTTTAAATGTTAGTGAATAAACTAGATAATTTTATTTTTGATTATACAACATTGTCAATGTCTAAATCAATGTACATTTTTTTTTTTTTTCCTATTTCGTATTCAATTAATAACTTGCATGTGTAAAACTAGACTAATGATTCAGCACTTAACAATGTATGTTACTATTATTTTAATATTACTATTTTTAATTTGCATAAGGTAGTTTGCACGCAGCTATTGATATTGAAATTCCCGCTACTCGCGCAGGTATGCGCATAGCGGACTTTATATTATATCTATGTATTGTATTTATGGCGTAATGGAATTATTATAATTAGTATTAAGTTCATTATCTACATATTACTTGTGTGTATGTATCTAAAATGTTTATATATTTCATGGGCATATAGGTGTATTTATGTATCATGTATATATGTGAATATGAATGTATATGTATGAGTATATTTTATATCTATGTGTGATATGAGTATAATGTAAGTATGTAGGTATTTGTATACGTATGTATAAAATTTTTCCATTCTATGTGTTATTAAATAAATAAATTTGATTTGATTTGATTTGATTTGATTTGATTATTATTATTATTATTATTATTATTATTATTATTATTATTATTATTATTATTATTATTATTATTATTATTATTATTATTATTATTATTATTATTATTATTATTATTATTATTATTATTATTATTATTATTATTATTATTATTATTATTATTATTATTATTATTATTATTATTATTATTATTATTATTATTATTATTATTATTATTATTATTATTATTATTATTATTATTATTATTATTATTATTATTATTATTATTATTATTATTATTATTATTATTATTATTATTATTATTATTATTATTATTATTATTATTATTATTATTATTATTATTATTATTATTATTATTATTATTATTATTATTATTATTATTATTATTATTATTATTATTATTATTATTATTATTATTATTATTATTATTATTATTATTATTATTATTATTATTATTATTATTATTATTATTATTATTATTATTATTATTATTATTATTATTATTATTATTATTATTATTATTATTATTATTATTATTATTATTATTATTATTATTATTATTATTATTATTATTATTATTATTATTATTATTATTATTATTATTATTATTATTATTATTATTATTATTATTATTATTATTATTATTATTATTATTATTATTATTATTATTATTATTATTATTATTATTATTATTATTATTATTATTATTATTATTATTATTATTGTTAATATTATTATTATTATTATTATTATTATTTTTTTTATGGGTGCTATGTTATTCAATAAACTGCCTGCATCTCTTAAAGTTGATTTGAAAAATTATAAACGGCGTCGACGAAAATTGTTAATTAAATACGTTACAACGACAGGTGAGTTAGCCTCTCACTAATTGTTTCAATAAGTATTTTAATTGTTAGCGTTTTGTTGAAAAGTGGAGGCTTTGTTTACTTTGTTTATTAATAGCGTGAGATGTGACGCTGCGTTGAAGATGTTTTTTGTATATAGATATTCAAAGGTTATTTCTATTTCAGAGTAATAACTCAAGAATAAGTGTGTTTAAAAAAATTTAGGTATCCCATACTTCCAATTAATTTTGCGTCTTTTACGGTTAATTATCAGTATTTTAAGCATATTTTAAGCAGGTTAAGGAGTTTAGTTGTGTTTTTCACCCCAATTTAAGTTTCGTTCAACTTGTAAATCAAAACTTGTTGTACCAGTCTATTTTTGGTTTATATGGCATTGTAAATGTTAGTGAATAAACTAGAAAATTTTATTTTTGATTATACAACATTGTCAATGTCTAAATCAATGTACATTTTTTTTTCTTATTTCATATTCAATTAATAACTCGCATGTGTAGAACTAGACTAATGATTCAGCACTTAACAATGTATGTTACTATTATTTTAATATTATTATTTTTAATTTGCATAAGGTAGTTTGCACGCAGCTATTGATATTGAAATTCCCGCTACTCGCGCAGGTATGCGCACAGCGGACTTTATATTATATCTATGTATTGTATTTATGGTGTAATGGAATTATTATAATTAGTATTAAGTTCATTATCTACATATTACTTGTGTGTATGTATCTAAAATGTTTATATATTTCATGGGCATATAGGTGTATATATGTATCATGTATATATGTGAATATGAATGTATATGTATGAGTATATTTTATATCTATGTGTGATATGAGTATAATGTATGTATGTAGGTATTTGTATACGTATGTATAAAATTTTTCCATTCTATGTGTTATTAAATAAATAAATTTGATTTGATTTGATTTGATTATTATTATTATTATTATTATTATTATTATTATTATTATTATTATTATTATTATTATTATTATTATTATTATTATTATTATTATTATTATTATTATTATTATTATTATTATTATTATTATTATTATTATTATTATTATTATTATTATTATTATTATTATTATTATTATTATTATTATTATTATTATTATTATTATTATTATTATTATTATTATTATTATTATTATTATTATTATTATTATTATTATTATTATTATTATTATTATTATTATTATTATTATTATTATTATTATTATTATTATTATTATTATTATTATTATTATTATTATTATTATTATTATTAATTATTATTATTATTATTATTATTATTATTATTATTATTATTATTATTATTATTATTATTAATTATTATTATTATTATTATTATTATTATTATTATTATTATTATTATTATTATTATTATTATTATTATTATTATTATTATTATTATTATTATTATTATTATTATTATTATTATTATTATTATTATTATTATTATTATTATTATTATTATTATTATTATTATTATTATTATTATTATTATTATTATTATTATTATTATTATTATTATTATTATTATTATTATTATTATTATTATTATTATTATTATTATTATTATTATTATTATTATTATTATTATTATTATTATTATTATTATTATTATTATTATTATTATTATTATTATTATTATTATTATTATTATTATTATTATTATTATTATTATTATTATTATTATTATTATTATTATTATTATTATTATTATTATTATTATTATTATTATTATTATTATTATTATTATTATTATTATTATTATTATTATTATTATTATTATTATTATTATTATTATTATTATTATTACTGTGGTGTATCGCGTATGTCGTGTAACTACTCTCGCGTTCATTATTGTTCCGATGTTTACGGTATTATAATCTCGCTATTGTTATATTGAATTACTTTTATCAGCGTTGCACTGGTGAGATAAATCCAGTTACTAACATTAATATATTATATTATTATTATTACTGTTATTGTTATAATATCAGCTAAGTTATCTTGCTTCGTGAGTGAATAATGAATCAAAACTGTGAAATTTGTTGTAAACCTGTACCGTCAAATGGGGAATTTGTAACGTGCGGATTGTGTAATAGCGCTCTACATTTTAGCTGTGCCGGTGTTAAATCTACAACTTGGAAAGCGAAATCAACGATAAAGAAGGAAGAGTGGAATTGTTTATCGTGTAGAAAAAAACAGGATGTTGTCGTTTCGGACAATGACGAATCCGCATTATCATCTATAAAAGACGAATTAGTGAAATTAAACGCAAACTACATGGCTCTACAACAGTGTGTCTCAGCTATGCAACAGCAACTAGGTGATGCTGTATTAAAAATAGATACCTTAGTCGCGGAAAATGTATCTTTAAAAAAAGAGAATGTAGGGCTAGTTACTAGGCTAAATGATATGGAACAATATTCCAGAAGGAACAATTTAATTATTACTAATGTTCCGGTTATGAAAAATGAAAATGTTCCCAACATAGTCGAAAAGATCGGTAAATTAGCTGGGGTAGAGATCACGCACCGAGACATTGATGTGTGTCACCGATTACCGAAATCGCCAAAGCAACTATATCCAAATATTATTGTAAAATTTTGCAGAAGAACGGATAAACAAAATTTTTTGAAGAATAAAAGTAGCCGAGATCTAGTAGTAGGGAAGTTGGGTTTCGTAGACTCGCCAGCAGCCAAAATTTACCTAAATGAACACTTAACTCGTTCTAATGCGAAGCTGTTGGCTGCGGCGAAAGCACTGCGAAACCACAATTTCAAATATATTTGGTCGCGTGAAGGAAAAATTTATGCCAGGAAGGACGAATTTGGAAAGGCTATCCTATTGCGTAATGAAAATGATATTGCTCAGCTGATTGAAAAATGACTGCTATATGTAACTTTTTATAAAATATATTTTTATTTTTGTTTATTATTAGGGTCATTAGTCTTGGTTTTATGCATGCTAATAAACTTCATTACTTGTAAGTATGGCTATGTGGTGCTTCTAGGGGCGAAAAATTGTGTTTATAGTTTGTTTTTTGTTTTTTTTTTTGTAATAGTGTGTATCAGTGTGTTGTTAATTACTCTCGAAATACTAATCTTGTGGCTTGTATTAGTTCGAAATCCTCGATCTGCAATGTACCTTCAGATTTCTCCCTGTCTATGCTTACCAACTTTTTTGATAATTTGGTAAGAATATTGTTTAAAGACTGTTTTCTCAATTTGACGTCAGTACTTTTATGGTGCGTGATTCCAAATTTTGGACGCGTCATCTTTTCTGGTCGAGTTATATGCAAATTTATATTTTGTTTAGACATATAATTTTCGTGTATCTGAAGACTCATTTTTTACTTAATGTTAATAACTTTTAGTGGTTATGTACATATTACATGAATCGAAGTGAACTACGGATAATTACTTTCAATATTAGAAGCGTTCGTAAGCATTTCGATGATCTGATGGTGATTTTAAATAATACCTTTTCTAATTACCACTTAATTATTTTAACGGAGATTTGGATTTACACAGAGGAAGTAAGGCGTTATTCAATACCTGGTTATATGACATGTGCGCAGTGTAGGGATGATAACAGATCGGGTGGTGTTATAGTGTACATTAAAGATAACATTCGTTATAGAAATTTATATCTGAAAATTGATACTGGTAATATAGTGGGCTTGGAAATTTATTTAGAGAGAGATCAGTCGTTAACGCTAATCAGTATTTATCGTTTTTGTGAGTTTACCATACCAGATTTTAACAATGACCTACATAAACTTTTACGGCAATTTGGCGCCGTAGGCTATCTCACTGGTGATTTTAATATCGATTTACTCGATATAACTGAGAGTAATGAATATTTAAACATATTGTATTCGTGTGGTTTTAAGTGTATGGTTAATGAGCCTACTTTTTTTGGACGTTCTGGAACCCGCCCATCCTGCCTTGATCACATCTTTGTACGAGGATGGCATGACACTGTATCTTCAGTTGACGTTAAATATTTACTTAAACGTGTAGATTTTTCCGATCACGCCGGTCTTTGTTCAACAATATCTGTTTCACCCAAACGGTTCACAGATTCCAGTAATGTAAATCCTTTTTTCGATAAAAAACTGTTTAGTAGATATTTACAAACGTTAAATTTGTCTTATTTGTATTCTAGTCGGGCATCAATAGATGAGAAGTTCAGTTGGTTCACGTCCAAAATCTCGGAAGCACTTTCTAAAAGTAAGTATACTCGGGATTCGGCGCAACATCCCCGGAAGCGGTCTCCTTGGGTTACGTCGGAAATTGTTCGGTTGAGCGGTGAAAAAAATTCTGCTTATAAGTTAACTCTGCGTTTTCCACTCGATGAGGAAATAAAAAGAAAATTCAAGCTATTATCTAAAAGAATGCAAGTTCTTGTCAGGTCTGCCAAAAAAGATTATTATTCTCTCTTATTGGATAAGTGTAGCAATAACTCGCGTAACTACTGGAAAATCGCTAATAAAATTATAGGTAATAAAAAATCCGGAATTGAGCTGGTGAATATTGATGGGGTCAAAGTGTCTGTTGTGGGTAGCGAAAAGTTAATAGCAAATGAATTTAATAATTATTTTAATGCTAGCGTGTGTAATTTGCTCAATAAATTTAAACATCGGACTTGCTCTTCAACGCCCCCTGCTGCCATTAGTTCAAACTCTTTCGCATTTTTAGGTTTTACATCAACTGATGTAAAAGCTGCTATTGCGTCATCATCCAATAGTTATTCATTTGGACTGGATAAATTATCCTTGACATTAATAAAGGAAAACATGGAATTTTTTATTGAACCATTAACTTTTTTATATAATGCATCTATTACATCAGGAAAGTTTCCGGACGTTTTAAAGGCTGGTGTGATTACACCTGTATTTAAATCGGGGAATAAGGCGGAAGTGTCGAATTATCGGCCAATCTGCATCCTTCCTACATTATGTAAAATCTTTGAAAAGTGTGTCAAAAGAGTTATACTAAATTTCTTGGAAGAAAACAAATTTTTTAGCAAAAATCAATTTGGATTTTTGCAGGGCAAGGGTACTGATGATGCTCTTTTCCAGCATGTCTCGCATATTGCAGACTGTCTAGAGGAGGGTAGATCAGCTGTGGCGGTATACTTTGATTTTCAAAAAGCATTTGATACGGTTGATCATATGATTTTGCTTGATAAGTTATACGTTTGTGGGATACGTGGTTTTATGCATGATTGGTTTAAATCTTACTTAATAAATAGAGCATACATAACTAAAGTAAACGGTATCTATAGTGATCCTATAATATCTCATTATGGGGTGCCACAGGGTAGTGTTTTAGGCCCTTATCTCTTCCTAATCTATGTTAACGATTTATGTAACTTAAATATCAATGGACGTATTTTCAGTTATGCCGACGACACTGTGCTGGTGGTGAGTTCCCGTTATATAAATGTGATGCAGTCTTTAGTCCAAGCAGATGTAAGTGATATTTTGCGATGGATTAATAATAATAAATTAGTGCTAAACATAACTAAAACTAAGTATCTAATTTACAGTTTTCAACCGCAATTTGAAATTTCTGATAATTTCAAGATTCTTGTAGATGGTGCCTGCCTGGAGAGAGTTCACGAGTTCAAATACTTGGGAATAGTAATGGATAATAAGCTTAGTTGGGCTGCTCACGCTCGTTATTTAGCAAGTAAGCTTAGAAGGCTAAACTATTTATTTTATTATTTAAATCAATACCTGACAGAACGGCATCTCCGTCGTTTATACGTTGCAATTTATCAGCCGACTCTGGTATATGGAATTGTTCATTGGGGAGGAGCGGCCCGAATGTATATTTCCCCTTTGCAGGCTCTACAGAATATTTTATCTAAGATTTTATTTAAAAATAGTTCAATCTTGACAGTGGAACAGTTGTATGTGATGCAATTGCTGTGCTTTGTATTTAAGAATAGAAACACATTCAAAATATCGGTTAAACATGGGGTAACTCGGAGTGCGTTTTCGGAATATGCTAAACTGCCAAATTACAATAAATACCATACAAGAATGCAGGCAGTTTTTATGGGTGCTATGTTATTCAATAAACTGCCTGCATCTCTTAAAGTTGATTTGAAAAATTATAAACGGCGTCGACGAAAATTGTTAATTAAATACGTTACAACGACAGGTGAGTTAGCCTCTCACTAATTGTTTCAATAAGTATTTTAATTGTTAGCGTTTTGTTGAAAAGTGGAGGCTTTGTTTACTTTGTTTATTAATAGCGTGAGATGTGACGCTGCGTTGAAGATGTTTTTTGTATATAGATATTCAAAGGTTATTTCTATTTCAGAGTAATAACTCAAGAATAAGTGTGTTTAAAAAAATTTAGGTATCCCATACTTCCAATTAATTTTGCGTCTTTTACGGTTAATTATCAGTATTTTAAGCATATTTTAAGCAGGTTAAGGAGTTTAGTTGTGTTTTTCACCCCAATTTAAGTTTCGTTCAACTTGTAAATCAAAACTTGTTGTGCCAGTCTATTTTTGGTTTATATGGCATTTTAAATGTTAGTGAATAAACTAGATAATTTTATTTTTGATTATACAACATTGTCAATGTCTAAATCAATGTACATTTTTTTTTCTTATTTCGTATTCAATTAATAACTTGCATGTGTAAAACTAGACTAATGATTCAGCACTTAACAATGTATGTTACTATTATTTTAATATTACTATTTTTAATTTGCATAAGGTAGTTTGCACGCAGCTATTGATATTGAAATTCCCGCTACTCGCGCAGGTATGCGCATAGCGGACTTTATATTATATCTATGTATTGTATTTATGGCGTAATGGAATTATTATAATTAGTATTAAGTTCATTATCTACATATTACTTGTGTGTATGTATCTAAAATGTTTATATATTTCATGGGCATATAGGTGTATATATGTATCATGTATATATGTGAATATGAATGTATATGTATGAGTATATTTTATATCTATGTGTGATATGAGTATAATGTATGTATGTAGGTATTTGTATACGTATGTATAAAATTTTTCCATTCTATGTGTTATTAAATAAATAAATTTGATTTGATTTGATTTGATTTGATTTGATTATTATTATTATTATTATTATTATTATTATTATTATTATTATTATTATTATTATTATTATTATTATTATTATTATTATTATTATTATTATTATTATTATTATTATTATTATTATTATTATTATTATTATTATTATTATTATTATTATTATTATTATTATTATTATTATTATTATTATTATTATTATTATTATTATTATTATTATTATTATTATTATTATTATTATTATTATTATTATTATTATTATTATTATTATTATTATTATTATTATTATTATTATTATTATTATTATTATTATTATTATTATTATTATTATTATTATTATTATTATTATTATTATTATTATTATTATTATTATTATTATTATTATTATTATTATTATTATTATTATTATTATTATTATTATTATTATTATTATTATTATTATTATTATTATTATTATTATTATTATTATTATTATTATTATTATTATTATTATTATTATTATTATTATTATTATTATTATTATTATTATTATTATTATTATTATTATTATTATTATTATTATTATTATTATTATTATTATTATTATTATTATTATTATTATTATTATTATTATTATTATTATTATTATTATTATTATTATTATTATTATTATTATTATTATTATTATTATTATTATTATTATTATTATTATTATTATTATTATTATTATTATTATTATTATTATTATTATTATTATTATTATTATTATTATTATTATTATTATTATTATTATTATTATTATTATTATTATTATTATTATTATTATTATTATTATTATTATTATTATTATTATTATTATTATTATTATTATTATTGTTCCGATGTTTACGGTATTATAATCTCGCTATTGTTATATTGAATTACTTTTATCAGCGTTGCACTGGTGAGATAAATCCAGTTACTAACATTAATATATTATATTATTATTATTACTGTTATTGTTATAATATCAGCTAAGTTATCTTGCTTCGTGAGTGAATAATGAATCAAAACTGTGAAATTTGTTGTAAACCTGTACCGTCAAATGGGGAATTTGTAACGTGCGGATTGTGTAATAGCGCTCTACATTTTAGCTGTGCCGGTGTTAAATCTACAACTTGGAAAGCGAAATCAACGATAAAGAAGGAAGAGTGGAATTGTTTATCGTGTAGAAAAAAACAGGATGTTGTCGTTTCGGACAATGACGAATCCGCATTATCATCTATAAAAGACGAATTAGTGAAATTAAACGCAAACTACATGGCTCTACAACAGTGTGTCTCAGCTATGCAACAGCAACTAGGTGATGCTGTATTAAAAATAGATACCTTAGTCGCGGAAAATGTATCTTTAAAAAAAGAGAATGTAGGGCTAGTTACTAGGCTAAATGATATGGAACAATATTCCAGAAGGAACAATTTAATTATTACTAATGTTCCGGTTATGAAAAATGAAAATGTTCCCGACATAGTCGAAAAGATCGGTAAATTAGCTGGGGTAGAGATCACGCACCGAGACATTGATGTGTGTCACCGATTACCGAAATCGCCAAAGCAACTATATCCAAATATTATTGTAAAATTTTGCAGAAGAACGGATAAACAAAATTTTTTGAAGAATAAAAGTAGCCGAGATCTAGTAGTAGGGAAGTTGGGTTTCGTAGACTCGCCAGCAGCCAAAATTTACCTAAATGAACACTTAACTCGTTCTAACGCGAAGCTGTTGGCTGCGGCGAAAGCACTGCGAAACCACAATTTCAAATATATTTGGTCGCGTGAAGGAAAAATTTATGCCAGGAAGGACGAATTTGGAAAGGCTATCCTATTGCGTAATGAAAATGATATTGCTCAGCTGATTGAAAAATGACTGCTATATGTAACTTTTTATAAAATATATTTTTATTTTTGTTTATTATTAGGGTCATTAGTCTTGGTTTTATGCATGCTAATAAACTTCATTACTTGTAAGTATGGCTATGTGGTGCTTCTAGGGGCGAAAAATTGTGTTTATAGTTTGTTTTTTGTTTTTTTTTTTGTAATAGTGTGTATCAGTGTGTTGTTAATCACTCTCGAAATACTAATCTTGTGGCTTGTATTAGTTCGAAATCCTCGATCTGCAATGTACCTTCAGATTTCTCCCTGTCTATGCTTACCAACTTTTTTGATAATTTGGTAAGAATATTGTTTAAAGACTGTTTTCTCAATTTGACGTCAGTACTTTTATGGTGCGTGATTCCAAATTTTGGACGCGTCATCTTTTCTGGTCGAGTTATATGCAAATTTATATTTTGTTTAGACATATAATTTTCGTGTATCTGAAGACTCATTTTTTACTTAATGTTAATAACTTTTAGTGGTTATGTACATATTACATGAATCGAAGTGAACTACGGATAATTACTTTCAATATTAGAAGCGTTCGTAAGCATTTCGATGATCTGATGGTGATTTTAAATAATACCTTTTCTAATTACCACTTAATTATTTTAACGGAGATTTGGATTTACACAGAGGAAGTAAGGCGTTATTCAATACCTGGTTATATGACATGTGCGCAGTGTAGGGATGATAACAGATCGGGTGGTGTTATAGTGTACATTAAAGATAACATTCGTTATAGAAATTTATATCTGAAAATTGATACTGGTAATATAGTGGGCTTGGAAATTTATTTAGAGAGAGATCAGTCGTTAACGCTAATCAGTATTTATCGTTTTTGTGAGTTTACCATACCAGATTTTAACAATGACCTACATAAACTTTTACGGCAATTTGGCGCCGTAGGCTATCTCACTGGTGATTTTAATATCGATTTACTCGATATAACTGAGAGTAATGAATATTTAAACATATTGTATTCGTGTGGTTTTAAGTGTATGGTTAATGAGCCTATTTTTTTTGGACGTTCTGGAACCCGCCCATCCTGCCTTGATCACATCTTTGTACGAGGATGGCATGACACTGTATCTTCAGTTGACGTTAAATATTTACTTAAACGTGTAGATTTTTCCGATCACGCCGGTCTTTGTTCAACAATATCTGTCTCACCCAAACGGTTCACAGATTCCAGTAATGTAAATCCTTTTTTCGATAAAAAACTGTTTAGTAGATACTTACAAACGTTAAATTTGTCTTATTTGTATTCTAGTCGGGCATCAATAGATGAGAAGTTCAGTTGGTTCACGTCCAAAATCTCGGAAGCACTTTCTAAAAGTAAGTATACTCTGGATTCGGCGCAACATCCCCGGAAGCGGTCTCCTTGGGTTACGTCGGAAATTGTTCGGTTGAGCGGTGAAAAAAATTCTGCTTATAAGTTAACTCTGCGTTTTCCACTCGATGAGGAAATAAAAAGAAAATTCAAGCTATTATCTAAAAGAATGCAAGTTCTTGTCAGGTCTGCCAAAAAAGATTATTATTCTCTCTTATTGGATAAGTGTAGCAATAACTCGCGTAACTACTGGAAAATCGCTAATAAAATTATAGGTAATAAAAAATCCGGAATTGAGCTGGTGAATATTGATGGGGTCAAAGTGTCTGTTGTGGGTAGCGAAAAGTTAATAGCAAATGAATTTAATAATTATTTTAATGCTAGCGTGTGTAATTTGCTCAATAAATTTAAACATCGGACTTGCTCTTCAACGCCCCCTGCTGCCATTAGTTCAAACTCTTTCGCATTTTTAGGTTTTACATCAACTGATGTAAAAGCTGCTATTGCGTCATCATCCAATAGTTATTCATTTGGACTGGATAAATTATCCTTGACATTAATAAAGGAAAACATGGAATTTTTTATTGAACCATTAACTTTTTTATATAATGCATCTGTTACATCAGGAAAGTTTCCGGACGTTTTAAAGGCTGGTGTGATTACACCTGTATTTAAATCGGGGAATAAGGCGGAAGTGTCGAATTATCGGCCAATCTGCATCCTTCCTACATTATGTAAAATCTTTGAAAAGTGTGTCAAAAGAGTTATACTAAATTTCTTGGAGGAAAACAAATTTTTTAGCAAAAATCAATTTGGATTTTTGCAGGGCAAGGGTACTGATGATGCTCTTTTCCAGCATGTCTCGCATATTGCAGACTGTCTAGAGGAGGGTAGATCAGCTGTGGCGGTATACTTTGATTTTCAAAAAGCATTTGATACGGTTGATCATATGATTTTGCTTGATAAGTTATACGTTTGTGGGATACGTGGTTTTATGCATGATTGGTTTAAATCTTACTTAATAAATAGAGCATACATAACTAAAGTAAACGGTATCTATAGTGATCCTATAATATCTCATTATGGGGTGCCACAGGGTAGTGTTTTAGGCCCTTATCTCTTCCTAATCTATGTTAACGATTTATGTAACTTAAATATCAATGGACGTATTTTCAGTTATGCCGACGACACTGTGCTGGTGGTGAATTCCCGTTATATAAATGTGATGCAGTCTTTAGTCCAAGCAGATGTAAGTGATATTTTGCGGTGGATTAATAATAATAAATTAGTGCTAAACATAACTAAAACTAAGTATCTAATTTACAGTTTTCAACCGCAATTTGAAATTTCTGATAATTTCAAGATTCTTGTAGATGGTGCCTGCCTGGAGAGAGTTCACGAGTTCAAATACTTGGGAATAGTAATGGATAATAAGCTTAGTTGGGCTGGTCACGCTCGTTATTTAGCAAGTAAGCTTAGAAGGCTAAACTATTTATTTTATTATTTAAATCAATACCTGACAGAACGGCATCTCCGTCGTTTATACGTTGCAATTTATCAGCCGACTCTGGTATATGGAATTGTTCATTGGGGAGGAGCGGCCCGAATGTATATTTCCCCTTTGCAGGCTCTACAGAATATTTTATCTAAGATTTTATTTAAAAATAGTTCAATTTTGACAGTGGAACAGTTGTATGTGATGCAATTGCTGTGCTTTGTATTTAAGAATAGAAACACATTCAAAATATCGGTTAAACATGGGGTAACTCGGAGTGCGTTTTCGGAATATGCTAAACTGCCAAATTACAATAAATACCATACAAGAATGCAGGCAGTTTTTATGGGTGCTATGTTATTCAATAAGCTGCCTGCATCTCTTAAAGTTGATTTGAAAAATTATAAACGGCGTCGACGAAAATTGTTAATTAAATACGTTACAACGACAGGTGAGTTAGCCTCTCACTAATTGTTTCAATAAGTATTTTAATTGTTAGCGTTTTGTTGAAAAGTGGAGGCTTTGTTTACTTTGTTTATTAATAACGTGAGATGTGACGCTGCGTTGAAGATGTTTTTTGTATATAGATATTCAAAGGTTATTCCTATTTCAGAGTAATAACTCAAGAATAAGTGTGTTTAAAAAAATTTAGGTATCCCATACTTCCAATTAATTTTGCGTCTTTTACGGTTAATTATCAGTATTTTAAGCATATTTTAAGCAGGTTAAGGAGTTTAGTTGTGTTTTTCACCCCAATTTAAGTTTCGTTCAACTTGTAAATCAAAACTTGTTGTGCCAGTCTATTTTTGGTTTATATGGCATTTTAAATGTTAGTGAATAAACTAGATAATTTTATTTTTGATTATACAACATTGTCAATGTCTAAATCAATGTACATTTTTTTTTTTTTTCCTATTTCGTATTCAATTAATAACTTGCATGTGTAAAACTAGACTAATGATTCAGCACTTAACAATGTATGTTACTATTATTTTAATATTACTATTTTTAATTTGCATAAGGTAGTTTGCACGCAGCTATTGATATTGAAATTCCCGCTACTCGCGCAGGTATGCGCATAGCGGACTTTATATTATATCTATGTATTGTATTTATGGCGTAATGGAATTATTATAATTAGTATTAAGTTCATTATCTACATATTACTTGTGTGTATGTATCTAAAATGTTTATATATTTCATGGGCATATAGGTGTATTTATGTATCATGTATATATGTGAATATGAATGTATATGTATGAGTATATTTTATATCTATGTGTGATATGAGTATAATGTAAGTATGTAGGTATTTGTATACGTATGTATAAAATTTTTCCATTCTATGTGTTATTAAATAAATAAATTTGATTTGATTTGATTTGATTTGATTTGATTATTATTATTATTATTATTATTATTATTATTATTATTATTATTATTATTATTATTATTATTATTATTATTATTATTATTATTATTATTATTATTATTATTATTATTATTATTATTATTATTATTATTATTATTATTATTATTATTATTATTATTATTATTATTATTATTATTATTATTATTATTATTATTATTATTATTATTATTATTATTATTATTATTATTATTATTATTATTATTATTATTATTATTATTATTATTATTATTATTATTATTATTATTATTATTATTATTATTATTATTATTATTATTATTATTATTATTATTATTATTATTATTATTATTATTATTATTATTATTATTATTATTATTATTATTATTATTATTATTATTATTATTATTATTATTATTATTATTATTATTATTATTATTATTATTATTATTATTATTATTATTATTATTATTATTATTATTATTATTATTATTATTATTATTATTATTATTATTATTATTATTATTATTATTATTATTATTATTATTATTATTATTATTATTATTATTATTATTATTATTATTATTATTATTATTATTATTATTATTATTATTATTATTATTATTATTATTATTATTATTATTATTATTATTATTATTATTATTATTATTATTATTATTATTATTATTATTATTGTTAATATTATTATTATTATTATTATTATTATTTTTTTTATGGGTGCTATGTTATTCAATAAACTGCCTGCATCTCTTAAAGTTGATTTGAAAAATTATAAACGGCGTCGACGAAAATTGTTAATTAAATACGTTACAACGACAGGTGAGTTAGCCTCTCACTAATTGTTTCAATAAGTATTTTAATTGTTAGCGTTTTGTTGAAAAGTGGAGGCTTTGTTTACTTTGTTTATTAATAGCGTGAGATGTGACGCTGCGTTGAAGATGTTTTTTGTATATAGATATTCAAAGGTTATTTCTATTTCAGAGTAATAACTCAAGAATAAGTGTGTTTAAAAAAATTTAGGTATCCCATACTTCCAATTAATTTTGCGTCTTTTACGGTTAATTATCAGTATTTTAAGCATATTTTAAGCAGGTTAAGGAGTTTAGTTGTGTTTTTCACCCCAATTTAAGTTTCGTTCAACTTGTAAATCAAAACTTGTTGTACCAGTCTATTTTTGGTTTATATGGCATTGTAAATGTTAGTGAATAAACTAGAAAATTTTATTTTTGATTATACAACATTGTCAATGTCTAAATCAATGTACATTTTTTTTTCTTATTTCATATTCAATTAATAACTCGCATGTGTAGAACTAGACTAATGATTCAGCACTTAACAATGTATGTTACTATTATTTTAATATTATTATTTTTAATTTGCATAAGGTAGTTTGCACGCAGCTATTGATATTGAAATTCCCGCTACTCGCGCAGGTATGCGCACAGCGGACTTTATATTATATCTATGTATTGTATTTATGGTGTAATGGAATTATTATAATTAGTATTAAGTTCATTATCTACATATTACTTGTGTGTATGTATCTAAAATGTTTATATATTTCATGGGCATATAGGTGTATATATGTATCATGTATATATGTGAATATGAATGTATATGTATGAGTATATTTTATATCTATGTGTGATATGAGTATAATGTATGTATGTAGGTATTTGTATACGTATGTATAAAATTTTTCCATTCTATGTGTTATTAAATAAATAAATTTGATTTGATTTGATTTGATTATTATTATTATTATTATTATTATTATTATTATTATTATTATTATTATTATTATTATTATTATTATTATTATTATTATTATTATTATTATTATTATTATTATTATTATTATTATTATTATTATTATTATTATTATTATTATTATTATTATTATTATTATTATTATTATTATTATTATTATTATTATTATTATTATTATTATTATTATTATTATTATTATTATTATTATTATTATTATTATTATTATTATTATTATTATTATTATTATTATTATTATTATTATTATTATTATTATTATTATTATTATTATTATTATTATTATTATTATTATTATTATTATTATTATTATTATTATTATTATTATTATTATTATTATTATTATTATTATTATTATTATTATTATTATTATTATTATTATTATTATTATTATTATTATTATTATTATTATTATTATTATTATTATTATTATTATTATTATTATTATTATTATTATTATTATTATTATTATTATTATTATTATTATTATTATTATTATTATTATTATTATTATTATTATTATTATTATTATTATTATTATTATTATTATTATTATTATTATTATTATTATTATTATTATTATTATTATTATTATTATTATTATTATTATTATTATTATTATTATTATTATTATTATTATTATTATTATTATTATTATTATTATTATTATTATTATTATTATTATTATTATTATTATTATTATTATTATTATTATTATTATTATTATTATTATTATTATTATTATTATTATTATTATTATTATTATTATTATTATTATTATTATTATTATTATTATTATTATTATTATTATTATTATTATTATTATTATTATTATTATTATTATTATTATTATTATTATTATTATTATTATTATTATTATTATTATTATTATTATTATTATTATTATTATTATTATTATTATTATTATTATTATTATTATTATTATTATTATTTTTTGTTCTGTGGTGTATCGCGTATGTCGTGTAACTACTCTCGCGTTCATTATTGTTCCGATGTTTACGGTATTATAATCTCGCTATTGTTATATTGAATTACTTTTATCAGCGTTGCACTGGTGAGATAAATCCAGTTACTAACATTAATATATTATATTATTATTATTACTGTTATTGTTATAATATCAGCTAAGTTATCTTGCTTCGTGAGTGAATAATGAATCAAAACTGTGAAATTTGTTGTAAACCTGTACCGTCAAATGGGGAATTTGTAACGTGCGGATTGTGTAATAGCGCTCTACATTTTAGCTGTGCCGGTGTTAAATCTACAACTTGGAAAGCGAAATCAACGATAAAGAAGGAAGAGTGGAATTGTTTATCGTGTAGAAAAAAACAGGATGTTGTCGTTTCGGACAATGACGAATCCGCATTATCATCTATAAAAGACGAATTAGTGAAATTAAACGCAAACTACATGGCTCTACAACAGTGTGTCTCAGCTATGCAACAGCAACTAGGTGATGCTGTATTAAAAATAGATACCTTAGTCGCGGAAAATGTATCTTTAAAAAAAGAGAATGTAGGGCTAGTTACTAGGCTAAATGATATGGAACAATATTCCAGAAGGAACAATTTAATTATTACTAATGTTCCGGTTATGAAAAATGAAAATGTTCCCGACATAGTCGAAAAGATCGGTAAATTAGCTGGGGTAGAGATCACGCACCGAGACATTGATGTGTGTCACCGATTACCGAAATCGCCAAAGCAACTATATCCAAATATTATTGTAAAATTTTGCAGAAGAACGGATAAACAAAATTTTTTGAAGAATAAAAGTAGCCGAGATCTAGTAGTAGGGAAGTTGGGTTTCGTAGACTCGCCAGCAGCCAAAATTTACCTAAATGAACACTTAACTCGTTCTAACGCGAAGCTGTTGGCTGCGGCGAAAGCACTGCGAAACCACAATTTCAAATATATTTGGTCGCGTGAAGGAAAAATTTATGCCAGGAAGGACGAATTTGGAAAGGCTATCCTATTGCGTAATGAAAATGATATTGCTCAGCTGATTGAAAAATGACTGCTATATGTAACTTTTTATAAAATATATTTTTATTTTTGTTTATTATTAGGGTCATTAGTCTTGGTTTTATGCATGCTAATAAACTTCATTACTTGTAAGTATGGCTATGTGGTGCTTCTAGGGGCGAAAAATTGTGTTTATAGTTTGTTTTTTGTTTTTTTTTTTTTGTAATAGTGTGTATCAGTGTGTTGTTAATCACTCTCGAAATACTAATCTTGTGGCTTGTATTAGTTCGAAATCCTCGATCTGCAATGTACCTTCAGATTTCTCCCTGTCTATGCTTACCAACTTTTTTGATAATTTGGTAAGAATATTGTTTAAAGACTGTTTTCTCAATTTGACGTCAGTACTTTTATGGTGCGTGATTCCAAATTTTGGACGCGTCATCTTTTCTGGTCGAGTTATATGCAAATTTATATTTTGTTTAGACATATAATTTTCGTGTATCTGAAGACTCATTTTTTACTTAATGTTAATAACTTTTAGTGGTTATGTACATATTACATGAATCGAAGTGAACTACGGATAATTACTTTCAATATTAGAAGCGTTCGTAAGCATTTCGATGATCTGATGGTGATTTTAAATAATACCTTTTCTAATTACCACTTAATTATTTTAACGGAGATTTGGATTTACACAGAGGAAGTAAGGCGTTATTCAATACCTGGTTATATGACATGTGCGCAGTGTAGGGATGATAACAGATCGGGTGGTGTTATAGTGTACATTAAAGATAACATTCGTTATAGAAATTTATATCTGAAAATTGATACTGGTAATATAGTGGGCTTGGAAATTTATTTAGAGAGAGATCAGTCGTTAACGCTAATCAGTATTTATCGTTTTTGTGAGTTTACCATACCAGATTTTAACAATGACCTACATAAACTTTTACGGCAATTTGGCGCCGTAGGCTATCTCACTGGTGATTTTAATATCGATTTACTCGATATAACTGAGAGTAATGAATATTTAAACATATTGTATTCGTGTGGTTTTAAGTGTATGGTTAATGAGCCTACTTTTTTTGGACGTTCTGGAACCCGCCCATCCTGCCTTGATCACATCTTTGTACGAGGATGGCATGACACTGTATCTTCAGTTGACGTTAAATATTTACTTAAACGTGTAGATTTTTCCGATCACGCCGGTCTTTGTTCAACAATATCTGTTTCACCCAAACGGTTCACAGATTCCAGTAATGTAAATCCTTTTTTCGATAAAAAACTGTTTAGTAGATATTTACAAACGTTAAATTTGTCTTATTTGTATTCTAGTCGGGCATCAATAGATGAGAAGTTCAGTTGGTTCACGTCCAAAATCTCGGAAGCACTTTCTAAAAGTAAGTATACTCGGGATTCGGCGCAACATCCCCGGAAGCGGTCTCCTTGGGTTACGTCGGAAATTGTTCGGTTGAGCGGTGAAAAAAATTCTGCTTATAAGTTAACTCTGCGTTTTCCACTCGATGAGGAAATAAAAAGAAAATTCAAGCTATTATCTAAAAGAATGCAAGTTCTTGTCAGGTCTGCCAAAAAAGATTATTATTCTCTCTTATTGGATAAGTGTAGCAATAACTCGCGTAACTACTGGAAAATCGCTAATAAAATTATAGGTAATAAAAAATCCGGAATTGAGCTGGTGAATATTGATGGGGTCAAAGTGTCTGTTGTGGGTAGCGAAAAGTTAATAGCAAATGAATTTAATAATTATTTTAATGCTAGCGTGTGTAATTTGCTCAATAAATTTAAACATCGGACTTGCTCTTCAACGCCCCCTGCTGCCATTAGTTCAAACTCTTTCGCATTTTTAGGTTTTACATCAACTGATGTAAAAGCTGCTATTGCGTCATCATCCAATAGTTATTCATTTGGACTGGATAAATTATCCTTGACATTAATAAAGGAAAACATGGAATTTTTTATTGAACCATTAACTTTTTTATATAATGCATCTATTACATCAGGAAAGTTTCCGGACGTTTTAAAGGCTGGTGTGATTACACCTGTATTTAAATCGGGGAATAAGGCGGAAGTGTCGAATTATCGGCCAATCTGCATCCTTCCTACATTATGTAAAATCTTTGAAAAGTGTGTCAAAAGAGTTATACTAAATTTCTTGGAAGAAAACAAATTTTTTAGCAAAAATCAATTTGGATTTTTGCAGGGCAAGGGTACTGATGATGCTCTTTTCCAGCATGTCTCGCATATTGCAGACTGTCTAGAGGAGGGTAGATCAGCTGTGGCGGTATACTTTGATTTTCAAAAAGCATTTGATACGGTTGATCATATGATTTTGCTTGATAAGTTATACGTTTGTGGGATACGTGGTTTTATGCATGATTGGTTTAAATCTTACTTAATAAATAGAGCATACATAACTAAAGTAAACGGTATCTATAGTGATCCTATAATATCTCATTATGGGGTGCCACAGGGTAGTGTTTTAGGCCCTTATCTCTTCCTAATCTATGTTAACGATTTATGTAACTTAAATATCAATGGACGTATTTTCAGTTATGCCGACGACACTGTGCTGGTGGTGAGTTCCCGTTATATAAATGTGATGCAGTCTTTAGTCCAAGCAGATGTAAGTGATATTTTGCGATGGATTAATAATAATAAATTAGTGCTAAACATAACTAAAACTAAGTATCTAATTTACAGTTTTCAACCGCAATTTGAAATTTCTGATAATTTCAAGATTCTTGTAGATGGTGCCTGCCTGGAGAGAGTTCACGAGTTCAAATACTTGGGAATAGTAATGGATAATAAGCTTAGTTGGGCTGCTCACGCTCGTTATTTAGCAAGTAAGCTTAGAAGGCTAAACTATTTATTTTATTATTTAAATCAATACCTGACAGAACGGCATCTCCGTCGTTTATACGTTGCAATTTATCAGCCGACTCTGGTATATGGAATTGTTCATTGGGGAGGAGCGGCCCGAATGTATATTTCCCCTTTGCAGGCTCTACAGAATATTTTATCTAAGATTTTATTTAAAAATAGTTCAATCTTGACAGTGGAACAGTTGTATGTGATGCAATTGCTGTGCTTTGTATTTAAGAATAGAAACACATTCAAAATATCGGTTAAACATGGGGTAACTCGGAGTGCGTTTTCGGAATATGCTAAACTGCCAAATTACAATAAATACCATACAAGAATGCAGGCAGTTTTTATGGGTGCTATGTTATTCAATAAACTGCCTGCATCTCTTAAAGTTGATTTGAAAAATTATAAACGGCGTCGACGAAAATTGTTAATTAAATACGTTACAACGACAGGTGAGTTAGCCTCTCACTAATTGTTTCAATAAGTATTTTAATTGTTAGCGTTTTGTTGAAAAGTGGAGGCTTTGTTTACTTTGTTTATTAATAGCGTGAGATGTGACGCTGCGTTGAAGATGTTTTTTGTATATAGATATTCAAAGGTTATTTCTATTTCAGAGTAATAACTCAAGAATAAGTGTGTTTAAAAAAATTTAGGTATCCCATACTTCCAATTAATTTTGCGTCTTTTACGGTTAATTATCAGTATTTTAAGCATATTTTAAGCAGGTTAAGGAGTTTAGTTGTGTTTTTCACCCCAATTTAAGTTTCGTTCAACTTGTAAATCAAAACTTGTTGTACCAGTCTATTTTTGGTTTATATGGCATTGTAAATGTTAGTGAATAAACTAGAAAATTTTATTTTTGATTATACAACATTGTCAATGTCTAAATCAATGTACATTTTTTTTTCTTATTTCATATTCAATTAATAACTCGCATGTGTAGAACTAGACTAATGATTCAGCACTTAACAATGTATGTTACTATTATTTTAATATTATTATTTTTAATTTGCATAAGGTAGTTTGCACGCAGCTATTGATATTGAAATTCCCGCTACTCGCGCAGGTATGCGCACAGCGGACTTTATATTATATCTATGTATTGTATTTATGGTGTAATGGAATTATTATAATTAGTATTAAGTTCATTATCTACATATTACTTGTGTGTATGTATCTAAAATGTTTATATATTTCATGGGCATATAGGTGTATATATGTATCATGTATATATGTGAATATGAATGTATATGTATGAGTATATTTTATATCTATGTGTGATATGAGTATAATGTATGTATGTAGGTATTTGTATACGTATGTATAAAATTTTTCCATTCTATGTGTTATTAAATAAATAAATTTGATTTGATTTGATTTGATTATTATTATTATTATTATTATTATTATTATTATTATTATTATTATTATTATTATTATTATTATTATTATTATTATTATTATTATTATTATTATTATTATTATTATTATTATTATTATTATTATTATTATTATTATTATTATTATTATTATTATTATTATTATTATTATTATTATTATTATTATTATTATTATTATTATTATTATTATTATTATTATTATTATTATTATTATTATTATTATTATTATTATTATTATTATTATTATTATTATTATTATTATTATTATTATTATTATTATTATTATTATTATTATTATTATTATTATTATTATTATTATTATTATTATTATTATTATTATTATTATTATTATTATTATTATTATTATTATTATTATTATTATTATTATTATTATTATTATTATTATTATTATTATTATTTAAAAAAAAAAAAACAATAAATTTACAAAATAAAAATCACTAGTTGTTAATCTTTCACGAATGCTGTCTACAAGTTATGAACTTAACTCGTAATAATTAATAACAACAAAATAAAATATGAGTAAACTGAACGGAAACGATAGACAAAAACTCTGATGATTCAAAATTCATTTCTAATTGAATATTGTTCATCGTTGCTGTGGTGAATTTCCATGTTTTTGAATGGAGTCGCTAAGATGTTTTGTTTCACGCAAGGGGTTTCCAAGTCGTATTTATAATGATGATGCTAAAAAATGTTGCGGATACCAAAAGAAAATAAAATAGACTACATATAATCTGTTCAGACCTCTCTGAACGGGTTGTAATCGAAGTGATAAAATGTAAACTACATAAATTGCGATAAAATCTGGTAAATCAGTAAAATCATTACCGTTAAATGTCATAAGAGGATATCGATTGAACTAACAATAATTATAAATAAAACGAAAGATAAACACAATTTAATCGCGATAAAAAAAAATATATATATATATATTTCAATATGGTACCCCTCTCTCGCCAAAATCGACATGACAGATTTGATTTCAGGTCCGTTCTGCTATTGTAAAACGAATAAATTATCATCGATGACGAAATGACGGGGAAAGTGATTACTTCGAACGAGTAATTTTTTTGTACGCGTTATGACGTAATTGTCGAAAAGTTTCGAGCAAATAAACAAACATTTTTTTAGCGATTAAACTTTGTTTTTATTTTATTTTTAATTCATAAAATTATAACTCTCTAATATATCAACGTATAATGAGAATTAAATAAAGTTTTCAGCGAAATGTATTATAATAAGCAACAAAAAAATAAAAAAAATAAAAAGTTAAAATCACTAAAATGTTTCTTTATGAAAGGATCACAAAGCTTTTCGACTGTATATTTAATAAGATGAAAAATATATAAAATGAAAAATATTAATTTAAAATTACAATTTACTAAAACTGAAAAAATGAAGAACAGCATTAATAAAACAATCAGCGACAGTGAATGTGAAGCTTTGTGAATTTTCATAAAGAAGAAAAAAAATTTTTTAGCGACTTTTCAAACTATGAAATATTTTATTATACTTTACGAACTGTCATATCGACTGGATTTCGGAAATACTTATCATGAAAACTAGTTCCTATCTTATCGATGACGTCGTGCATATGCACTGAAGCGTAGGTCACAAGTTGTACCAACGTATATGTAGATTCAGAAAAATTGACGCGAAGCCGGTTAGAACGCCTATACGAACTTCGAGTTGTGAATTAATTTTACAATAAATGAATATGATCCATTATGTAATTTTAAATTTTCAGTTATATTGTATAATTCGGCAGTGTCGATAATAAAAATTATATACGCGCGTTTATATAGTATTTTATAACAATTACACTTACCTACTTTCTCAGACTTACTTGTTCGATGTATTGAAATAAAATATAGTTTTAATGTCGAAAAAAAAAAATTAATAATCTCGCGAATATATAAATTCCGGGATAATTCCAATTCGTCCGTTTTAAAATGAAAACGTATTTTTTTAATAACGCAAAAGCACCATTAACAACGATTCTACACGCCAACAGAATAATCTGTACATCCTGTCAAAATAAACATAATCGTAATCCTAATAATAATATTATATTTTTCGCCACTAAAAGACGTTAAACGCCAAATTATCGCCACAAGGTTAACCGGTAGAAGTGCTGCAGATACTATAAGTCTTTCCTTGTCCTCTATATCAGTTAATTCCTTTATTAGACGTATGTGACGAACGAAAAAACAGCTTTTTATTAAATAACAATTTACAAATTATTACCTTACACACACAGTCACGCACAAAAGAAAGTATTTTTATGTTTTCCTGATGAATTCCTAAACCCAATTTTCAATTATGGTCGTCAATACCTGATGGTTTTTTATTTATCTCTTAGGTCTTCTATTTTTTCTAGTATCTGCGCTATATATATATATATATATATATATATATATATATATATATATATAAAATACATATATATATAAACATACATATATATATTCTTCTTTATCTTCTCAACCTTATTGTAGGTGGGTTAGATTGGTCATGTTAGATCTGTTGTCGAGAGCAAGCACGTGATTTTACAGTGGCAGAACTTTCTCCGTTTTTTATTTGATCCATGTATCTTATTCTGATCCTGCCTTTAGTTCGTCTTCCACTCATCATTCCTTCCATTAAGGTCGTCATCCATTCCGAATGTCTAATCAGGTGTCCGATCATTCCATTTTTACTCATATTTATCGTGTTTCGTATATCTCGTTTCTCGTTTATCTCTCTTAAAACTTTTTTATTAGTAGTTTTGCTCGACCACGGTATCTTTAACATTCGACGCCAACACCACATTTCGAATGCAAGGAGTTTATCATTTTCTGGTTTTAAAATCGTCCACGTTTCTGCTCCGTATAGCGCCCCACACTTCAGATAAAACATTAATTAATTAATAAGTTTTTTGACGCCGAAATAGGTTTTTTTATAAAAGCATTTTTTGCAGCGCTATTCTTCACCTTATATCCTTGATGCTTCTGGATGATATTATACTTCCCAAATATGTAAATTCCGTCACTTGGTTTATGCTCTGGTTATTCGATAGAATGTTTGAATTTTGTTTACCGTTTTTTGTGCATACCATTACTTTGGTCTTTTTGTCATTTATGCTCAATCTACAACTTTCTCGTAGAGCTTCAGTTAGCGCATTTAGGGATTCTTGCGGGCCTTTCTCGGCGGCTTCCGCTATTATTTTGCTATATCATCAGCAAATCTTATCGTATTATATCATCTACCACCTATATTTAATGCGCTATAGGATTTTTTTTCAAATAAACTTGCATTGCTTCTTCAATATAGCCATTGAACACTAGTGGCGATTACAATCTTGGCGTACACCTTTAGCTATCATTGCTTTTTGTTTACCTATAAGCATCGATTGATTTCTATACAGTTGGAACAGTAATCGCCGACTTCTGAAGTCTATGCCTTGTATCTTTAGTAATTTGAATAACATATTCAAATCTACATGATAGAAGTCTTTCTCTATGTCTACAAACGCGACATAAACCGCTTTTCCTATTTCCATTGATTTTTCAATAATCAAACGTACGGAAAGTATAGCTTCTCTTGTGTCTCTATCATTTGCAAACCCTCCAAAGACTGTTACCATTAGTAGAGAGTTGGGAAAAAGTTTTAGCAACTTTATCATTTAAATTTTTATTCAATAATTTTTGCACCAGCTTGGTAAAGAAATTTAGTCGTTTTTTGAGAGAACGGCAATCAGCGTTAGAAGAATGACGTTTCGTATACATTCTACGAAGTTTATTTTTAAGCCCGATGATAGCAATAATAAATGCTGGCAGAGATCGAAATCTCGGCGTTATAAGTGGTATAGAAATTTGGCTCGCCTCTCTGATCAAATTTGTAAGGTCGCTGAGGTTGTTATCAATATCAGTAGAGTTTTTTATAGAGTGAACTAAAATATTTTTAGATATGTAATTTTTAAATTTTGTCCAATTAGCATTAACGTAGTCAGGAATCGCTTTTGGTGGGTTATGTTTATTGTTAGCGTAGATGATTGTACCTATAGGGTTGTGATCAGACGACAAACAATTTATGGAAATGGGAGTAGCAATGTTTATATTTTTAACCAGTACTAAATCTAAAACACTCGGTCTATAACCCTGAGGTGGGAAGTATGTGGGTTCACGCGGAGCCAGTATCTGATGATCATTTTGTTCTGCGGTATTAAGAAGTACGCTACCGGCAGCGTTATTAACGAAACAATTCCAAAGTTTGATTCTCGCGTTTAAATGGCCAATTATAATCACTCGTCGATTAGTTTTAGCCAGCGAAGAAATGTCGTCATGCAATTTTGGATTGTGCCTTGGGGGCTTATATACGGCAAACAGAGATATAATGGAATGATCATTACCGAGAGTTCATTTTGTTTATTCGCAAATCATGATTATACTCCTTAATCTAATTCCTCTACTCCTACCATACCTCTATCCTTAGCTCCTGTACACTGCACATTAATTTAAGCTAATAATAATGATATAAATTTACAATCACTAAAATTAAATCCCATATTCCGAGAAAAGACCTCCTTCAACCTGGCCATTGTTTATTGTATATAAATTTAGTTATTCCTTCTTCTAACTCCAAAATTTAATACTTCTTCTTTTTTTATTCCTAATATACCAACTTTTTATCCTCTATGTCCATCTATCATTCGTTAATATCGCAACATGTCCGGTCCGCTTTTTTTCTCTTACATTCGTTAACATTTTTAAATTTTCTGCTGAGAAATATATTTCTGATCCTACATTTTCTTCGAACACTTATACATTCCATCTTGATTACTTCCTATTTTTTTTCTCTTCGATTCTATTTGTCGACCATGTTTGAGAGCGATATGTCAACGTTGGAACCACACAACTACTGAATACTTTACTTTTCTCTATAATCCCAAATGAACCTTTTTTTTTGTTTTTATGGGGATGCTTTTACAGCTTACCCAACGTGGAGCCGTAATAATCGCTAACTCATATTCTTATGAACTCGGACAACTTCTCGAGAAAAGTCGCTATGTCCGGGAACAAATCTAGATTCTCAACATGCAGAAGTGACATTACGTTATAAGGAGGACCACCACGAGATGCGTACAGTAATTTGAGATACAGTTCAGAACGTAATGCTGTTAATGAAGGACATTCGAAGATCACGTGATCAGGGTTGCAGACTACACGACCAGCATATAGAGGACAATACGGATTATCTCTAAGCTGCATAACGAACAGGCGGTCCGGCAACAAGCAATGTCCAAACCGCAATCTGCTGATAAGCACAATTCCTCTCCGCTTGATGTTTTTGAAAACGTAGAACCACGGGAACCTAGGGAGAGACGGCTGCAGCTGATAATACGCAGTAAGAGGCGACCGCTGTATGCAATCCATATATGTCTGTTCCCAGAGCTTTTTATGATCAGACTGTGTAAAATGAATGACGTCACGAGAAGAAACTGAAGAGAATAAAACACCACTAGAAGAACCCCTTTTAGCTATTGCATCTACCATTTCATTGTCGGGGACTCCTCGATGTCCCGGTACCCACAAGAATGACACAAATATACTGAGGTTTACCAGCTGATTAAGTTTCAACATGATGGCTGAAATCAATGAATCTGACACCTTCCCTTTGCATTCAATAGCCTTTAAAATACTCTGTGAGTCGGTAACAACGAGATAATTACCTGAAAGATTCGCATCAATTAAGGACGACAAAGAAAGAAATACTGCCACACACTCAGCTGTAAATGAGGAACAGAGATCAGATAATTTGTATGCACTGTGCTAATATTAAGAGATGGGATATAAACTGCTGCACCAGTTCCCTGAGCTGACTTCGATCCATCTGTATAAACAAGGATATGCGTAGGAAAATTTTCAGAAATGTAGCCCGGATCAGTGGGGGAGGCACGTAGTTCTCTGGAAAGAAAAATGTTATTTTATTGGCAAAATTGTATGAATAAGGTAACATAAATTGGATGGGTATATGAATTCGCATAGTCTGCACCTGAAATTCATCCAACCTAGGTAAAACCGAAGCCAGCAGAGGCATTTTGCTGTTTGAAAACCGCCAGTTGGAATAAATGTGGTAGAATAAATTGTATAGCGGAAAGCAATCTATGTACATTCTACCGATCAAGAGCTTTAATGCTAAATAACTCCGTCTCAGCTGTAACGGAGGAATCTTACACTCTGCCAACGATGCCGGTATCGGAGTACTTCTAACTGCACCAATACAGAGCCTCGCACACTCATTTTGCACACGATCAAGCTTATTTAACCATGATTCAGCTGCAGATCCATAAAAAACACAACCATACTCCATTTTAGAATGAATTAGCAACTTATAAAGATTCAACAGTATGAAAGAATCACCCCCCCAAACGAGTATTGTATAAATTACGTAGAATGTTAACGGCGCGGTTAATAGTTTTTATAAGATGATCAATATGTGGCCTCCATGTTAAACGCGTATCCAACGTAATACCCAAAGAACCTTTAAATATATATATTTTAAGGACCAATACTTTTTCTAAGCTAATGATACTCTTTATGTATTTTTCTTTTAGACATATTTCTCAATTCTATTCTCTGTCCTAAATAAACTATTTCATCTACATATTCAATTTTCGGTCGTCTATTTCAATTTCTATTTTTTCGTTTAGATTCGTTATGATTTTTATTTTTTTTTTCTATATTCATATGTAAACCAGTTTCTTTCTCCTCCGCAATAATTTCTTTTAGCTCAACTAAATTTTTCCCTACCAACGCTACATCATCCGCAAAACGTAGATTATTCAGAAATTCTCCATTCACATGAATGTCCCTTTATAATCCAGTTTCCTAAATAATGGCGATAGCGGATCATATTGCTTTTCCGTTTTCTGATACAAAAGTACTTTCCTTCGCGCTTCTACGTTTGTATACACGATTGCTATTATGTTCCGATAAACAGAACCCCTTGATTTCGAAGTGCATTTAACATGAATTTATGTTTTAGCAAATGGAGCGCCTTAGAGTAATCTAGCTAAAAAGACTATTTTCTGGTGTTCTCTCGATTTTTGTATAACTTGCTTTTTATAACAAATAAGTGATCCGTAGTAAAGAAACCTTTCCTAAAATCTACCTGTTCAACTGTTCATTTATAAAATTTCGAATTCTTTTCGCTATTATTTTTTCAAAAATTTTTGAAATTACAAAACTTAAACTTACTTGTCTATATTTCTCTGTCATATTTGATTACCTTTTTTTTTTTTTTTTTATGAAGTAGGATTATGTTGGTTTTTTTCGTTTATGCGGAGTTTTTTGTTCTTTCAAAATCATATTAAATAATATAAACGAACTTTTTATTATAGTTGAAGTACTAAATGTTATTTGTTCATTTCTTATTTTATCAAAATCTGTATTTGATTTTAAAGTCGATAACACATCCGCCCAAACCTTCTAACTTAAGCAAGTCAAAAATCTCTTCGTTATATAGTTCAGCATAATAAACCGTGACATATTCTATTAATTTGATCATCTCGTTCACCAACAAGAAAATTCACCAATTTATTTAAATTTTTCTTTAGCGATTTTTTACTTGTTGTACTTTCTAGTATTGATTGAATGAGATTTTTTTCTATTTAATATTCTTCGTTTTTTATTTCTTACCAATTTACATAAAACGCTTAATTCGACTTTTTCTTTAATTGTTCTAGTTTTCTGTTTTATTAATCGCTTTATGTCCGCCATTTGGTCGCTTTCCTTAATGTTACTTGTTAACTACCTATATAATCCTTCCGTGTTGACTATATTTTAAACGTTACTATCCCTTAGTAATTTATTTAATTCTAACTCGTAACTCTTGTAATTAGCCTTATTTATATTTTTCAGCTTGTCTTTTCTCGTCGTCGAGAAACGCCAGTTAATGATTTTCCTAGCACGGACCGCAGGAATAAAATACTACAAATTCAACAATTAACATATATACGTCTTTACATGCGGTTGAATTAATAATTCAAATATTTGATGATACATTAACAATAGAATAGCGTGCTAGTAGAACTTCTACATACCTGGTATATACCGCTTGTTGTGCTTTTCGTAGAAACCGAACTTGTAACGCTTCAATGATGTTGAAATCGATATCAATGGATCCAATGGAAACGGCAAGCTGAGCCGTACCAGAAATTTTAACAATTTCGTTCAGCGCGATCGAGAATCGCTTAAATTTCTAGATTTTACATTTCAACGAACTTTCAATGCAGGTTAACACAAAATTGCTTTCTACGTGAAAACAAAATTCAGCTACCGCTACTAAACATTACTTAACTAATTATCCATAAGCAACAAATTTTTGAAACTGGCGTTTTAAACAAAATTCGCTGATTTATTAATTTCTTTTTCAAATCGCTTATCCTTCCATCGCCCTGGTATTTTAAATGTTTAGATTTGTAAAATGTTTTTTTTCTTTTTAAATTATAATCCTTCATAACACGAACAATTTCTTGACAAATTAGACACGTTGTCTTATCTCCGAACGAGAAAATATAAATCACTTTACTTCAAATTTTAATTTTTTCGACGCTGAAATTTTTGAAACGTAAAATAAGAGAGAGGAGAAAATATTTATTTATTTACATAAATTAAACAAAAGTACAAAGACTACAAAAAATCACGCGTACCGGAGTTATAATAACCGCTGATAAACTAAATTATTTATGTAATATTGCTTATAAATATAAATTTGTATATTTACTAGGATGACAAACATACATTGCGGGAAAAAATCTGAAAAACCCACTCCATGAAACGCTTTGTATCACATTAAGCATAAAATATATATATATATATATATATATATATATTATTCGATAAAAAGCAATAATAATAATAAATATATATAATACAATACACATATACATACCTATATATATATATATATATATATATACATACAAATAAAAAAGAATGTTAGCGGATTACATTTAATCAAATATTAATAGTTACTTAGTTTCCGTGTCCGCCGGATAATTATTATGCGTCAGCCCAGTAAGTAGCGACATATATGGCTTTTTCGTTGCATTCGGCTATCTTGAAGGCTACACTGCTGATCCATTAGCGAGCACTGCAGTTGGTGATCACAAGTCTGGGTTTCTCCACCTTTGCATTTATCATCTTTTTCAATGTTCCATTTTTTTCCAATTGGCCTTACATCGTGTTGTACTTATCCTTAACCTATTAAGAGAACGCCAGATCTTCCACTAAGTGTACACCAAGGTATTTTGGCATATCACAATGTTCCAGCCTTGTTCCTTTCCATATTATGTTCGGTTTCTTATTTGCACTGTAATTACGTAAATAAAAAGTGCAGACTTGTGTTTTAGTCGGATCAGGCTTCAACTTATTTTTATCGTAATATTCTGCTTTTAATAATTTACAGTATATATTATGTTTAAAGCGTTTATGCTATATTTCTTCATCTACATAAACTGTAGTTGCCTGGAATCGTAATTTCCGATCGTTGAGATATACTGTGATTTTCATGCAATATACAATTATCGCAGAATTTACGAGTTATAATCCCGAATAAAAGGCAAAATTTAATATCTCATGCATGTCCACTATTCCGCTATATCTTGAGGCACCTAATACTTAAACACCTATTTTGTATTAATTGTAATTTATTAAAGCTCGCCTTCGAGATAGAAGATCAGGTGAGACAAGCATAAGTCACCACAGGACGAATCTTTATAAATGTTAAGCTTATTATTAACATTAAGGTACAATTTACGATTAAATAACGGATACATTGCGCTTACTGCTTTATTTGTTTTTAGAGCTGCGTAATTTACACGCGCCGTTAACCGTTTATTTAGTAAAACATCCAAATAACGTGCACTATCCGACCAACTTATTATCATCGACACTAGTCAGATGGCAAAATTGGTCGATGACGAGTGAAAAAGATGGCCTCAGTTTTTAATGCATTTCATTGGATTTGCGATAATACTTTAAAACGCAACGTGATTTCTAGTTAATTTTTAATAGCAGTTGATTCGGAACAGCTGCAAAATACCGCTATATCATCCGCATATAAAGCAACTTGCGGGTTTGTCAATTTTAGAAAATCGTAAAGAAATAACGCGAATAAAAACGGACCAAAAATACTACTTGTACAAGTTTTCATAGTCGATTTCGAATCATCTACCATTGCATAAAATGTTCTATCGCTTAAATAACTATTAATTAAAAGTACCAAATAAGTAGAAAATTTACACTGTATCATTTTATACGTGATACCTTAACACCAAGTTTTCAAGCAAAACCAGACCAGTGGCCGACAAATTCTATTATTTTAGATATTTGTCGTGTAGTTGAGTATCTTGGACGAAATCCAAACTGAATTTTAGGTAAAAGTTTGTATTGCTCAGAGTGATAATGTTAATTTTTTCAACGATTTTACTCAAATTACTTAGTAAGCTAATGTTGCTAGTTATGGAAGCATCTTTACCAGGTTTAGGGAGAATGACAATTTTTGCTACTTTTCTATTTTGAGGGGTAATGCCAATATTTAAACATTGCGTTTAATAAATTTGAAAATTTAACTATCGCTTTCAATGGAAGATTTTTGATGACGATAGTGGAGATCTTGTCATTATCGACAGAATTGTTAGATTTGATGGCATTCATAGCGGTCGACACTTCCTTAGGATTGACGTAATCGACAATACAAGTATTTTTACTTTCCTTCAGATATTTTTTATAACAGGCCATTTGAACTTTGTTTACCGGATAACTGGAAAAAATATTTACGTGTGTGAGCTTTGTAGTATTCATAAGCAAGAAGTTCAGCTTTCCCCGCATTACTATTACTATTTAAGCGTGAGTCATGGAGAGGTGGGAGAAATGTATATTGTCTTGCATATTATTTGCAGCGCAAACTGTTGTCTCTTTAGATGAAAGCTTCGAGAGAAGTAGATTAAATTTATCATTTTTATTTTTCTTTAACAGGTAACGTACTTATTAAGAAAAGTTAACATTCTTTTAGTTTAAATCATTTTTTAATTTTAAAACCTTATTTATGTATTTCATCGTCTAAAATCACAGATAAAAATAAGCGTTTACATTTTGATGTAACATACTGTATTATAACGAAACTTATAGAAAAACACCATCGTTAGATGGTATAACTAATAAAGTTATTATAATCATGTTTACTTTCAAAATTTATTATTAACGCTGTACGACAAATTGTTACAACTCAATATGTTCCGAGACATTTGGAAATGTGCTAGTATTATAATGTTGAATAAACAAAGTAAAGATTTAGGTAAAGTAAATAGATATAGACAAATATATTTATTAAATTCGCTTAGCGAAGTTTATGAAAAGATTATTTTAAAAATTTTAAATAATGAAATTAATAGTACATCCGTACTATATCAATATGGTTTTAGAACATTTTTTTCTACAGAACTTACTATTGCGGATGTAAGAGATAACTTACTACATAATAAACAACATTCATCTATTGTCGTGTCGTTTGATATTGAAGACGCGTTTAACCATTGTGATGGCCAAGTAATAATCGACACTTTAATTTCATATAGTTAATTTGTTTAATACATGATTAAACCGCAGAAGAGTAAAGTGGATTTATCAAAATGATAATATGGAAGTTGAAAATAACTTTGGTATTCCACAAGGATCTGTTCTTGGTCCGGTTTTTTGGAATATTTTATATTCTAACGTACATGCTAAATAAAGAAATATGCACGAAGTTCTAAAATTGTACGCCTGACGACTTACTTTTAGTGTTCAATTTAGATATATGTTCTAAATTAAATCTTTTCGCATAAATAGTTGTAATTAAGTAATTAGTAAACTTAAAACAATAACGGACTCTTTAAAAGTTTGAAATTAGCAAGTCTCAAATTATGATTGTAACTGGTCGTGATCAAAACCTTGTACAAATTTTATGTAATAATATTAAGCTTAATAATCGTGTTTTCAGAAACACTGAATTAAATATTTAGGTTTTAAAAATACAATGAGCACATGCAATACATAAATGATATCGATAAATATTATTATATTTTTAAATCAATCGGAGGTAAACTATGGGCACTAAATTATAATTCAAAGTTAATACTATACAAAACCTCGGTACAGAATTTCATATTGTACTGGTATCTACTATAACCGCTTAACCAAACAGCTAATTCATAAAGTAAATTCGAATTGCCGAAAAGTTTTGATTGATTTAACATTATCATATATAACTGCTTCTAATAGTGCTACTCAAACTATCGCACGAGTATTACCTATTGATATGTTAAAAAACGATCACTTATTTTTGAAATTAGAAGAGAGAACATGATGGAATTATAAACAAAGAACATCTTAAACAACTTGATTTGCAGATTTTAACGAATTTAAATCAAGATACTATGCTCAAACTAATGGTAAATTAATTAATAAATTTTTTCCAAATATAATTAAACGTTTTAAAAACAAACGGTTTAAAGTAAATTTTTATAACACAGATCCTTACTGGTCATGTTTGTATGCGATATTTTTTAAATAAATTATAAATCATCAATGATGGAAAGTGTCGTAACTGTGCAACTAATGAAATAGAGGATACATAGTATACACATGTAGTAAATATAACCATCTGAGAAAATTGTATAATATCGATTGCTCTCTTACTCCTAATGAAATTATTCTATTAGAAAAATTTAATATTTATATCTCGGAATTATTTAAGATTAAACACAGATAGTAATAGTCACTACTGGTAGCCATAAGCTACTTTCGCAGGCTACTCTATGTTTTTTTTTACATATATATATATTATATTATAAGAAAAAATATATATATATATATACCGTTCGCATTTACAGTGTTAAGCGCGTCGACTTATACACATACGTAGCTTATTCTTATATACATATATATATATATATATATATATATATATGTGTGTGTGTGTGTGTGTGTGGTGTTCATATTTATATGCATCCGCCTAAAAATTTAAAAAAAAAATTCTGTATCGAATTTAGTTAAAACGTCTTTAAGTTCTTCTCTAGATGTTTTTTGATACTTTACTCGTACGTTTAGGGATATGCCAATCATTTTCGTCACTCTCTTTACTAATCGTGTTTTTGTCCAGGACGTTTTTTCTCCGTTTGCCAGAAGCTGTCTCTCGAAAGTTTTCAACCCATCTTAAAATTCAATTGCGATATGATACAGGTTTACACCGCGTAACTTTTAATTCTTTTCGAAAGTCCCTTCGCACTGCCGTCATCTATTCGCGTCGAAAATAACGTTCCACACAAAACGCTCGTTTCTTCTGGTTATAGAATGTCATGATAACTGAAACTAGACAAAAACGAATCTCTCGTGTGTACACTAAAATTATTTTTGCCGAATCAACCGCGCTATTGATAAAAGTAAACCGCCCGTCTTGTCTGGTTCAGCCTATATATTTAACGAAGTTTAAAAATATTTCATTGACGCGTTTAATTTAGAAAAATTCTACCAGAAAGGCAACAGAGAACCGTCGATATATCGTAAACGATAGACATATTCCCGTAATAATTTATTTCCTCAAATCACTCAAAAGGAATAAATCACCCGGTTCCGACAAGAATATTTCCAGAAATATACGACGGAGTGACTACGATAATGGTGTAGACACACGCTGCGTGATCGATTTATTAAATAAGTACTAGAAAGAAAATAACATTATTTTGATTCGTAAAAAAAAAAGTAAGATACATTCGCACTAGATAATTATAAACCCACCGGCATATTATCGCAAATGTATTAATTATTTAATAATATTATGAGGAACGGACTAACGTACTCTCCGCCAACACCGTAAGAACAGACTAGATTTCGATCGGCGTTCAATACAAACGACTATAAATCGGTTATTAGAAATACACAATTATCAACGATACAACCTTAAACAACGTTTTTCGCGCATGAAGTGATTTTGAAAAAATAAACGAAAAGTAATTAAAATCGTTAAATACGAAAAAACTTTAGTCATTTCAGTTGCAATTTCGTTATTTATTTATTTTTTTAAACTGCGTCGATTATGTAAAAGCTTTCGATTCGACACAAAATCTTGACATTGTTATTAAATAATAATAAAATAATTCTAATGGTAAAAAAATAATCGATCCGGAAGTCGTCATCATGCGTCGATGCTTCCACTGGTTTTCGACTAGAATTAATTATCGTTAATTATACGTTCGTACGTGTCGTTTATGTGATTTGTTTTTCGTGAATAATCGCAATTAATAATCGTGATTTTAAAATTTATTCGAAATTGTGGGTTTTTTATTAATTTTATACAAACATAATCAATTATTAAGTAGTTTTTTTTTTGTTTTTTTTTAAAAACGTATATTTGTGATAAATGTTATAATGATATATACACTCATAATCACACCTCATGTATACACACAACAACACAACAACACTCATACGACATAGTACAATTGTTTTAATACTACTTATCCCGTCAAGCTTTCGCTTGTCGACGGGTAATTACATTTCTTATGATTTAATATTATACATTTACACTTAATATAATTTTTTATTTTGCTTACATTTATTATATTGATTTCTTTAATTACCATTTATTTATATAATTATAATTCATTTACACTCTCACATACTCTCTAACTTAACTGCCAAAGTGAGCTTAAGTACTGATCAGTACCATGCTTACATACACACACACACGCACACACACACACGCACATACACATAGAATTCATGTATACATCTGTTAGAGTAGTTTTAATTCATATTAACTTTCAATTTGCAAACAATATATTTCCACTCTAATCATCCACATATAGACTCCCATTTACACCAAAATTTTAATTTTCCAATCGGTAGTAGATCCCTGACATCCGCATTGTATTTCTATATTTGTATTTCATAATCCTCGTCATTTCATTATTCTTATAGTATTTTATCCACATTTTCCTTATTTTGTAACCATTTTTTTAATTCACCTTTTAGTTTCCTCTCCACCCTTTCGTTCAATATTTCTTCTGGTATCTCGTTCATCATACGCGGCAATATGTACATATCTGTCTGATTTCCATGCTTCGATTTCGGTATTTGAGTATGATATTTTTGTATCTTCCTTAGATCATATGTTATTTCTTTTCTTTCCCTAACTTTTACAGGTTTCCGATTTTTAATATAATCCAACATTCTAACCATTAAGCACAGTCCTTTTATATCCAGCATGTTTTCCTTTTTCAAAAGTTTATGTAATTCACTATCATTATCTCTTGTAATTAGTTGTAAGGATTTTCTCTGTAAACGATCGATACGTACAGTATAATATTTCTTAGCTAAACCCCATGCCTGCACACCATATCTTAATCGTGAATCTATCAGCGCGTAATATACTATTTTTAATGTTTCTTTGCTAACGTAGTTTTGTAATGTATACAATGGCAATGTTGCTCGATTTTTTTTCCACAGAACTTATGTGTTTATTCCATCTTAAATTTTCGTCAATAATTACACCCAAGTATCTGTGTTATCGTACCACTTCTATTTGTTCGCAATCTTTGTTACTGCACTTGTTCTCCTGTTTCATGTAATGGGAACAATCATTCGAGTGCATCTGTAATATAGGCTTGTATCTTTCTATATCCATCATAGATTTGAAGAACATACATTTTGTTTTTCTAGTATTTATTATCAGGTTATTGTCATGGGCCCATATGCTAATTTGTATTAAGTCTTTCTGCATATTTTCAACGGCTATTTTTATATTTATATTTGTCGTTATTATCGCTATGTCATCGGCAAAAGCATATATTTTACTATAATTTAAATATTTTTGCAGACCATTTACGTATATATTAAATAAGATCGGGGCTAAGTTGTTCCCTTGCGGTACACCATTTCTCATTTTAAATTAAATTTCTTTTACTCCGGATATACTTACTACGCTCTTTCTATCACTCAGATAATTTTTAAACCAATTCCAGACTTTACCCGTTACACCTATGTTATTCAATTTTATTAACAATTTATCGTGGTTCACTGTGTCAAAAGCCTTTGTTAAGTCAATGAACGTCACTATCACTTTATTTCGCTTTTATAGATTTGTCCTTATCTCTTCAGCAAAGTCGCCAAGTGTTTGCAATGTTGATTTGTTTTTCTGTAACCCATATTTATTTCTATCAATAACATCATTTTCCTGTAAGTATTTTACTAAATATGATCCTACATACTTTCCATTATTTTTGCTGTAACATTGTTTATTGCAATAGGTCTATAGTTTGTGACTTCGTTATGTTTTCCTTTTTTATATATCGGTCTTATTAGTGATGTTTTCAATCCTTGCGGTATCATTCCATTTTCTAACGTTTTATTTATTAAGTTTGTTATTTTCTTTGATATTTTATCCTTCACATATTTCATATCCTTAATTCTTATATTATCGTTACCACAAGATTTTTCAGCTACTAATTTGTCAATAATGTTTCCTACTTTTTCTACCGTTGCTTTAGGAATACACATATTACTACGAGCATAACATTCGTTTGACTTTAATTTTAGTATGTTACACTTGTGTTCTATTCTTTCTACATTATGCTCAAATTCCTCACTAAATAATTTTATTACATTATGTATACCATTCTTTTTACACAAGAATTTTTCTATTGTTTCATCAACCCCAAGAGTGGTTTCCTTACCTATTAATTTCCTAACATTTATCCAAGTTTTTCTAATATCACCTCCAGATATTCTGAATTTTTCTCTGTTAAACTCATCCTTTTTCGTCTTAATCATTTTGTTTACATTATTTCTCAGCGCTTTGTAAGATTTTTACGATAGAAAACGCAAATAAAGATAACAAAGTGAAAACGTGTTTCATATAATAAACTCATCTACATTTCAAATAAAAGTACAGGGAAACGAGTAGTCGTTTCAATTTTTAAGTTAATGATAAATTACACCTCAAAATTTACGAAATGCCTTACTTATTAATTTCGAATTATTTATGGCTACAATCGGGAATAAAAACCTTGTTCCGAATGAAATTACGTAAGAAATTCGATTCTTTCGAAATATTCAAAACACCTTCGTTACATGTTAAAGCAAATAAACTGACAACTAAAGAGATCGAAATATTGAAAGGCGTACGTCAAGGGCGTATTTTTTTATGCCACAGATAGCGCATTGCTTTAATCATTCTCGCTCCTGACTGCACCATTGAAAGACTTCCAAACTTATATAAAATCCTCAGTGCGTAAGTCATGGAACTACCAGTGGATTTCCACTGACCAACAAACTTCGACCGGTTCGAGATTCAACATTCCCCCGGACTCATCCCACACAATAAACAGAAGATACGATGTTGTACTTTGCGCCTAGGTCACGCTAATATCTAACATAGTTATATCCTAAAAAAATCTTCCTCCTTCTTTATGTTTAACCTGTAATGTCCTCATTACCGTCCACCACATTCTCCTCGAATGTATGCAATTAAATTCCGAACGTTCTGTCCTCGATAAACTGCTCAGCCTCCTAAACATTTTTTCCTACACGCGCAATGCTTACGTTAAATTTTCTTAAATCCTCCAATCGTCCTTTCCGTTTATTCGCCCAACTTTCAATTCATTCTCACTAAAATTACGTTCTCTTCTTTCTCGTGCCTCTGGCCTACAGTGGCATGCAAATCTACAGGTAATCTACTGGTAGGTAAGGATGTATTTAGTCTCCGATGCTATTTTTTGAACGTTCGTTAGATGAAGTAGAAAAAGTAATAAAACTTAATGATCAATGGATAAATAATACCAGCTATGCCGGTGACGCAGTTATTTTTGCCGATACGAGATCAACAATGTTGAAAAAAAAAACAAGCAAAGAAATAAGGCTCGCGATAAATATAATACAAAAAAAAATTATTAATTAGCAAAACATACGTACACAATATACATGTAAGTATTGTGGGTAAATAAATTTAGAAAGAAATGAAATTTAAATATTTAGGACATTGGCTAACAGAAGACTAGAATCCTGATTATGAAATTAAAACTAGAACATTCCAAAAAAAATTAAATAATTACCGCGCATAGGGAAATTACAGTAGAAACAAAAGATGACGAAGCTACAAAATGCTACATGCAGTCGGTATCTATGGATTAGAGCGTCGGACGCTGAGCAGCATCAACGGAGAAATTAGAGAGACATTTTAAATGTGACTTTATGTTATCGCCGGATTCTTAAAGTACCTCGAGTAAACAAGGTACTTAATGAAGCCATTCTAAAACAAATGAAAGTTCTACTGCATTGATAAAAACACGCAAAATAGCTTACTTTGACGCCGTAGGAAGACTGTAATTTATGGACGCAGGCGAATGTCGTGGACGAAAAATCTTAAAGACTAGTTCGAGATGTTTCAGATGGTCACAAAAACATTATTAATAATTTGGCAACTAACGACTAGAAATAATTCGACCAAATATGTTAACAAAAAGTTATCTTTATAATGCAACAATTATAAAGATTGTTTTATTATATATATTGTCAATTAATATTAGCAGTTCAAAAAGGGCATCTAAATTATATTATTATTATTATTATTATTATTATTATATGGACTACTTATTCATCAAAATCTTCTGCATAGCTGCCTTTTGAATTAAACGTCTCTAAGCACGATAACTGAATGAGGCTGTTAATGTTAGCTATACTTGATTCAAAACCTATTTGTTTCATTCTTCGTATCGATCTTTTGAGAAGAACCTTCTTACTCATATATTACAAATAACAATAAAACATAACCGCGTTCAAAAAAGAAAAAACTATTTATTAATAAAAGTAAAACGATCCAGTTTACCTTTCAAGCAACATGCGATGCCCATCATCAGAACTAAACTGAACTAACCCTAACATAACAAGCTACTACCTTAACTATATAGATAAACAAAACCTACCTCTACTAACCTAAGCAACTGTCGTAGAGTTTATCAAGAGTTAACACCATATCCGTTTGGACTCAATGACTTTTTATCAGACATATCACTGTCCGTTTATACATAAAAACCTTCTGGAGATATTTAAAGTCATTTTTTGTTTAAGATAGAATTATTGTTAATTTTATCTCTTGTTATATAATTCTATTTCATTTACATCGATTTTAACGCGAAACTTTTCCGAGTTGATTGCATTACACCTTGTAATTGATCTCTTTGCCGTACGAAGGTATCCAAAAAATGGCATTCGTACGCGCCACGTAATCAAATTTAATATTATACGAAACAGTAGTACAGGGAAGTTATCGGATTCATCCACTTGGCATCTTCCTTATTTTAGTAGTTACACTTCCACGTTCGTCTGGAATTCCGTGATTTCGTATAGCGTACCGAATTAAATCGTGTAATGCGTGAATATTTCGCTGGCTTGTTTTTTTAAATCTGTACGCGGATATGTATCGTAAAATTTAGAATAAACCACAAATATGTACATTTGGATATTCACCGAGTTAAACGTAAATTTTAAAAGGTAACAGAATCCAAAATTAATCATCCAACAAGACGCTGTACAAATTAATTAACAACGCGCATAAATATGAAAACAAGTTTTCTGCTTTGCACCGAGCATCCATTACAAGAGGAAAACTGAAATTACTTTAACAGTTTTCTGAAGGAACGTAAAAATGTATATATCTAACAGTTACCAAGGCACGATCTGTTTCTTATTATTTCAGATAGAAGTTGACGGTTCCAATTATAGATGTCAGCACGGTCAATTAGAGTGTTTCAATAATATTATTCAAGCGTGTACAGTAGAAACATCGAACTCGAGCAAAGAACGATTATCGTATTTGGCATGCGCCAACGTCTACATTACGTATCGTTAATTTTTATATTTATATTTATATTGCATTACATATACATATACTATATATATTAAATTGTGTGTGTTAAAATGGAAATATAATGAATTGAATACTTAGTACCGAGAGAAATTTAATAACTAAAAGCATCTCATGTTTAATTATTGTACATAAGTACATATCGATAAGTTCAGTATCCAAATATTTACACCAACGAGTGTGTCATAATGGTAGCAACTCATCATAAATCTAGAATCACGGATACTTATTAGTTAGTCGATTTATTACTAATTGGACATATATATATATATATTGTAATTTCAATGTTCTGCGCATTCGATTTATCTTAACATAAAAACTAGTATTATAAAATGAATCTGCAACATTTAGTTTACAAGTATTAACATTTAAACGTGTTTAAACGGCTTGTGTATAGTGGACGAGCTTGACAGTTATGTCAATATTTCAGGTAGCACGGAACTTTCCGAGACATAATTTTGAAAAATAAATTAATTATAATATTTAAATAAGTAAATAAATAAAAAGTGTATTTCTAAAAACAGAATTAACTATAACATAAAAGTACAAGATAAAAAAATCTGCGTATCCCGAAATCAGATTTCTTACTGCGTATACCAGGACTGTAGTCGACTGAACGTGTATTCCAAGGTCGAATATTAAAATTTCTCGAAGTTTATTTGTGGTTGGAACAGCTATCCACCGTTGACTCCGCAAAGTTGCGAGGGCTTTCTTCAAGTAGCGGGTAGAACCTGTAGTAGGTGTTGGAATGTCAGGAACAGAATGGATCGTAGCCGTTTCTTCGGCTGCCTCGTCGGCAAGATATTTACCGGGAATGCCCGAAGGTGACCGGGAACTCTGAATAACGTTATTTGGCAATATTCTCGAAGATTGACTATTTCCTTAGCAATAGGGTGTTGTTTCTCATTGTGACAGTCAGAGATGGCTTTTAGTGCCGCAACCGAATCTGTGAAAATCGGGGCATGTATTATATTTTCCTGATATGTAATATACTGGCCTGCTAAGTGCCTGAAGCACAGCAGGCAAAACTGAAAATGTTTCAGGTAGTTGTTATAAGTGAGTAATCTTTTATTATTGAGCAGGAACGAGTTAAGAACCGATGCATAAGTGAAAAAATTTATGAGTTAGAGACGTACGAAGATATCGTTCGTTTAGCTTCAACAGAGACAAGACTTCCATTTCTGCCATGATTTAGCAGGTCTAGATTCAATTTGATTAGATTCTGATTCCACGGTGGAATTACTGCGACTGTATGGGAGATTAATTATGGTGAAGTTATATTAGGCGATTGTCAGTATTTGGTGATAATGTGAACAGATTGCTTCCGCTGGTTAAATTGTAGTTCAAAAAGTAGATGGAATTATGCGCTCAGTTACGATATATGATGTAGCTCATTGTGCGTGAAAGTACGACAAGAGAGACATTTGCCGAATATCTGAAGGATAATATATACTCTCAACGGGAGTGGTGCAAAATGCCCCTGTAATTAGTCGAAGAGCTATATTGTTGATAGTTTCCACAGGTTGCAGACAAGTATGATCGTCTGTTGAATATATTAGGGAAGCATCATTAAGAGCGTATGATAGCACGGTGAATTCGAAGTAAAATGATGTGCGATCTGCACCGTATGACGCGTCAGCAAGTTTGCTTAATAAGTTCTAACTACTTTTACGTTGTTCATATTCACTTTTGACAACCAAAAGAGTACAAGTAATACTATCCAAGGAGATGAGGAATTATCCAGATTATTATGCCAATTTTGCTACGTTTAAATATCGAAATAAGGACAATGTAAAATCTTATGATTGCCTAAACAAGAAAAATAATTTTCTTTTGGGTCAGCAAAATATATATGACGAACTACTATTACATCGAAACTTCAATAATATGCGCTCTAAAATATCGTTGTAAATATTTGATTTCGCAGCAAGAAGGAGAAGAAAATTTAAACGAATTCCGTGGAAAAACACAAAAAGACGACCTTGGAAAGCACCCGGCTAATTAGAGAAATGTTTAGAGCAATAAAAACTGACAAATTAAATCAAACGTACATTTACTATGTAATAAATACGTAAAAAGAAAAAAAAATTGGCTAGTTCCATTCAATTCTAATTCATCAGTATATATTTATATATTACATATATATAGGTATGTAAATATATATTCATGTATATATATTTACATATACATATAGAACTCATTAAGCATTTTCGTGTTTATAATTATACTTCAGTTGTTCATGTTCTTTGTATTCGATCACAATCATTGCAAAAATATTTTACTTATATTATTTTATTGTTTTTATATTTAAAATTCTGATAATAAATAAATTTTTATACAGCCACCTTTATATAAATATATTTATAAGTGCTGATACGTATATAAATTTTTGATAAATATATATAATTTATTTTTTTTATTTCAAAATAGTATATTTATTCAAAATTACAGAAATATATGTTACGGAAACTTTACGGTGACAGTCCAATTAAGTTCATTGCCGTCATAAGCTCCATTTACAATCTTTTAACTACACTTTTAATAATAATAATTTTCTAAAAATTATGATGATATACATAACATTGTAAAATTTAAAAATAGTATATTTATTCAAAATTACAGAGATATATGTTATGGAAACTTTAGGGTATATATAATGTACACATATATTTATCAGTAGCGATTTTGACCCGGAAAATTTAGGAAAGTCATCAATTCTTGAAAAGTTGAATAGTTACAATCTTCTATTTTCAGATGTACAAGGTGACGATAATTGTAGTTTAATTATAAGGTTGACTAATTCGAAAACTTATACGAACATTATAATTCGAACGTAAGGTATAAAATCGAAAATTTATATTTTAAACACTAAACACTCCACGTCATATACGTCACATGCTGTTAACCTTATAGTCTAAAAATAAATCGTGGCGTGTAGATAACCAATAGATTTATTACATCGTGGAAATATACCAATATAAGAGATGGCTATTGGAATGGAAAAATACTTCTAGTATCCTTTACAGATGCAGCGCGATGTTAGTTATTCCAACTGCACACTCTAACATATTCCAACGTTACTACACACAATATACACAGCAAAGATTTAACTGTTTAATTTAGGAATTTTATGGAATGTCTTCCAGAAGATCACCACTTATATATATATATATATATATATATATATATATATATATATATATATATATATATATCATTGAAGGCTCGTGATTAAAAAATTTAGTGGTCCTCAACATACAAACACAACTTTTTTTTGTTTCACGAGACATGACAAAGTAACATTAATAATGTCAAAGTCGTCAACAAAGTATAATACAAATACAAGAACCTTCTAATCCAAAATTATGAAGAAATATATTGCGATACGGTATAAAAAAAATATATTTATTTTATTTATTTTTTAAATTAAATATGTAGGATGCGCAATAGAAATAATAAATAACAAAAAAAAAAACAATTAATAATCACTAAATTTTTATAATACCACAAAGCTTTTCCAATAGACTGTTTTTATTATATACATACATACATATATATATATATATATATATATATATATATATATATATATAAATAAATGATACGCTTTAAAAATATTTTTATTTTATTTATTTTTTAAATAATTACGAAGAAATAAGGTTAGATAACGTGAAAATTCCTCGGAGGATGACTAAATATAAACGGTTTATCGATCGGAGATGGTAAGCTTTGGGTTTATTTCAATTTCCTCCCCTTACATATAACGTTAATGCCGTTTTATAATTTTCGTGCTATGCTCGCGAATTTCACCATTTACGGCATTTATTCTTTTCCAATGGCCCTAAAATTAAATGCGCGTGCGCTCTACGATACGTTTAATTTTTTCTCCCCGAATAAACCGACATGAACAAGACTGAGATAGAAAATTTGATAACCGCGGTATAACTTAATCGAGGTCGCATTATAAAACTGATGCGAAAAATACAACATGCAGTAGTAACTGTAGAATTTGTACAAAAAATTCGTATCTTTTTATAAAAAATAATTTTATTCATTTTTATTATATTATAGTTAACGAATTTCAACAGTGACGATTGAAGGGTTTTATCTTATCGATCGACCTACAAAAAAAAAAAATAAAAAAAGAAGGTATCCTGCGCCAAACAAGTTCACGGAGGCGTTATTAACCTTTTCAATCGTACATTATAACATTTTTACACGAAATTATAAATTAGGCGTTTATTATAAAAATACCGCACCGTCTAGATAATTTTCAACCTACTGATAATGAATATTTTTTGAAATTGAGACATTCGGAAAATGAAAATTTTGTTCTGAAACGGTTGAGGAATTTGATATAATTTTCATTAATCAAATTCGTATAATACATCTAGATACCAAACCGATGCGACCGCGATACGTATAACATTTTTGTTCTGAAGCGTTACATCAGACTTTTTTTTTTCATACTAATGCCCACTTGGTGTTATGGCTTCCAAATCTGGGGCACCACGAACAGATCGAACAGTCTCATTATTCAGAGATTTCAAAATAAAATACTTCGCTCGATAGCTAAAGTCCCTCGGTATGTCCTCCAATGCTTTGCTACATCGCGATTTAAAAATTTTGGACGTCGACGCAGCTGTTAGCCTTCACGCCAGGAAGCACGCGGCAAAACTTTATGGACATCCGAATACAATTGTTGCTGAACTTCTCAATAGGGAAGGAGACACTCGTAGATTAAGGCTGACTAAACCGCACGATTTATTATAACTTATTCTTTTATTTACATATTAAAATTTAGATTTATGTAAAACGCTAATTATAATCTTAGTTCGTGATAAGGCATTGGCCGAATCAGTACCTTCGCTTATGTATTTTCCTATGTTAAATTTATTGTGTGTATGCCTTTGGGCAGTTCAATATTACAAATAAAAAAAATTTAAAAAAAATAATTGGATATCGTGATTTTTCCCAGCCGTTCGACGTAGTGGAGTCTTTTAAAAGGAACGTTTTTATTAAGATAGAGTATTCGCTATATAGTAAATTAATAACGACGCAATCGTCTGCTTAAACACACGGGTTATTCAGTTGATGTTTCAATTCTTCAAAATTGACTTATTTTCGGTATTCTTTATATTCTTAAAAATAGAGAGTTACTTATGCAAATAGAGTTAACTGTATTTTACTCGGAAGTATTTAATTATTTAATATATCAAAACTTATATCTTCATTACAAAGTTGATAGTATAAAAAGAGTCAAACGCGTCATAGGAATTGATTATCGCTAAATTATACACCCGTACGTACAAACACACACATAAAACGAATGAAACCTTTCTTATTATATTTTTTACACATAAACTAAAAACAATTTTCTTTCATAACTTAAAGCTAAGTACCTATAAACCTCAGCAACTCAAAATATGTATAATTACAAAACTTATAATAGACTTTTGAAATTATTTAAAGAAAGTAACGCAGGAAAATATGAAAAAACATACAGAAAAAACGGACACGCTGAGACAAAAAAAAATTAATAAATCGATAAATTAATAAAACAAAAAACAATGTGTTTAGAAATAATTTAACTTTAAAATATTTATACTTAACAATAGGTTAATAATTACAAGAATCTGTGTTTTAATCTACGATGCTTATACTTAGTATAACGTATGCGTATGTGCTCCATATTGTAATTTCCTATTAACCGAGTTAATTTATTTTGATGAATTTTACAGTTTTCATAAAATTTTGTTGATATTTTATTAATAAACGAATATATGTAAGGGATGTTTTCGTGTGGACTAGAAATTCTAGTATATCGCGTACAACGAAATTCTGCAGCAATGATTTTGAACTACTTGTAATTTCCTATATGTACCATCAGACACTGACGACCATACAGGACAAGCATAGGTTAATCTAGGGTGTATGACAGTCGTATAAATTAATTTTTTTTTACATAACTCAAACCTGATTTCCTGTTAAATAATGAAAAAAGTGTGTTCATAGCTTTATGCGCTTTTTCTATAGCGAATGGAACATGGTTATTTAAAGTTAGTCTGCTATCTAGGATAGCCGCTAGATACCGAATTTGTTTGACCCGAGGAATTCTTTTAGAATTTATTGTTATTTCAGTTAGTGGTCGTCTTCCAGTAAATAGAATTGCTTCTGATTTTTCTTCGTTCAATTTTAAGTTCCATCTGTTGTAATATTTAGATATTTTAATTACATCCTATTGTAATCGGTTATATATTGTATCTGTCCTATAAGAAGATACATATAAGGCAATATCATCAGCATACAACGCAGTACTAACGAAAAACAGTTCTAGAAGGTCATTCATTAATATTAGGAACAAGTAAGGCCCGAGTATACTCCCTAAGGAACCCCTGCATTTAGTGTTTTAATTGACGATTTTTCGAAATGATTGATAATGTAAAACACACACACATACATATATATATATCTATATTATATATATTGTGCCGGGCGTTCATTGTGTGCAGTTGGTTGTCCGAGCGTTCAAGTTCCGGGGCTGAGATAAGTTTTTATCTCCTTTTCTTCCTGGTCTTGTGCGCACCACCCGCGCTAATTTTGAGAACTTATTTTTTAAGTTATCCATTTTTAAACTTTTTTTAAGTTTTTCAATTTTTATGTGTATATTTTTAAGCTGGTGTTTGTGGTTGTTCTAGTTCTTTTCACATGTGATTCTGACATTTATTTCCAAAGATACAGATTTAAAAAAATTATATATATTTTTTAAACTGGAATTATAAATTGTGTGCGTTTGATTATTTCTGTGCTGTTCACATCTTATTAGAACAATTAGTTGTTGTGATATTAATTTTTAAAATTTTCAAGTGTTTTTACTGTCAGTGGGGAAACCCACTAGACAGCTAATATGGACTCTGTTGGTGAGTTGGGGAGCCTGTTGAAACAGGTTTCCCAGCTCACAAATAATATTCGGTCACAATTTAAAAATAAGTATGTCACCAAATCTGAGAAGGAAGCAATTATTGAATCCACTTTGAAGATTGATACTATTTTGTTAAAATCAGTTGGATTAGCTGATGGCTTGAAAAAAGTCTTGGCTGCTAAACAAACGTCAATCCCGAGGGTAGCGCAGCATGTTCTGCATCCATCTAATAAAGTGTCACCTTCAGCAAGATAGAGATGCTGCTGCCAACAAGAAAAAAACAGTTGTCAAAAATAAAATAATCATCAAATCCGATAATATAGAAGTTTTTGGCAAAGATCTGAAACTGAAAGTGTGCCCTTTTAAAGAAAAGGTTGAATTTTTATAAAAAAAATTAACAGTAATACAGCAATCATTAATATGGCAACTAAAGATGACTCTGATAAGATTGCCTCGATCCTTAGTGAACGTATAAAGAATGTAAAAGTCCATCTAGAAAAACTCTTGGACCCGACTATTTGTTTGTTTAGAATAAACAATATTACAGAAGACGATGTCATTGAACACTTCGAAGTTTGTTTCCAGGAAAAACCTATTTCTGTTACTAAAGTAACAAATCAGCGGGCCAGCAGAATTTATATTCGACTGACTCCTAGCCTCTATGGCAAGTTGCCTGATGAGAAGCGCCTCAGGATAAACTGGGAGTCCCATACCTTTGCGGATTCAGTTTCTCCAAGGGTTTGCAAAAAATGTTGTCGTTATGGCCATACAGATAAATTCTGTAAGGCTGAAGAAGTTTATCTTAATTTTGTTAAAGCCCACATAGGTATGACTTGTGTTAATTGTTTGCATTACAATATCACAAAGTAGTGCAACTTTATTAATATAAATGAAAATCTTTGTAACCATGAAGTTATACAAAAGTGCATTGGAGGCATTGACCATACTTCCCTTAATAAAAATTGCCCCGTTTTTTCAAGAGCTGTAAATCATTTAAGATCTAAAACTGACTTTGGGTCTTAAGCTTACATATTTAAATGTTGATAATTCTTATGCTTGTCAGCTTCTTTTTCTTAGGTCAATTCTGGACAATGATGCTGACATAGGTGTAATTGCTGAACCCTATGTTCATCGTGATGCTCTCTCTGCCTCTAATCCATTTATTTCTTATTTTAATAATAGGGTTGCATTTATTATCAAAAGTAATATTCAACATAAGTTGATTTTGAATGAAAATAATTTTATCATTGTTTGTGGGCAGATATCTGTTTATTTCGTGCTATCTGTCTCCCAATAAACCTAAATTACATCATTTGGACCGTATGGATTATTTTATCAGATCCAATTGTCTGCTTTCTCCCATTCTGATTGATGACTTTAATATAAGGTTACCATTCATGGAGGATAAGCAGGTTTCAACCCAAAACTGTGTCATGTTTACTGAGTTTTTGCATTGCAATGACTTGGTGATCATGAACAGTAAAAAACCTACTTTTTCTAATCGTAATGGAAAGATCATCATTGATTACTTGATAACCATTGGTAACCTTCTCGTTGAATAATTTTAATCCTATACCCCATAAAAATATTTCCTCCACGCTCCAATTAGATCTGCCTCGTCCTTCTAAAAACACATTTTCTACTCTAAATTTTAAGAAATTCTTACATATTGGGCGTCCTTGTTGGTGATACAAAGATTATTTGTGTCAAATACTGAAAAATTGATTGCGAGAAATGGGAGAAACTAGCAGTGCATCAAAAGCCGTAGAGGCAAGCAGTAGGAAATGGTCTGCAGAAAGAAGATGAAAACGCTAATGTCGTGGAGGAAAGGAAAAAAGGAAACGACGTAAAAGATTACTCGAAAAGACTGGAGTAGATTACATTAATACTGACGCTTTTACATATGACGCATGCGCAAAGGAATCTGCCGCAAGAATCGGTTTAATTAGCTACCTTAGCACTCATAAATAGTTGATGGTACTGTGTATTCGGATAAATTCAATAAACAAATATAAAGAAATATTTATTGAGAAATATCGGTGCGGAGGAAATGAAAACCATATCACTTAATATAGAAATAGCGCGTTCCATTTCGCGTATTTAAAAGAGAAAAACAGATATCAATTTTTATTGCAAAAACTAACGAAAACGCCTAATGAACTATAATTAATCAACGTATCATTTATAAGTAAAAGTATATAAAAAATTAAATCCACATGAAATGAATATACTTTAGAAGAGAAAAATAGACTAAATATCCGCAAAGTAAAATATAATATAAAAAAAAAAGGTTTATCCCGTGCTCGTTAAAAAAAATAAAATAAACGAATAAATAATTTTACACGCAAGAAGTAATTAGCGCATGTTTTAGCCTTCTATGATTGTAGTCGTAATTCCCGGTGCGCCATAAGGTTAGAGGCTTCACACGCGTTATAGTATTTTAGAGCACGATTTTTCAAAATTTTATTTATTGCCAAACGTCACGCATAGGAGATTTTTTGAGGTATCGCGGTTGAGTTAGTATGACCCGGAAACAGTGATTCTGTATTTTCTGAAAATTGTTGTTTATATTAATTTTGTTTACTAAACACCAAACTGGGGCAGTGTAGAGCAGGCGAGGCAGTATAACGGGTTTTTAAATTATATATATATATACATATATGTTACGGTGGTGTAATTGTTACAGTGCTCGACTGTCAACTCTCAACTCGACAGCCGAAGGTTCAAAGGCAACTTACGAGATAAAAGTATAAAGTTTTTTCTCGTTATATAATAACTGCTAATTATCACAGAGAAGGCAATGGCATCCCACTGTGTATGACATCATATGCGCGTGTATCTACGTTGCATATAATTAGTGACTTGAATGCTAGAAAATTTTGTACATAAAAATAAACATATAATGGCTAACCACGACGTTTGGCGAAGAACAATACAACGATGTTAATATTATGTATATCACGTAGTAAATATAACCATCTGAGAAAATTGTATAATATCGATTGCTCTCTTAATCCTAATGAAATTATTCTATTAGAAAAATTTCCTATTTTTGTCTCAGAATTAAATTTAAGATTAAACATAGATATTGATAGTCACTACCGGTAGCCATTAGCTACTTTCGCAGGCTACTCTATATTTTTTTATAAAATATGTATATATAAATGTATTATAAGAAAAAAAATACATATACACACACACATATATATATATACAGATAGATAGGCAAATAAGTAGATGCATCAATAGATACATAAACGGAGGAAGGGGATAAGATGAAGATTAAAAAAATGGGTAGTCGAACCTTGTGATAAATCCTACCTAGTCGAAGTGTTTAGAATGCACACGGACAAAAAACGGAAGCTAAATATGCGGATAGATGAACACAGATTTATAAACTGATATAGTTGCATCGGTGATTGACTTTCAAATCACTACTATATACGAAAACATACATTAGACCGTGAAAAAGTAATTCCATCGATATTCTAATAGCGGACGCATTAGAATTTAAACTTATAAAATGGATCAAAAAGGAAGGTATTAAAATCAAAACTTAAAATATTTTAATAATTATTTCTAGCGCAGAAGAATGCAATTAAACGATACAATCCAGTATCATTCAGGAACATGATGAATCTGCATAGCGTAGAAACGTCGTCGAGCAGTAGCTGTAATGAAGATGGAAACTCAGTAACCTATATTGAGGACACTCTGTCAATATATGTTGGACAGATAGTGCAATGTTGCAAGCCGTACACAATGGAGCTTCCGATCTATTAAGAAGATAAGCATGTGTTATAATGCGACCCGATCGGAGTCTGATGACAACTACATCATCTCTCCGATATTGTAAGTGTGTCTTCCGGGGTGTTATTTTTCAGTTTTTTTATGTTGGTACGGGATTGCCATCCTTCTTGCCATAACTGAAATAATGATGATCTTATGAACCTCTGAGGTCTACGAATGGTAAATTAGGCACCGCTTCCTTTGTTGCCCTCTATCAGCTAGTTCATTTAATTCCAGTATATGCTTGGATCCAGAGAAATGTAATGGATCGTTCGGTATTTTTAGTAATTAATTCTACAATTGTTTCCGCTATAGAATGCCTATTATTGTTAGATACATTATGAATAGCGTTCAAGGCTGGAAGAGAGTCTAGATTATTATTGGCAAGCTAGAGGAACGTTTTTAAATTATTTTATGATTTACTATCTCGCGTATTTCCCGTTAACATTTTTAAATACGTTCGTAATTGTATAGGGAAAAATCTAGCAAAACGACAAGGTAATTTTAATTTTTTTTTTTTTTAATTAAATTTTTCTTTCAATTTTAAGAATCGGTATTTAAATTTTATCTAGCGAATTTTGTTAGATATAGGGTGAAAAAAAAAACAAATAACTAACGCGCAATTTTATATCCGGAGTAAACGGAAACGGATTGTTACCCTACGAGGAACACTCTAATCGATAAACCATCTGCGGAGTATATTAGACACGTCAATCGGCCTTGTATATTTAGCAACTGTTTCTCTACACTACACATCCGTCTTTTACTACAAAAAATAGATGTTATTTTCTATATCGTATTGAAATACTTTCGAAATATAACGCAAAATCAAAATGATATTAAGAATTATTTATTTCAAGCCTCGGTACCAGCCCTGCGACGGATAACGGAAATTCCACCATCGCAAACAAATTACAGATATAGAGTACCGTACCAGATTATAAATCATTTAGGAAAGAAATTTAAAAAATCTATATTTAATCGGACAACATTTAGAGTAGTGTATTTTCATTTAGAAATTTAATATAACATAGTGTCATATAGTGCAATTACCTAGAAAACTGTACGTCAAATTTTTAACATGTTATAATAGAAGCGTTGCAGCTCGAGCTTTCTTTACGACAATATTATTTCGTATTTTTTCCAGAAATAGGATCTAAAGTTTGCCTCATTTTGTCTTTCAGACCAATCGATGCGATTTGTTAACATCAGCTTCCGGATGGCGGATTGCTTCGTTTGCAGTTTGATTCTTCATCGTCGTCAATTTCACCATTATTGAACCCGCTGAACATTAGATAATAATATCTTCATCATTCAAACATATTGTTTATCACACTCTAACCAATCTGTTACTTTTTCCGTTGTTAGTGTGTGTCATTTAACCGTTCCCGTTACTTCGCTAGTGGGTAGTAGTGTAGGTTCAGGTCATAGTTTATCCCATTCTATAGGTTTAACATTTTAAAGTCGACCTATGGCTTCATTAAAAATCACGTCCTTAATGTTGTAATTTTTTCAAAAATCTTGTATCGAGATACCGTCAGATGACAGCAAATATTCAATGAAATTCCTTCTGTATCGACCAGCTGCTGCTGCTGCCGCGCAGTGACGGATAAAAGAGTGATCGTTAAAAGAAGTTTTACTTTGTATATGAATAAAATATTACTTATAATGAAGTGTAAGATGGAACAAACGCCGTCCGAATATTTATTAAGTTCCATGCAACAAAAGAAAATGTCAGTTTTCAAATTCCATCCTTTTTTTTCCTTCGTATTTTAAGAAAAATATAATAGAATATAAATTTACGAATAATTTATTTATTTATTTATTTATTTAATGAAGCCACACAACAGCTAACAGCCAATTATAGTGTAGGCTTATAAATAAAATAATACAATGAATAATTTTTCCTGAATTATAAAATTAAAAGTAAAAAAAAATAAAATACAAAAAAAATACATCGAACACATTCACCAGCCTCACACCCATTAAACACACCAGAAAAACTACACGCATTCACAAGTCTCACACTCATTAAAACATACATCATTCACACCCCATTCACACAATTTTACTCGAAATAAACGGACGAATAATCTTCAACAAATTAATAAATACAATATAAACCTTAACGTATATACTACATGTACATTAGTAAAGGAACACATGTACCAAACACACACCACATAATAACAATCTAGAACCATTAGATTTTAACTCATCGAATACGCACATTAATAACGAACATCGCTGGTTTCAATGTTGTCGTCTCGTAGAAAATATTGTATATACAAACAACACATACATTTACAGGTATGCTTATGCATCAATAAGGAAAATAATGAAAATTTATGTAAAATGAGACAACGAATGCTTACTGCATAACAATTTAACGTACATAAATCTAAAACTTCCTAATCAATTTCTCTATTTATATATACATATATTATACATATATTATATATATATATATATATATATATATATATACAATATATATATGAGCAATTATGATTGTAATAAAAACTGGATAGTAGAACAAAGCTGTTTCTTTAAATTATAAACAATAACGAGTGAAAAACACGGTCTAATCGTATTCTAATATAATTCCACTGGTCTTGTAGTATTAACTACGGAGAACATTTTTTAAATAGTTGACTAATAACTAGACCATAGATTTAGATGATACGGATAAATTATATTACATATATTTTACGACAGCCATGAAGCACCGAAAAGAAATTATCGGAATCTTGAATCCTAAATACAATCGAATAACCTTTCGGTGTACGAAATAACAATAATAATAATAATTTTTTTTTATTAAAATTATACAGACGACTACGCAGTTTTTGACGATAGCGATGATGAAGTTGAAAGCACGTGTGAAGAGTTGCACATCCGATGAAGTGACTTCGACTTAATTCAACACTTCATTAGAATTATATAGTTTTCGACGTTTAAGTTGTCTTAAATCTTCAGAGTTGTCCGGAAGCTGTATCAGCATTAGTTGTTTTTGCAATCTTTTTGCACGTTTGCGAGCAAACTTGGTAATTTCCTCGATGACCATTGGAATTTTTCAGCATCCGTGTTTGTCATAATTGCGTTCAAATATATACGCGCGGATGATCGTACCAAGTGCAACGTTTCGGCGTCTTTTGTATGGAATCTAAATTGTAAATACAACCCCCTCAATTGTATACGATAAATCCAAGTAGGTTTAACAATATATACAAAAGTCTTTTATCTTCAATAGATGGCGTCGAAGTCTTTCCTATTAGCCAATACTTCTCATTTTTACTTTTATTTCCAAACATTTCTGCCGGATATGTGCTTCCAACTTAGATGCGAATCCTTAAGTAATACTACTGCTGCTAATAATAATAATAAAAATATGATAGGTGTGGTGAAAATATCAAGTATTTTTTCTTTTATAATACTTCATTATAGATAATTTTTTAAGCGTTATATAAATATTTTAAAAATCGTCAAGTTCGCTCTTTATTATGGAAATTATTTAATATTAAGCGTTTATATACCACCGTACGAGGAACATTGTGTGACTGAAAAGTCTAACCTGACCTAAATCGGTCCAGAAATTAATTCGACGAATTGATTCAACTACTAAAGTAAGCCGAGAAAATTAACGAACGAAGTTTTATAGAGAAATTAAATTGAATGGCTTCGTAAGAACTTACGAGATAAGATTAAATCGGAATATATCCGAAATGAAACATACTTCGCAAACATAGAAATAGAGTAGTACTGAATAAAATCGATCCGGGTTCAGAGAAGTGGACGGAAAATCGACAAAAAAAAAACCTGATCCAATAGACAAGATCGTAGATTGGAAAACACACGCAAAAGAAACTTTTCAGAAGATATTGTCGTAGTAGCAGAAAAACAAAAGACTGACATCGATGAAGCAATTTTAGGAAAGCCAAATCATGTAACGCAAACAAAAAATAATAATGATATATATATATATATATATATATATATGTGTGTGTGTGTATAATCCAATCCGAAACGTGGAACAAAAAAAAATTAAAATTTTAAAAAACTACACGCTACAGAAATTTTAAAATGTCGAAATGAAAATCTAAAAATTATAAGTACTCTGAGCAAAATGAACTTGTACGGGTATATAAATAAATACCATATATTTGTGTATGTGCACATACTGCGCATTTATATATATATATAATATAGTGTAATACTTAAATTTACAAAATAACTTAATATATCATTTAATATATCGAAAATCTGATATATCTCTATACGAATATTATTAAACTGATAATTATTCAAATGATTTACTACGCATTTTATATTATGATATACATTGTAAATATAAATCACTGCGTGACAGTGTAGACACACTTAAACTTTATCGCATCATTACTTTGCCGGTATTTCTTTAAAATTCGACATTAATTTAAGTTATTTAATGCAGCAGAATAAAATTCAAATTTTTATATTTTTTCTTTAGCGCTACGCATTTATCCTTTTTTAATTGTAAAATATTACTAGCAGCATCTTAACTATTTATAACTACACTCGAATAGATTATCTATAATATCTCAATATCAAAAATCAAAAAAACAATACAGGACAAATATGTATATACATGCGTGTGTGTGGGTAAATGTGTTTATTCCGGAAAAAGTTAATCCGTATATTCGGGTAATTTCTTCGACTAGCTTTAGTAATTTACGTAAATTTCGATCATTATTGACGTAATAACGATCATTTGTCATTATTATAATTATATATAACTTTAATAAAGCGCGCTGTTAATATTAAAATCGTGCATAAACAGAGATCTATGTCGTCGTCGTCATTATGTAAATATTTTTAAAAGTACAATATTGTCAATTTTCCGAATACTGCAGGCTGACAGATATTACCTAACAGGTGTGGCCTATTAATCAATGTAAACTCAACGCACTATATCGTGTATTACGAATAATTTACTCAAAAACAGACACATATGTAAACAGATTATCATATACGATGATATTAATTATGATGACACCGTTGTCGATAAAATGATGATTATAATTACTATTCTTATTGTTTATTTATATTATTGTAGGTAGTTGTAAAAAAAAAAAATATGTCATATATAGATCATATAATGGTTTCAAATGTTTCATATGTATATATATATATTTATATATATATGTATATATGCGTCGTGACTTAATAAAAATAACGGATACTTAATTACAACGTACATATAACACAAATACGTGTAAACACGCTTAAACACTGAATGAGAAGAAAAATTACCGATTAAATTTACTTTTACGACGTCATTAGGCTCATTACAACGATAATCGACTCCACATGGGACGGTACCGAGATACAACAACGGAGATACGTCCGTATTTATAAATTAACCGCCGCACGAAATGATAACTAACAACGAAATCCGCAAAAAAGACCAGAAAAGTAGAAGAAAAAACAAGAAGCGGTCGTCGTCAGCGGCCAATCACGTCGTATCGTTTCAACGCACGTCGCGAACATGACCGAAGATTCTGGCCCAGATTATTCGTTGTGAGTATCCGACTGGTTTCGATCGCGATTAAGTTTAATATCATCTTCGTGAACAAAAGTCTTATCAGGTCGTTCGTCACGTTGTTCGTTCAATTTCCATTCATTCGGTAACATGCTGCAGCTTTTGGTAGCCTTCTGTTTATCAACCTACCTTTTACCATACAGCCACGCTCAGAGTAAATACCTCAAAGAAGGTACCGGAAAGGTATTTGAAATTGTTTTTTTCCTTTTTTAAAAAAAAAACAAAAACAAAAAACAATAGTAATTACTTTTTTCTCTTCGCTCGGGAAGAAAGATCACAAATATTAATTTACTAACTTTAAATAATATTAAAAAAGAGTTAGAATAATCATACGTTCCTGTATATTATATTTAATTATTCATTCATAAATAAATATATATTGTGTATATATATATATATATATATATATATACAGTGGCGTAGCTAGGGGGTGGTCTTGGTGGTATGATCACTCCTTGTGAAATCAATCTGATAATAAAAAAATATATACTCGTTGTTAAATGCAGTTTTGCATTCGTTAAAACTATTTTTTTTTCATTTATTTTATTTAAATTTCGTTGTTTTTGAAGTAAATAAATAGTTTTGTAATATATTACAAATAATAATTTTTATATGATATGTAACCCTGTCCATCTGTTGATTTTGTTTTCATTATACTTATACTGGCTGTCGCTGTTTTACTTTAGCTCGCGTCTAAAAAGTAAAAAATAACCCGGTGAGTTGGATGGTTTTAGGGCTCCGGGTTTAACCTACTTTAGTTTTGATTATTTACTTAAAGTTCAATTTAACTTGGGTTTACTGTTATAATTTAGTTTTGTTTGAACCCCCCTCTTCAACTAAGACTGTCTACGTCACTATATATATATATATAAATACAATATAATATTAAGTCACAAATTATGCAAAATCAAAGTATTGAATGAAAAATATTTAAAATAAAAGATAACAGTTGGTTGCGCCATCAACAACTCTCACCTATCGTTACTTAATGTAATGCCTGTTTTTAAATTATGGGTCAAATTACCAAAATGAACAAAATATCCTTCACCGTACTATTAATATTATAACAAAGACATATTATATATATATATTGATTTGTTTATCTTTGTTTTCGAAATTAAAATCAATTCGTATAATAATTCCTATATATATATATATATATATATAATACATTTAACTACAAAACGTAAATATATAATGAATATTTATGTACACTCTTGGAAAAACAGAAAACTTTAATTTCATTATGAGAATTAAGTAAACTGATATTCGATATAAATAGTCTTAGATTGTATGAAATAAATGTGAGGGAAATAAGAATTATTAATATTTATCAAAGCAACAAAGGTTGTGTAGTTATTTACGTGTTGTTATATATATTTATATATCTCAGATATACTTATATGTATTATATGTACTTATACACACACACACACATATATATATATATATATTAAACATGCGAAATTTATTACAGCTTTTTATTACTACTAAAAGAATAATGTATTTAAAAAAATAAGATTACACCATTGGATGATAACAGCTGCGTTATTAAATGGCATAATATAAAATTTCTCTTTATACACACCCAACCGGACTCATATCTTCCTTATCGCTAGTTCGGTTCGAGCATCTTGAAATCATATACCTTAATACGTCTTGCGTTCGTATATATTTCCGCTCTCGGTGTTATTTGTTTAATTATGTCCGTATATCTTTTAAGGTCGTCCTTCTCGTTGAAATCCCAGTTTTCACCACTTCCAGATCTGGTGAACGTGTTTTGTAAACGCGGCTCATTCCCGCAAGAAAATCGCGTAACTTTGTCGGAATTCTCTTTGCACTGTCGTGATCGATTCACGCCGAAAATAACGTTTCACGCGAAACACGCGTCCCTTCTCGTTATAAGTTGCCACGATAACTGAAACTGGTCAAAAACCAATCTCTCGTGTGTGCACTAAACGCGGAACACGCGATTTGCGTTGTAGCAGTCTTATTGAGTGCACTATTCAAACATCAGAACCGTCCGTCTTCGACCTATACGCAGAAATTTCCCAATGCATGATTATGTTTAGTTCTTTTCAATCGCTTCGACTAATTGTGACGAATCAAAAGTTGTCTCGCTTCTAAATTTGCCTTAAATCCGAAGTTTTAATTTGCGGGTTTCACGCCACAATTCCTTCGTCAACCACGGTACTTCCGACGCGTGCGAATGTCGATAAATATTATTGTACTAAATAGTTGTTGTTTTTTTCGGAATTTTTGATTTTTTTACTTCGGTAACGAATATATTATGTATAACATTAATATATTCTTAACCAAAAACTGAAAATAAATTTCTAATAAGATCTGTGTAATACGATCGATATGTTTCGAGCATTTTAAATTTGTCAGTATGTACTTCAAGATCCGGACGGTTGACGTTCCCTTCGAAATTGAATTCGTCGTATAACCCAAAGAATAAATATTACAGAATAATTTGCCTTAACTACATTTCATAAATCGTTTTAATATCGAAATTTTTTTAATATTACTCAGTTTTACAATCGCTAACGTATTTTACATGGAAAATTTAGGAAAGTCGACAATTTTTAACAGATTGAATAGTTGTTATCTTTTATTATTATTACTATTATTTGCGATTTTGGAAAACTGTTGACCACAAAAAAAAAATAGTTTAAGGGGAATCAGTATCCGGTTGTTAGTCGATTCAGCTTTAAAACTGAGATTGTAGGTTCCAGAATTTGAATTTTGCCGCTTCTAACCTGTAGAACAGATGCTGACCAGATAGTCGCTCAGACAGCATCTGTATTTAAGTTCTGTTTTCTGTCAGAGTTGTCTCCCTTAGCCTATTGAACAATGTTCTACCCCGCACGATAGCGATTTGTTACTGAGCAGCCAACGATGCAAAATTATTACGGCGACCTAAACCTAAATTCGCCGAGGTACAGACAATCACAAGATTTACGCAGACTTTTATTAGACTGCCTCGATCTTCGTGTAAGTTTATAACTATCGATAAATGAGATATAATTCTAATATAGAATAGTAAAAAAAATTATAATTTATAATTTTAAAGTAAAATACAAAACGTGTAAAACGTCCCGAATTAAGCGGATTTTTTTTCATCTTCAGTTTCTAAAATTGAGAAAAGAATTTGGATTAATGAACCTATATATCCTATACGGATTAAATAATAATGAAAATTGTAACAAAAGAGAAGTAAAGGAAAAACGCGTAAAAAATAAAATATTTAAAAAAAAAAACAGCTAATCAATAAAAAAATTTACAGAAAGAAAATACGAACTACACGCCATCTGCAAACTTTAAACGTTCGATTTTATTTCCTTGGCTACGGTGGCATCGAGAGTTCGGAACCAACTCGCGACCTGGAAAGTTTTTCATCGTTACGTAATTCTTAAGTATGGCAGTGGCATTCCACTCCGTTGTAACATAGAGTGCGTTCACATGTACGATAATTAGTACCTTGAATGCTAGTCCATTTTGCAGGTAAAAATAAACGTACAATGGCTAGTCACAACAATAGACGATTTCAGTATACGATTACACATTAAACGTTTTGTCGTTCAAACGAAACTCCGTCTTCCGAATTTTGAATTGTTCTGCCGGGTTTTTTGTATCTTATTAATACACACCGTTTGTAATTGTTTATATCGAAATGCGTACTCGGATATTTTCCACGATATGCACGATTATACAATTTAAATGATTATAATAATGAAAAATCATTAATTAACTAACCGCGTTATTATTTAGAAATTTTGTCTGTCCGGGTAACGATATATACTTTATTTAATATACACTTTTTCACTGTTTTTTATATCAGACTTATATACTGTATTAAGGACGCAAATGACCAGAGTAGTCGAGTGTCGTTTAAATCAAATATAATAATAATAATAATAATATTTATTCAAATTGTTTTTATTCGTGTTTTGTATTTTTTTCCCCTTTTTTCATTATAATTAATATATAGGTGGTATTTCGTCGTACTTTATTTTATTATTAGCATTATTTTTTTACACTCTATAGAGGTCGAATAAACGAAGAAAATAATTTATATTCAACTGTTGCCTTACAAGAATTGTCTACGATGGGCCGGACACGTTATAAGAATGGATGAAAACAGGATTCCCAAAAAAAGATTTTCTATGGTCAACCGTGGCGGTACAAAGACTTCTTGGGGAAAATATTTAAAGATTGCGATAGTAGATCCCAAGAAATGGGAGAAAGTAGCAATAGATAGGAAAGGATGGAAATGTGCAACTGCTCAAACCGTGACAAATAATAATAAAAAACGTAATCGCGTGCTCAGTGCAGGAACAATATCCAGCAACACTGGCACCTTCGAATGTAACGTATGCAGCAAGGATTGTGCTGCGAGAATCGGGACCTCGGAATACATCAATAACGGATGGTACTCCATACTCGGACACGAGTGGATAAATGATTTATTCAAATTGTTTTTATGTATTTTTTCCCCTTTTTTTTCATTAGAATTAATATATATTTCGTCGTACTTTATTTTATTATTAGCATTATTTTTTTATAGAGGTCAAATAAACGAAGAAAATAATTTATGATTTTATTATCCGCTGATAGGCGACTTTAATAAATTTTAGATAAACGTTTTCTCCTATAATTTTTCTATACGTGGAATGTAATAACTATCGTTGAAAACAAAAGCGTAAAAAATAAAAATTATACTAAGAAAACCGACTAATTAAATAAAACCGACTAATTAAATAAAACCGACTAATTAAATAAAACCGACTAATTAAATAAAACCGACTAATTAAATAAAACCGATTCGCCATTGACTAAAATGAAACGAATACCAAGAATAAAAATTTATTCCACCGAGGTTACTTTCAAATTTCGCGAATAAATAGTTTTTTGTCGTTTTTTTTTATTTATAAATATTTTATCGCAGAAAAAATAAATAAAAATGGAAAGAATATGAATAAAAACGATTAATAAAATAAAAATCTAAAGAATATATAGTAAAAATTTCGCGAATAATTTATTCCAAAAATATAAATAAAAATGAAAATAATATTAGACAAAACAATTATTTAAATAAAGCTAAATAACTAAAAGAAAAATTGTATTTTCTGTACGCGAGAAAAAATGTCAACTTTTCGAATAGATTTTTTATTATATATTAAACGTTTACATATATATATATATATATATATATATATATATATATATATAAATAAAACGTTTATATATATATATATATATTAAACGTTTATATATATATATATTAAACGTTTATATATATACATATATATATATATGTATGTATATGTCAATAATGATTTTTAATTAATCCCATCTATATAATTTCAAAACTAGATCAGGGAATTTTAATGTGAAGGAATAAATGTCGTAGTAACGTTGCAGCTAAATGTTGAGAACAATTATATGCGAAGGTGACGAACCGAATAAAATTACCTAAATTCTATTCTATTCAAATGGTTCGATGCGGAAAGACTGCTTAAAACATCACGTCATCCATGTCAGCGCTAGCGGTGACACTTCGTGAATATCATTGAAAGTATACCGTTAAACGCTCGACTTGCGCATCCACGAACAATATGCTTAATGGTTCGCCTCAGGTATCCGCAATTACAGGCAGCGTCATTTTTAATTTTCCATCGCGTTAGCAATTTATTACATCGCTCATTCTCAGTCCGAATGCAATTTAGTTATAACCATTCTCTTCGGGTTAGGTTAAAACCGTTGACCGTGTGACCAGTTTCCGTTTGTCTGAATTTGATCGAGTCCATTACTGCGACTATGTGCAATTATTGCAGTGTCGTCGGCAAAAAGACTCGTTGTTGTCTCAGGAGTTTGAGGAATATCCATAGTATGAAGTAGGAAGAGGATAGGACCAATCACCAGAAGTCAAACAGCTATTATTAATCGTCTTCACCTCCATCCGAACGGTGAAGCAGTTTTATTATTAGACGATTCTAATGACACCCGACGGCTGAAAAGAAAACATCAGCTGGATCTTATTAATATATAATTTTATTATTTTTTATAAAGTAATTTAACCGCCAGTGAAATCCTCCTATAATTATTTATGGTAAATGTAATTAGTTTTACGGTCCCAATAAAATCTTTATTTAAAAAAAAATAAATAAAATAAATAAAAACTAGTATCATCGACGGTTAATACTTAATACTACTACTATTATTTATAATAGGAATAATAATTAAATTCAATTTATTTCAGTACTACTCGTTATCACACAAACATTTTAAAAAAATAATAAAATAATCATAATTAATTAGTAATAATAATTTATCGTTATTTGTAGTAATAGTAGCGGGATTATTTAGTAAAAAATAAACGTATCTATTTAAACAAAGACACGCAAATAAAATATAAACTAAGAAAGACGAATACATGTTCGTTAACGCGGTCAAGGTTTGGTGAACAAACTAATAGATACGGGATGGCGAAATTGTTAAATAATATACCGGAAGTAATATTGAAAGAAGAAAAAAACCCTGGGAAACTAAAATATCAGCTAAATGAGCGGTTACAATATATAAGGACGTAATGTAAACAGAATAATAAGAAATAAAAAATTGTAACTGTATAAAGTGAAATAAATAACAATTTATAATGAATTCGAAGTGGTGCGACAAATGATATCAATAAATTTGATATAGTGTTTGCTGCTACTACTACTACTAATGAGGTAATCACAATATGGTAAATAGTTACTGTGAAAGTGTGGGTGAGTGTATTTGGGAATGCGTGAGTACTATAATGCGTATATGTGGTAGCGCGTATGTAAACTTTATAAATTAAAAATTAACGATATATGCATGTAATCATATTTTACATGTACATATTGTAAAACGATGTAGATCCGTCGACAAACGTAAGCTCGATGGATCATATATTACTTGAGTAAAGAACGAAGTGTATGTGTGTGATTGAGTTTACTTCTTGTATTATTATTTTATAATAAATATACGCTTTTGAAAAAATATGCAAAAATATTGTTAGATTTAAGAATAAACCATTTCACTATGCTCGGTGAACTAGTTAGAATTATATTAGATTTTTTAATGGTAATTTCATTAATTTCTACGATCACCTTTCAGAGAGTGCAATTTAGAACTACACCCGATTAATATTTATGGCACTCAATAATTAGAACCGCATAGTATACCTGGATCGTAAAGTAGTTATCACAGCGTGAGAAATCTTGGCAGAAGCTGTATATCCGAATATGTTAAAAGACTAGACAAAAAGAAGTAGGGGAACAGAGAGAGTATATATATATAGGTCGTGTACGGAGCCAATTGCGAATACAAATGGACCGGTTATCTATAAATGAACGAATTTCTACGAAAAGTGACCCCCGTTCGACGACAATAATGATGTTTATAACGAATTTCTAAGAAATGTTACTTGGTCCACAACCACATTCATATCCAGTCGATTATGTCCAGAACGTAAACGAGTGTTAGTGACAATAATTTTGCAATTTCGCGTAGAAGACATTTTGAAATACCAACGCGAAACAGGACAGCTAGCAAGATAATAACGTGGACGGAAAAATTGACTAACCATGAAGAGCAATTACAGCGTACAGAGGAGTGCGTAAGAGATACCAAATCTGAAGAAGCAAATGGCCGAACAAGTGAGTCGTAAAAATTAGCATCTCTGGCGAGAGCGTCGATAATATCATTACCACCGGAATGTCCGGGAATTCAGGAGTACAACGATACCGCGGAAATATATCAAAGTTAGTCAACCGCTAAGGGTGTATATCTAGAATTATATTTAAAGGAGTACTTTAACGACAGAAGAAAGTTTAAGGAATCTTATCCAATCGAATATCGATTGAACCGGAATTATGTCGGTTTAAGAACTAGAGGGGGGTTTATATAATTCATAAACCATCAGCAGTAAATTTTGAATCGTGCGAGGGGAATATGAAACATATTTAAAAATACTATAATGGGGTATAAAGAATTGTCCTGTAACGAAGCAACCGGGAATTTTGAAGCTATGTGAAAATCTCGGAACATGGTTGAACCACCTGTTAAGAATGATAGAGTCGAAATGAATACGGATGTATGGGGAGGAAATGAAGTTATACGTGTTAATAATCAAAATACTGATAGAATACGAGTTAGTAAAATACGGATAAAATTGGATGTAAACGTGTGGACAGTAATTTTTATGTGAAACGTTAGGATAGACTTCCGGGCCGTAGGGAAAGAGCAATGATGTAGGAATATAGGAAGTTGAAGTTAATCGCATTTATAATAATCGTAATTTATTATTTTATCTAAGTGTCAACTTTTCCTGAGATTAGTAAGGAAATTTTGTAAATACTTTAGAAGAATTTATAATTATCTCGTTTGTTTTATTTAGGTGAAAATAGCCGTCTATTACGAAAGTTTATGTTTGGATAGTCGGACGTTTGTTACCGATACGTTGGCTAGATCTTTCGATCCGAATATTATGTCCGTTCGGTTTATTCCATTTGGTAAGGCTTCGGTAAGTATCGAAAATTAAGGCGAATAATAATAATAATTATTATTATTTATTATAGAAATATATGATAATAATTCTGATAATTTAAAACATTTTATTTTTTAACGAGCTGTCTTCTTTTTTGCGCACGATTAAAAATAAATAAATAAATAAATAATAGAGATTTTCAAGAAAATCACGTAGCCTTTCATGAACTTTCAGGAAGAGCTTTTTAAACTTTACCCTAACTAGTTCAGTCGTGAATCCTATAGATTTCTAGTCTTCCGAATGTCGTTATTATAAAACTTGATCTAAACTGCCGAGTAAAGAATCGTTCGGTCCCGCTTAAGCGTACTATTTGTAGCGTACATATTTCCTAATTTAACAGCATTAATCGGTATTAATAGGTTCGAATTATTAATCGGTATAATTTTAATTTAGTCCAACGAGACGAAGTATTTCGTGATCAGGTACGTCAATTGCAACTCTTTCTTCGCGATCCACGAAACATACCTTACCAGTTGTATATTTAACAGTAGAAAACGCAGTTGACAAAGTGGTACGACTACCGTCGATAACATTGACAAGCCTTTCTTCGATTTGTCAAGCAGATGATACGAAATGCTTCGCTACTATACAGGGAATACGTCATTGAAAGCGTTTCAGAAACAATGAATCCGAATCATTTGTGAAAGCCGCAGTTAACATCTCAACCGAAATCATCACATCGCTAACTAATAACGTAGCGCAGAACTTTAAAAACCAAAATCGATCGAGCGAATGAGCAATATTGTCGGCGAAAAATGAAGATGCCGATAACCCGAACGTGACTGTCCAACATTTCATTCCGAAACAATTGTATAATCGATAGACATAGTTATCTAACATGAAATAATCAACTATCACGCAAAAATTTTTTGAGTTCGCTAGAATTACGTAAATTATTAACGAACAATTTGCAATTGAAAGTAAGGTCAATCGTCATCATGCTGCATAACATCAACTTCGACAATGCAATATTACGAAACTGGCTGCAAAAAAGCTTACGAACAACTTAAAAACAGATATAACATTTCGATTTCCAACGTACTTTCGATTTTAAACCGACCCTTCGTGTTTCTAGCTTTCGCGACGTCCGTCAACAAATTACAAGGCAAGTCTTCGGAATAACTTGAAGTTTTCGTATTTTACACACGGTGTATGTCGCGTGTTAACGTGTTAGAAAGCCATCATCTTAATTTTTTAAACCAAAAAAGATAACTTGCCAGAAAATTTACATTAAAGGTTAGCTACATTTATCTAACACGTAAATAAAACACACCGAATTCGTAGTTTCGTACGAAATTTGTACACGATACGGTCAATATTACCGATCTCAATAAACCGAAGTTTGATGGTTAAGAACACATATGAAGAGTATCAACTTTAGGCGGTAGTTCCTCAGAGCATCTAGTATATAATATATATATAACACGCTGGCTAATATGTGAACAATCTTTGTTAAACAACTCGATGATGTACATCTCCTACCATTGTACATGTATATTGATGTTATAATAATTTTCTAGCGATGTTGCCTTCATCGGAAGGTGACGTCGTACTATACTGTTTCAGATGGCAGACTTATAAGTCAAAGTATTTCGATATTAACATAATAATAAAATGTAAAAAAAAAAAAATTATTACAAAGGACGGGTTCTTCCAGAAGCGAAATGGTTAATAACAATTTCGCTATTGTCGTCGTGGCAAATCGAAAATTACTGACAATCCGCGTATAAAGAATAAAAATTAAATTTACGTTCAGTCTAGTTACATTCTATTAATTAAACACCGCTGTGGTGGAATTACCATTATATATATATATATATATATATATACATATATGTCATATAATTTTGAAAAACATGTCGTTCCATAATGAACGCTAAATGATACACATGTGATACGCTAGTAGATTCCGCTTATGTGAATAGGCGTGTTTTCACGAATACATACGCTTATAACAACAACGTAGTTAAAATTCAATTCTTTAAAGAGATCGGAATTTGAACTTATCTCGACACAACGTGGATTATTAGATTAATCGATTTATTATAGACAGTAGGATTCGATTTAGTTAAATTTCTTTTATTCCTTTATTATAAATTCAATCAACACTATCGATACTTTCATTAGGTTAAATTTACTTCGAACATAAACCTAACAATTTATAAACATATTTTATTAATAAAATAAAAAGTAATTAACTGAATAATTAAAATGTACAACTTTCTGTCGGCTAGAATTTTTCGCAATGATAGTGATTCCGAATCGTCTAAATTCAACCTTTAATCTAATTTAATATTTCTTCGAATTATACATTTTTAATTAAAAAAGAACTAACCATATTTTCAAATTCGAATTTTCGATTTCAAGTTTCTATTTGATGCGGAGTAATTTTTAGATATATAAAATAAAACTCTTGCGCGTAATAAAAATAATGCGCTTAAGATAAAATACGATATTTTCGTCACAAAAACATTCATACGCGCATACACACTTGCAAACCTCGACTCGTAACACGATATTTGCATATATATATATATATATATATATATATGTAAAACGCGAACGTGCATAGTATTATAAATGATACACATCGAAATACATATACATCGATCTACTAGATTATCGAACAAAAACGTCCGAAGGCTTATTTATATACCGGCAGTGCAAGTTTAATAAATTCCATCAAATAAAACCGAATACAACATACAACACAATAAGATTCATATTACGAGATAATACATTCTCATATAATAAATAAAACATGTACGTACGTTCTCACATAATAAATAAATTACAATCGCAATTGACATCAATAATAATAGTAACGTTAATAGGAATAATATTAATAACAATAATGATGATTTTAGTAGTAATCATAATAACAGTAAACATTGAAACCGAATAATATAAAACAACTATTAACAGTAAACATTGAAACCGAATAATATAAAACAACTATTGTAAATAAAAAAAAAAAATTAATATAACTAATCTGGAAAATTACCATTTTTAATCCAAGGAAAACAACTTGAATATTTATAGATACTTTATAATATCCAAAGGAAGCACTCTATTTGACAGAGTATTCGATAATGTCTTTGTCGGAAAAATGCAAATGTATAAATGAATTAATATTTAAAGTTGTCAACTCGATATCACTCATTAGATTGAAACGACCATTTATCGTGGAAATATTCATTAATATAATTCGAATTCATTCCCAGTAATAAATTCCGTTGTTGTTAATTGCAAGTTCCTTAATTTCGATACTTGCTCTTCCGACGACCCCGCTAATTATATTTAAATAATTTTTTTCCTTTATTTTTACATTTATTTAACAAATTTGTGTAATAATCGTTTGTTTCCCCAAAGGATTTAGCACTTTTTTAAAGAAATAAGAATAACAATAATAATAATAATAATAATGATAAAAATAATAATAAAGAACAATTGTACGGATAATAAATTAGTTAGTTAGGAAATCACCTAAGGTAAACCTTTAATCTTATCAGCGGTGAAAAGCAAACAATGAACATATATGTAGGACAGGGAGCTGCAGGGAGAAGCCATAGACAAATGATATTCCCAAAAAGGTCAAACTCCCGTTGTAAGCGGGATATCGCGATGTAGTTGTAATTAACAGCAGCCGAACGATGTGATTCGAAGAGAACTGTAAACAAGATGCGAGCGCAAGTATTAATAAGGTACAAGGTTAATTTTATTACTAACCTGTTTGTCTGCAAGGAATCTGTATTTAATTAATTTATTTGATTTATGGAACTCAAAATTCTCAGACATATATATATGTAATATATATATATATATATATTATATATATATATATATATATATATATATATATATATATATAATATACATACACGTTTAGTAAAGATTGCCCGGTCTTACATAAACCAGAAACTATAAGTTCAAGGACCATTAACTTATAACGTATTCAATTTACATTATCTTGTAACTCATAAGAAAAAGAAGGAGCACAAATGTTATTTAAAGAAAGAAAACGTAAGTATTCATATTTATACACTTTCGTGATATACGAAATGACGAAACCATACATATCTAGGATTTCTTATATACATATATATATATATATATATATATATATATATATATATATATATATATGTATGTATAATAAGTACTCAGCTGTTTAAATACTCAATTGTTGTATTTATTTATGAATAAATTTTATTTCGTTTTCTTGTGTGCTTCGTACAATTTATAAATTGGGCCTCAGTGTGTGAAATTTTAATACCGTGACATTTTAAAATTTTGCTTTCAACAAACATACATAGACACACACACACATATATATATATATAGTGAGGATCCTCGTACTTGCCTGACAAACTTCTACAGACTTCCTTCCTCCACGCTGAGGATTCTCATACATTTTATATGTTATTAATATTAGTAATATACTGTATTATTCTATTTCAGAGATAAAGAACAATACGGTGTTTATAAAGAAATAGTTTATTGTATAAATAAATTGAAATATTATCAATGAAATGTGCGTTAGCAATTTGAATTATGCAATAACATTAATATATATATTTCTATACTTTATCGGCGAATCATTTAAATACAATAACATAATATTCTATCTGAATAATATATATATTTATAAAACTAACCAGATTTATAATGTGACTCACCAACCATGTTTTCTTCCTTTTGGTTCTGATTCTAACAACCGTCTTGACAAAAAGGTAACTAATAACTGGACTGAAATGAAATGAAACTGTTTCGAACTAAACTGAACTAAAAAACAACACATTTTAAACCCTTTTCTTGAGCCTTGTTAAACAAAAATTCCTCGACTGACCCTTCGTTCGGTTCTTCCCGTCACTGGCTAAATTAATTTTACTATATGTATTTTTATTAACTCAAATTAACTGCTTTAATTACAAAAATTAGTCAAAATCACTAAACGTCAGTGTCACCTACGTCCCATCTGGACATATGGAGTTCAAGTGGGTGGGGGGCTTCTGCTTCCAACAGAGCTATCATCCAGCGACAGCAGAATAAAATTCTTCAGACGCTGACTAACGCACGATGGTTCCAGCGGAACAGTAATGTACATTATGATCTGAATATTCAACAAGTTGATGACATCATTCACAACTTTGCAGTTAGACACGAACAGAGAATGCATAGTCACACTAATAAACAAGTTACACGATTACTGGACACTGCAAATGATGTGAGACGCCTTAAGCGAACACATCCATTGGACCTAGTTTATAGTTAAATAATAATTATATTACTATTGAACCCCATATTCATAATTAATATTTAGTTAATACATGTTAAATTATCAAAGTTACTAATTATTTAACCTATAGGTTAAGATTGTAGTAGTGTAACTGCCTTCCGAAAATTTTAATTTAATTAAACAAATAATTGTATATATATTTTTTATTACATTGATTAAACTAAATATTAGTCCTCATTTCCCAATTTAATCAATTTCAATTATCATGACGTGAACATACGACGATCGTCGTAGTATATATATTTTATATTTTTTTTTACTTTAAATTACAATCTAAACGAGCATCGGGACTATATACAAAATTTGTATACGATAAATATTTATTTTATCCGGATATTATACAACAATAAAATTGATTTGATTTGATTTGATTAATGTGTAACTGTACAAGGGTGTGTCTTCCATGTTTACGTATTTATGTTTGTTGTATTAATTATTAGAAATATTTTACAAATAGATTGCAAAGTTCATAATTTGAGGTACTTTTAATTAGCTGAATCGATTATTTATACATGTATATATATATATATATATATATATATATATCGTAATCATCATCATTAAATACCGTCTCCGTATCGAAGGGAGACGACTACTTACTATACATATTTTGTTGTAGTGTAAGTAGCATACAAGGCAATTATAAACACACACACACCCTTGAGAATTGATTGTAATCGCTTTGTTGTCACGATACAAACCCCGCGTGCCGTTATAGTGCACTAAATGGTGTTGTGCGTGGTGGTTTGCCATTGTTTTCCACGCGATAATAATATTAGGATTATTTATTATCTGATGATAATTTTTGCGCCGTCGACCGTATTCGAACTTGTTATCTTCCGTATGAAAATCCGTGTTCTTAGCCACTCGGCTACTCCGATGACATAACACCAAGCTTTCCAAAACGGTCACCCATCCAAGTACTAATGTGGTTCGACGTTGTTTAACAACTTCGGTGATCTGACGAGAACCGGTGCATTCAACGTAGTATAATTTCATCGTCCAACAATATTTTCACTAGAACGGTACATTTAGGCTTGCCACAAGGGTCAGCTTTAAGTCCTGTTTTATTCAATATTTATATACTTAAACTTTTTCGCACATCTTTGCTTATTAATATCCTATCTTATGCGGACGACATTTGCTTTATGCAATTAATTCTAACCTATCTGAGGATGTTCAATCAGTAAATAGTACGTTAGTTTCACTTAACATACTACTAAACAATATGGGACTTTCTCTTTCTCCTCACAAATGTGTTTTCGTTATTTTTTCTTACAGGCGTATTAATTATTCCATAAATAGGTTGGTTATTGATGACTGTTATGTTCCATATTCTATGTTTTATAAATATTTAGGCTTTGTATTGGATCGTAGACTCAGTTGGTGTAAGCACATTGGAGTTATCTAAAGCTTTAAAACGTACAAACCTTTTAAAATCTCTTTCTCACACGACCTTCGGGGGTGATCCTCTTATTCTATTGCTTCTGTTTCATACGCAGTATAATGGATTACGGTAGTTTCTTGTCCGGAAATTCTCCGACCACTTACATTTCCACATTGAACAAAATTCAAAACATGTGTCTACGCTTATCCTTAAGAGCTCTTGTCTCTACTCCTATATCAGCTTTGGAAGTGGAGACTAAGGTTCCTCCTCTATATTTGCGTCGGACATATTTAGCTGACAGATTTTTGATAAACTCTTTCTCATCTTCCACTCCTTCATTATTCCTCTCATTCATGGATATTTTCCAAAAATGGAGATTCACTTTTAGTCGCCGTCCTATCCTTTGCCGCTCCGCGCATCATCTATCCAATTATAGTAATACAATAATACCCCCTCTCCGTATAGTTATTTTCTTTTTCCTTTTACTAATAACGATTTATCCTTACATATAGATTTAGATTATTTTAAAACTTTCAAATCTTCTGTTCCTCCTATTGCTAACGCCTTATTTACTTCTCATATCAATAACCACTTCTCTGAATTCACACATATCTACACGGACGGCTCTAAATCAATCGCACACGTTGGTACAGCCTTTGTTATTCTCTCCCGCCAAAATTGTTAAAAAGTTGTCTCTGTCGAAAATTTCTTCTATCTGTACTGCAGAGGCTATAGCTATTCTTCATTCTGTTCGTTTCATCCTTTCTAGTCAAATGTCTAAGAAAATTGTAAAGCTGTCCCTCTGCGTTAAAATTTTCTCACTACAACGCCTATTCCTCACCGATAATATTGAAAATTCGCAATCATGTCGCCCTTCTGCAGGATGTTGGTGTGTCCATTAGATTTGTATGGATTACCGGCCACTCTGGAATTAGCGGAAATCTTCTCGCTGACTACTATGCCCACTCTTCTTCCTTTCTTAGACTGTTCATTGCTTACTCACCGCACACTGATCTTCTCTCCATTGTTCAAACTGCCCACAAGGAATACTGGAAGGTGGTCTGGAGTAACCCCTATAATGTCACACATTATAAGTTGCTTCAAACTGATCTGCCATGCTTACCCTGGTTCTATAATATACAGATGCCAGTCAACCTAATTCGTCCATTCATAATCGCAATATGCAGATTACGGTTCGGAAAAAATCATCTCCCTTCTTCATTATTTCAAATGAATAGCTCCTGCTGCTCTCATCCTGATGATGCCATCCACATTGCCGACGCTAATCACATATTTTTCGGATGCTGCCACTATATTTCTTTCCGTAACACATTATACAACCAAATCATGTCCTTATCTGTTCCCCTCCCTATAAATATGTCTTTCTTACTCGCTACTCGTAATGTTTACGTTTATGTTTGTTTATAAAATTTCATTCGTGAATGTAACTTAGCGATATAACCTCTTTATATTGATTTAATCTCGTATATTACAATTTTAATCGGTAAACATACCCCAATGACGTACACACACACATATATATATATATACGTATTTTATATCACATAACCATAAAAATATATACCTTTCGCTATTCATAAACATGTTTTGTGTTGTATACACGTTCGAGGAAATAATTAAATAAATATATGTATGTGTGTGGCAACTAATATATATGTGACAATAATATAGAGTTGTTCATAGATTAGTCCAAATGGTGAAACATTCGAATGTCAACACGGTGATCTAGAATGCGCCAGAAATCGAATTCAGGCCTGCGCGTTAGAATGGACCCAATCAGATACAGAAAGAGTCGCTTACGTAATGTGCGCTTTAAATAATTTAACTATGGACGGTCAAAGATATGTAAGCTGAAATTTTCACAATTATCTTTATGATTAATTAGAAAAAAGCTTCGAATATTCGAAAATTCGTTACGTGTATTCCGCGTAATTTTTCAAACAAATTATATACACCCGTAATTGTTTTGTTTCACATTTAGACTTTATCTAAAATTGTAAACTTCTCGTATGTATTCGATTTCGAATTCATATATATATATATATATATATATATATATATTTTAATTTATATACATAAATATATCACGATAAGCCTTTGTCTATCGACTCCTGTATGAAGACTATCGTCAACGTCTTCCATACACTATTGTCCCGCGATTTCATCAACCAATTTTTCCCAGCAGGTAATTCAGTATTATTACTTTACATATGATACCGCGATAGTAGCTAGTGACGAAGTCACACAGCGGCTACATCTAAATTGCAACTCTAACTGGAAATCCTGGCTAAAACGTTGGCGTATTTTAATAAACGTTAACAAATGCTCACATACGCGCAAACTAAATAATAAAATAATTCCGCGCGGCAATAATAAAAAATTCAATATATAACTAAAAACTCAAAACCATTACATGTCACAGTTTAAGAGCAGTTATATTTGACCCTTCGACAGACATTCCGGTCTGATGTTTGAAAATAAGTTGCTAGTTTAGAAAAATTATTCTAAAGCTCGTTTAAGTACTTAAGTGCAAAGATTTCGAAACAAGACCATTCGACTTACAATTTAAACCAAAATCTACATCGAGACTTCCTCGGTTTGAAATTCGTACAAATACCTCCATTTTAAACTTACTCGATAACAACCTCGAAACACGCAGACTAAACAATGTTCAAAGCTTCTACACACCCTTCTATCGTCAATATTCTCTTTACATCCCATATTTGTGATAACTGGTCAGAATTTCTCGCTATATATACAGACGGTTCTAAATCAAAGAATCATACTGCTTCAGCCTGATCTTCCTTGTCTACCATGGTTCTATAATGTCGAAATACAAGTGAGTCTGCTCCGTGGTTTTATTGTCGCTTTATGTCGACTACGTTTTGGAAAGAATCGTCTACCGGCTACACTTTTTCAAATGCATCTTGTTGCTTCTCCGTTCTGTTCACATCCTTCAGATATCCACTCTATCGCAGACGCAAATCACATTTTCCTGGAGTGCTCATATTACCGCTCCACTCGTGACTCCTTCTATAATCACCTCATATCTCTAAATGTTCCTTTTCCTGTCAATATTCCTTTCTTACTCTCCACACGTAACATGCACATATATATATATATATATGTTTATATAGGTTTATTGTTAACTGTAACATACCCATATAGTTAAAATTAAGATAATTCTTTTTTATTTATGGAAGCCAAATTAAAAAAACATATATATATATATATATATAGTGTGCCTAGATTTTAAATCTAATTGCTTCGTCTACAGAACGCTGGCGCTTCTTCGCATTCCGGGACCAATTGATGGATGGGGTCCTAAGGGTAATCGTAGTTTTATATAGTATATAAGAAAATACGTATATTTAGCAGCTATATTTTTGTAGGATAAGAAAAAATAAACGCAATAAAAACATTGTGTAAAAATTGAAAATAACGTATTAATTGATATTTAGTGCGCTGAATCTAACCGAATATCATGGAGCGATATATTAATGTGCACGTCCAATCCGTCGGGAAAACAATTGATGGTAATGCACGGTTTGGATACAAACGCGCACACCGGAACCGATGGACCGGAATTTGTTCCGACTATCGTCATTAACGAGGTGAGTTCTTACTTTATTTAAATCGATTAAAGGTCGTGTGAAACGCCGACCAATTCGACTATATAAATTTGATCGACGGGATGCATTGACGTAATTTTTATTTCGAGCAGGACAGAGAACAAAAACAATTCCTCATATACATAAGAGAAAGTTAAAAGACTTCACGCAGAATACATCAACATGCGGATATATGTGGATATTTCAACGTGCGGTCTTAATCAAATACACGGATATTTCGTTTAAAACGTTACGTCGTATAATAAAAGCAGATAATATTTCATTCATTCCGTTATCTCGTTTGAAAATCGAACCGTCTAGTTTTTGCTGCCAATTTCCGCCACCTATTTCTATCTCTGTTAGCTGGCGAATTGATAACCGGGTCATTTCTTGCATATAATCGACAAAACTAGTCGACGAGCGACTTTTGTTTCTGTTCCCCTATAGTAATTTACCATATTTTCCAATCCACATCTGGTCGCATAATATGTCCGAAAAACTTAATTTTTTTTTTTTAATTATCTGGACAGATATCTTTCTATTCTATACCGAATTGATTCATTATTGACGGGTTAGTCCGGAGTTTTTTTCCACGAAACCCTAACGCTTGTAGGAGCACATTTCCAAAGTTTCTAGCTTTTTATCGTCCACTTAGTATCCTATTGAAAATATCGACAATTCCATTAATCGTTTTCTGGTTGTTATTTTAATAGAATGATCCTCCCATATCTTCGTTAGTCTTGCTGAATTTCGACATCCCAATTCGTCGTGTACATCATTTTCTTCGCTCTCGGATATATTGTTAGCGATTTTCTTCCAATATCAAGTTTCCTCGCCTTGTCAATTTCCAGCGATTAATTGTGACCTTCTGACTAAAATATTCTTACTGTTTTAGAAGTTCCGCCAATTCTAAGTCGTTCGTCGCCAATATTATCGTGCCATCTACACATGGTAAAAGTGTATATTTTCTGTCCAACAACAGCGTTATTCCACCAGGTCTGTTTTTAATTCACTCACTATATATATATATATATATGTGTGTACATAACATAGGTGCGTTGTTATTTGAAAAGTTTTGGAATGTTGTCTTTCTTTTTTCGATACGTATCCCATTTCATTTATAGAAATATTTAATTAAATAATCGAAAAACGCTAACAGTTCAATATAGGGGCCATATTGTGCTTCGTAGATTATTCAACAACTTTTGACACGGTCGAATGGAATACAATGTGATATATATATATATATATATATAGATTTTACTACATGATATAATCGCTGAATATATCGCGTAATAAATCGGTGGAACATTTTTCGTGACGGATGAGCAAATTTCTAGAATAACTCCCAACCGTAAAAATTCGATATAAAGAGGCGAACCGAAATTATTGACGATAACGATTTGTATCTGCCGGCGCATCCTCTAGTCATAATTAACCTTTTGTAATGTAATGATTTTCTTTTCTTTATGAAAAATCACAAAACGTTTCGGCTGTTAGTGTTGATGAGATTTTAATAATTTTGTAATAATAATGATAACCATAGTATTTCGAAAAATGTTGTATCTGTTCTAAATAACTTTAATAAAACCGTTCAACATTAGAAATAGGAGAAAAAACAATCAGTTTTCTAGATTTAAAAATTAACATGATTAACCGAAAAATTGATATAAAGATTATTACTATATATATTATAGGAAAACCTTAGACAAACAGACGTATCCTATCCGAAATGCATAAATTAGCCACTTCAAGAAGTCTCATCGATAGAAGGAAAACAATTCTGATAGACAATGAGAAAATAAATAGAGAAGAAAACCTAATAAAACAAATAGCAATCAATAATAAATCCTACTAATTAAAAAAGTTTTATATGGAAAATGGTGTGCCACAAGGATGCGTCCTTAGTGTAAAACACTCTTCCTGTTAGTCATTAATGACATATATTGCAGGCAATCCGACCACCGGTACAATTCAGCCTTTTTTCAGATGATTTGACGATAATCTTCACCAACCAGAAGAACTGAAAAATCATACAAAACGGTGTATCAATGAAATAGTCGAATTGTTTCAGCAGAAAAAACAACTTGCGTTGACTTCCACCGAAACACCGAGTCGAGTCAACGCCCAAGAATCTTCATGAATGGCCTAGAACTTTGATTCCAGAATACAGTGCGCTATCTTGGAGTAACTTTTGACAGCAAACTGGTACGGAGCATACACATCAAAAACCTCAAGAAGTCAGCTATAAAAGCTTTAAACACATTGAAGATAATTAATAATAAACGTAACGATTGCTGGGGTCCTTGGATACCATTCAACATTCAGCCATCCGAATAGCCACTACGGCTTTTCATACTAGCCCTACAGTCAGTCTTAACAGTGACGTGAGATTAATTCCTTTCAGGTTACCCGAAAGCAAATCTTGACAGGTAACTTCCTCACCTCCACACTAAAACTCCCATTCAATGATTTTTTGCATAATATATTCCAAGCCACAATCGAAAATCCACAAATATCCCTAATTACGGAATCAGCATCAAAAATACGTTCTTATCATCATTTCCTCAATTTAACAAATTTATTCTTAATCCCCCACTTCTTCCAATATATACCAACCCCTCACCCTGGCTTTTACAACCACTCCATATTAACCTGAAACTAACCCATCTTTCCAAATATTCATGCCCATGTACTCCAAAGCTATCTTGCTCTTGAAATTTCTAAATATAAGGACGCTGTTTGCTGTTTTACCGATGGCTCTAAATCTGGTGGACGTGTGGGGTCTGCCTTCTCGGTGCCCCCTTTCACTATATTCTCAGCGGAATCTTTTGCTATTTTCAAGTGTCTAGACTTCTTGTCCACGGTGCAATCTTCTTCTAAATTCCTTATCCTTTCTGATTTGCTCTATGTTTTAAAGTCTCCCCACAACCTTTATACGGGCAATGCTCTTTTACAACGCATACTGCTTGTCCGTGACCTCCTTATCTCATGTTTCCATAGTTTTCATTTGGATTCCTAGCCACATCGGTTTTCCTGGAAATGAAGCTATTGACCGAGCTTCCAGAGAGGCGTCCTTGATTCCACACATTTCCGCTCGCCTCTTTTTCTATAGCTACGTAAAAGTTTTTCTGAAATTTCTCATAACCAAATCCTGGTGCCGGAAGTCTAATCAACAAAACCATCTCCTTTCAATCAAACCTAATCCACTATCTCGGCTGCCATTTCCTTTCAGAACAAGAAAGAAAAATGTTATCCTTACCAGACTTCGAAAAATCTTACCCATTCTTATCTTCTTCAAGGAACAAACCTTCCACTTTGTCCCTTTTGCCAAATGTCACAACTGCTTATACCACACATACTAACATCCAGTCATGCTCTCACAAAATTTAGAATCCAGCACAACCTTCCTCCTTCCTTACCTCAACTGTTATCTGAATCTGCCGACCACATTCATAATGTTTTTCTGTTCCTGGATTCATTGAACCTTTTAAATCAGATCTGGGACCACAGTAGGTCAATGGGTGCATATGGCCCGCTAGTGCAGTCGGCGGCCGTATTATAAAATAATAATAATAATAAAAAAATGGATTAAATCTAAAAAAAAAATATGGAATAAATCTAAAAAAAAAAAAAAACAAAGAAAAAAATATACGGAATAAATCTTACAATACCGGAAAAGAAAAAAATAATTATGTAGGTTCAGTTATATATATAAAATATTAAACATATTTAACGGAAATAAGAAGAGTTGATTTAACAAATAATAACGCATTATTAAAATCAATTAGTAATAACGAAATAGATGGTAAAAATATATTTCAAAAATTCAGAAATATATAAATTGTAATCAATATGAAAAATGATACCAATTAGAAACAGTTAGATAATTCGCGATAAGTTTTAAAGAACATTTAAATATTAGTATATAAACAATGATGAAAATCATTATTCGGAAAATAAAGAATTAAACAAATAAACGAAATTTTGAAATTTATTATATAGAAAAACATTATTAAAAATAAAAAAAATGGAAAACTACTGGAAAAAATGGCTTAACGGTCGTCGGAAAAAAGCTTTGTGATTTTTCATTTTAAAAAAAAATGTTAGATTTTAACTAGTTTTTCACTGTTTATATTCCGATTAGTTTTATATAATTTATTTCGACATCAATCGAAATGTGCTGCGCGAAAAAATTTCTGTTTTTATTTTAAATGAACAATTTTAAACGTTTGTTAATTGTAGCAATTTAACGAAGATAATCAGAAAAAAGCTTTAGGTGGTTTGGCCACATTCAGACAGATGATCGTCGATCATTACGAATCGCGATAATTTCGACGTTTAATATTTTATACCGCGATTGTAATTATTAAATATATATCGTTAAAAGTGTTTTCTTTAAATACGTTTATTATATAAGTGTTTTATTACTAAAACAATCGGAAATAAATAAAATATTCGAAATAATCGTTTCATTTTTATTATTTCTAAGATTTATTTAAACATGAGTCAGTCACGAGGTCCCCCTATTTACGGTACGTAAAATTTTAACATTAACAAAGTGTTTTTTTTTTTCTATTTTCCGGTTGAAGTGAAATGTTTCAAATTTTAAAATATTTTGTACAAATACATAGAAAATCAACTACAGTCTAACAAGCGGTATTGTATAATAAATAAATGCCTGTATAAAATTCATAATTTTGCGTCAACATTTTACAACGTACCACTAATGCGACCGTACGTCCCGTTTTGAACGAGACTGTCCCTTTTTACGGTACTCCGCCAGCCGCCGGTATTCACGATAAAAACTTCGGAACGCATAATTGTCCGGTTTTTACTTCCAAAAACAGACGACGTTTAATTTGGCTGAAGTAAAAATTATACAAAAAGCCAATACAGCGCCTAAGTCGCAAATGAAATTAATCAACTGAAATTAGACTGGGAAACAGACTAATCAATTCCTACCACGCAGATATAACCCTACCCTTAGACGCAAATGATCTTAGTAATCGAGCGTCTGTAGATAAAAGAAAACATGAAAAAATAAATTCCTAACATATTCGTAAGTTATTGAAAAATTTCGAAAATACCTTCGATATCGACAAAGAAGTTGTGGAAACTACATCTAAAGAATTTTACAAATTGAACCACCGAGTTAACTGAAGACTTGGAAATATTTTATCGGGCAAATTTATAAACAGTACTTTAGTGGGGAAATGTCAAAAGGTCTTATCCATTGAAAAATGAAACGTTAATTTCGAAGACACAGAAATATTCGATGAATTTCTGACTACATTACATTACACATCTGAAAAAGTGACCGATTGGAATAGACTAAATGTTTCAACAGAAAATCGTCGAGTAGAAGTATTTAAACATGTTCACCACTAATAATCTTAAACGTACAAACTTTTGCACTTTAACAGAATATATTTTACGCCTGCCTGGAATAAATGAGCCGGTAGTCTCTTTAATGCAAAAATTATGGACATCAGAAAAAACTCTACTTCAAGTGTTCTCGAACCTTATTATACTCAGTATTTACGAAAGATATTCCAGAAAATACATTTATAGCAACCTTCGCTGATGATACGGTAATACTAGCTTCACACGAGTGTCCTAGTGCGTCCACGCAACATCTTCAGGTTGCGTCAGACTAGATCGCTGAATGGTTCAGCATTTGGAAAATAGAAATTAACCAAGCTAAATGTAAACATTTATTATTTACCAAAAGAAAAATTGAACGCAAAAAATATCGAGTTTCGTTAAGTGGAACAACATACCTCAAGACTCTTCTGTTAGATACCTAGGAATCCATCTTGATCAGTCTTTAACATGGTCGTCACATATAACGGCAAAAAGGACTGAATTAAATATCGAAACAGCAAAATTAAAGCGGTTATTAGAACCTAGATCGCAACTAGATATTAAAAATAAACTTTTATCGTACAATGCGATACTTAAACTAATCTGGCTATATGGCTGCGAACTATGGGGATGTTCCTTTAAGAGAAACATTCAAAAAATACAGCGGTACCGGAATAAGATACTACGAAGGATAGCTGGCGCTCCATGGTATGTTACTAACTACACATTGCATAAAGATCTTCACATTATGCGGAACAAGTAATCCAACGAGCTGCTCGCGATTACCTGGCGAGTTTGGAAACTCACGAAAATCCGTTGGCAATAAGTTTGAAGTTCAATCGGCGATTAGAAGGCTAGAAAACGTATTACCGACTTCAGATAATGCTTTCGGGCTATCATCATTCATAACTTGGGAGTTCTGTCGCTGGACCGACTCCTTCTAAAAAAGTGTTTACTTTTTCACATTCATTAATGTGCATTTACAAATGAAGATAAATTTTGAATGTAAAAACCAAAACAACAGCCTTTCATTTTACGCGTATATTGAAAAATGAACAATCATCTTTAGAAATTTTAACGCAAAAAAAATAATTGAATTGAAGCACGATTAATATATATATATATATATATATATATATATATATATATACAAAAATATATATGTATCTAAACTGTAAGTAAATAATTGATATAGCGTCATAAATTACTCAATCTCACTACGACCTATACTTTTACGTTAAATTATTAAGCATACACTCGAATAGACGACGCGTGCTTAGATTCTAATCGCAATTATTTATTCCAAGTCAATCTTTAATGAAACGTTTTATTACTTATATCCTAAATAATACCGTACATTGTATTCACGGTAATTAGTTATTTAATCATTTTCAGTAACCTCGTTATATTTGATCAATACTTATATATTATACATACATATATATATCACCAATATCATAATTCAGCATCGTGTTTTACGTGTAGTCGTCATGAAATTGAAATTCTGCTATATCTGTCCACCGGATCGAATGTTTTAAACTTAATTTAGAGAGTGTTGTTCGCCTTTTCTTCACTGACCACGCGGTTTACCTTGGACGACTAATTTGTGGTAATGTTGTTGGAACGTATAATGTGACATAAGACTTTAGTGTCTATTCATACACATTATTTTGCCGTTAATGAAATTTGTAACATTCTTTTCCAGTGCTACAACTTGGAAGGCTTGTAGTGAATGCTGGTACCGAATAATCCAGGTTTCTTAGCAGTTTCCGTAATGCCCCCACGTATATATTATTATATATATATGGATTCATATATGAATAAAACAAAATATAAACACAGTTTAATTACTATAATAGGTTTTTTTATTTGCACGGAGCTTTTCAACAATTACTTCATTATCAAACAAACACAAAAAAAGTAACTTTTTTTATGTACACTTAATAATGACGTAATTGTCCAAAAGGTTTGCGCAAAAAAGATTTATACCAATGAAACTGTGTTTTTATTTTGTTTTATTTATAATTCATAAAATCACTATTCTCGGATATATCAACATACATTCATATATATATATATATATATATATATATATATATATATATATATATATATATATATGTATGTATATACTTATCTTTAGATATATAAAAACATAATACTTCTTAAATTAGTTGACTTATTCCGTTAACAGATATTTTGAAAATAAATAGTTAAAAGAAAAAAAGATAAGATAATTCAATTTTCGACCAAAAAAAAATTAATGCGACGTAATCCAGTGACTGTTCGCATCTACTGATCATACATCTAATAACAATTAGATACTAATCGATTGACAATACAGTATACGTATATAATTTTACACGGACGCAATCACGTAATAAATAAAACCACAGTCAAAAAATATTACTTAATAAATTTATTAAATAAAAAAATGTTTGGAATTTGTTTATTACTATAAAATATACGAATATAGCTCATTTATCGCGGATTAACGAACGTATTTTATTCTTACGACGAAGGTAAAATAATAACTACGAAATATGAATATATAAATATTTCTAATTTGGAAAAATTTTAATTACACGATTTTCTGTTTTTTTTTTTAAATATTATATATTTATTTAGTTATTTAGACTTTACGTTAAATTAAACTTTTCGTTTTAAAGTTCGCTTCTAAGCGTACATTAACTTTAATCGCCGAGATATTTACAGCTCTTTATTATTATAGTAACCGATTATTCTGTCGAGAAACCCGTATAATCAGAAAACTGTACATTCCGAGTTACCGATATAATAGATAACGTCCGGTACTCGCATACTGCTGCAGTCGAATACTATTCTCGTCTGATATAATAGGCTGCCATGTTGAAAATGTAGATGCAATATTAAACGACCGCCTGTAATTAGAAAACGAGAGGTCAGAAATCAGAACCGAGATTAAAATTTAGAACGGACCACCGCGAATGTCTGAAAAGGATCTGCATCAGCTTCTAAATCCCGAAAACCGCGTTAAACATCGGATAAATTATTATCGGAGAACTTGAGAGATTTATAATGAAAAGTATGAAGAGGATCTAGAAGGCAATCTAACAGAATAAATTTCAAAATCCGTAGATAACTGAAGACGCTTAAAATATGATGATTAAAATCGGTTAAAAAAATATGCGGATATTTTTGAATTCGAGAATAGGACGACTTCAGCAGTGTCCATGATTCGGTTCATTCAACATATAACGGGTGACTATAATTTACACGTGTTTAACACGTTTGAGAAGAATTAAAAAACGACGTGTTGCCTTTAAAAAATCGAAACGAGAATTATAATACTAATTAATTATTAGTATTTATCGTATTTCCCATAGAACCGGCGATTTACTCAGAAAAAGATGACCAAATATTTTATAGATATCTGTTTTATTAGTATATAAATCGATTAGCGATCCAAATTTAAATTCATTTTTAGATTGTTGTAATCTAATTTTTGTTTTTTTGTTTTTTATTTTCTAATTTTTAAAACTATTATTTTAAGATTTTTGCACCTTTTTTCGTTACATTGCGTTATAGAATCATAAATTTTAAAAATAAGCGACTATGTATACATATATATTATAACATACGGAATTATACATTAGTGAAAACCTGTAGATAAAGATTCGAACGAACAAATTCATATAAAATACATCAAACGAAGGTGACGAATTTAAATGCGCGCAATTAACGTTAGAAAATATTAACGACCGAACACAGACACTAACAGAATTGAAACCAGTATTATAATACTAAATTGCATATTATTATTTAGCGCATTTCTGATATACTCAAGATAAGAAGGACTAATTATCCTTATAAATATCATCGTATATGTAAATCGAATAGAGATTTTATTTAATTCGATTTATTTACTTTTGGTAATTTATCCTAATTTGCGACATTCTTTCATTTATTTTTTTATAAACATATTTTTCACGTTTTGTTTTTTTTATAAATTTTTCGTTACATTGCGCAATGTTGTATTTGTTGTATTATACTTGTCGTGGGTTGTAGCGTATGTCAGAAATTTATAAAACATTTAGGTATATATATTTACACATACATATGAATATATATTTATATACGGGCACCCACACATTATATAAAATATATATATTATTTATATATTTTATATATATAAATATTATACATTCGTATATTATTAATATAAGTATATATATATAATTTCTAAGATAGATAGATAGATAAATATATTGATATATATATATAGGAGGGAGTGAGAAGGAGGGGACGAGAGGGATAGAAAAATAGATAGTTACGGGTTTAAATATAGATGTAGATATGGACGTTCTTTCGTTTATTTTAAGTATTTTTTTCAAATTTTATTTTTTATTATTTTTTTCGTTACATTCTGCAATTTTGTATATTTTATACTGTAATTGGCCAGAAATTGATAAAATATTAGTATATATATTTGATATTTTATATATATATATATATAATATATATATATATATATATATATATATATATATATATATATATAGATATATATATATATATATATATATATATATATATATATATATATAGAGAGAGAGAGAGAGAGAGAGAAGATAAAAATAGATATAGGTATAAATATAGATATAGAAAGATAGAATAATAGATATAAAATTACTCTAGTACAGGTAAATTTTATAAATATTAAATTTTCATCCATAAATATTCGAATCTAATTAGTCTGCTATACTAGTTTCGAAAACGAACGACATGCATTATAAGAAGATAGTAAATAATTTTACTAACTGGTTAGGTGATCAGTTGAAGATCTTCTTCTTCGCGAATACGAACTATTCGTCGTTCTCTGCTGGTTTTCACGTATATTTCGCCGTCGTCTACCCACACGTGGCGAAAATGTTTTTCTTTTTGCAGAACTTTCACCATTCCGAGCAGACGATGTCGTCTAGACGTTAGACATTCGTTCACGTGTATCGTACGCGCTTCTTCGAATCCGATATCGGTAGTCGATAGGGATTTTTTCAATCGTTTACGAGCATCCGTCATTAAACGTCTATCCGGTACGCTATAGAAGACCACTTCTATCGGTCTTTTACTACCGTCGCCCCTCGGTTTACCGTATCTTTGAGCGCTGCATATTTTATTGGTTAAATTCACGCCTAATTTAGCGCCGATTTTCAAAACTAACATGATCAAATTCTCGTCCCATTTAAACGGAATGCCGCGTACGATTGCGCAACGTAATTTAGTTTTTTGCTCGTGCGAATCGATCCACAGAATTTTCTCTTTTTCCGTAAAATGAGACGGTGGCGACGATATGGCCGTTTTCGGTTCGTGTCGATTTTCCCAAATACGCATGTTAACTATACCGGGACAAATTTCGTCGGACGTAGTTTTTTTGTAGACTCCGGCTACTAGAATCGGCTCGCTGTAAAATGACGGCTGACGATGGTCCGATTGTTGTCGGTCCGGTGAAAAAGTTTGCATCGTTGTCGATAATCGAGATGGCGAGTCGGAATACGAACGTTGCGAATAGAGTGCGAATTGATTTTGTTGTTGATGTTGCGCCTGATAGAACTGATACGGTTGTTGTTCTCCATCAGTTTGTTGATATACGTGACTCGTTCGTTGAACCGACTCATTCGATTGTTGCCCTTGACGATGCGAATATAGTTGCGATTGCGACCCTTGAGACGGAAACAGCGGAAAAGCGCCGAAAGAAGAAGAAGAAACTTGATTTTGTTGCAAATATGTTTGAAGTTTGACCGGTTCCAAAGGCTGCCAAAAAGCGTCATTCGATCCGTGAAAAATCGATTGATAGTTTCGGCGTTCGCGTTGATTCGACCCATATGCATCTTGCGGTAAATGTTGAAACTTATCCATTTCAGACAGTTGTCGCCACATATAAATTTGTGTACCGTTCGGTTCTCCTTGTTCATGTTGTTGTTGTTGTTGCTGCCCATGTTGTTGTTCTTGTTCATGCTGGTGTTCTTGTTCATGTTGTTGTTCTTGTTCATGTTGTTGTTCTTGTTCATGTTGTTGTTCTTGTTCATGTTGTTGTTCTTGTGCATGTTGTTGTTCTTGTTGACAATTTTCACGATATCCTTGCAAATCTCCCTCCGGTTGCGGCTGTTCCGGTTGCTGGAAATTTTCCAGCACTGGCGAAGCGACATTTTCCTGTTGTTCGTTCCGCGTTTCTGCTTGTTGCGACGGATTACTCGGTCGCTGGAATTCCTGCGCGGACTGTTGCGGAACTTGCTCGCAATATCGGAAGATAATATTGTTATTTTCCGTCGGCTTTTGATATAAATTCTGCCCCGGTTGCCATTGCGACGTCGTTAACGATGAAGCTTCCGACGAAAACTCGTAATCGACCGTATGTGTGCCGGATCTCGTAGGAAATATATTCAAAGGACGGCGCCTATTGTTGTTAACCGCCGGCGGATGTATAGTTACCACCGTCGGTTCGGAAGCTGAATCCGGCCCGGAATATTTACACCAATAGAAGCTTTCTTCTTCGGCCGGATTTTGAACGTATTTCGCGTATAACTCTAACGTACTTTTACCGCCGCTTAAACAACAACCGGTCCGACAACATTTACATATCCAGCGGCTGTAATCGCAAGTGTCGCTCGAAGATGACCTATATAATTTTCTGCAAGCTTTACATCGAATAAAATCCGTTACTCGTGTACATCGTCCGTTTTTATTTTCGCGTTTACCACGATTACCGTCGTTTACGGATGACGACATGATTTATTTTATCCGAAGAAATAAAATATTTTTGCCAAAACTTTCGAAAAATTAACCTCACATTCGGTCGGAAACCTAACTCGGGAAATGAAACACTATTTCGATAAAATCGCTCGATAACCGCCGAAGCTTTTCAAAACCGTCATCTCGACGCATGCGCTTGCGACATGTCACGTGATGAACGAGGTTACAATTTATTACTGCCCCCTTTAGAAGACGTTAATTTACCGACTCGCAACATTTTTCACCCCTTATGAACTCCGTCCCGTCATTTTAATCTGAATTTTTTTTTTGTTAACGTCATCTAACGAAATTACTATTACAACGTATCGTTCGATTGTAAATCGACTTGTATTAGTAACGGTTAAACGAATTAAACAAAAAAATATTTTAATTAAAAAATTTAAATATAAAAATATTTATTGTCAATAATGAAAATACTCTTTATACGGTATCGCAATTAAATTTCCCCGAGTCCGTTGGTTCACAGTGTTTATAAAAAAATAATTACGATACGAGAAGTTATTTTTATTTTATTTATTTCTAATACCTACTACCCAGGAAGTACTATACCTTTTAATACAAAAAAAAACTATTTACAAACCTGCGTCCATTGAATAAAACACCCTTCTATTATGTGCATACTTCAATGATGATAACACAAAGCCTATGTTGTCTAGTACATATTTCGTTAATATATATATATATATATATATATATATATATATATATATATATATGTATGTATAATTTACAAGAGGAGTGTATGTGTCTAATCGATTTAAAGCAGGAAATAATTAACCAAATAATTAAAAAAAGACAAGCTAAAAATGTATATAAGGATTTTTTTTTAAGTAATCTGCTAAAGTTAGCATTAAACATCGTGTATATATTTATTAATTTAGTAGCAAGGTATCCCCAATGAGACTCTAATTGTGTTACATTATGTGTAATAGTATTTTCCTTTTTCAATCTAAGTGTTTGTTGTTGGTTATCATTAATTAAGCCCGATTACCAGCGGATTCGGTTAGACGCTGTGTACATGTTTCACTGTATATTCTTATTAAATTTTTCGCAGTTTCTATTTTTAAGTCTCTATATAGGTCATAATTTCTAATATACCAAGGTGCGTTGATCATGATACGTATCGATTTTGATTGGAACCTTTCAATTTTAGAAATATCTGAATTGGATGCCGTACCCCATAATTGAATACCATATACTGGCTTAAAGATAGGTTTGTACAATAGGACTTTATTTTGTATAGATAATGGCGATAAAGATGAACATAAAAGACTGAATATACTAAAAAGTACTTTAAAGTCAAAACTGGGAGGCACAGAGGAAACGCATGCCCGGATAAAAATGTAACGAAACGTGTAAAGGGGGAAAAAGCAAGAATTGTAAAATTCGGAAAAAAACAACAAAATCCGCGACAACGAGGAAGAACAAGGAAATATATGACGTGAATATATTGCGGATTTATACAATGGTGTGAAAGAAGGTCATTGCAAATAAGCGATACAACAGAATGGGGAACGTCAATGATAGAATAACGATACCAGCAGGAATTTTAATAAATATCGTGCCAACATATAAACGAAGGATACCTAAATCGAATACATATAGAGAAAAAATTCCTAAAGATTTTAAGAAGACCACGCTCGTTCCAATTCCTAATAAAGATACATCGCGAACATGCAACGAAAATCGCATAATTGCCTCACGAGTCACATCCTTAAAATATTACGTTCAATTGCTAATATGAAAAGCCAACTGGACGCGCAGCTGAGCCAAACGCGACGTGCGTTCTTAAAGCACTAGAGATTGCGATATCGAAAATTATAACGCAGCCAACAATTAATAGAAACCAAGAAGTAATTGCATAGATTACGAAAAAATCTGTGAAAACATACAGAGCTAATAAGCATACTTCAAACAACATAACATACAATATATACAAATAATTAAAAATATATAACGGAATCAGATAGCGAACGTGAAGATAAGACGTGACAAATTTCAAAGGGTGTAAAACAAGGTTGTCAATCATCACCAAACCTGTTCAACGTATGTTAACAGAATATCATAAAAAGCAAGCCCAAATATACTCACCAGTCTACTATAACAAATAGACAAGGACTATGTGAATATTCGATTTCGTTGTAATCCATGTCAATTTATCAAATATTGCTAAATTTATACTGTAAAATCGAAGAAATGTTGTATATCTCTAATTATAATAATAATAATAACAACATGAATTATTATTATTATTATAGTTCAGATGGGAAGAGACTTTTGAAGCGGAGATTATAGGTTTATACACACCGGCGCGAAAAAATGATTAGGAGAAGTTGTATTTCTTCTGTCCAGAGAAATATGAGACAATGTAGACAGTATCTGGGCATACAGCGATAGGATAATCATGATTCGAATAAGAAGTGAACAAAAATATCTGGTACTTATTCAAGTTTATATGCGAACAACTAACAAATAGAAGAACTGTATGAACAAATAGACAAAGTTCAATTACAGGTAAAAGACAGGGAAAACCTGATAATGTTAGAGGACTGAAACGCTGTAATTGGAGAACAACATGCGGACAATATAACAGGAAGATTTGGCCTGGGTAAAAGAAATGACAGAGGCGAAAGGCTAATTGGATTCTGCAGTAGCCATGACTTGACAATCGCAAATACAATATTTGAACAGCCAAAGAGAAGAAGATATACATGGAGCTTGCCGGGGGATGAAGCAAGATATCAATTAGACTATATATTAGTTCGTAAAAGATATAGGAACCCGGTCAAGGTTTGCAAAAGCGTCGCGAGAGCAGATATTGACTCGGACCATATTCCAATTATAATGACCAGTAAACTTAAACTAAAACTGAAATTTATCTAAAATGAAAGAGCATAAATCAGCTCTTTTGAACAAGAAACAGAGGAAAGACTTAACCCACAGTACACGATGGAGAAGGATAACAATGAAAAATGGGAATATTTAAAAAAAAGAATTAAAATAAATGGCATTAAAACACTTCGGAATACAAGAATAATTTACAAACCACGGATAAATAATACAACTAATGGAACAGAGAAGGAAAGTCCAAATAGATAGGCAAATAAATAATATAGAAAGCTAAGAAATCTAATAAATAGAAAGCAATCAAAGCTAAAGAATAATAGATAATAGAGAAATACAAGGATACTGACCATAATATAAAAACCGGAAACATGGAAAAAGCATACAAGGAAATAAAATTGCAATTCAAGCCGAGACGTAAGAATTTATGTACTCTTAAAAGTAACAATAGAGACATAATAATAGAAGAAGAAAAAAATACAAATCGATGGAAAGAGTACATTGACAATCTATATGGAGATAAAGAAAAAAACTGGGCAAGAGTAGTCGAAGATGAGTCTACCGTGTCAGAAGACGCAATTGGACGAGGTATTTTGAAAAGAGAATTTTAGTTTGCACTAAACAGCCCTAAAACGCGAAAAGCTAAAGGAGTGGCTGGCATAGTGAGCTCATTAAAGGTTCTAGGAGATAGAGCAAAAACACACTGTATCAGATGATAAACGATATTTATGAATCGGGGATAATCCCTGAGGATTTTCAAATGAATCAGCTGGTTGCCATACCAAAAAATAATAATGCCCAAATATGTGAGCAATATCGGACTCTTAGCCTTTTATCTCATACGCGAAAAAAATTCTAACCAAGATAATATATGAACGAATACACTGAAAAATAGAAGAAAGCAGTAGACCAATTTGGATTTAGAAGAAATAGGGGGATAAGAGAAGATATTTTGTCACTTAGGCTATTAATAAGAAAAAAATGCTGGAAGTGAATAGAACTATGTACATAGCCTTCATTGACATCGAAAAGGCTTTTGACAATGTTAATTAGGAAACTATGTTTCAATGCTTAAACGAAATGAATATAGATTTCAGAGATAAGAGAATACTTTTCCAGTTGTATAAAAATCAACAAATCATGATAAATGAAAAAAACAGCGCGAAAGTTAAAAAAGGACTTCGACAGGGCTGCTGCCTGTCACCTGTGCTGTTTAACCTTTATGTGGAAAAGGCAATGGAGTGCTTTTCAGAAATTGATGACGATGGAATACAAATAAACGGAGTTAGATATAAAATTAGATATGCTAATGATATAGCACTAATTGCGGATAGCGAAGCAAAATTGCAGAAGTCCATTAATGTTTTCAACAAACTTTTGTACAACAAATGCAGAATGAATATTAATGAAAGCAAAACCAAAGTTTTTGGCGGCGCATGTTAAAAATAAAATGGACCGATAAAATATCCAACTGCGAGGTATTGCGCATGAAAAACGTATAACAACGATACAAAAAAAAAAATAAGAAAGGATACGGTAATAGGACATATTATACGTCACTCGATATGGATTGCTAACCTGATAGAAGGAAAAACAATCGGGAAAATTCAAAGAGGAAGACCGCGAAGGAAGTTGATGGATGACATTAAAGGAAGGAGGAAGCACTAGTCACACCACGTGAACATCTCACTCGTCATGCTATCCACCAACCTCCGGGTTGAGGAGAATAAGAAGAGATATATATATATATATAAAATAGGAACATAAAAACCTGATAGTGCACCGCAGTCCAAGGAACCGATGCTGATTGAATTTATATCTGATTCGCTTGGTTACTTATCCCGAGATGATCTGGTTTCGCGGTTTCGATGTTAATTTAATTATTATTATCATTACTATAACATGTTAATATAATGCAGGATAGTTTTTTTTAGTTGCATGACAACTAAAATTTTAATTCTTTTAAAATAGACTAAATTTTTAACTTTTCGAATTACGCGAAATGACGCGACAAATGTTCCGAAAAAGAACGTTTATTAATTTAAAAATTTTTAATCGATTTATGTACGTTTTTCGTTATCAACATTTTTCGTAATCTTAACGATCCGATTATTATTCGTCTAATCGAAAATCGACTAATTACTAAAATTTGACAGCGACAAGTATCTTAGCGACGACGCGTATACAATATAGTAGCATCTGGTGAAGACGACGTATAGATCGGCTATATCGACATATCTTATTTATCTGGTTACATATATATCATCGTCGGAATGGTGGCATCTTCTTGACACAAAAGATAGCGTACAACAACTTTGAATCAAACCAAATCATATTTTTCTTTTCCTGGCTGCGCTCATTTATTTCGTTCAGTTGTCGTTTCCAAAATCCTGTTTTGTTATCACTTCCATTCTTCTTCTTCCCACTGACGGTTTTCCTTCAATCTTGTCTTCTTGTGTCCTACATACTTCTTTTTATTTCTCAGTATATACTCTATAAGCGTCATGTTCTTGATTCCACTTCTCTGGAGCATATTCGTCATTTTCGCCGTCCATGGTATCTTCATTTCCACTTTCGAATAGCAGCTAAATGATTTGTGCATTCAGTGTCCATGTCTCTTCTTCATTGTACGTTCTTGTGGATTTCACTATTTCCGTTTTCCTATCGTTTATTTTCATACCTAATTTCCTTCCTTGTTCAGCTTATTTAACATGCATTTCACCGGTAGAACGCGAAATTAAAACTTTGTCATCTGCATAGCTGATACATTCTATTGAGTGTCCATTAATCGTTATGACAGAATTATTTATAATTGCATATTTCATAATACCTTATGCGTATATGTTGAAAAGTCTGCGTGAAAGCGGGCATCCTTGCCTTACAACTTTCTTTATCTGGCATGTTTTAACAGAGGGTTCCGTCTTTTATTCTGACTATATATATATATATATATTTATATAAATTTTCCAGTAGTCGATGACATAGGCACACTCGTTACGATGTATCAACCACTGTATATGACGTTGCATGTGTCTCTATTCTTTTTCCCGATGTTTCTGTTCTACTCAGAAATTTCCTAATTTCGACTTTTATCAATTTTGTCGATCGATCATCATTGAAAGACGCGACGAATTCTCAACACGATTTTATACATATTTTACGTTTTTTATTTAATATACGTATTTTTATATTTTTATTATTACGTTTGCATTAAAATTTATTTTCAATTTCTTACATGCCCCTCTGCACTAAGTACGTATATATAATGCGATTTAAAAAAAAAAAACTAATATCGTACTGCTATCTATCGGTAAAGAATGCAATTTTCAATTTTACTCGTTAGAAATCTAAAACTAGCGTTACTTTGTAAGCATTTGATATTTCGTGTAAGCAGAAAACAAAAATACTCAGTTTCTATTTGTTTATTTCAAACACTGGCGACGTATAAACTTTCAATATTAAACACTGGCAACCTATAAGATCAAACTATTAATTTTCGCGTTCGTTATTCATTATTCACAACAGAGGGCGTTCTTATATATATTACAAATAACTTTTTTTTATCATTTGACGAAATCTTAATTTACGAATACATTTTACGATTCAGCCTCTTACGGCTACTTTTTTGATGAAGTTATTTTTTAGATTTACATTTAAATAATGAAGTATACACACACATATATTCAATATTGATAGATATTTATTCCGTTCTGCTGTTAGCCTTTTCAGTTTTTGTTTTAACGTAAATAATTTAAAAAAAAAAAAATCTAACCATTAAATTCATCACAAAAAGGTTTTTTGTCGTTTATCGGGTTTTTTTATTTGGGGGGGATTAATATTAAATATTAAAATGTAATTTATTATAAAGTAATATAATTGCTTGCCAAGGTGAATTACAGTATTTGGTCATAAATTCTTTAAACATAATTTTTGTAAAATAATCAAATAAATGTTTCTTTTTCTTTATCCAGCGGCAAGGTTTTTCACTGCGTGATATTTAATATTCTTTTACAAAGTAAATCTATCGGGTTGGTTCGTTTTAATCATCTAATTTAGATCAATTTGCCGTGCTAGAATATTTATGCGATGATTCAGTTTATCGTCAAAACTCGAGATACTTCATTTCTCACACGAGAATTAGTAACACTTTATATTGGATGTTTGGCACAGTCCGTACATATACATCTATAGAGGCTTTAGTATTTGATACAGTAAAATTCTGATCAACAATAATTCGGATTTTCTTCCTATAAGTCATAACAGATTACAATAATTTATATTAAATTCGTATTCGCTCCGCTTTTAACTACTAACTTTTCCAAGTTAATTGGTTTGTCCAAATGTATTTTAGGAACTCTTCAGTCTGAATTATCTGATTGTTAATATGTATATTTTTGATATTGGAAATTTATATCATTTTTCTCGCTAATTATTATTCGCCACCTCCTAAAGCAATTTCAAAATGAATTACCAGATGATTGTATATTAATTATTACATTTCCTAGCGACGAATATGAATAAATTACCGTTGTATTATCCACAAAAAGAGTTTTAATTTAGTATGCATTCTCGAATACAAAACATTATTTAGCAAATATTTCGTAAAAACGTATTATTATTGTTGTTATTTTTTAAATAATTTGCACATGCGCATTTACATTCATACGTCAATCGTACCATGAAGCTGTCTACTTCTGGCCCAGTTAAACCAAGAATAGTAACCACGTCGATAACGGTTTTTATTGTCCTCACCCACTTTTGAAGTGTTATTACTTCGATTAACTCGCTCCTGTTCCAAACGGCTGATTACATCCTACAGTAAATAAATTAATAATTAAGGTAAACTCAATAAAATATCGAATTTTCTTATTTTGACGCATACAAAATTTTAAAATTTTAATCAAAAAATATATTTCAGCGCGTAAAAAATATTTACTTTTTTGTTATAATTTAGGTAGTTATTTATTAATAGAGCGTTGAATTAGAAAATATACAATCATGCATCGTTAATTATTAAATATTCCGCGTATATTATAATGTAAATCAATTTATTTCATAAAAAATTTTGCTCGTATTAAAAAAAATCAAGATTAACGCATAAATTGTAATGACCGTGGAGTATCATCTGTGTTACACAATTTAAAACTAAAAGAACTATCTTGAGATTTTATCCGAAACATTTTATCAAAATATTTTCAAAAATAAGATAAATAGTCTATCATAGGGAAAAGGTTTTCATTATCCGATAGATTTTTTAAAAAATGTATTTTTCTAAAACTTCGAATATGACAGTGTGATATTGTCTATAGATAAATGTGGCAACGATAACTGTCAAAAATATATTTATTCTTGAATAAGTATTTTCACTTTGTCAAAAATATATTTATTCTTGAATAAGTATTTTCACTTTACAATAAATAATAAATTGATCCTACATATTTCTATCCGCGGAATTTTAATGATTTCAAATTCAATTCTTTATAAAACCACAGTACTGCTACTTTCAAGTTATCATATGTCAAACTTCATACATTTTTCGAAAACTGAACAGTAAAGGAATATACGTATTGTAAATACATAATCACAACTTCAAAAGAAAATTGGGTACAAAACGATGTGTAATAATTTTGTGTGAAACTTTTTAAAAAATAAAATGTTAAATAAAATTATAAAATGATCTAAAATGTTCAATATTGCGGGTTCAATTCTAAAATACAAAAAAACATATCAGAATCCGTCTAGAGTTTGATAAACCGATGTTTTTACTGATGACAGTGAATACTTTTTTCCAACATCACCTACAAGATTGAATGGATCTCTCCTGGAAGTCGGCATAGAAAGCAGATTGATTATTTTATGATCTCAAATCGATGGAAGTCATGTTGTAAAAGTGCTATTGTTCGACCTGGGGAGCTGAATGCGGTTCTGACCACAAATTAATAATAATGAAAATACAGGAAAACCTTAAATCTACTAGGAAGCAGCAGCGAACACAGAGATTGGTGATCAATGATCCCAAAGCCTTTGTAACGGTACTGGAAACAAGAGCAACAACGAATGCAGTGAACTTATTAGCACAATAAGAAAATGAATATGATAAAGACGACATATAAGGAAACACAAAGACAGAATCGGCGGTCATTAAATAAAAAACCACGGCTGTCTGAAGAAACTATGAAACTTGTTAACAACCGAAAAGAAATAAAGGAAAATGGACAGTCCAACGCAGAAATAAAATTAATAAACCAACAAATTTCAAAAAGTTGCAAAAACGATAAAAATACGTACATCAACAATATATATAAAGAAATCCGATCTCACGCGAAGAATGTGGAAGCAAAGGATTTGTACATAAAAGTAAAACTACTATCACGGGATTTTCAAACTAGGAATTGGATGATTGAACATGAAAAGTGTATTTTCAGAACAGAAAAGAAAGAAGTAGCTGAAGTACGGAGAAATTATTGCCGATCTTTATATTATCACGATGATGAACAAACACCGGCAACCTCACAACTTCTGGCAGAATTAGAACTAGAACAAGACATATTAAAAAGTGAAATCGTAGAAGCTATTAGTTATTTAAAAAACAATAAAGCTGTGGGTGTTGACGGAATACTAGCAGAGGCTCTAAAAAATAATGGAGAAGTAGGTGTGCAAATGCTTCATTCTATATGTAACACCATATGGAAAACTACAGAATGGCCACATGAACGATGTAAATCTATATATATTCCTCTATATAAGAAAGGAAAGAGAACTAAATGTGAAAATTATCGAACCATTCCTATATTGCCACACGTTATCAAAGTAATGGAATCCTTAACAATCGTATCCGCGGAAAAATGAGCGAATAAATTACCGAAGAAGAAGCTGGATTCTTTAAAGGACGAAGTACGCGGGAACAGATCCTGAATATGGGGCAACTAATAGAGAAATCAAGAGAGTACAATATATGCATTTCATTGATTATCGAAGGGCTTTCGATAATGTAGTCTGGAGCAAACTGTGGGAAACATTGATGGAGATGGGTGCCTCAAAGCACAGTGTACATCTAATTTAAAAACTATATGAGCACAACCATAATATTGTAAAGCTAGAACTCGGTACACAGTCAGATGAGTTTACTGTTAAAAAAAAAAAAAAAAAGTGTAAAACAAGAATGTGTACTTTCACCTATATTGTTTAATTTATGTGGAGAACATATCATGAAAAAAATATTGGAGGATTGGAATGAAAGTGTTTCTATCGGAGGGCTCAAAGTTTCAAATTTACGGTTTGCTGACGATATAACATTGGTAGCACCTAACAATATATATAATTAAATTTATATTTGCATATACACATTTATATATTTTAAGATAGATTATAATCATCTCATACATAATACGACTCACATAAAATAGTATAATATAAAATACGTTAAAAACGCAGTATAATATTAAAACTACGTTCATATTTATGTAAATCTTAATATTAACCATTTCATTAAACTTTTAATCATTGTAAAGATTTATAATTTCGAAGATTAATTTATTTTTATACCGGCGATGATAAATGAAATACAATTTATTTAACGTAAATTAATTAAATGAGGAAAATAGAATTTATCGAAAATATAAACTTGACAAAAGTTAAACTAATAGAGTATTGTATCCAGCTGCCCGCCTCACGGATGCACTCAGTCTCAGCTAGTCTAGGAGATCAATTCGCTATAAAATGAAAGTGCACCTGATTTTGATTGATAGTCGGCAGTATATACACGGATAAGTATTAATCATGAGAAGACATAGAAAGGAAAATAATGCCCAAAAGCACTAATTCCCACCAGTGGAAATAAGTCATAACGTTGTAAGATCTCAAAAGAGGAAAAAATAAGACACACGCTGCATTCGTAATGAGAGTTGTTAGGTAATCCTAAAAATTGTATTCAAATAAACAATTACGTCATTTTTTATATTCGCAATACGGAAAAAAAATATACGTACAACCTTTAACAAAAATACAAACACTTACTTCTGGCAATGGTTTTCCAAATAAAGCTAATGACAATATTAAAGGGCAAGCCGTTTCCCATTTATATATTTTTCCGTTCACACGAAATATTAAATTAGGATTTTTGAAAATTGCTGGATAACATGCTGTTCATATGTGATTAAATTTTGATCGAACAAATCGGTGGATGAACAATTATCAATCGAATATAAACTTCCGCATAATGATATAGCGAAATCGTGATCACTTCTAAATGTATTCAAAAGAACAAATATAGTGTCTTATCAGATGGAGTCCCCTCTTACTGGCCTTCAGATAAAAAAAAATGACGAAATTTATTAGATCTCTTCATTACCAGTGGAATAAAAGTTCCATGGATGATACCTCGAATCACTCACCAAAAATAATAACCATTAGCCCTTTTATTATACAAACTTATACAAGACCATCATTGATCAATAATAACACTGACTGGAATGCATTTCAGAGAGCAGTTGAAAATAGTATCTCCCTAAAGAATTCCATCAAAAACAAAAGAAAACATAGAAGTTGCTGTTGAAAATCTCACTACCACTCCACAAAAATATGCAGGCATAGCAGTAATAAATCAGCCTAAGATAATAAGAAATATGATTACGGATAAAAGACGATTGAGAAAAATTTGGCAGAATAATATATTAACGATAAATAAGACCGCTTTCAACCGAGCAACAAAAAAGTTTAAAAAAGCCCTTGCAGATGCAAAAATATCAGATTTCAAGATTATATGGCTAACTTAACACCAAGTAAAGATACAGATTATTATTTATGGAAAGCTATAAAAACCATGAAAAGGAATCACTACATTTATCGTCCACCCCTTAGAGTAGGAAATAAATTGGTTTAAAGCGTACAAGATAAGTCAGAAACTTGTCGGTTATATTTCAACAAGATAATAAGAACGACATAACCTAAAACGAAAAACAGGTATACCCACTAAAATCCAGATCACCGTTTGAAGTAAGTACGTATATACAAAAACGTCTACACCCAAAAAAGTCACCTGGATGACTTAATTACATCTATTTTTAAAAAGTTACCAAAAAAAGCTGTCACGTTATTAACATTTATTTTTAATGCAATCCTTCGCACTGGTCATTTTCCGAAACATTGGAAATTTTCATCAATAATAATGATACAAAAATTGGGAAAAACCTCAAGATGATGTGTCTTCATACAGATCTATAAGTTTGTTGTCTAGTTTACCAAAGTTTTTGAAAAACTTGTCTTAAAAAGATTGAAGTTAGTACTTGATGAAGAAAAAATAATTCCCGACTAGCAGTTTAGTTTTAGAAATATGCATAGTACCGTAGAACAAATTCACCGAGAAGTTGATTTTATAAACAGGACCTTAGAACAAAAAAAAATACTGCACATCCGTATTTCTCGACTTCGAGAAAGTATTCGATAGAGTGTGGCATATAAACTGAAACAAAAATTACCTCACCCATGTTACTTAATATTCCAGTCGTATCTGACTGACAGTTGCTTTCAGGTTGTCATAAATGATGCACACTCGCAAATATATTCTATACAAAGAGGGGTACCGCAAGGTAGCGTGCTTGGCCCGGTCTTAATAGCATCTATACTTCTGATTTCCCGGTTAACGTCAATACAACAACGGTCATGCTCGCTGACGATACAGCCATATTATCGACAAATAGTAAAGATGTACATATCCATCTTAAGTGATTCCTCCCCGACGCAAGGTTAAATACCTTGGACTGCATTTAGAGCAAAGATTAACTTGGAGGAATCAGATTACTGCTGCTTGATTTTAAATATCGAGAAATGAATTGGCTGATTAATAAATGTCCTACATTATCAGTAGAAAATAAAAGACTGTTATATAATATAGTCTTAAAACCTATCTGGAACAACCAGTAATTCTAGATTCTAACCTTAAGATCATTGAACAATTCCAGGAGAAGGTGTTACGGAGTATAGTGTGTGCACCTTGGTTTGTCAGAAATGACACGACTTGTATGGAGACAAACTATCAGATCACTTAGCCAGAATTATAAGCAACGACTTTGACCAACACGCTAATCCACTAGTTGTCAATCTAATAAATAATGGTATGCGGTTCAGACGTTTTAAGAGAATCTGCCAAACTTAACTGCACTACAGATCCTGATTTTATCAATTAAAACTGGAGAAGCTATGAATAGCTGTAATTGCACAGCGTTCATTTGATAACTTATTGTCAACGGTGCTGCTTATTGTTCTACAGGACAGATTGCAAGCAATTTGAAAGGCGGGGGAAACAAAACTTGAAATTTAACGTTTGTCCATCTTTGTTCTTAATGACGTTATTAAACTGTTTATTCTAAAGTAGAACCGAAATACAAAAAACACGTTTGCATTAAAATAAATGACATAGGATATTATGGCGTGATCAAATGGCATACCTGTCTGATTTATTTGCACATACATAATCTGATTCAGTTTGAATAATTCACTAATTGGGGAATGCGGTAATGACGGTCCTTTACCAGACTCCGAGTCATCTCCTAAGCTATTAGTTGCTTGTTTTCGGGAAAAATTATCTGAAATTCAAATTTTCAACTTTAGCTTATAAGAATTAGAACGTATTAAATTTGAAAGTTCAAATATAAATTCTTACTGGAATTTTATAATATAAAATGTTATTAAACGGTTACGGGCCTAATCTTTATTCATTTACGTGTTCCTTATACGGTACATTAAATTTAATGCAAACAAAATTGTCTATTCTTTTGTAATATAAAAAATTTAGTTAAATTTGGATAAAACATAACGCCAGCTGTACATCATAAAAGCGTGTGTTTAATTATTTTGTGTTTACAGCGTTTACATTTTAGTTGAAAACTTGTACGTGTATAATCCCCTATACAGACTGCAGGCACAGCTATTAAAAAAAAAAAATACTTTTGTTTGACAACCCCGTTTATACATGAATGCCTTGGGAATGTGTTCAACCCTAACATTGACTGGAATATTTAAAATTATTCTGCAGCACATATTTTGAAGCGATGTAACTTCGCTGTTAGAACCGCCAATATATGACCGTATGAGACAAGCATAAAGTATAATTGTTCTGATTATAGTTTAGTAGATCATTAATTTATTTGCCTAGCTGACATAACATGGTTTATTAAATTTTGGATATAACTTAAACAGAGACGCATGAGTTTTATTGCAGGCATACTCAGCATGTTTAATAAACGGTGAGATATCCATCAACAATTACACCTAAATATTTAACATAGTTTTTCCAAACCAAAGGTATGCTGTAGTGGTAAGAAATGCGGTCGTCTTTTCATGAATAGGATAGATTGAGTTTTATCGGAATTTATGTTGATTCTTCATTTCATAAAATACGAATTTAGTTTAATAAGACTCCAAGTTAGTATTTTTTGCGACATGTTACGAACACATCAATCAGTTTTAATGATATTGGAAAGAAAACATGGTAATAATAAAAAAACCGTCGAATGATGACGGAAATTATAAATCGAAATGTAACAGATGTATAAAATAGTGAATACGTGTAAAACAAGTGCAATATTTCATGGGTAGCTTAAAAGAATTTAGTCTAAATGGTAGTAGACGAATGGATCAATTAAAAGACGCGAATGTTGAAGAAGGAAAAATATGGAGCAATATTTTTAAAAGAGTTGTTGAAGTGGTCGAAAGTTTTAAAGAAAAACAAAAAAAGAAAACAAACAAATTGTAAAAGGGGAAAAAGATATAAAGGCCTCGAATCATGTTTTAATCTATTACTAATAATATATCTATCCTTACACCAGTGTACATGCAAAACTATAAAAATTGTCCTACCCATTAATTTTGGGAAAAAGTCATCTGTAGCAATTTAGAACAGACGATAAACGCGCACTAAGACGAACACGCGGAGTAACTTGATTTTCGAAAATTCGAACGTGTAACGTAAAGCCGGGAGTGTGATCTTGCACATTGAAAACGGCGCTGTAATTAAAAGAAATTTATTATTCATCAATGATGCTTATCCAGGAGTTAATAGGCCTAATATGGAGGACTGAAGCAATTTCACGATGCAGTCGCGAAGATACATATCCTCGGTTGAGGATGACTAACATCTTCAAATCAGCTGAAAATCCTTATAATTATTCCCGGTAGCATCGTCAATGTGTGGTGTGTAAGTAAATATAATACTAAAATTCTTACCTGGTAATAAATCCTGGCAGGAACTCGACAATGTTGTTTACACGATGCGATGAATATTTCCCGACATTTACGTTACACGCAACGCGAACCCGCACAACAATATAACGCACCTGTAAAAAATAAGATAAAAATCGATATATATTAGTTATTTTACTTGATTTAATTAAAAAAATTTCATAGGAAACTACATGTCTGAATTAAATTTTTAACGCTGTTACATGTTGCAAGAAGAACGTTTGGTGGAACTAAAAGACAGTCTACTTTGGACGATATAAATTTTGAATCAACTACATGATTTTATTTCGAGTGTTACCAGGAGGTAATTAGTATTCGATTTATTCTTCTAAAGGAAAAATATAAATATATATGTACAAAAGTGTAATAAGTAGGCAGTGTATTCGCATGAGAGTGTGACCTATGGGGATGGGAATTTTTATATTTAATAATAAATATATTTAAATTTCTATCTACACGGGGGCTAAATTCATACTGTGATGCCAACTTTTGAATTTCTGACTAATGGATGAGACATCGACAGCCGGGTGTAATTACATGGGATTGTAAAAACAATACACATTATTTATAATGACTCATAGAGAATCCACTATGTATATATATATATATATATATATATATATATATATATATATATATATATATATATATGTAATTTGATAATACATTTATTGAACTATCGATTATAGCTATCTAGGGCATAGGCAGTTAGAGATATAAAAGAGAATGTCGTTAATGTAGATCGCGTTCGGAAAAATATCTATTATTTTCCAACATAAAATAATCACAAGAAAAGTTTCAAGTATAACGCAAATTCGTCTTACACATATTGATATACAGAGCGAAAACGTGTAGCTTTACAAAAGACGTGGTCATGAAAATCAGGAGAAGACAATGAAAGAATTATAATTATTATCGAACCATGAGCTATAAAAAAATATTAGTTGGATAGCAGAGAGTAGATAAAATTGATGGATGCAGTGAAACAAATAGCAAAGTTGAAATGTATTCGGACACGTTACGTGTAAAATTGTGTTAGGTGGACAAAATATATATACCATACCGACACCTATTACATTCTAAAAGGAAAAGCGGCAGACCAACAACATAGTTGTAGGGATGAACTGGATCCGAAACGATTTAGTACACTAATCATATGAAATGTCTGAAACAGGAGTATAATTAGCAGCAGGTATTTCATCATAACATTATAAAATGAATATTGTCATCTTAACGTTAAGTCGTATATAAAAAAAGAATTTGCCACTATATCAGAAAAGAGACTTTGAAATGGATTAAAAAATAAAAAAATAATGAAGTTAATGAATACTCAGAGATTCAAATTATGTATATGTAAATAATATTCAACGATGTATTAGAAATGATAATTGGCTAATGGATATAATCAGAATGTCATATTTTATGGAATGATTGCCAGATGTTAGGACACATCAGTCAGTTTTAATGATATTGGAAAGAAAACATTGTAGTAAGAAACAAAACCGTCGAATAGATGACGGGAATTATAAATTAAAATGTTAGAGATGTACAAGATAGTTAATACGTGAAAAAGAAGTGCAATATTTCATGGTTAACTTAAAAGAATTTAGTCTAAATGATAATAGACGAATGGATCAATTAAAAGACGCGAATGTTGAAGAAGGAAAAATATGGAGCAATATTTTTAAACGAGTTGTTGAAGTGGTCGAATGTTTAAAAGAAAAACTGGAAAAGGTAACCAACAAAATGTAAATGGTAAAAAGGATATAAAGGCCACGAATCATGTTTTAATTATTTTACCAGCTGTCTTTTAATGTGTTGGAACATAGAGGATAAGAAATATTATTACTAGTATATATATTTTTACACGAGTGTAAATGCAAAACTATAAAAATTGTCTTACCGATTAATTTTGGAACAAGCTGTCTGTAGCCATTTAGAACGGACGACGTAGAACCGACGTTAAACGCGCACTAAGACGAAAATTCGAACGTGTAACGTAAAGCCGGGAGTGTGATCTTGCACATTGAAAACGGCGCTGTAATTAAAAGAAATTTATTATTCATCAATGATGCTTATCCAGGAGTTCATGGGAATAATATGGAGGGCTGAAGCAATTTCATGATGCAGTCGCAAAGATACATATCCTCGGTTGAGGAATAAGAGGGTGGATGAGCCCGACTAACATCTTCAAATCAGCTGAAAATCCTTATAATTCAGAAAGCGTAATGAACTCCGGGTAGCATCTTCAATGTGTGGTGTGTAAGTAAATATAATAGTAAAATTCTTACCTGGTAATAAATCCTGGCATGAACTCGACAATGTTGTTTACACGATGCGATGAATATTTCCCGGCATTTACGTTACACGCAACGCGATCCCGCACAACAATATAACGCACCTGTAAAAAATAAGATAAAAATCGATATATATTAGTTATTTTACTTGATTTAATTAAAATTTTTTCATAGGAAAATACATGTCTGAATTAAATTTTTATCGCTGTTACATGTTGCAAGAAGAACGTTTGGTGGAACTAAAAGACAGTCTACTTTGGACGATATAAATTTTGAATCAACTACATGATTTTAATTCGAGTGTTACCAGGAGGTAATTAGTATTCGATTTATCCTTCTAAAGGAAAAATATAAATATATATGTACAAAAGTGTAATAAGTAGGCAGTGTATTCGCATGAGAGTGTGACCTATGGGGATGGGAATTTTTATATTTAATAATAAATATATTTAAATTTCTATCTACACGGGGGCTAAATTCATACTGTGATGCCAACTTTTGAATTTCTGACTAATGGATGAGACATCGACAGCCGGGTGTAATTACATGGGATTGTAAAAACAATACACATTATTTATAATGACTCATAGAGAATCCACAATATATAACCTGTAAAAAATAAGATAGGAGTTATACAGCTTATGAAATTTTATTCTAGCGTTCTTTTTCTTCAAAATGAAACTAAATTACATTTGCGAATGCAAAAAAAATTTACCAGTGCGGATACATAATAACCTTCAAATGTAAGGGCTCATATACAATGTACGCGTTTACCTTACATTTTAAATGATGCACTGAACTCGTACTGGCTGGCGATTATAATATAATGCAGTTCGCTAGATTGAAATGCCTTCAATTTGTGCTGTAGATTATAGGATCGATCAAATCATAGGATGTACAGTAACAATGCCCCTGTACTCGTTTTGAAACGTGAGTACCGTATAATAACGCATGACCTTGGGAAGTGGAATGTACATCGGCAGTAATTCTCTCTCTTTCTGACTACTTGGAACATATTTCGATTAGTTTGTAGGAGTTATAATCGCTCCCATTAAGCAAGTATAAATGTACGTTGTTTGGATTTAGAGGCGCGCGCCTGTATATGGTTTGTTGGATCTTTCATCGTCGTGTAGTGTCGTTTGTACAAATTTTGCGGTATTAGAATACGATTGTGATTTTTTAAAATTAACTATATAAAAAAAGACATAATTATGGAACCTTAATTTGAAAAACCATTTAGTTCTCGACCATTTCATGAGAAACTTGCAATAATAAAAACTGGTAAGCCTGAACCGCATTTAAGTTTAAAAACTGAAGTAAATGATGGTAAAAAGAAATATCTTCGGAATTTTCGAGTGCAGTGGTACAAAGATTACAGTTGGTTATGCGGATGTTTATACCCTGAGAAGTTATATTGTTGGCCTTGTTTATTATTTAATACAAAAGAAGAAGATGCATTTGGAAATCTGAATCAAGGTGTTGTCGACATGAGTAATTTTAATAATTTAAGAATCAGACATGAAAAGTTGGTTTCCCATGTTAATGCTATGATTTCTCTAGTTATGTTAAGAATAGAATCTTGCATTAATAAAACTCGTCAAGAAGAAATTACTAAATTTAATGAAAAAGTTAAATCGGTACATTCTCAAATGTTTAATAGATGCAACGTGTTATTTGGCACAACAATAGATGATAGCATTTAGGGGCCACAATGAAAAAGTGGATTCGAATAATAAAGGAAATTACGTCGAATTATTGAATCTTTTAGCATTACGAGTTGAAAAATTGGCGCATCATTTAAAATTCTCTATTGTTTTTAGCGGCACGTCAAAAACTATTCAAAACAAGTTGATCCAGTGCATTAGTGTTGTTAAAAATGAGATAAAAACTGAAATTAATAAGTCTACCTTCATATCTATTATGCTGGATGAAACTGTCGATATTTCTAAAAAATCTCAGTTATCTACAAAGGTATATTTCGGATGAACATGAAGCTGTTGAAAGATTTATAGATTTTTCAGACGTTAGCAATGCTCGTACTGCTATTGTATAATCATATCACCAAGTTTATAAGTGAATACGAATGTGGATGGAAATTAATTACGCAGACTTACGATGGAGCTGCTGTGATGGCTGGACAACATAATGGATTGCAGAAACTGATGACAGATAAATATGAACAAGCTCAATTTGTGCATTGCTATGCGCATCAACTAAATTTGGTGTTAAAACAGAGCGTCAATTTCGCGAATGTAGAGGTTTTTTTTGAAACTTTAAATGGATTCTCAGCGTTTCTTTCAAATTCATCGAAACGTTGTCATTTTTTAAATGAACAAATAAAACGAAGATTACCTTCTACATCTGATGTTAGATGGAATTCTAATAGCAAGTTGGTTGAAGTAGTTTCCGCAGGAAAACAAGACTTATAAAATTGTTCGAAAATATAGTGGATGAGTCTGATGTGTGGGATAGCGAAACTAGAGCATGCGCTCGAGGATTTCACCATAATCTTCAAGATTTTGAATTCAATTTTGTACTAAAAATTTTTGAAAAGATATTTCCACATGCCACAAAACTTTTTGATATCCTACAGAAAAAAATACTCGATATTCAGTTAGCTTCTAAAGAAGTACAGACACTGAAAACTTTCAAACTACGAGATGAATTACAGATAATTTATGATCAAACTTCGAATGAATGCATCTCCACTATTATTGTAAAAAGACGATGAACTGGAAATTTTTCAAATGATGAAGATCTGGCTGTAGGATACCGACGACTTTTTCATGAAATCATGGACAATATTACAATGCAAATTGTGGAAAGGTTTTCAGTGATTAAAAAACTGAAATATTTAGCGTTGTTAGATAAAGACATGTTCATTCAATATGAAAGAAAGTTTCCTGATAATTTATTTAAAGCATTAATGAGACATTCTCGTGGCAAGATTTTTGACATGACCAAGTTAAAATTCGAACTGATTGTGGTATACAGCACTCCGGATTTCTGCTCGAGTATTCGTTACACGAACTAATCGGAATAAAGAATAAAACGTTAATGTAATTTAATGGCGTTTAATTTTAAAACGGTAATCCACGTTGTTCGAAACGTGCAAATACTTGATTTAAACAAATCTAATAAATTAATTGCCGACCTCGCACCATTTAATTTCCATTTACAGGCAGTTTTTTTTACAATAACATCTTTAAAAAAAACAACTAAGATAATTGAAGAAATATGTTTTCTTTAGAATGTTTGTAACTATAGCGTTTGTGTATATCAAGCGAGTTTTATTTATAAAGAGTTCCTATTTGTTTTCTGGGTTAAAATTTAAAACGCAAAGTAAGCCTTATGCGATTAAAATTCCCACGGAATAACGGCGTTAATAAAATTTTAAATAATAGAACTTCCTAGGTCACGTTGAATAATTTCAGATATGAACCATGTGAAGTTTATATCACGCGGAAATTTTACAAATCAGATTTTTTACTGTCGCCTAATTATATATATAAATACAAATTCTAGTACTGAATAATGTCGATCCTCGCAAAATATACGTTTATTGGAAAATATTAAGCGATACAATTAAGATTACTTCGATAAAGAAAGTTCTCCTACTCTATTAGAAGATGGTGCGTTAGTTAATGAATAAACTATAATATCGTACGAATTTTTAGATTCAACCGACGGTTCACTAAATTAAACGTGAAAATTAAAAAAAAAAGAAAACGCAATTTCAACTATAAACCGAAATAAGGCAGTTAAATTTTAAAATTTCAAAAATTTCACCGATTCGAATGTATCGATACTTATTTATATATAAAAATATATACTATTATAAAAAAAATAAACTTACCCATACATTTTGTCCGCAGAAATATATACAAATAGGTTACTTCACGAAACATATACGCAATAAAAAGATAAATAGGTAAATTACGACGCGTTAAATTAATCATTTCCATAATTTTCATTATTTTCCAACAAGCGCTTTTTAAAATATTTCGAAGAGCAAGATTAACGAACTAAAATTTATCAAATTACAACGCAGGTGGATGATTTTCTTCATAGTACCGTTAATAAACACAATTGTAAGATGAAAATGGCCGACGTTACACGATAATACAACGAGGAGATCAAATAAAAAGTTTATTACAAAATTGCGAACGACGGCGTTTTAAGAATTTTTAAGCACCCCATTGAACGGTGTAAAACAAACGTACACGACTGTCAGCTTAACACACAAACACATCCGTGTGTATACATATATATATATATAAGTGTGCATCGGCACACACATACGAATGACTCAACGGATTGCGCGTGTAATAGACAAAGGTATTAATCACATTCGCATTACTCATCAGATCAGCAGCGTAGAGTAATTAATCGAACCAGGGTTGCCACAACGTCGATATTAATCTTTTTTTTTGTTAAGTAAAATAAAAAATTTATTTAACTATTCGAGTGTACTATAATTTTTAATATTTTTTTATTATTGGTAGAATTTAAGAAAGACACCTCCAAAATTAACCATTTTTCGAACACAAATCACATTAGTATAAAAACGACTAGTGACGAAATTTTATTTTTGTCGGAACTTAATTTTTCTTTAAAGAAATGCGGAAAAAGTTAATGAGTAAAAACACGGATTGTCTACGGCTGATGACGCAAATTTCAAATTTTAAACGCAAATATAGACGAATTTGATTTGTATTCTTGACAACGAAATAAAATTTAATGTAAATAAACGAAAACAGACAATTAAATTACAAAAAAAAAAAAAAAAACAGATAATAAAATAACATGCAAGAATATAATATCATTTATACATGCCGTCTTCATATTTTAATTATGTGCAGTGCTTTTAATAAATACACGTAGTCATTTTAAATTAAATATCCGATAAATAACGGGTTTAATAACGAGTTTTTGGTTCGGATTTTGTTGATTTAATAAATTCGGAAACACGGCTCCCGGAATTAAATTTTTTCGAAAACTTGCGACCAAAATTAATTTCGTTACTAGTCGTTTTCATGCGAATGAAATATGTGTACCAAAAATAATTTTTTGAAGGCAGTTGTATAAACTGAGGTTTAGCCTTTGGAGTTAAGGTTAAATTTTACTTGAACAAGTTTTTTTTTCATTTTGGTAGATAGAAATATTTTTTAATTCAACGCGACATTAATTTACGCTCAATCACACATTTAAAAATTTTAGCAATCAAGTAGATTATATAGGGTATTATTAGGTAAAGACTATATAATTTTCTTTTAAAATAAAAATCAGCAATAACAACATCGAAGCGATTATTATAAAAAAAAAACAAATCTGCTTAAAATATTGAAAAAAATAATAAAACAGTGTAAAAGGCCTAAGTAAAGGAAGACTCGATCGTGTGTTCGAGACGCTGAAGAATTAACGTATGCGGGAGTTGGAAAATTATTTCATTCTAAACGGATAAGATGAAGATTTATAAATATTGCATACCAGTTGATCGCGCAAAGTTGAGGTATCAAGCACACGAATGAAAAAGGAGATAGACTATTTTATAATATTATAATCTATTATTAATAATAATAAATACTATTTTCCTTTTACGATTTTTCATAAAGTAGAACGATATGTAAATATAGAGAATTAGACAGAATAGAGGTAATATTATAACCAGACACCGGGAATTGCGTTACTAAGTGGGAAAACCTGAAAAGTTGGATAACAAAAGTAGCGGAAAATAAAAGAAAGGGAAACAAACAAGGAAGAAGTGTATAAATGAAGAAATAATGCAGTTAATAAAAGAAAGAAAGAGATACAAAAACTCCAGACGGTGAAGAAAAATACAGGAAGTTACGAAATCTAGTTAATAGGGAAGCTGAAAAAGCAAAAGAAAAATGGCTGAACGAGTGCTGCTTAAACATAAATGGTCACATGAACAGAGGAAATACTGCTATAGCTTACCAAGAAATAAGGAAACTTTTTGGGAATAAATTCTAACGTGATTAAAGACAAAGAAGGGAAAGAGATAATCGAAACTATAGATGTAGCCAACCGCTGGAAAGAATATATATTGAAGAATTGTATGATGACGAAGAAATGGATAACAGCATAACGGAGGAAAATCATTTAGTCTAAAAAGACAGTACCGGGCCAGATATAACGAAAGGGAAATTCGATCTGGCAGTTAAATAATTAAAAATAAACAAAGCATCAGGAATAGATGGAATCAATGGAGACGTTATCAAAGCACTGGAAAAGAAAGCCAATAGCAGATTGTTCGTCATATTAAAAGAATACTACAAAAAGGGTACCATCCTCAAGGACTTTGAGAAAAGCTTAATCATTATGATAACAAAGAAACTTGGAACTTCTATCTGTGAGGAGCATAGAACACTCAGTTTATTAACGCACGCATCAAACTAAAATTATAAGTAAAAGAATGCTGAATAAAATCAAACCAGAAGAACAAGCTAAAACAGACAGCTTGGTTTCAGTAAAACGGCAGGATGCAGAGAAGCAATTTCGTGCTTAAGAATAATAATGGAAAACGTATGGAAATAGGTGAACCAACATACATTGCTTTCGTGGATATGGAAAAAGCTTTTGATAGAATAAACTGGGAAAAAATGTTCAATACACTAAAAGAAATAGAAATAGATTGCCGAGACAGGAGAACAATCCATAACCAGTATAAAAACCAAAAGGCAATTATCAAACTGATCAATGTACAGGACGAATCAGCAATCAAGAGAGGAGGATGGAGCCTATCTCCGCGCCTATTTAATTCATATGTAGAACACACTGTCGAGGAGATGAAGATACGGGAATTAAAGGAATAAAGATAAACGGAAAATATATGTATGATAAGATACGCTGATGACATTGCAATGATTGCAGAAAAAATGAAAATCTCAATTAGAGCTAGCACTAAATCTAATGGAGGACATAATCAGAAGTTACAATATGAAAATAAACAAAAATCTTAGTAGGCAATGAAACGAAATTAAACACGAAAATCACAGTTCAAAATTATACCATAGAACAAGTAAATCACTTCACTTATTTGGGAAGTCAAATCTCATGGGACGGAAGAAGCTCAACAGAAGTCAAGGCGAGAATGGCATAACCGAAAGTACCCTTTAATAAGATAAGAAAACTATTAACATCGAAAAAACTTCATATAAATTTAGTGAAGAATTTTGTAAAAACGTAGGTGTGGTCGATATGCTTATATGATTTTGAAACTTGGACGTTGAAGAACATGGACATCGCAGAGCTGAAGGTCTTTGAAACCTGGTGCTGTAGAAGAATACTGAAGATAAAATGGACGTATAAAGTTACTAACGAGGAGGTTTATAACAGGATTAAAGGGGAAAAAATTAAATCATTAAAACTACTTCCGAACGAAGAAATAAAGGGATAGGACAAGACACAACGAGCTGATAACATTGTTATTAGAAGGAAAAATGAAAGAAACCGTGCAAGGGGAAGGCCAAGAAAGAGATTTATACAGCAAGTTATAGGTGATATGGGAACAAATAATTATCAGAAATTGAAGCAACTGAGTAGAAAAAGGGCAGAATGGGGAAGAATCACGCTGATTTGAAGTCTAATTGTTTCGGTTCTATTGGAAAATCAATCGAAAGATTAATACTACTAATAATAATTATATATATATATAATATAAGCATATACACAAAGTATTTATATAAATGCTCATAGTACGTTAAAATAAATATTTGGTCGAAAGAAATTAAGCATTACATATTTTGGAACATAGTAAATATCTATAAAATTATAAACAAATAAATCAAGCACTTTTCTCGAGCATAGTTTGGGAATATGAAACATCATGTAAACAAATCTCGTTTAAAAAGTTGTGCAGTACTAAATTTATCTCGATTAAAATAGAATATCAGCCATTCATCGATTAAAATAGAACATCAGCTAGTCATCAATTATTTTAACTTAGACAAGAGAACGCTGTCCAATCTACTTGAATTAATAAAGTGCGTCACAGTTTGAGCATCATCACATACAGTTCTGGCTCTAAACGCTTTCATTTATTCATTAAATAATTGAAATGAACCCATCCTAATTTGTTAGGAAACAGTTTAAATTACGCCATGCTTTTATTATATTTAGACGAAATTCCTGATATTTTGATCTATAGATTTGTAATTAATTGCCCATTTGCCGCAGATTATTTGTTCCGCGGATCTCTTTATGATTAGGAAAAACGTGTATAATGGTTTTCAATAACAAATACGTCAAGGTGAAATACCTTCGATAATACGTACTGATAGAGCATAATATACGCATGTTACTTCTGTAAAAAAATTAAGCGATTATTAAAAGAAGAACATTTGCAATATAATTTACCGAAAGCCGAAATTTTTGTCTTTCGGTAGAGAGCTTTGTAGCTGCTCACAATCTGTATGCATTGAATTCAGCAGATTGTGCACCGACGTTCTCCAGTGCGTCTGGTCAGTCCGTTATTGACGCGAACTTTGTTAGCGGTTCGTTGATTCGGGAAGTTCTAAGAGGTGTATACCCTTAAAAAGAACCCGGTCCATTACTCCACAGACAGCCCTGGTGGACATAGGCTGTTGCACAGTCTCTGAAGGCGGTAAGAAAGCTACGTCGACGAGCTCAAAGCACTCGGCAGACGGCAGACTTTCAGACCTACAAGATATCCAAGCGAGCATTGTATCGTGAAATTCGGAGTGCAAAGCACTGTTCTTTGAAAGTATTCGTTGGCAGGATCCATTCGGGTGCCACAAAAAGGGTTTTGCGCGGGAAAAATATTCGCCGCAAAGTTCTAAGTGCTCTATTGGACGACAGTGGGTTAGAAATAATGACGATTAAGGAGAATCTCACTAGTTTGCTGCATTCGCTTGTTCCAGATTGTTTCCCTATATTTTCGGGTTCAGTTTCTGGCGAGCGGGATGTTAGCAACGCGGCAACTCTTAGTCATTCTCTGGCGGTCACTGATCTTGGCAGTAAGCTGGACTACGCTGCCTGTGGAACAGTTGCCGGAGTAACTGTGGAAGAAATCTCCTATTGCCTTTCTAAACTGAAAAATAGGAAGGCTTGTGGAAATGATGAAATTCCTGTAGAGATATTGATACTCACGAGCCTGTTTCAGGCGTATCTAGAGCGGAGGATAGTTCTGATGGTTTGGAAACGGATGATAATCGTTCCCATACTACAGTCGCCCAGAAAAGATCTTTTATTGCCCTCTTCGTACAGACCGATTACCTTACTTTCCTGTGTCGGCAAATTGTTTGAACGGATTAATCGACATTCTTGGCTGTCGCCTTCTCAGAGTTTGGTTGTACTCGCGGTGTTTCTTCGGAGTCTGCGGTGTTGGATGTAGTCGTGCAAACAGAAGTACATAGTGGGAATCTTCCTCGATATCACGGGCACTTTTGACCGAATGGGTGGGGTGAAAGTTCTTGGTGAGTTATACGCAGCTAAAGTCTTTAGTTATTTAATATAAATACTGGAAGATTACTTCCTGGTTAGTAAGGCCTCTACTACATCAGTAGAGAAAACCTTAACACAAGGCTGTTAATAAGGAAGCGTGGTAGGACTCGTGCTTTGGCTAGTTTTTATAAACCAGCTTCTCAAGGCTAACTGGCCTGAGGTGGGACAAAAGTAATAGCGTATGCCGATGATGTTTCCGTACTCGTTGCCGGTGATAGTCGTAGGCAGTTGAATGCGCTGAGCCAGGAGGTCACCTCGATTTTATCGAATTGGTCGACTGCTCCGGTATGATTTTTTCAGCAGAGAAGACGATATATATGTGTCTTAAAGGGGGAAACTTGAACGTCAACCTATGGTAAGATTAGGGAATAAACCATTGCGCTGGACAACTACTTTTAACTATGTGGGAGTTACGTTAGAGTCTAACGGTAATTTCTCAGAGCATCTTCGGGATATTGTAAGCAATAACAGCACGGAATAGCCCGAGTGGCACAAGCTGAGTGGGGGGATCCCGCACGCTCCAGCGAAGGTTTTTTACAAAGCAATAGTAATACCGATCGTCACATATGATGCATCGGTGTTCACAAGGTCGCTAATGTGAAACTAGTTGACCTAGTACGAAGCGCATAAAGGACGACTTTTATCGCTATGACCCGAGCATACCGCACAGCCCCGACGGTTGCTTTGATCACTCTATCTGGTGTACACCATTAGAGCTGGAAGTATACTGTTACGCTGTTATGTTCGCATTAAGGTATAATGCAAGGGTTACCAGGCAGAGAGAAGTCTTACATGATGATGATTCATCGGAAAGTATGGGTATAAATCTTAATGACCGGGAAAGGATAACTGTCCGATGCCCGAGAGCATATAAAGTCAGCAGCTTGGTTTGCGCGTCTATATTAAGTAAGCTTACCAAGTCTCTTACAGAAAACGCCTTTACAAACGGCCAGGTTCCAGCGTAATAAAATTTATGGCGTCAGATGGCAAGAGTCTTAGATGGAATATGACGGTGCTGTCAAGATTCTACTGCCAATTGATCGGGAAAAATACGAATAGTTTGTGCCCTTTAGGGTGTTGACGTGTTTCGGAACACATCACCATCCATTTGCATGGCTACGAGGAACGTTTCTCAGGAAAACGCCTCGTCAGTGTGTCTGTGGAGCCGGAGCGTGTACGGTCAGTTACTTGTTGAACGCACAAGCAGATATGCCTTTTTAAACAGGAAGAGACAAATGGATGACAGTAGTATACGCTTTAGGGGAAAACAGGAGTTGGTGCGTAAACAGCTTCCACGCTGCTTATACAACAACACCAATTTTATCTAAATGAATTAACCAAGACAGTCAGACTGGCATAATTGGTACATTTCCGCAAGCAAATAAATATAGCGAATGATGAAGGAATTAAGAGAGATAAGGAAGGCAAGGAAATAAAAGGAAATAGATGATAGGAAAACGAGAATAAGGAAGCCGCTAGTATGTACAATAATGGACGAATATATTTACACGTACATAATATTACAATAGGGGCGTGGCCGAAATAATGAACGGATATACATACATATATATTGCGTTGGGTGCGTGGGCGAAATAATGGATATATATACATAATAATGGACGGATGTATTTACACGTATATACATAATATTGCGTTGGGGCGTGGCTGAAACAATGGACAGATATATATATATATATGTACATATATGTACGCAACAAAACTTGGTTTGTATTGCGGGTGTTGGTAGTGAAGGTATATTGGAACGGGGAAAAGTGTTAAATTTTAAACGATTTGGCGGAGATATCGCTGTACTGTTTTTTTATTAATTTTAAATTATTCTAATTTCTGTCCTATTTGTGATGAAACGAAGCTTTAAAAAAAAAAAACAAAAATTACACAGGCGAAGCCGAGGATAACTTCTAGTATATAATATAATACAGTAGTAAAGATAAAGACAGTAGAAAATAATCTGGGAACTTTTTTTTTCCAACTCGTAATCGATCGTTCTCTTTCTAACACGTTAATATACACGTACGGGGACACTCTCCTATATAATATTACGTTACGCACGTATATCATTATTCATTTCTCGGATCGAGTTAAGCTGGACGTATAAGCAAACGTACAAAACACTGAGGAGTGACGAGTAGTAATACACGCTCCGTATCCTCGATACGACACTTTCTAACTACTGAAACGCTCTCGTGTATTTCAACAACGGCGAATAGAATAGCCGACAAACACACACTTAAACAACGATAACAATAAAAAAAAAATGACTATATTATATTATAAGTTGATAAATATATACTTTTTTTTCCAGTACACAGGCTAGTCGTTATTATGATGTAGGTATATAATAATAAAACTGGATTCAACGCGGATTTTCCAGTTCGCGGTCAGTACAACTCCGAGACGGCGATATATACAAAAAATAAGATGATGCAGATGATGATGCTTGCGCACGTTTCGAATACTATTCCAAACGTTTATTCTACGGCTTTATTACTACCACTATTACTGCGAGAAATTCGATTTATTATTAACTTCCTAACATTATTTAGATACTTATTTCCTACTCGGTCGCACGTAATAGAAATACGTCGTTACAGCTATCATCGTTATCGCGTCCTTGTAACGTTATCGTAATTGCTACGACGTCGCTCGGACCGAACGATAACACACAGAATCGATCATAATAGAACTTGTGCAGCGCGTTGACCAGCCGCAACGTTATTATCATGTTTATTCGAACGAATGATCCGAATAAATAGAATACATCATCGGTAATATCGTGATCGAACGTCGGACGTTTAACGGTGCTCCCCTTATTGATATATTTTATCGAAGAAATAACGATATATAGGGATAGGGGGTATTCTAGGGAATTGTAGGAATATAGGACAGAGGACGTAATCGAACAGTACGCGGTAAAGCTGTTTGACGTGTTATACCGACGTGCGAATATTTCATAAGTCGCGATATTCGAGTCTCGATTAAAAATCGATATCGATAATTATAATTGAATTTCGTTTCGATTAAAATTTTTATTTTCCTTTATAAATGATTAAGAATTAATAAAGTTCGTTCGCGATCGAATCTAATAATTATGTGTCGCGACGTTATTTACCTCGTCAACCGGTAAGTAAATATTTAATATTTACTATTTATATTAATAAATTCTCTCGGCTGAATTGCAATTTATGAAACCGTAAATGCGTTTTATTTTATGAAAATTATTAAAACATTAATTTTTGAATAGGTAAAAAAATACTAACCCACCTCGCGGAAATTCCTAAGCGAGGATTTTAAAATAAGACTTTTCGAAATTTCACTCGTAATTATGTTAGCAAAACGTGAAACACAGCGAAATTTCGGTCAACTTCCGAATTTATCATCGGTTGATTTAGGTGAGGTTACATTAGGTTATATATTTCGACTAGTTAGAACTATGATTAACGGGAAAAAAAAACCGTGAATAAATGCCCGCAGCTAGGTTAGGTTAGAATCGGCCAGGGGTATTTCGGCTAGTTAGAAGTAGAATTCCAGGCGAGAATGGTACATTACTCGGATGACATAAATCGAAATTTACAGTCAGCTATTGCAGTTTCCGCAAAAAAAAATTTTCAACACTGGTCATTCTTATCTAAACGTGATTTTTGAAAAGAAAAAATCGCTAATTTTGCACAAGTCTTCTCGTTCATATATATATATATATAATATCGAACGAGCAATTATTGTACATATGATTTTTTCTCCTTCACATCTACAACTGCTCAGGATGTTGCTTTGATAGCGTTATATTCTATTAATGTTACTTTTAGACACACATCCCCGTAGCTCAGCTGCATACAACCATATTGGTTTTAGCACCATGCGATATAACAACACTTTGACTTTGTTTTGCGTTGCGAATATTGTTGACATTTGCTTTCCAAATTCGCCCAAGTATTCCTTTAACTTAGGGGATCCATTTTAATTATATAATTGCTTCTGATTAGTGGAAAAATGTCTAAGTGTTTTTAAGAAAAATCAGACGAAACCCATGTGCGCAACGAATATTTCTGATTTTTCGCGCATTAAAAAATTTTCTTAATGAAAACCATATATACACGTTTAAAACTAATTGAAAATGTTTTACTTCTGTGTTGAGACAACTATTTCTCCCGTTTGGCTCGCTTCACATTTGTTCGGTTTCATTCGATTCGGTTTCTATTCGATTCGTTTTTCGTTTTCGGTTTCCTCCTATCGTTCACACACACACGGTATCTACCAGGTTTGTATTTGGTTCGGTGATAACGAAACATACGAAACCAGTCCCATTTTACTAATATGGAGAAAAGTCAAGTTTTAGCCATGTTGTTTCTTTATAGGAGAATTAAAAACCGAAGAAAAAGATTTAATCGTTTTCATTGGGTGCACCCGATTATAACGAAAAGGTTAAAATTTGGAGCATTTTACAAAGACAAATTTTCGAATTACTTCAGGATGTCAATGAAATCATTTGACGAATTACATGTGAAGTTAAAGGATCATCTTCAACATCGAAATACATTATTATTCTGAATGCATAAATGCAAACAACCTCGTATATTCCAAATACAAATTCGTGTCTGATAAAAAACCGAATAGAAACCGATTCGGTTGCTGCGGGATTCGGTGACTAGACGGTTTCTGTTAGGTTTTAATTCGATCCGAATAGCGACCGAATCATCGGTTCACACTTGTTCGGTGTAACCGAAAACGAATCGAATAGAAACCGAATCGAATGAAACCGAACAAATGTGAAGCGAGCCTAAGGGTGATTGTTCTGACGTGAATTCGAACAGTCCTCATCGCCATTGTTATTGACGTTTTTTTGTTTTATTATTTTTATTATTAGTAAAAGAACATTATTTTTAAATGAACGTAATATGAAAAAATAATACATCTTGATAAAACCAAAAAATAAAACTTTAATCCTTTTTCTCAACTAAAGCTGCCCATACAATATATGGTTATAACAATGTGACTGTTTTTCTTTTCATTTATTGCAATTTTCCACTTATTCAACCACTTCGTGATTTTATTTAAATTACTTTTTAGATTTTCTGTGTGACTTTTCTGGATTCGCAAGCGTTGCCACGATTGTCATGTCATCGGTGAAAGTTGCTGTTAGTGCATCATCAGTAAACAGTATGTACAATAGTGGACCGAATACACTACCCTGCGGTACACCCGCCTTGATTTTTTTTTTTTTTTGTATGTATGATTCTGTGTTCAGTTTACTATCGCTCGGAAATACCTTAAAATCTCGACAAACCGCCGATAAAATCACATTTCGAAAGCGTGCAATCTTCTTTCACATTCGCAACGCAGCTTTAAAATTCATTTCCTCGTCATTATTCTGTTCTTCGATATCTTTCCTAAATTTATGAAAGGTTCTTTTACTGTCCCTGTGCTTGTGTTTGTTTCCGTTGCATCTCGACCGTCGTTGTAATTATTGTTCCCAAATATTTAAAATCGGCTATATTTTTTTTTTTAACGAATTTGTTGCCTGTCAATTTTTATTTTCACATCACTATTGTTTCTCTTAGTAAATTTATACATTAAAAAGGATGAGTAGATGAACAGGTAAATAACTGAATACATTCATTATACACACGCACGAACATTTAAAAATGCATACATAATACTTTATATATTATATATATTACAACTGTATTTGGACATCTACTCACTGATCTATTTATTATCCTATCTATTAGTCTAATGTATATCTATAAAAATACATCACCCTCTCTTTCTACCTACCTATCTCTCTCTCTCTTACACACACGATGTTTATATATAACATATACAAGATAGAATTTTTTGCATCTGGAGTTAAGAAGTTCTTATAATATATGCCGTTTAATTTTTATGCAGTTTTAATTTGGTTATAGAAATTATAGCCAAAACAATTGCATCGATTTATTTGCTTGAATTTTTCTAAAAATTATTTGTTAGATGGTATTTTTTTTTTTTTGTTTTCATAAATCATCGAAATAACTATTGAAAATTCGCATGTATTGATTTTCAAATCGGTATGTTAGTTGAGCAATTTATGAGTCCGAATCGATTACTACATTATCTTCAGCTGGTAGAACAATAAGTTTCTCGACTTATTCAACAATGTGCTTGATACCATATTTTTCCAAGTGTAGGGACAGCATTTTGTAACTTACTGTATCCATAATACTAAATAAGAACAAACTTTTGATAAATTGAAATTTAACATACCTCCTACTATAAAATATTGGATTTCTGTTCACAGCAGTTAAATTATTCCTAATTTTGTCCTTTTACCTATTTAATGGAAAACATATTAACAGTTATTCTTGCTCATCTATATTTGGTCAATTCATATAGGTGAAAAATTGCATTCCTTTCGTAAAAATGTAAAATATGTAGGAGCTTAATCGCGAATAATTAAATGCACAGACAGAACACTAAAGTTTTGTAGCTGAAAAACGTCACGTTGAGATTTCGCGCCACCTAACAATTTTGTTACAGTCGTAACTGATGATAAACTACAAGAATCGGAAACCGAATTGAAAAAAATAGAACGAGATGCACTGAGGTTAATAATCGCGATTGCGAGAAACAGGTTCGATATCGGATAATATTACAGCATATTAGGTAGCATATGTTAAATTGGAGTTGGATTTCTTATTAATACAGAGGTAAATCAATGTCTTAGGTAACGATTTCAGATCGAATACTACGTATAATTCTACAAATATCGTATAAAACCGTTGTAAAAATCATTTAACCGCACTCACCAATAACGAAAAAGAATTTCATACATACGAATATACGTGAATGCAATGTGCATGTGCGTGTATAATTGCATAATATTAATGTGTAACTGTAACAAGTTCCGGTGTCATCATTACCGTTTTAACGCGTGGCTTAGCTATAAAACCTGTTTAATTGGGCAAATTTGGTTTTAAACATTTTTCCACTCCCCTACTACAACCGATCTATTTATCATTTCATATAATAAATAAAGCATACGACGGTAACTCAGTATCGGTTTTATCCAACCAAAAGTTTTATCAAAACAGAAATCGTACTGACATAAATACGTGGAATGTTGAAAAAAAATAACGCAACGACAATTATGGAAACAACCAAAAGAAATTAAGAAAACAAAATAAAATTGAAGTTAATCACTAAACAATTTGTTTATTATTATATAAGCGGAGCTTTTCGACTATAAAGTCATTTTCAAACTATTACCAAAAAAACGTTACAAATAAATTAACAGAGATATTAATAAGAAAACTTATAAATATCTAATAGATTGAATAGACAGATGTAAAAAAAAAATTTTACAATAACATTTAATTTTTTTTTTTAGGCTATTACTAAGATTAGCCATTTGGCTGAATAATTATCATCTTTAACTTAATGATTACTTAATAGTTAACTTAACCACTAAGTACAAAACGAGTATGGAGTACGTATCCCATTGGCTATCCATTATACATAAATTTACATATTACAAGACTAAATGTATGGAGTGGCGACGAACAAGTCGTCTAATTCCATGTTTAATGTAAAGTAGTTGTCTTGCCTCTGCATTGATGTGACTGTCCAACCGCTGCTTGTGCAATTTAGCGAATTGCTTAATGACATCATTAATGAACATCATATTAAGATCAGAATGAATGACATCGTTGAGAAACGATAAGCATCAACTATCGAGCGTAAGATAATGTTTTGACGGCGTTGTATCATATTCCGATTCGACTTGGCTGTACAGCCCCACCGAGCAAGGCCATAAGTCCAAATAGGTTTAATAATTTGCTTGTATTGCAGGAAACATCTAACTCCGATCGCCTGCCTATTAACCAATATAATTGACGTGTTTTCCTTCATTTTAACATGAACTTTCCAGGTCAATCGTGAATCCAAATACATGCCTAGGTACTTTACTGAGTTAGCCTGTGGAATGACTTGGTTTCCTAAGTGCAATTGGTACATATTATCGGCGTGTCGTAACGTAAATAAGACATGGACAGACTTCTGCTCATTTAGTTTAATCTTCCAATCTATAGTCCATTTTTTAAATCACTTACAGCTAAGATTGCAGTATCATCTGCAAATGTGGCTGTTATTGTTTTGTTATCAATAGGCAAATCTCTTGTATATAACAGGCACAGGAGAGGTCCGAGGGACGTTACCCTGTGGTATATAGTAGAATGGCGATCTTGCTTCTTCATGCGCAACCTGGAACTGTCGATTTGATAAATAAGATTTCAATATGCGAAAAAAAAACTTCCTGATAGTAGAGTACTCAACTTGTGAACCAGACCTTGATGCCACACTTTATCAAATGCCTGGGAAATATCTAAGAATACAGCAGAGCGAATTTCTTCTCCTCCAGTGCATTGTTAATGATTTCCACTACTCGGTGCACTTGGTCGATTGTTGAGTGCTTCCGTCTAAATCCAAATTGATGTAAAGGAAGCTTATCTTCAACTAGTATTAATCGTTTTAACAGGTTATTTTCTGGCGCTTTTTGTCTGTTTTTTTTTTTAACATTATAATCTGTACCACTTTAAAGCAGTTTGGTATGTACTCAAGTTTTAAACATGCATTAAATATGTATGTAAGCAGTACTACTGCTCTTCTTGGTAATTCTTTTAGGACAACTGGTAAAATTTCATCTATTCCCGGAGGGTTTTTTTTTATTTATGTTGCGATCAATTTCATTTGCTATCTCCATTGGAGTAAACGGCTTAATTGATTGATTAATTTGATAAGTTGTTAAAAGGTTAATATCGGATTGTATCTCATAAGTCTGGAACACCTGTGATAAATGGCGTGCAAACAATCCAGCTTTTTTAATATCCTGTCTTGCCCAATTGCTAGTTTCGTCTCGAATGGGAGGAATTCTGGCAAATGGTCGTTTAATCTTACGCGTAGCTTTCAACAATGAGTAATCCTTGTCTGAATAAGTACTAAGCTCCTGGAGGTATGTGGTAAATGTTTTATATTTTACTCCTTTAATAAGCCTTCTGAGCTGATTGTTAGCCTTATTGAAAATGTTCTTATCATGTGGCGTACGTGTTGTGTGCCAGGCGTCTTGCTGTTCTCCGTTGTGCAATCTTATCAAGTATTTCTAATGGATATGTGATTTCTTGGAAACTATTATTTTTTGGTACAGGAGTTGCAGTCTTAGCTGCCTCACGAATTTCCACAATAAATCTAGCTGCTAAATCATCTAACTCATTCGGAGTCTTTAATCTAATTTTAAGATCTATTTTCTGATCCAGCTCCTCCCGAAATTTATCCCAGTTTGTAGTAATATTTGTAAGTTTTTCCTTTTTTTCTGGATTACTGTGGTGCTTATGGTAAGCAAAACACTGGTGTATGATCTGATGACACTATCAAATTTTCAGCTAATATAAAATTAGCAGCAATCCCCTTTACTAAGTAAAAATCCAGAAGATCTGACTTCTTACGACAATCTGTAGGCCAGTTATTGGCTTACGTCCAGACGCCAAACTACATTGGCAATTTTAAATTGCTTGAAGCAACTTCTTACCTTTAATATGAGCAGGGCTAGGATTTCTGATATTAATAGGAGAAGACCCCACGCTTCATTTTTTGCATTAAAATCTCCTCCAATAATAAACCTGTGCCCAATGTTCTGTAACAACTGTGCATACTGTTGACGTTTTAATCCATGTTTAGGAGGAAAGTATACAGCAACTACTTTAAGTAGTGCATTGTTTTGTATAACTGCAACTGTTGTTGCCTGTACATATTCTTCATTAATTTCAGGTTCTACAAAACGCTGAATATTCTGCTTAATTATTACAGCTGATCCACCATGCGCACCACCATCTGTATGAGGTGTGTGATAGATGTCAATTATAAAACCGATTTTAAAATTAATTCTTCATCAACATTAATCATATTATTTAATAAATTATTACTATTTCTATGTTTTATAATTTGTAGTTTTTCTAATAATTTTCTTTTTTTAAATTTATATTCTATGTGTAAAATTTTTATATTGTTTGTAATGTTTTCTATAAAATGTTTTTCTTCTCTACAATGTTTTCCATAAAGTGACTTATCATCATTTTCATTTTTATATGAATTAAAGTGTTCTCTTAGTCTATTATTTATTTGACGTCCTGTTTCACCTATATAAAATTTATTACATATTGTGCAGTTTATTCCATATACTCCAAATTTTTGTAATACCCTATTATTTTCTATTTCATTGTTGCAAATTGATTTAATTAAGTTTAACAAAAGACGATTTAAATATTCTTAATAAAGGCTTAAAATATATAGACAAAAATAGTGTCAATATATTCAAATAAGAAGAAATGGAAAAAATGGCCGTAGATTGTGAAAATATTATTCAAAACAAAATTTTTTACTGATTAACTTCGATTTTATTTTGAATTCATAAAATCACTACTCTCCAATACATCAACATTAACCAAAAGAAAGTCTGCCCCCTGATAATTCTTAATCATAGTCAGCGTGGAAAATTTTAAAAAGAACAAGTATAATACCGTGTGGTCAATTGTACGTTTTGGAAACGATTACAGTTCCAATTATCACAACTTAATTATTCCTTTACCACCCTCTCCTGATTTTTCCGATGCGTTTTCTATTAATAATATAAAATTAAAAAATAAACTTAGAAACTTTTCATAATATCCCCTTCTGGTTTTAATACTTATAGTTTTAAAATAGTTTACTGGGGAAAAAACGTTGTACTGGTTTCCCTTTCCAATTTATACAGATGGTTCCAAGTCTAATAACAAAGTTGGTGCTGCTTTCGTGGTTCCTTCTTTAAAGGTTATTAAGAAATTCGTTCTATTACGTTTTTTCTTCGATTTCTACAGCTGAGGCTAATATATCAAGCGTTAAAGTATACGTTTATCAACATCGTCCAGCTTCATCAGTTCTTATTCTTACCGATTCGAAAAGCTGTTTAACTAAGATCTCTTTTAATCCCCGCGCATCGCCTTATTTATATAAAATCCGAATTTCGGTTCCTTCGCTGTTAGAACCTGATATTTATGTTCTTCCGGATTCCCGGACATTCTGGTATATTTGGCAATATTGTTGCTGATGCAGTAGTCAGTTCCACTTCGAATAATGCTCATTCCATATACAACTTTATCTTTCGTGTCTCATTAAATTTTCTCATAAACAATAATGGAATAGTATCTAATCCTTATCTAGCTCCATATTACAGATCGATTCTAATACCCTTAAAATCGTGATTTAGTGACATGAAAGTACCAAATAAACTTCGATATTTCATTACTACTTTATGTAGATTGCGATTTGGAAAAAATCGTCTATGTCCCTATTATAATCTCGTAAATTCTCCTTTTTGTCCTCATCCTTCCGAAGACAACAAAATATCAGATACAGATCGTGTATTTTTGGAATGCTCTTACTACAGCTCACAACAATCTTTATTATATAATCGAATTATATCTCCCAAAGTACCGTTGCCAATAAATAATGCACCATTTATAATTACGTTGCATGGAGTAATATTAATGTTTAATATATCCGTTTAAATAATTTTATACCAAGCTGGGTGAAAAAATCCTGTGCCCATTAAAATTAAAAAAAAAAAAATACTGTTTTCATTTTCAAACTGAGAGCGGTTGCGAATGCGTACTATATTTATACAATTTAGTAGAACGCAATCTTGGCTTAAAGTTGTCAAAATTTTGTTTACTGATGTTTTTCTCGCTGCGGTAGACTGACGCTGTTTACTAAACTAGCTGATGTTTTTATTTTAAACCGGGTTTTTTTTTCTACGGGAGCAATTAACCAATTTTAATTTAACCGGTATCCATATCCTCTATGTTGAAATTTGGATGCTCAGAAATTTCAATCGTTTCTCAAACAATTCTGGAATTGTATTTATTAATTTTTGACAAGATTTCAACGTCGTCAAATTTCGTAACTCCCAGGACACCGATGTGAAGCCACTACAGACGTATATTTTCTTATGTTTACACAGTCTGCTTTGTATTCTTTTCATCTTTGATCGATACTTCTACGAGTATGCCCAATGTAGATGAGCCCGCACGAGTAAGGAATTTTATATACATCCGCAGTACGTCCTCTGAGGAGCCGATCCAACACTGGCCTAACTTTGTTTTTTTGTAGAATTTTGCCTATTCTTTGTGCGGTAGCTTTTACACTATGCTGGTTACGAACTCTTTATTATACAGGATTCTCTTTTTGTTTTTTTTGCAAAAATTTCTTTAAAACATATTCCTTATATTACCCAGTTCTTTATGTAAAGAAGTACTGTTTGAAATAGTTTTGGCTCTGTGAAATAAAGTATTGTAGATCTCAAGTTTTGTCACGGACAGTGGCGCGACTGCTTGTGCACATACTTATTCGTGTGTTTAGGCTTTCTACACACAGAGGTAGCTAATTTCCCGCGCGTACTCCGCTTCAGTTAACATGTTTAAAAACGCTAGATCGCCATTATTTTCTTTTTCCATTATGAACTTTATGTTATTGTGAAACAAATCCATTAAAATTTCACCTAGCTTTTCGTTGCTACCAAATCGTGAACGTCATGCCGAAACCGATATTTAGTATACTATGGTTTTTTTTAAATATTTCATTTTATAAATACTCCGTAATTACATTTGCGAATGCCAATCTCGAGTCTATTGCCACACCATCAGTTTGTTTGTAGATTTTATAGCCAAAAATAAAATAACTGTTGCTGACAATTATGTCGAGGAATTTCAGCACGTTCACATTTGAGATATAGCTTTTCATTAACTTTTATCGTATCCATAATTGGGACATTGGTGAATTACTACATCAAAACTAACCAACATAATTATGTTCGTTTTCTATCTGGTAGCTACTGATTTTTTCCAAAAACTGAAATGATTTTTTGATATGTTTGCCGCCTACCAGTGATTTAAGTTTGCTGGCAATCCAGCCTTCCACCGGATATGATGGACTGTTTATTGTTGCACACACTATAGATCTCATCGGGCAAAGCCCGTTTTGTGTTCATATCCGAGTTGCTATGAGGCAATTTTCTATTTTCGATACCGTTGTACGCGGAGCATCTTTATTTATTTCTACGAACTAACCGCGTTCGATCATCTCATACATTTTCTTTTTATATTCGTCCAGTTTTAATAGGACTGCTTCTAAAATTGCAATGTCCGAATTTTTTCTAAAGTCCTCGTCGAGTATGCTCTTTATGCGAAACATTTAGCTGTAGGTGGTCTACTATTACGTAAAACCACCGCACACTCTTACTCGATGATTTCTGCGACATTCTTTTTCAACATTTCCAATAACTGCTTCAATGATTACTTCTTCCACCGGAATTTTCTTAGGCGTTACTGCAAAGTTCAAGCCTTTTTTCCGAACTGTAACAATATTGTCAGAAACGCATTGATTACCAAAGGCGCGGATGAACTATTTTTGGTACACCGTCATCGTGATTTAATTATGGACAGCATTTAAACCATTAAAATCTATTTGATTTTTATATTTATCATAGGATAACCGCCACGCATACAATTGTATAAGATGTCGAAAACTAGAGTTGCGCATGAATAATCTGGTGTTTACACAAAACTACGTCAAGCATTCACCTCGATTAAATTCATTATTATCGGAGTGTATTTTGCCTTTAGAATTACTAACTATTCTGGTAACTTTTCAAATTGCTTCTAATATTGCAACGTCCAACATTCTCTGTTCATCATTTTTGTAAATTCAGTTTTTTTTTTTTTTTGTTTTTTTTGTGCCATCTTGAACGTAAAATAATACTGTAACAATTAATGGAAAAGGACGAGAAAAAAAACCCGCGAACACAACAGATCAATTACTTAAGAATACTGACTGAATTGTGCCTACACAAAAGGTCGGCTCAAAATAGAATAGCTTAGTACTAACTACACGTTCTAGGCCAATGAAAAAAGAACAAGATAATATCGTACATAAATCGCGGAAATTTATAAACAGTGTAGACGTTTATTCTAACCTAAAGTCATCCACATACGTTGTATTATTCATATATTTATATCGACGTCGCTAATATAAAATCAGTATTATGGCAATTTTTAATCGGGCATATTAATAATTCGTTACAATTCGTTAATGGAAAATGATTGTCTAATGAGATGTTATCGTAGAGTGTTAATTATCACAGTAATGCACACTTTTTAATTATTGCGTAACGATACAAAAACAAGACAATTTTTACATATATATGTATATATATATAAGCATTTCCAAACAATTCCAGTAATTAAAAAGGTACATTGAAAAAGAAATTAAGAGGAAAAGAGAAACAATTAACTAATATTATTCGGCAATCGCGTTTCGTGATTTTTCAACGGGTCGAACCAGCGCCTAATGAGAATGCCGTCGCAATCGAAGGAACTGGTTAACGTTACGCATTCTCACATTGTTTTATAATTAACGCGACTTCAGTTTATTTTTAATTTAACGTATTTACCCTCCGGATGTTAATGCGCCTGTGTTACTAAGCCACCGTAACTGCTGTAATGGGCTAAACATTTCAATGTAGCTGTAGTCTCTCTGAACTAATAATTTTTCCTATATTGTACGCAACTGAAATAAAATAAACGAATCGACCAAATTAACGTATTCCGTTAATAACTACGAAAACCACCGAAATTTCCTGGTTTCAGCGTCATTTTTTTTTTTAATTTTAATATAACTTTACAAAAAAAAAATGTACTTATAAATAGCCAGAGGCGACGGACGGTTTTGTTTTTTTAAATAGCGCAGTTGGTAACACTGCTGCAACGCAAACCGCGTGCTCCACGTTTAGTGTACACACGAGAGATTTGTTTTTCGCATATCACGATGTTTGATGTTCTATAACGAGAAGGAGCGCGCGTTTCGCGTGGAACGTTATTTTTAGCGTGAATCGATCACGACAGCGCAAAGAGAGATTCGAAAAGAATTCAAAGTTAAGGAACTTTTTTTTTTTGTGTGGGAATACCGTAAGAGCCGCATTTAGAAATCACACGTCCAAACCAAGGAAACTCGCATATCTGGGTTTAATTTCTAAAATTCAGCGACCTATACTGGAAAAAGTATTCAAAAATTTTTGTTAAAACTGAATGAATGTATTTTTATAAATGGGCGGTCACCTGAACGATATTGTGTGCCACAAATGATTGCGAGCTAATCTCTGGTTTTCTAATTTTTCAATAAAATTCCATTCAAAAATTTTTATAGCTTTTCATCCGTCCTCTCCGGGTCACCGTATATTAGAGGAACAATTATGAATGCGATTAATAGTAAGTAAGTAAGACATATTTATTGGTAATGGTACTTTGAGAGATATAATTTGTCCATCTTTAATGTTCGGTCGTCCCAGAATTTTTCTCATAATTTTCCGTTCCTTCTTCTCTATGAGCTCGATTTCTCTTCTTGTATTCATATTCAGACATTCTGCTGCATATAGACACTGCGGTTTAATTACAGTATCATAATGCCGTATCCTCGTATTTATAGATAATGTCTTCTTTTTATATATTTCTCCGGTTACATTGAATGCTTATTCCATCTTGTGTACTCTGATCAGATTCGCTTCTTTATCTGAACCATTTCGTTGGATTATTTCACCTAGATATTTAAATTTGGTGACTTTTTTAACCTTTTTTTTAGTAGCGATTATTATAAACGAAAAAGCTTTAAATCAGATATGAACTCAAAAATTAGGAAAAGTTAACCGTATAAATCTTATCGATAGATATCTAAGTTATTTATGTATAACGGTATTTTTATTTTATATATATATATATTAAATTAATATTTAATTTACAAATGTATTCGATTATATGTACGATGAAAAACTTGGAAAAATGAAAATTAATCGTAGTTTAATTTAAAAAAATGAGAGACAACAAACGTTCCTGGTTGTTACAACGAACACAATTGCGTACATTCGAACAGAACGACAATATGAGACAAAATTAAATACGAACAGAAAGAAACCGATTAAATACGCATCTACGATTTATCATAGACACGAGACGTACGAATATGGTAAAGATGTTTCTAACACGCCTACGATACGGTAAAAAGTGAAAATCAGATAATTAACCTGGTAACCTATATATTTATTTTTAAGCGATCTTTCATCGAAAACAAATACATTTAATAGGGAATATATATATATATATATATATATATATATATATATATATATATACATATATGTATTAGTCGTCTGGATAGCCTAGTGGCCAGAGCGCAGACTTCTATACGGAGGGTACCGAGTTCGAATACAATGGACGATGCAAAAGTTATCATCGGAAAATAAAAATGTAATTATTATCGCGTGGATGGCAATGGCAAACCACCATGCACAACACTATATGTGCTCTAATAACAATATAATGAGCTACAACAACACGCGGGGTTGCATTGTGTCGTGATAACAAAGCGTTTACAATCAGTCCTCTCCCGTGTATGTGGCTATCTGCGCGCTAATGGCATGATACGGAAATAATGATGATAATGATATATAAGGAATGTACCGACTTAGTTTAAAATAATAAAGTTATAAGCACGAATCGTTAATAATTATTTAATTATTTCGAATGCTCCGCTGTGGCGCCGTTGCGTTCGGAGCTTTACCTCTTCTCGCTACGTTCTCCCAGTATTACACCTCCGTATAACGTCCCTTCCCCATCTCTGGATAATCTAAAATTATTCCCCCATATAGCGACATTTCTAGAAAAGTCAGCATCGTTGATTAATTATATAGATAGTCCCCACAGTATCACGTTCGGTAAGCTGTAAAGGCACCTCATTTAAAATATATATATATATATATTTAATTAAGCTCGAACAAAACTTTTCAGCAGTTATGTACACCATCTTCACAGGTTATTCAAAATGAATATGTTAAATAATTCAGGCTGATTTAGCGAGTTTAATTTAAAAAAACCCGCCTTATTTCATGATAATAAAACTTTTACATAAATGTGAAGTATACTTATTACAATTGTTGAATGACGTGAAACTCGGAGGGAAAAATATTTTTATACACTTTTACGTCATTCAAAATTTCACAGTTTTTCCTATGAAACTAAAAAATCGTAATTCTTCAGCGTTACCGTCGATAAGACAAATATTTATCAATGAAAGTATTTAGTTGCAAGGTTTCTAGTAAAATAGCCTCGGTCCCATGCTATTTTGAATAAATCCGCTGCTCTCTCTATTCCGGCCATGGTTAGATGTTATCCAGCCAAGAGATGTTACTTCTTCACGGCTTTCTTCTTACTTCTATTATTCCTTCTATATTATTATCATCTGCATGAGTTATTCGATTAGTCCTCATCAGTTCGAACACTCTTTAATTTTTCATCTTCTTCGCTTCGATAACACCACATTTCAACGTGTTTTCTTTTACCGATCTTGTCTCGCATCCATATAGAAGTACGGACCACAAGCGCCTTTCTTTTTGCTCTTCAAGTCTAACCTTCGATCGCAAAGAACATTTTTAAATTTCATAAACGTATACCTATTTCAATGCGAGTACGTAGTTCTTCATCGTGTTCACTATCTTTCTTATCCAACTACTTACATGTTTATACTTTCCTTTCCATTTGAATTTTAGAATTTTATATTTGGATCTGGTCTATCGTGAATTTTTTTTATTTTTTAGTGTTTGATGCTCTTTTTTTTCACCTTCTAAAGCAGTTAAAAACAATTTCTGCAGTTCTTCTATATTTTTGACCAACAGCATCGTCGACAAAACATACGATTCTAATTCCTGCATCACATTCATTTAGGGGGTTGATCAAAAATTATCTCGGGAATTAAACAAAAGCGATGACAACACGCATCCTTTTACCTGATGCTTATTCATATTTTCTTCGTTAAGTGATCATCTGTTAATTTGCATATTAAATTTTATACAGATTTTGTAAAATTCTTATATCTGTCTAATTAATTTTTTAATATTTCTATTAATTCCACGTGTCGTATTTCGTTAAATACTTGGTTGTAATGAAACAATTATATATTTCTGGAAAACTAATTGTTTCCGGATTAATCATTCAGTGAAACCCACGCTAAGGGTCACTGCTCCCAACAAGAAGCACGACTTGTCAGATATACTGGGTGATGAATTTGCGGCCCTGTGCTGCTGTACAGTGCAAACTTAATCTCCACTTTCAAGTGTGAATCTATAAAAGAAGCACAGGCAGGCCGATTTACCAGGTAGATTTCTGACGGAAGAAATCTGTCCGGCTCTTCGCCAGCACACCAGTAATATTTCCCTGGTTGAATTTGCTCGGCGACAAGTACCTTCAGACACGTATCTGCTTGTGCGTTCAAAAGATGAATTACACGTTCCGGCTCCACAAAAACACTGACGAGGTGTTTCTCTGAGAGAGAAACGTTCCTCGTAGCATGCAAATGGCCTTGACGCGTTTCGAAACGTGTCAACCCTAAAGGGCACATACCGTTAGTATTTTTCACGATCAATTACACTCGGCAGTAGAATCTTGACAGCACCATTCCATCCAAGACTCCTACCATCTCACGAGAGTGACGCCATAAATTTTATTACGCAGGAACCTGTTTATTTTGCGGCCCTTTGTAAAGGAGTTTTCTGTAACAGACTTAGTAAGCTTACTTAATATCGATGCGCAAACCAAGCTGCTGACTTTATATGCTCTCGGGCCTCGAACCGTTACCCTTTTCCAGTCATCAAGAGTTTTACTCATACATACCGATGAATCTTCATCGTGCAACTGCCAAGTAACCCTTGCGTTGTAACTTAATGCAAACATTACAGCGCGACAGTACACTTCTAGCTCTAATGGGAGTAGAGCAATGAAACTGAAAGCGTTCAACGTATAATATATATTAATTATAGTCACCCGCGACAGTTGTATAAGATTGACTGTGCACGTGAATTAAATGAAATTATATGATTACAGCAGAGTTTCCTGTTTTCATTTTTGAATTATTCAAAAATTAAACATGTATATACACAATCGGCTACTAAGTAGCCCTAAGCTAATTTCACAGGCTACTCTAGTTTATTATATTCTCGTATTAATATAACTGATTCATGTATTACTTCTTGATATAAATTCGTGTATATTAAATCGTATGAAGAAAAAATATATTATGCATATATATATCGAATTTGTAATAGGGTGAATTACAAAATATAATTGCCGAGTCTTTCGAAGTTTCGAATATATTTAAAATATTATTATCACGATTCTACCTCGATCCGAAGATATTTCAACTATCGCGTAGTTGATAAATAAATATAATAGACTAAAAGAACAGCACATAGCGATGATGAGGAAATAGCGAAACGCCAATTTTACTTTCTTTACATAAAGAAATAACACACATACATATTAATATATATGTGTGTAGGTAGATCGATGTTATGTACATATTATAAAAGACGAATCCTTATTAAATGCGTTGGAGTGTAGTACCTCTAACGCCTATTGTTTTCACGAAAATAGTTGTTCTCAAAAGTTAAAGAGCAACAATTCCTATACTCGATAGAGTAGTCGATCGATACGTGCATTGCCATTCTGAACGATCATCATCATCCTCGACCGTCTATTGTCTATTCCGGCAAAACAGAAGAGACGAGAAGCGTAAAAAGAAAAATAAATAAATAAAATAAGAAAAAACGAATGGGACGATTTAACACGACTTGTGAACTCTGGCAATATTACTCTAAATAAAGTATGTTCGTTTAACAGCAAAATGTAGGTCAACAAACTATGCCAAATATAGGCATAGAGCTAGATTCGTTTTTTTTTCACCCTGAACCTCAATCCGACCTCCACTAATATATATATATATATATATATATATATATATATATATATATATATATATATATATATATATATATATATTGGGTCACGCGAAAAAATATCATATATATATATATATATCGTGTTGCATGCAAACTTCAACGTGTTTTGCCTATCTATATGTGACCGCTTGATAGTTGTCTACTTTCGACCGAAGCTAATTTAGCTGTCGCACTTACGTCGATATTTTCTTTGGTAAATATTTTGTATAATCCCGGAAAAAAATTAATACAGAATGAAAATCTATTGTTACTAGCGAATATGACTGAAGACAAAAAAAAAACAGTGAAATAACCCGAGCGACTGATAAAAAAACTCCGTTACTGCGCAAATAACGGTTACAGTTGCTATGCAAATAACAGTTATTATACAGTTTCCATAAAAATGAGGCATAGCGAAAGTTATCGTGTTACCTAAACCGGGGAGGATATATAGTAATAACGTTAATAATGTAAAACCAATTAGCCTACAAAGTAATCTAAGTAACAAACACAAAGGTAAAATGTAAAAAATGTAAAAACGCGTATATTTTGACATAATATTAAAAAGTTATAATAATATTTAATAAATGTACCGGAGGCTCTCTCCATTTATGAAAGTAACTAATAATATAAAATGGTAAATAATAAATATACAAGATGAAAATAGTATTGATGGAAAAATCAGACAAAAAACCATCACAAATGAAAAGCGGTAATTTAAAAAATAATAAGTTTAATTATATAACGAATATGTAACATCACTTATAAGTAATGGAAACGAACGCAAACAAATTATAACGTTACGAGAATAATAAATTATATTTAATGCGTCGATGCTTATACTTAGTATATCTAATACTTAGTGGAATCGTAATTTCCTATTGCTGGAAGTAAATTATTACGGTACGCGCTACCTGAGAAAAATTTTTTAGGATAGTTTGAGGATATTGCATATATGAAATTTTAGTGTATACGGGGACATTGAGAATACATCTAAGACATCGATTTTGAACTAATTGCGGTCTATTAAAACTAGCATTTGAGAATGAAGACCAAACTGGACAAGAATATGTTAAAATAGGCCTAATGATTGACTTGTAGATTATATTATTAATATTTAAGTGAGATTTACGATTGAAAATGGGGTAGATTGAACAAATAGCTCTGTTTGTCTTCAATGATGCATGGTCAATATGCTTGGAAAAGGCCAGCCTCTTGTCTAAAATGACACCATGGTCAGACCATTCTATATCAACGCCACTGACGTGAAGTCTGGTCGCTAAAAACGGTCTTCGACGAGTGAAGAAAATTGCTTTCGTAAGGATTAAGAGCAATTTGCCATTTAGAAAAATACTTAATTACACGATCGACACAGGATTGTAACTTATTGCTTGTAGAAACTGCAGAACAACGCTGTGACATCAGCGTATAACCTCGATGTTACTTAAATGCGATGAAAAATGTAAATAAGAATGGCCCCAGCTACCTTGAGGTACGCCGGCAAAACAGGATTTGCTACTTAATTTCGCATTATTTATAATGGTATAAAATGATCTATTACTTAAGTAACTATAAATCAGTTTAATTAGATAATTGGGAAACCTGGTAACAATCATTTCGTAGATAATACCGTCGTGCCAGGTTGTGTCGAAAGCTTTTGCCACATCAAATAACACCATCCCAGTATGTTTATTAAAGTTAAAATTATCTGTGATAGAGTCAGCAACTCTTGCTATCTGTTGTGTTGTGTGAATGTTTTGGTTGAAATCCAAATTGACTACTAAGTATTATTATATTAGAATTAGCGAAGTCACATAATTTTTTCAGAATAATTTTTTCAGCGATTTTGCTAAGATAAGCAAGCTGATTGGACGGATATTGTCTATCTGAGAGCAATCTTTACCGTGTTTTGGTACTGGAATTATTTATGATATCGATTGACTTAGAGAAAACTTTCGATAGAGCGTAGCATAATAGTATATTATATAATACGATCGAATCTCAATAAATAAAATTAAATCCTATTTGAACGACAGAATATTTTACTTTACAAATCGATAATTTCTCAATAGAAACGTAGTATTATTCGGGAGTCCCATAAGGAAGCGTCCACGCCTGTTCTTAATATTATCAAACGACATCCCAGCAATTGTAAACCACAAACTGGAACAAAAAATAGATAAAAATTTTTAAGCGAAACGCAATTTGGTTTTATAGCAAAAAATAAAGACACCAAAGACGTCATTATATTATTCGAAACGATCATACAGAGAACTTTAAATATAAATCGAGAAGTAGTAGTACGCTTTACAGATTACGAGAAAGTTTTTGATAGAGTTGATCGCGCGAAATTAATTGAAATATTGCAAAAATACGATATCGATAGTGGCGATTATGCAAATAATAAAAGAGCTGTATTAGGAGCAAAAAGCAAACGTAAAAATAGGGAGTGATTATTCTGAAAATCATTGCAATGTAAAAAAAAGGACATCAGACAAAGTTGTCATTTATTATTTAACGCGCATGTAGAAAAAAACCTTAAAATCTCCAAAAATAAATGCAACGGGTTTTAAAATTAACGGGCTTACGATAAACAATATTACATAGGCAGATGATAAAATATTGATAGCCTAAACGGAGAAGCAGATGCATTAAATGCTAGATACTATAAATAAAGAAGGAAGAAAATACAACATGAAAATAAATGTAAACAAAACAAAAATCATAAGATTTGGCAGACAGAAAACTAGAGGGACCATATTTGGAAATGGACGACAATTTGAAAAGGTAAAACAGTATAAATATATTTAGAAGTTTTGATTACAAAAGATGGGCGTGATAACAAAGAAATAATTTCCAGAATAACAATGGCCAGACAGGCGTTTGGAAATCTAGAAAAAGTTCTGAAAAAACATAAAGATGGACTTAGAAACGAGAAAACGAATATTAAGTTGCGACGTTTGGTTCGTGCTGCTTTATTCGGCGGAAATCTGGACAATAAATGCAGATGGCGAACGAAGAATTAACGCCGTTGAAATGCGGGCATATCCACGCATATGCTGAGAATTCCGTGGACACAGATCAGGTGACCAATCGAAAAGTTCTGAGTAGAATATCAACAAGTTGTAACTAATGGATGACAAATAAAGAAAAATTAAATATATCGCTCACAAAAGCCGAGAAGAACGGCTTTAGCAGTATAGGGTAAAATTTCAAGAAAGGCACTTAGAGGAATGGAATTAATTACCACAAAAACAGGAATTAAGGATTTCGTCAAATCAATTGAATCAGCCAGATGCCGATGTACATATAGAGTTCGTGATGTGCAACCTCACGAATGGGAAATGCTACTTTTATTGATGATGATCCCGAAAATACGCAAACCGCATTATACGCCGATAGCTTTATAATAACAGATAGATACAATTCGTAAGAGATTACAGAAAACTGTAAATTGATTTTCTAAATACTATCGGAGAAGGAACACAAACCTTAGTGCTGAGGAAACTGAGACTATTTTATTCTCGAGAAGAAGACATTTGTCCATCCGACATTGTAGTGAAATCCAAGCCAGTTCCTTTTGTTAAATATACAGAAACTTGATAGTGGATCTTAATAACCAGGTTAAGTACGTTTTACGTTATTCTGTATCCTCTATATAATCAAAAGTCCGTTCTGAGTTAAATAAAAAATTGATCTATAACGCCGTAATTGGCGTGTCCTATTAAATGCTACACGATACGATAAAATATCACACTTACATAATCGATTAAAACTTTCATGTAATTTATCGCATATATTAACAAACTATGTCAAAAATTTTATAAAATGTGCGAAAAGCGCGATAATGAGTTAATTAAGTTAATGTCGCATGTACGCGAACGTTATAAAATATAGACACCGTACACTTAAGCGCAGTTTTTTTATAATTAATTAAATTATAAAAGTCAATTATTTGATATTCAAGTTATTATTAAGGCTTAATTTTAGCGTTCCGTTCATTCGTGTAGGTTTATCTTTGTTTTAATTTATTCTGCGTAATACATTTATTGCAAAAATTTAATTTTAATTTATGTTCAAACGATTTTATATTTCTCAATTATTTGCTAAGTTTATTTTTATTAATGTCAGTGAATTTAATTATATAACGCTGTAAAAATTTCTTCCTCTTCTGGTGACGTATCCTCAATGGATGTTGGCGATTATCTCTCTGGCTTCCAATCTGTTGGATAACTTCCGCAATAAGGTTTCTGGATTGTGTCCTGTCGATTCTTTTGCATTATCCAACCATGTTTTTTTTCTCCTTCTTTTCTAATGATGTTTCCTTCAATTATTAATTGTAACATTTCATATCCATTGTTTCTCAAGATGTGCCCGAAGTAAGCTATTTTTATTTTCGTAATAGTTCTTTCTAACTCTAATCTTTTATTTAACCTTTTCACCGAATTTGATCTGCCCGTGGAATCTTTAGCATCCGACGGTATAGCGACATCTCAAATGATCTTCCTTTAGTTCGAGCATCATCAGTCTTTCGTTGTAAGGTATGAACTCTATAACTGTTTTTTCATGTAATGATTGACACCACCTGTTGATTACCGTTATTACTGCCTGAGAAGTATATATTTATTGGAGATGCATTTCCTTGCATTCGCCAATCTCATTTCGCTCACTCCTAATATGTCAATGTTGAGTCGCTCCATTTCGTTTGTTATATTTCCTAGTTTCCCAGCCATTAACATACTTCTCACATTCCATATTGCGATTCGGTGGCGGGGTGTAAAAATTTACTAATTGAAATAAATTTGTTCTGTTCTGTTCTGTACCATTATCAGAAGTTTGTGACGTTTCCTACAATCGTAATTAATTCATTCCATAATTTTCTTTAGCTTGCGTATACGACGACGTCAGAATTTTTTTAGGAGGAGGTGAGAAACATTTCTTACATACACACGCACACATACATACATACATATACATGTATATACATATATGTATATTTAATAATAATAATAACTTTTAACAATTAATAAATATCCGTTACAGCTAAAATCAATTTATAAAATTAATTTCGAATGCAGTCATACTAGGCCGTTTCGAGCGCAATTTTTCCCAGTTGCGTTTGTTGTGTGCCAATCTATTCAGAACGCTTCCGGAAGCCAGGAATTTTTTGAAGTCGTCATTCCAACGTGCAAACGGTCGCGACTTTTGTCTCTTTTGCGTTACGCCAGGAACCATTCCGTTACTTTCTTCGTTCACCACTGATCTCTGTATCTTATGATATGTCCTCCCCGCTTCCATTTAAACGCGCGGATTGAAGTTATGACATCCCTGTTATCACCAATTTGTTCCTTAATCGTTTTTAATTTGACTCTATCTAGTTTCTTGATTTGTAATATTGATCTTTCTAAATTGTTTCGGTAGGTTCTTAGAATATTTTCCTGCCTTTGCTCATCGACCATGTTTGGGAGCCGTAAGTTAAGGATGGTAGCAAGCAGCTGTTGGACGTCACGCTTTTTTATATTGGGCGGAATATTGCTCTTAAAAATTGATTTCATCATCCAGTACTTTTTCCATGTTATTGCTACTGTGCATACATGTGTATATATGCACATTACGCAACATAAATCGTTTTGCATGACCGTAGGTAAATTAATTACTTAAGGTACAATACAGCGATATGCGAAATATTGGAACGCTCATTATAATCAAATAGTGGCCATTTCGATGGCAACGATAATAAGACGTATAGAATTTTCTGATATCGAAAAATGTAATCATATTTGTACTAGGAACGATCGAATTGTTCAGATCGGACTAAATATCAGAAGAGTGTGTACATCAATCTGATTCCGGTATACTTGTGAAACTGATAGGCAGAGACTTCGTCACTATGATTCGAAGTTATCAAGTTCATTCAATAATAATAAAAAAAAAGAATATAATTTTCTGAACACGTTCTTAAGAAGCGATGTCGCAGATACAAGAAGGATTACAAAGGGAACGAATATCTGAGACAAGTGACAGAAAAAACGAGAAATAGGAAAAATATAAATGCACTGAAAGAGACCGCTACTCTGCGAGTTACCTACTATTCGATGTTGAAAAAAATTCGCGTATACAGAACATAGCATAAACATTTGTTCCCATGTTTTTTTCAATCCGCTCTAATAAAAGTATAAAATTATATGCATAAATTTTTTATCCTCATTAAATATGATCGGTATTTTTGATTGTCGAATCTGCTTATAAGGGACACATCGGGCGGAAGTCATTTGTCCCTTATAACCGGTTGTCCCTTAAAGCGAATTTTTTAAAATCTCTTATTGAAGCGAGTGGGTGTTAGAATATATACAGTTTAGTAAACAATTAACATACTTATAACCTTATTAATGCATAATATTTATTTATATGGAAATTAAGAGAAAAATACAGGAGGCATACATAAGGTAAAAGAACCTGACCTGATATTTGTAAAAATTGTTCGTTTACTGTAAAAATGCGCTATAGTTGTTTAGTGTAAATTCTTCATCTGCTGCGTTTGAACAAAATCTGCGCAGTTCTCTAATGATGCCGTACCTGACTGCCCTTTTCAGTACTACGCCATTTTTATGTAAGTTCTGTCCATCTGTTTTTAAATGGGAGATGGTGTTTTTGGAGACGCCCATGATTTTTGCTAAATAGGCATGAGGTTGAATTTCGATTTTGTCTAAAACAGAAATTTTTTCCTTCAATAATAAACATTTACGCGACATTTTATTCATACAAAAAATTCACCAGAGCTGAAAAAAGAAAATTTTCATAAGAAAAAAATTAATAAAACCGCAGGACGCACTACTTTTGCAGAACTAAACTAAGAACATAATAAGCTATCCGAGAGTGCATAATTAATAAACGTACAGAGCAAAAGACAGTATAGCGTCAATGAAAGAATGCCAACACAAGGACATCTCCAACAAAATGAAGAAAAAACAAAAATGTCCACTTAAACAAAAACGAATTGTAAAAATGACTAAAACATTTTTATTCAATTTTTGTTTATGTGAATATTTTCGTTTTACGACCGGAAGTGTCATTTTATATCGGCTGGCTTATCGCCCGTCACACTATTTATTGCCTTGAAAGTCTATTAATCTTTGTCCCTTAACCGAGGCATTGTCCCAAAAAGCGAACTAAAATAACCTTCATTTGATACGTTTGATTCAGGGTTTTGCTGATTGTCCCTTATAAACGGCTGTCCCTCTTATCCGGAGTCCCTTATAAGCGGATTCGACTGCACACACATGTATATATATATATATATATATATATATATATATATATATACATATATATATATAGTTATGCGAGGAAATACGTAAATTGTTTGAATAGTTTTCTCTCCAGTTGATTTTAACTTGCATTCATCTTCCGAGTTACGTTTCAGGTACGAATATATTCCTGTACATACCTTAAATCCATACATGGTACAAACACTATATATATATATATATATATACATATAACATATGTAACTAGAGATATCCAAAAATTATTTTTCTGCAATCGAACCGTTAAACTTTCTTTAAATACGGAGAAATATCGACGTATCTAGTTTTTTAAGATAACGTTATTTGTTATATTGCTTGTAATTCAGACACACTGAATTAAAGAAATTATAGCGTATATTGAAGTGTGTAATAATTTAATTTGGTGGGTATCAATGAACAGAAATCTCATGAACCCGATAATTAATGCACCTAACAAAACACCAAGTAACTAGCTTGTATTTATATATATATATATATATATATATATATATATACATATATAATGTTTGAAAAGGAAATTATATAATCAATGTGTTTTACCGGCTCTTATATATGTATATGGTTCGCAAATATGAACGTTTACAAAAACAAAATTAAGGAAGAAAAGAAAGACACAAGCAGTGCAAGAAAGGCTACTTGTAAAACTATCTGACCGAAAACCAAACAGATGACAGGACTCCATGATAATGTAGAATAAATGACGAAAATAAAGTAGAAATAAGCCGCCGTACACATAGCCTGAAGAACAGATAGCAGATGGACAAAACGGGTGTTAAAATGGTGGCCAATTGACAAGAAGAGAAACGGCGTAGGCCGCTAAACTGTCAGTATGATGACTTAAGAAGAGTCATAGGGAAAAATTGCAGTAAGAATAGCTGAAACTGGAAACAATTAGGTAAAAAGCCTATGTCCAACAGTGGACTGATGTAGGCTGATAGTAACTAGGAGACCGAGTTCTTGCTCGATTTTTTTTAATTATGTAAAATCGTATTTTGTTGGAAAATATATTTCGTTAAGAATCAGAAACTATTAAAAACCGTCACATACGTGTAACTACTTTGATCATTTAAAATTTCGATTCATAAATTTGCAAGTAGTTGTAACAAAAATTCTGACAAACATCAGAAGGAGACCTCGCCTTTATTGTTTTTTTTTTAAATTTTTTTATCGTTTTTTTTCCTTAAAATAATTCTTTCGTGAATTAACAAATATTTCCGGAATATCTGATACCTTAAATCGAAACGGTAAAGAGATATAAAATTTTCATTATATTTACAAACGCGTATACAATAAAAAGCAAATTTCTAAGTTCATAAGATTCGAACGGTTAATGCGATCGAGGTGAAATTTTTAAATACGAATCGAGAACAAGACGACGAGAAACAAAATTTTATGCAACAATGTACTCAGGTTCTCGGAGTCTCCAAAATTTCAAAGTTCTGAATTTCTATACATTTGTAATTACTTAATAAATTACGGGTGTATACATCATAAAATAAAAATATAAGTAATCCTAATATGTATTATTGGGTGGAAGAATTATCATTATATAGTTGAGGCTTCGCTGGATGGCCACCCATAACCGAGATCGGTTGGGACTATGAAGAAGGAGTATATATATAAATATATATATATATATATATATATATATATATGTATACATTTACATAGATACGAAGAAGCTTTAAATTAAATAGGCAAACAGTTAAACTAAATTAAAAGCCTTTAACTTCATAAGGTTGGCCATGTACTCTGACGCGGAGTGGATATATCCCAAGATAACATTCAGGAATGAAAAGAACAGCTAATAACCGAATTAAAAATGCGTAGTATAAGGGCAAATCAACTGAAGGACTATTTCACCGAACGATAAAGATTAAAAGTGCCGCAGCAGAGAAAAGTAAGTTTTATACATGCAGATTGCGCGACATGTTTTGGTGGACTTGCCGCTGATATGAGGACGTCTAAAACAGAACTCGCATAATATACGGCTGACAATAAAATACAAAAAATCGAACTTTTTGTTTCTTTTTTTTTTCCTTAATATTAACGCGGATAAAAAGTATCGAAGCAACTATCGGATACATTCGTGAAAATATATCAGACAATTAGGTTGGCATTTGTAACAATACCGAATGACTTAAATTTCCTTCTAACAAAACTCAGCATCGATGCAATAAAATGACATTAATTTGGGAGAGATGACGCATATCATAGAAATAACGTGACGTATTGCAAAACAATTTAGTACAAGTATTAAGACACTATATCAAATATCAAAGACAGAAGAATAGTACTCCGTGCGAAGCCAATAAATTTTACACAAAAATATATGCCCTCGCAATGCAAGCAATAAAACAAGAAATAGTAAGTTTTTACAAAGGATTACGAAATATAATTAAATAACTGTAAACCATCACGAAAAACACCATACGCGCTCTAGTAACAATATGGTACACTACAAAAAACACGCGGTAGGCTACATTGTGCCGTGACAACAAAGCGATTACAATCAGTTTTCCAGCGTGCGCTACTTACACTGTATAAAATATAGTCGAGCACTCTACCAACTACGCATGTATAATATATATCTATATATATATATATATATATATATATATATATATATAAAAAATAGATAGATAGATAGATATAAATTCCTTGAATAAAGTCGTTAAATTAGTAATCTTCTTAAAATGGAAATATATGATTTCGATCTTTTATAGGTGTCGAAGGATGTGACCATAGAAATAATATGCTGTCGGAGGTGTTCCCCATTCCGCCAGCGCTTGGGGCCACCGAATCTATAGTAACGGCCGCTGCTTCGTTCGTCATAGCCGTAATTTTATCGTGGACGTCCGTAGTACTGTACTATCACAAAAGTAAATGGCGACCGTTAGATACTTTAATATTCGCCCTATTGTTAGAATGTATCGCGAAACAGACAGTCGCAGTTCTCTATTCGTGTTTAGTACTATTACAACCCGGTCAACGGCCGGCTTGGTGTCCCGGAATTACTTGGCTAATCGCGTCGTCGCATACGTTACAAGCCGGTACGCTAACGACGCTAGCGTTAAGCGTACTTTTAAAAGCGCGTATGCCGCCGATGAAATACCGTGAAACGTTGAGCAAATCGCATCTGGTCTACCATTGCGGTTGTCTTTTCGTATTGAGCTGTTGCGTCGGCGTAGCGGCTATTCTCGCTCAAACTAGAAACGACGCCTGCGTGCCTCATCACGATCGTCGTTATCTGATTTTCTATCTAACGTTGCACTCGTCTTTGATACTATCCTCGATATTTTCACTGATATACAGCCGTTGTCGACCGAACAACATCGATAGCAGCTCGTCGTGTCGTCTACATTCGAAACGACTACTACTTAATTCTACTTCCGACGTATCTTCGGCTCTATCGGACATTTCCATGATATCGTCGTCGGCTAAATCGAAAAGTCTATCGGTTAGCGACAATAACGTCGGCGTCAGAATATCGTACGGCGATTGCGACGGATGTCGTCGTTTTAATCTCGTAGAAAATCTGCTAGAAGTTCCGAATCGTCGATCGTCAGCTTTCCGACCGCGACGCGTAAACAGTTATTTAACGTCTACGTCGAAACAGTCGACGTCGCGACAATTCGATACGAACCGCGTCGTAGCGGATAAAGTAATATCGTCGACAACGCCTACCGAAGTGAACGAAACTAAGTATCTATGTTGCGATGCGGATGATTGTTCTACGTACGCTAGACACAAGTCTATCGTCTATAGTTCTTCGTACGATACTTCGTCTACCAATAGTCGATCGATCGGATACTTTAATCGCTACGTAATTCCGGACGATATACGCTTCGCCACCGTATCGGCCGTCATCTGTGTAGCGTATCTCGTGGATCACGTACCAGTATTAGTAAGCGTTTTTATTTACTTTATTTATGATCAATTTTTCACTCTAGCAATATGATAGTTCTCTTTATAATTTGAATTCAAATATAATACGATACTGCGCGATCTAACGAAAAAAATAAGAACTAAAAGAAAACGCAGAATTAAAAAATCTTTCCACAGCTCTGTATCATTCCTTCGGATTATCTTTATACAAGTGCACGCGAAAAAAATCTTTCATCGTCGTCTCGGATCGATTCCACCAAATCCGGAGAATCATTAGCATATCGTGTTAACCTCTATAATAAAATTCAATCTTATCTTTAAAAAAAATAATTTTTCAGAACATAATATACCCTTTCTCATCCTACGTGTATGTAGTTATAAAAAGTACAGTCTCAAATTGGAATATGTTTTTTTAAGTAATCGTCGTAATAATACGTTAATGTTTTTTTTATGTAGGTAGTAACTGGAGGTATAGAAAAGAGAATTTAATCTCATATTTAAAAATAAAAAAACAATAAAACAATCATTCAATATTTTTAATCGATACGAACGAAATAATTGACGATATAACTCTACGATTAGTAAACGAAAATTAAATTAGTCGAAAATCTGGAATCTAAGAACAAACGAGAGCTGTGAAATTTAAAGTCAAACACATTCCAAGAAATTCAAAATTCGCTTTTCAACTCAAAAAATAAATCCTATTTTTCCGCGAAGTAAAATAATCATTTTTTTTTCTTTAAGCGAAAAGAAGACCGATAGTTAAATTTTCATTATAAAATTTACTTTCGGTAAAAACCATGTACGCAAGTTGACAACTTTTAATATTTCGAGCGGACTTGCACCACTCATCATCAGAGTTTCACTGGAGAACCCATTACAGCCCCGGGAATATTCCGATGAAGAACGAGCTGACATTGAGGCTTGTGATTTAGTTTAATTCTGATGACGGGGTTGGTGCAAGTCCGCTCAAAATGTTAAAAGTTGTTAACTCGCTTACGTCTTTTTTACCGAAATTAATTTTTTTATAACTATAGAAAACAAACGCGAATTAAATCTCGTTATTTATGCTCGAAAATTAAAACTTAACCCTGAAAAGTTTTATTATTTATTATAAGGTAATGTAATTATTTTAAAAACTTTATTTATAAACTATTTTTATTTATTCACTATAAAGACGTATATTAATTATATATGCAACGAGGAAACATAACTACGAAAAAGATCTTAACTGATCACCTAATAATTATTACTATTTTTATTTATTACTATTACTGGCGTACAATTATAATTACAAATATTTATTTATATATATATATATATATATATATATATATATATATATATATATATATATATAAGAAGAAATTTATTTATTGATATATATATATATATATATATATATATATAGAAGAAGAAATTTATTTATTGACATAAATTCATTAAAAGTACAAAAGTACAAAATAATAAAAATTACGCGTACCGGAACTATAATATCCTTACCGCTAATAAACAAAATTCTTTATGTAATAAATCTTATAGTATATTTACTAGATTACAGATATAAATATATAAAACGCGGGAAAAAATTTGGAAAAAAAAACCCACTCCATAAAACGCTTTGTATCACATTAAGCATACAAAAAGGAATATTATTCGATATAATAACAATTATAAAGATATATAACATAATACACATATACTTACCTATATATATATATATATATATATATATATATATATATATATATATATATACCATGTATATACACATATACACAGATACATCAAATATTAATCATTTACAGTAAATTATGTTTAAGGCGTCTATGCTTATACTTTGTGTACATAAACTGTAGCTGCCTGGAATCGTAATTTCCGATCATTGAGATGTACTGATTTTCATGCAATACACAATTATCGCAGAACTTACGAGTTATAGTAAGAATATAATCCCGAATAAAGGGTATATTTAATATCTCACGCATGTCCACTATTCTGGCATACCTTGGGGCACTTAATATGCACCTTAAACACCTATTTTGTACTAATTGCAATTTATTAAAGCTCGCCTTCGAGATAGAAGACCAGGCGGGACAAGCATTAGTCATCACAGGACGAATAAACGCTTTATAAATGATGAGCTTATTATTAACGTTAAGGTACGATATTTACACTGTACTTACTGCTCTATTTGTTTTTAGAGCTGCGTAATTTACATGCGCCGAGAAGGTTAATCGTTTATCTAATAAAACTCCCAAATAACGTATACTATCCGACCAATGACTTTATCATCTACTAGAAGTTCAGATGGCAAAATTGGTCGACGACGAGTGAAAAAGATGGCCTCAGTTTTTAATTCATTTCGATTTGCCATTTGCGAGATAATACTTTAAAACGCGACGTACACCGTTTTCTAATTGATTTTTAATAGCAGTTGGTTTGTAAGAGCTGCAAAATATTGTTGTATCATCAGCGTATAAAGCAACTTGCGTGTTTGTCAATTTTGGGAAATCATAGAGAAACAATGTGAATAAAAACGGACCTAAAATACTACCTTGTGGAACACCCGCGGCACAAGTTTTCATAGTCGATTTCGAATCATCTACCATTACATAAAATGTTCTATCGCTTAGATAACTATGAATTAAAAATACCAAATAAGTAGGAATATATATATGCATGTACGCAATGAATGTAGATCGTAGTCATATTAAAATTACAAATGTTGCCAAATTAAATAAAATCAGAAATAAACGTAACCAAATAATCAACGTAGAATACAAAAAATTCCCACCGACTCTTCTATATCGATTTGACACCGTATGAAAAAAAAAAAACGCGAATACTAGAGAACCCGCACACGGTGTCGAAGCTGATGTTAAACAATTGCCAAATTTGATGTTAAAATACGATAATTCGGTAATTTGTACATTTAAGTAGTATAATATATAAAAAGGTGCAAATTGTCCAACAAAACAATTCATCCAATCACTTGATAGTAAATTAGAAGAAATAATTAATATAAAAAAAAAAAATTGCTGTGCCTAGTGAAGAAGTGAAACTTAAAGACGATATAAAATGTAACATCATAGAATATAAATTTTAATGAAATATATCAAACCGAACGTGTACATTACGCACGATGAATTATTTAATAAACTCACGATTTCATGCAAATTTCACAAACTAAACGAAATGCTTAACTCGATGCAGCGACGACTCAGTTGTTTTCGTTGTCAAATCTACATCGCACATACATTCTTTGTTCAGCGAAGATTTGAACGAAATAACGGATAGCCACGCTCGCATAAGAGAAAGAATACGAATCGGCTCGCTCGCTCGTTTTACAGGTTAACTCCCTATATACGATGCGCCAATAGAAGTTTCATTTCAAAAATTTCCACGTGGCAAAGACTTAACCGGCAAGAAAATGATGTTGAAATAAGTACATTCAATAGTTTCTTAAACAGAATGCTAAAAAAAAAATGTGAAAATGAAATATAATTTCCCTTTTAAATTTCAAACTATATTGAACCAGCCTGCTACTGACTTTAAATCAGCGAGCTAAAAATATATATCAATTGACGATCCGAAACATGATTGTCGGAAAACAGAAATTTAGGCGCAATGCGTGTAAAACTGTTAATAAATTAAACAATCAATCTTGTAAGGTTTATCGAGGAAGTAAAAAGTAAGATTTATTTCGCTTACCTTGACAACCAAGTTCCAACTTATATATAAAAAGCCACACAATAAAACGTTCTGTTATTCATATATCTCGTACTCGAAAAAGAACTGATAACTAAGAAATAAATTTTTTGCGCGCCATTTTTTGAAGTGAAACTTTTATTGGCGCCTTGTATATATATGGGAAATTAGCTACGTGCGAGCAAGCCAGTTTGTATTATTTCCCTCGCGCATGCGCGCACGACTCCGTTATTTCAAATATTTGTTTAAGCATAGCGGACAGTTCCTTTTATACGAAATTGTGAATTTATTAAATAAGTGCCTTTTCATTTACAGGTTGGGTTTAATATATCGAATTATATGTTCTGCGATATTGCATTTTATATCGTCTTTAAGTCTTCCCTTCGCCCCGAGGCACAATCATTTTTTTTTTTTACTCTCCTGGCTCATCATAAAATCTCTAACATCGATACTATATGCCAATTTACCGATATTAAACTATGTATTTATCCCGTATTCGATTACCATTGTAATTAGCAAAATTAATTCTAATAAGTTTGCTGTGTAAACAAAATCTCAGCCCTCGTCTTGAAACAGCTATTACATAAATGTGTCGACAAAAGCGAAATCTCAACTGAAGAAATCGGATCGCATACCGCAAACATAAAAAATCCTTCAAAAGAAATGATCGTTGCCGTTCAATGAAAACAATTTACCTCTTCATCACACCTGCTTCAGGAGAAAACACGCCACAACCTATCAAGCACATAAACATGTAATGATCATACATGTAAAATGGTGAAGGAATTATAATCATCTGGCAGTATTATTCTCATTGTGGAAGTTTTCAACAACTTAAAGGTCTAGTTTTTAATATTTCCGAGAAATATTTATCGACCGATAACGTTCGAACATACAATTTCGAATGATCGATAAAGAAGTCGAGTGAACTTTCTATATTATAAAATCGGTTATGAAGATGTAATCTTTTCTACGCCTGCTGTATAGGCAAGATCAACCTGAAAGTGTTGAAATCAAAACGATAACTTACTGTCAACAACGATCAGACGTCTTGCAATTTCGTATTATAAACGTAATTATTTGAGCTTAAATCTGTTAGTGTCACGCGCTGAGACACGCTGGTTGCCTTGATCGAGTTTACTTTGTAAGTCTATTTCTGAAGATAGTCAAAAATTTCGATAAAAATTGAAGTACAACAGTCATATCCATTTCCGAAAATCTTCTAACTGGATATCGACTGTAATATGTTGCTTTATTACTAATTTGAAGCTGTATTGCCGAGTTTAATCGCGATTTGATTCAGAAAAGGCGAAACGTCGCCCTAGTGTAATGATATCTACGTCGACCTGCTCGTGATGATAATAGTCATTAAGTCTCGTGACATACGGGAATTAGGATGTAAATATAAAATACGTCGATACGTTTTTGCATATCGAAGATATTCTATAAGTGACTAGTTAAAATGTGCGTATCCAATGATAAATAATTTCATAATATACATTTGTGTCAAATTTTTTATCAAATTAAATTAACGTGCCACGTACAGCAACCAAGGCTAGAGGCACGATGGGAAAAGAGGATTAGATTGAGGAATAGCGGCCGGATAGGTGGAGAAAGGCAATTAGATACGACAATGAAACATGGTCATCTTTGAGGAGGAGATGAAGCGAATGATTACACTGTAAGCGAGATGTATGAGGGAAAGTCAACTAGAGTATGAGAAATGGAGAGGATAATGTTACAGTCACAGAACGAACTGCTGAGTGTCAAATTTTTCCGTATGGTGAGTAACATTAAGTAAGATTTTGATGATACGAAGACGAATTTAGTAGAAAATTATTTAAAAATTCGTAGCAAATTTATAATATATCGAGTCAATTTTTGCACGTACGTTGTAGCAAAAAATAAATGATTTTTTTTGTGAATAGAGAAAAGTGACCGCGGAGTGGTAACCCGTATTTTATTATTATAAACGTGATTTTGCCGAGTTAATTCGATGAAAAAATAAATAAAAATAAAGTATAATAAAAATTATTAATTACGGAAACGTAATAATAAAAACCTATCCGTATAAAAGCGAAAATTCGGAATTTTACCAATTTTATTTAATATCATAAAATCGTTTTAATTTAAATAAACGTTGTTTTCAAATTAATCGATACAACTGGTCGTTTTCGCGAATTCAATAGATTGTACGAGTTGAAGTGAAACTCCAACCAGTACCGTAAAAACTTTAGAATTTATCTCCGAAGTAAGCCTCGTAAATACTATAATTAAAATTTTACTACCATCGGACATTTGTTAAAACCATAAATTTGCCGAATAATAAAACTCTCAATGGTGCGCTGTTACTGCGGCTAACACTCTACTATATAACCATTGTCGATATTTTTTAACCCGTCCCTGGACCTTATTACACAAACCGAACGATCTTAATTTGTATTCGATACACCTTTTTCATAGGATCGACCTGACAAATTTTTTAAACGCTTCGATTTCTTTTTCTTTTGTTCCTCTAACATAGGGTGACCCGCAGAAGACTGACGGTTCTGTTGGTTTTTTGAATAACTCAAAAACTACTAGACTAAAATTTTTGAATGAAATTTTTTTAAAAAAATATGAAAACGGCAGATTAAACAATCATGTTCAGATGACCACCATTTACAATACATTCATTCGGTCTTTTTACAAACTTTTTTTTCGTACATAGGTCGCTGAAATCCGAGTTTTCATGTCTCGCTGATCTCGTGGAAGTGTTCCGTAAACGAGGTTCTCAAGGGGTGCCTCCGCCCATAAGTAAACTTTAAATTCTTTTCGAAGCTCTCTTCGCACTATCGTGATCGATATTCACGTTGAAAATAACGTTCCACGCAAAACGTGCTCGCTCCTTCTCATTATAGGATGTCATAATAATTGAAAAACGAATCTCTCGCGTGTAAGCACGTGGTTTACGTTGTAGCAGTGTTGCCAACTGCGCTATTAAAAAAAACAAAACCGTTCGTCTTCTCCGGGTCACCGTACATAATGAATATAACAAACGGAGTCTGCAGTCGTAGTAACAGCGTATACGACGCTGTAAATGTAACTTAATCGTATAGCGGTAATAACGAAAATGTCAATCGTAGATTATTTTACTCACTGATTATAGACAGCAACTTTCACGATATCGCGATAAGCCTATACCGACCTACTGCGCTGGTTGTAGACATTAATTCGTACGAATAAGATACGGGGAAACCGGTTTAAATTTTCGAATTACCTAATTTATATACGCGATATATTACAACTCGAATCGTCGTCATACTGTTTGTCACTCCGAAAACGTGATAATTGTACGTTATTTCGGTGGACAAACAAAAAAATGGGCTGGCGTCAAATTATATACAACGCAGCTACGCGCGCATACGATATTGTAGCTGTGACGCTGACTTCTCCGTGATAATTAATAGTTGAAAAACTTTATGACTTCAGGTATCGTTCTGTATTCAACTATTGAAAAATATGACAGTTTATTATTAAGCGGATTACCACCCTTTCTGATTTGGCTTTGTTCCTTCTCTTTGGCGTCTTTGGGGATGGTAATCAGCGATAGTCGAAACACTGCTTCAAAATCGAACTAATATTATTTTTCAACATCTTGTTTATATAAATCGCAGTCTATGGGTACCTCATCATCATCATCATCGTCATCATCATCATCATCATCATCATCATCATCGTCGTCATCATCATCGTAGTGTACTGTTATCGAACGTTGGCCAACGTAATAAATCTTTTAATAACAATCAACGGAATCAATATTTTTTTTTTTATTTGGCCTGGCTGTACATACCTTTTGGCCACCAAAAGAACAAAAATAAAACACAAATAAATATAACGAATTAATTAACTTAAATTAAAGAAAGAGAAATAAATATAAAATATGAATATAAGAACAAAAATAAATCATAAATAAATATAACCAATGAATTAGATTAAACTAAAAGAAGAGAAATAACTATATGAATACAGCAAGAGAGGATAATCATAATAAAATGTATCATTTAAAAAGAGGAAAGGAAAAATTACTCCCAAAATAAAAACTAAATAAACCAGTCTCACTCGCATCCATCATCTTCTCTTTTCCTTGCTGGCGATCTTTATTCCCCCCCCTCGTAACGTTAATATCGGAAAACTGTATCGTGTTGGATGTTTTTATATTTATCAATAATTTCTAAATTATTCCCCGCGCTCTTCAGATACTTCTGCGTTACGTATATTTTCTTCCCAACTGATGCGAAGTATTCCGCGGTACAGCCACACCTCGGAAGCATTCAGTTTGCTTCGGTTAACGTCCATATTGAATACCGTACAACAATAATACGTCGTTAAATTATTAGCCTATTCTCCTGCATGTCGAAAAGAGAAATACTGAGAATCACTGATTTCGAGTTTGGACGAGGCAACAAAAAAAAAAAAAAAAAAAAAAAGATGAGACGTCTTTACCGAGTTGGAGTTAATCGCGCAGAGTAGTCTAACGGCAATAACCGTCATATCGTGTTATCCTTATACGCCTATTATAGCGAATTAATTCGATAAGTCGTTTATACGCGCTTACGTATTTCCCGAAGGCACTATTAGATCCCGACGTCCGTAAGCCATATAGCAACAACTATAATCACGCACACGCCTAATATATAATATATATATATGTATCGAATCACGGAATTTCTTGACCCGAACGAATACAGTCGGTCGATAATTTGATTCGGTAATTAGCGATAACGGGTCTGTCGATTTCCTACGTATTATTATTATTAGCACCGGTTGAACAGGTACTTCTCCCAGAAGAGTTAGCTACTTGTTCTGGGTTAATACATATCGATGGTTCGGAGATAATATTGCAACCGTGTTATACGGTAACCCGCAACTAGAATTCGGAACGATTTTAGTAATCCTACGAAATCCGATAATACGGATTATTTAAAAACGATCACTTATATTTACCGACCCCGACGACCATCGAAAGATTGTATTCTACTACTGGACGGATGATTATCGAATATCCGGATTTACGGACAGTGATGTATTTGACAGAGTAACAACAATAAAATTGTGAGCTAGATATTAAAAAGAAAAAAATTCTATACACGTATAAATATAAGTTATAAAATAAGTGAACGCGCAGTCAACTCCCAACTCGGGTAGGAACCGTTACCTACATCGCGCCGAAGATTGATGTCGAACCGGATAAACAGCACTTCCCGAACTAGCCAGTACGGAGCTAATTTGTCAATACGTTCTTCCCTTTTGCTCCGCTTTATAAGCAGGTATTCGTTTACAAATCCCCGATCGGATGGATAACTAAGTTGCCTAGAGGCGTTTTTACTACAAGAAATTATTATCGCCGATGGTATTCAAAACTCAGGTTACGTGAGTAGAATGCGAACGAGTTATCGCTTTACAGACCCATTATTTCACACACATATATATATATATAATAATAATAATAATAATAATCTTTATTTAGCATAACTAAATTAACAATTTATAAATATCTGTTAGAGCTGAAATCAATTTCTAAAATTAATTTCGAATATAGTCATACTAGGCCCTTTCGAGCGAATGTCTCTCCCAATTTTTCCCAGTTGCGTTTGTTGCGTGCCAACCTATACAGAGCGCTTCTGGAAGCCAGCGTCATCCCAACGTGTAAACGGTCGCGACTATTTTCTCTTGCGGTACGTCAGGAACCATTTCATTCTGATCTCTGTATCTTATGACATGACCTCCCCACTTCCATTTCAGCGCGCGGATTGAAGTTATGACATCCCTATTATCACCCATTTGTTCCTTAATCGTTTTTAATTTGACTCTATCTAGTTTCTTGATTTGTAATATTGATATATATATATATTCGTTCATTTAGAACATAACAGTATAAAAATCCAGACGAAAAGTCGAAGGTCGTCGTGTATTCTTCCAAATGCTAATTCAATAATTTAAAATTTCCGACGAGAAAATTGTAAAGTACTTTTATTAAAAGTTGCTCTCTTGCGTCAAATGAGTTTTCGAAGAATCATGTTTTTAATCAATTTACTTATACCCATGTACATAGAATATATATCTTCTTCTTCACACCGCCGTCCGAAGTTTGACGATAATCGTGACTATTATTTATTTCGATTTTACACGCATGTTCCCTCATATCTGCTAGCCAGGACATATATCTTCTACCCGGTCTTAGTTTCCCTATAATTTCGCCATCTCATATTAATTTAGGAAGGTGGTAAATAGATATGTCCGAAATATTTACCAGAGTGAATGATTTGTAATAGTTTAATTTCTTCGACCATTCGGTTAAGAACTTCCGTGTTTGTGACGCGGTCTCTATACAAGATTTTGAGCATTCGTCTGTACACGTACATTTCGAAGGCGGTTAATTTTTCGTTTCTCTAGGCCTTTAGTACGAATCCAACTTCCCATGCCATACGGTAGTATTGGTCATGGGCATGTTTTTAATCTTACTCTTAGTTGAAGGTTTAACTCTTTTTTCTGGTCATCAAATTCTTCATACTCAGGAATGTTCATCGCGCCCGTTCGATTCCAGCGCATATTTCAATATTCTGATACGTCCCCGGGTATACATAAATTTGTTGACGCGTTGGATAATGTAATCCTTTATGCGCATTTTTACCTACTTTTGAACTTCCGAGAAACTTCAGCTCATTTTGTTTTCATTGCTGCATGTTACTACTATGCCCAGCGTACTTTGTAACTTGACATTTAAGTCGAATAAACCGGAGATATTCATTATATGGTTAATTTAACGTCATTTTGATTCAATGTAGAAGATACTACACTGAATGTCTAAATTCATCGTTAATTCTCGTCTACTTGTAATAGAAGAAAGTGAAATTTAATTTTAATAAGAACGATTTAAAAACCAACGTTCTCCATTTAAACGGTTATTACCATCTAAATAGGTTAATCGCTCGAATTCGTCCTAAAATAGACTCTTACTTTTGTTTAATTAAAATCTCCTCCGTACCGATGTCGTTTTAATGTTTTACGCTCCACGCGTTCTACCATATTATTATTACTGGAATTACCAGAATTGAAAAAAAATAACAAAATCATTCATATGTCAACCGAAGCGAGTAGCTAGCAATAAAAATCGTAAACAAATAAATGTATACGTACATATAAGTATATATACATTATATGCACTCATATATATACATATATATATATATATATATATTTATATATATACTTACGAAGGTGCATAGTATGTACGAACGAATACATTACATATATATAACAGAAATTTTTACATAATGGAAATATTAGCCACATGTATTGTGAAACACGTTATTTATGCATTTTAAACTAACAGTTCTTGTGTATATAATATATATGTATATATATAAGAATTGCTCGTTTAAATATGTAAATGTAATTGAAGAATATTATTTATGCATATATCTTATATGTTTAAACAATCAATTTATTTATATATGTTTATATATATATATATATATATATATATATATATATATATATATATACAAGAATTGCTCGTCAGGATGAAAATATTATCCACATGTAATTGAAGCATATTATTGTGTATATAATAACCCAAGTTTTTACGTAATGTAAATATTAACCACATGTTATTTATGCATATATCTTATATATTTAAACGAGCAATTCTTATATACATATATATGTTACAGAAATAAATAACGTACGAAGTGAAGGTGTAACACAAACTTTTGGTGTTCCACAAGGGAGTGCATTAAGGCCGTACTTGTTTTTAATATATATAAATGACATATGTAATATTACGGTTAACGGTAAGATATTTAGCTACGCAAACGATACTGCATTAGTGATTACTTCCCGTTACTCGAGTATTCTGAAAAAGATGGGACATGCTAATGTAAATGTAACTGTTGGATGGCTGAAACGACACCGACTAATTGTAAATATAAATTTACCAATTATCAATCTCCTCATCTGTTGGATGGTATGAAACTTATGCTAAACGATAAATATGAGATAAAAAAAATGGCGTGAAATATTTAAGGATTCAGTTTGACTAAGTTAACGTACAATAAGCATCTTCTGTACCTAGCTAAAAAAAACCCAGGAAATTGAATTATCTTTTGTCGTACTTAAAGTAATATTTTTCTGTTCAGCATCTTAAACGCTTATATCTCGCTTTGTACCAACCGGCGTTCAGTTATAGAATAATTCATTGAAACAACACATTAAGCTAATTCAAACGCTGCAAAATATATTGGTAAAATTTGTTCTTAACCGAAAAAATCTTTCTTCTCACGACATAATCCTAAATATTCGAGAGATATACCGAAAACAATTACTAGACTACATCTTCGGAGAATAATCTTTACAATATGTCGCCCATCACGGAATACTTTTCAACATGAAAACAAAAGGAAATAGTACAAGTGCCGAGGTTCAATAAGTATCATTCCAGAATTCAAGTTATCTATAAAGGCGCTATAATTTATAACGCGTTGCCAACGTATTAAAAAAAAACCGACCTAAAAAACTTTAAGACGCGTCGCGAGCTTCTAATGGAGTACGTAAAAAATAAAAAGTAAAAAATATAATTTCGTTAGTAGCGTCGGGGTTTTCCTACAAATTTATGTGTATGTATATGTTGAGTACTGCGGCGTGTGTGTGTGTGTGCGTGCGCGCATTTGAAAATACCAGGGTTAGCTTAATATTATATGCACGTATACCTGTTTCATTAGATTACGCTTAACAATCATTTATAACATTTTTCTTATTTTTATTATGGCATAATTATTTTATAAGTTCGTTTAATTTATTTTTCGTAATAAACACCGTGGTATATTTAAGAAAATAATTATATTATTTATACTGCTGCCCGCGCGTTATCGCGCATTTGCAGCAGGTTGTTGTAAACATTTATATACAAGAAAATAAAAATAAAGTTTGATTTGAATGAAGCTTGATATGTATATATATATATATATATATATATATATATATATATATATATATATATATATATATATAATACATACGAGAATTGCTCGTTTAAATATGTAATACATGTATACATAAATAATATGCTTCAATTACACGAGACTAGTATTTCCATTATGTAAAAACTGGGGATGTATACAAACATCTTTTATATATAAAATAATTCAAGTGTTTACATAATCGAAATATTAGCCACATGTAATTGAAGCATATTATTTATGCATATATCTTATATATTTAAACGAGCTATTCTTGTGTGAATATATATATATATACATATATATATATATATACATATATATATATATATATATATATATATAAATGCAAATGCCGACGGGCATAGCACGTTGAGTACAGGAGCTTTCGTCTAATCGCCGAAGTTAAACAACGGACTTGGATGGGTGACCGCCGGCTCATTGTGTTGTGTGTTGTTGTGGTATCTCCCAATTTGCTTGGCCCGCAGGGGTGATTAGGCTATTTTCTCCTCAATTTATATTAACTGGGGTGATTGGGGAGACCTACGTCCAACAATGGACCGATACAGGTAAGAAAAAGAAAAGATATTACACAGCAAAACTTGGAAACGGCTATAACGATTTGGATAAAATTTTGTACATACCTGTAATTTATTAAAAAATAATTACGAATTTTGAAATTTTTGGGAGCCGAAACAGAGTACGCGCTTTCATAAAATATTAGAAATGTCATTTGTTTTTTCGATACTTAACTAATGTGTACGTTAAAAGTTTTAATTTACATATATGCGTATATATATATACATATATATATATATATATATATATATATATATATGATAAAATTATAAAATTAGAAACTTTGATTATTAGTAAACTATTTGCTCCTTAAAGTTCCCTTAAAAATAAAATCATTAATTACACTTCGAAGTTATTATTTATTTCGTGTTACTTTATTACTTTTAAATATAAGAGATAATTTTCTTTTTTTTTTATATGATGATTATGTAATAGCTAACTGGCTGATTCGCCCCAACACGATCACTTGCTGTCCTCTTCAAGTCCAGTGTCTTTTAATACAGTGCCTATCATCGTCATTCTGGGTCTTCCACGCGGTCAATTTCCAACAATTTTCCCTTCAATAATTGTGAATAATGTGCTTTGATTTGATCTTAGTACATGTCCAAACCGTCCCAGTCGAGTTGTTCTTATCCGGTCTAAGATATTTCTTCTTTCGCCCATTTTGTCAAGTACCGTTTGATTACTGATTTTTTCCGTCCAAGATATTCGTTGAAGCTTCTTCCAGCACCACATTTACATATATATATATATATATATATGTATAAATCTGTTATTGGAATTACGCACTCTAAAACTTGTAAAGAAATAACCGATGTAGTTATATAGGAAACAGTGTGAATAAAAAAACCCTATTAATCTTTTGTACGAAATTAATTTTTTTATTATTATTATTTTGATCTAATTGCCGCAGTTTTTCTTCGAGTAATTTACAAATATAATTTTAACTTTACAATGCGCCGGAAGTAATCTATCCTTCCTAATCGGATTATTCTTTCGGCATCATCCGTTAAACTTAATTTATTGAACATTAAAACTAAACATATACATGCATATACATTTCTGTATGTATATCTAGAATATGTATTCATTGTGTCATATTTTATTTTATACGTGTTTATCATTCTTCGATTCCCACTCCTTTAGGATAAAACTTAATATATCTCCGACCTGCTCGTTCTTCGATCGAATTGTCGCAGTATTCGAAATAACACTGAATATCATTTGGCTATAAATTCTTTCGAATATCATCATTTTGCTTGAGACTTGGCTTTTTCATTTCTCTCCATTTTCTATTCGCGTCTACTTTTATTATCGTAATGAGAGATGGAATGAATATTGCGAATCAGCTATTTCGATGAACTATACCATATGAACCTCGTTAACATTATCACATTATAGTCAATAGTGACCGCAGCGTTTTATTATCATTAATTAATTTTATTTCTTCACCATTTATTGTACTGCTTCCTATTTTATACATCGAAACTACCTTATTAATTACATTAACGCTCTTCTCTATCTCTAGCCGTGTGATATATTTTGTATTTTAATTTTTAACTCAGGCCACACGCACAATTATAATGACCTCGGAAGTTTTTATAGTGTTAAACATTATAAACAAGAGTAATCTAACACTTCTGAGTGTTAAATACCGCCAATCACTTCTCAGAATCACTAACGATTTAGATGTATTTATATATATATATATATATATATATATGCTAATGTTTCACTGGAAACGAACTCGGAGGTAATTTCTCTTTCTCGTAGTGGGACACATAAAAATCTATACAATGCAATATCACCGCTCTTCCTTGGTTTCACGAAATAACAAAAATAGAAGAATAGGCAAATGCGTTTTAAGGAAAATCATCTTCTTAAATTCACTTTTTCAACAACATATTATTTATCTTCTCTCCTTTTTCAATTCGTACAAAAAATATCCGTCTAATCGCTTAATCTTAATCGATTATTCAATTACAGCAAGTTTCGTCATATTTTATAAATCCGTTTAAAATTACTTAAAATTATAATTCCTTTTCAATTCTTCCTTTTTCCCGTCACTATTTTATAACATTCGTGCGTATGTCATATTGTATTCTTTTATCTAAAATAATAATATCTTCTAATATATAAAACTAAGCTATAATACGTTATAAAGTATAAACTAACGGAAGCCCAATAAAAAGAAAATTATTATTTTTATATCTTATACGTGTAAAACAAGGCTAATTTCTTATCAATAATGAAGTGTATTTATGAGGTGTAGCAAGAATAAATTTACAATGGTTATGTTTAATATTATCATATACCTGCTCATATGTTAGTCGTATATATACGTATATAATTATATATATATATATATATATATATATATATATATATATATATATATATATATATAAATATATATTAATAATAAACCGAACAAAATATAACACAATCACTAAAAGTTTTTTAATCGCGAAGCTTTTCGACAGTTACGTCATTTTCAAGCACGCACCAAAATTATTACATCTTTTTTTTTGTAAGATATACAAAAAAATGACGTAATAATTTTGGTGCGTGCTTGAAAATGACGTAACTGTCGAAAAGCTTCGCGATTAAAAAACTTTTAGTGATTGTGTTATATTTTGTTCGGTTTATTATTAATTAATAAAATCACTACTCTCCAATATATTCAACATTATATATATATATATATATATATATATATATATATATATATATATATATATATATATATATATATATGTGCAATGATTGAAGAAATTCAGAATAACTCTCCCTCTCTCATTTTGCCTCTCTGTCGTTCGTTTTCTTCCCACAGTTACACCCCAATGCGTGTGTATACACGATAAACAACTATATATCACTACACCCCCGTATCGATTTTACAAAACGCTAAAATTTACGATTGTAAAATCCATTAAGGGTATGATAATCTCATATTGAGATATCTTGCTGCGTAGACAAATTCACAGACCGTTTTATATTAAAAACGCCCTAATTTGATCAATAATGTGTACGCATTCAAATTGTAAAAGAGAATATTACCTTCATGATGGCGGATATTAAAATCGGCTTATCGTGTGTACTGAACATTAAAATTGAGCGCAAATAAAGTCGAAGTTCGGCTGCAATGGTATAGACACGCTATATCCGGAGTAAAACGTATTACACTCATACCGAAAAATGAACAAGAACATATCCGAAAATATAAGACAATATTATAAATGAAAGAGAAAAAATATATATATAAAATAATGCTGTAAAAAAACGGCAACTTACAAAAAAAAAGGGGGGAGATAAATTAAAAGTTACATATAAATAGAAAATTTAAAAAAAAAAAATGAAATTTGGTCAAATAAGAAAATACATACATCCAAGTAGAGTCTACATAAATATCGATATTCGAAAGAATGTGTCGCGTAAGCATAGTTGCTGTGGTGTTCGACTGCGGGCATCAAAGCTCAGGCCAAGACCCTTTTCGATCGAAGAATAATTTACGAGTCTATCTCAAAACCATAAACAATCTAGACCACCATCTATCTGCTCGATGGTCGTCTGTATAGAAACTTCTTTTTTTTTTTTACTTTATATCTCTCTCATTCATCCCTAACATTTGAGTGTGCACACGTGTTCGACTATCAACTCCACGGCCGCTGCTTTGAAACGGACGCTCGACATAAAAAATTGTTTGAAGTTTTTAATCGTTACGTAACACTTAATTATCACGAAGAAGGTAGTTACACCCCACTCCGTGTAATATCATATGCGCGCGCATCTGTGTTACATACAGTTAATGTGCCTTTAATGCTAGCCCATACGTACAATGACTAGTCACGATGTTCGGCCACGAACAATACGACGACAATGATTCAAAAGAATATATCAAAAATTCAATCAAGATCTATTATATATATATATATACATAAAATAAAAAATAAGCAAAAGAAACAAGTTAAAGTTGCTTATAAAAATCAGAAATTTTTCGGCTAATTAGTATTTGTTTTTTTTTTAATTAATAATTTTTTAAACAACACAATCTACCTATCAGAAATATAAAATGTAAAAATACTAGATTTACAATTTATAAAAATTAACCAAATGGAAAACAGTATTTATAAAATAATCTATACTGTTTGCATTTTATTATGTTCTATAAATTGCAAACTTAAATTAGTATTTTTACATTTATATTTCTGATAGGTAAATTGTGTTGTTAAAAAAACAATTAAAAATACTATTTTTTATTTTGTTAATTTTTATAAATTGTAAATCTAAATTAGTATTTTTAAATTTTATATTTCTCGTAGGTAAATTGTATTGTTAAAAAACTGATACTACTAATAATAATAATAATAATAATAATGGCTTAATCGCCAAAAATTATAAACATTTAATGATTTTAACTCATTTTTATTGTTTTTTTTTAAAATCACTATATTCCACATTTGTCAAATTAACTTTAATAAGTAACAGTTTCCTACGAAAGTATATTAACCGGGAAAAATAATAACAAAACACGCAGAATACGTCTTTTAAACGGGTCCTCCATTAATCTTCAAATTGATAAGGATCATTTATGTCGCCTACCAACTTTCGAATTGATGAATATTGAAGTACTCGTGTTTTCATTTGATCTTCATTTTAGTTCATCCAAACATTTAAAATAACAATATAAAAGAATGATCAACCGTTTAACGACGAAACTATAAAATAAAGTTTAGAGACGGCAGAGCAAATTGCTGTGGAACGTAGTAAGGAATGGCAGCGATTAGTCGAAAATTTATATTTCAGAAAGCGTAGCAAGAATGCATCCCAGTTGATGAAAAAATTAAAGGAACGAGATACTGGACACGCGAAGGAAATGTCGCTGCTAATTAAATTGCCCAACTTGTTACTACACAATGGCAAAGCGTATCAATGCTACAGAGACAAACAACTGATTACTGAATCTGAGATCAAAAATATCATAAAAACTCTTAAAATACGAAAGGCTTGATATACTAAAAATGAAAATTTTAGAAATGAAGTGATTCAACGAATCCAACAAACTGTTAACAGTAAAGCCTTGAAAGAAAGCTCCATGTCGTCGCGTTATTAAAGCCTGGTAATGAAGCCAACAATTTAAAAAGCGACCACGTTCATCGAATCGTCGAATTATGTACAAATCAACCTCCTACCGGATTCAAATTTAAATACGGTCTGTACATTATTATTATTAATATTTTTAATAATATTTTATTATTATTATTATTATCATCATTATCATTATTATTTATTATTATTATTATTATTAGTGAGAATTTAAATGGATGCTACATACGGACGCTATACAATAATTATTACAAAGTAAACAGGTTCAGCGTAAACATAAAAACCATTCAGCGTAAATTAAAGTAATTCAATTCTCATACGACTCACACCTCATTTACTACACCTAATATTTACTGTAATTAGTAGTACATTATAGCACTCATCACAATTTTCCCTTCATTTATATGAATTTCCCATCATCAGAAACCATAAGAACACTATACACTCTATTTTCTATCGGCATGAAAAAAGTGCTCTCTCTTTTTATGCATATATATATATATATGTATACGTATATCATAATTGCTTTTTTATGCTTTGAGAGAATTCTTTTGTCGATAAATATAGATCTTTAAATTGTATATTCATCCACGATCCGTTAATTGAAATCGACTGTTGAAATAATAATAATAGTAATAATTACACGTCGCCTTATAACATATTTCCTGAAAATACTAACAAGAGGAAACCTGTGAAAATTAAACAAAGACCACAAAGAAAGTTTTAAAAAAATATCTGAAACAATTAGCCGTAAACAAGTTATAAACACAGACTCAAGTCATCATTGCAATTATTACTGACGCCCACCTATATTTTTGCTTCGGGACACGAGCCAACATATTATACATACATATATATATACACATATATACATATATATACATATATATATATATTTATACATTACAGCAAATTAGTATTACTTTCCTTACTATGTCGGCAAGAAAATCGTATAATAACATCAACATATTTTTACGATATAACTGGTTTCTTAGTCAACAAGAACACGGGTCAAGGCCCTTGAATGTAAGAATAGATATAAATGAAATATAACAAGTTTTAATCGGAATATATAAAATACTCGCATCAACTTAAATAAATGAATAATTTTTAAAAATTCGTCAACTGAATTTCTAGACGAATTTAAAATTTTCCGTCTACATATTCCATATGCTTACTCAAGTAGTCGACAAATATCATTGACTATTACTCCGCGACTAATATTCTGTTCAATTTTATCGTTAGAGTAGAACTGGATCGGTTAAAGCAAAAAATCTTCAGTTAATATTCAGGGGTAAAATATTAAAAAATTAAATTTAACTTATCCTAAGCTTTTAGTCAGGGACCTAAATGCAAATAAATCGTTTATCTACTCATCTTTTATATGTTGCATTCGAGAATCGCGCTAAACTATGTAGCTTGTCGATGAGGTCCAACAAATTAACGAATGTCTCTGGTCTTCATTCCTTGAAATATCACGAATCTTACAAACAACAAAAATAGATTAAAAGTATCGCACTGTATCTTTAGACTCGTAAATAATTCGAATATTACAAAAATAATTACCAGTAAGATAGTTGATTGACCAAATCATCGTAATAAAGACAACAAAAACAGCTTAATTTTTTTTTTTAAATGGGTTTTTATGATTCCACTCAGGGCTGTAACGAACGAACGGCATGTCTTACAAAATATTTATATTACAGGTTAATATGTAATCAAGCTGAGCAGACATCTGAGACTAATCGGGAGAGGGATTCTTGGCTTACAATACGTGACAGGAATTTCGATTGATACATTCTGTAATAACTGCAGCTGAAAAATAGTTGGTTTTCATCGATCGCAGGGATGAGTAAAGAACGGCGAAGAGAGAACGTATGGAATGTTGTTGACTTTATAAGAATAAATTCTGTTTTCTATGTTGGCAGGAAAATTGAAGAACCGAGGAATTACTGAAATTGAAGGTTGAATATTCCTAAATTGTTTGGCTGAATAACAATATTTCCAATCACGATTCCAAAATTCCTTGTGCGAAAACTTAATCACAGATAAAATTCCCCTAACCGATGGTTTAATTTATAGAGACCAACTTAACATATATATCTCAAGTCCGCTTTACGATTTACCATACGCTTCATTTAATTATGTAGTACATTTACATTATTTAGTATAAAACCTAAAATCTACCAACGAGGATTGATGTATTTTACTTTTTGACAAATATTTAGTGGGTTTTTGTTTTTTTTTTGTAAAGTATTTTTTTACATTTTCAGGGCGGGGTCTTCTTATATTCTCACTTGAATTTTAAGCAGCTAATATAAAATTCAACCCCACATGACAAAAGTAAAAACACAAAACGAAGTTTATAGTGTAAAAGACGAAATTTTTTCCGTGTTAACAATTATTTTATCGATGTAAATAAAAACCAACTTCTTTAAAAATTGCATTTATTATCGCGCGTGTTGTATTTAATTTTTCCAGAATCGTATAATGAACATCAAAAACCTAGACTAAATTAAATTAAAGAATATTAAACGAGCGGAAACATCGGTGTCGCAGCATTAATCCGAACTTTAAAATTGAATTGGACAGAAAATGCCATTAGATGCAAAGTTGAACGGTAGACGAAGAAACTAATGGAACGGTTCTCGGTATATCGAAAGAGGAGAAAATCGAGACTGTATACATGTTGAGAAGATTTCGAGAAATTTTTAAATTAACAGAAGAGCCCTGCATAGAATAGCCCATCGTAAATATGATTGAAAATAATCGGTAAAGACCCACGCCCGGAAGGGCCTGGTGTAACGATTAAGAAAAAAAAACATTTTAGCTTCAATAATAACAATTTGAAAAATGTGTTACGTAGCGATTTCTTAAAAAATAAATGAATTAAAATCACTTAACGTTTTACAAAAATCACAAAGATTATCGGCTATTAAGTTATTAACAAATGGACATATAATCAAATATAAAAATATATAAATATATGCTAAAGTTGAGTATACATACACGATATATTAAAAAATAAAATGTAAAAATATTAACTTAGTTGTTCAATTCATAAAAATAAACAAAATGAAAAATAGTTTTTAATATTGAATGTAGTAGACAATACAATCTACTAACAAAACAAAATAAAAACAATGTTAATCGCTATAAAATTTATTTTATTTTAGCAAAGCTTGTCGATTTTTACATCATTTTCAAGCTATACAAAAAATGTACTACTCTCCAATACATCAACGTTATCTACTTTTCAGAAATACAAAATTGAAACGTACTTATTTAGATATAGACAATTTATAAAAATTAATAAAATCATAAACGGTATTTATAAAATAAACTGATAGCCAATCTGTTAAACAATACAATCTAAAAATCTTTTTTTTTTTTGGCATGCAAACTGTATTTAATAACAATAAGCAGCAGTGAAGACATGTTAATATAAAAATCAAAAGGAGGATTGAACCTATTTATTGATGAATCAACACAATCTACAAAATGAGCGACGTAAAATTTTAGATATATACATACAAGAAGCGTAGAAAATTAAAATAAATAAGAACTTGCATTTAATATAAAAATTAGGTTTTATTATTTTTATAAAACGTTTAGTTATTTTAACTTATAATATTAACAGCCGCGTATATAATAATATTAAAATGTAGATAGTTATACTAAATAAAGGTATTTAATTCGCTTATATGTATAATGTATATTTATTTATTTAAAAATCGCAGTCACAAATCGTATTTTTTAAATGTCGATCTGTGTCTAAAATCTGGTGTCGCATTCGATAAATTATCGATACTTGTTAATCTTTCTGAGAAGGCATCACAGTTCAGGAACTTTATATTACTTCATTTCATACGCCGCTAAAAAAAGGTACGCTGCACGCATAATTCGTTGACTTTCATCCGAACAACATTCCACCGATGATAATGGTGAACAGAAAAAGAAAGAAATCTCTCGGAGCAAGAAATTATAGTCGAAATACGTGATGTGACAATAAATACGAAACTCTTATACGCACTACTTTCTATTAAATAAGGAAACCCATATATATATTTATATTTATATATATATTTATATATATATTTATATATATTTATATTTATATATATATTTATATATATATTTTTATATATATATATATATATATATATATATATATATATATATATATATATAAATACGGCACTGCAAATCGTATTCCGTTTACATGAAGTATCTGAAATAGGTAATACCTACTGACATTCTCAACACGCACCGAATAAACCTAACGCCCTAAAAAAAAAGACAGAGACAAACTTTCTAAAGAAATAAATGTATCGTCTGTTTCCCTCATTGTGTATCTATTTATTTATTAACGACTTCAGTGTATATCGGAACAAATTGTATAAATATTCCAATTACCATAAATTAATAACGTTAGGATCGTATCAATAACGATAGTGCGTAATGTCTATTGTTACAATTATCAAAAGTTGGTACCAGAAAATGGGTATTTGCATACGGATTTGAATCTAAAATTAATGAACGTCGTTATTTATGATTTCGCCAGGGCAAAAAGCGACTAAATTAAACGCTGAATATTGAAGCGACCTGTTTGTTCGATACATTAACAAAAGTGTATTTAAATAAATAGATGTTAGACGTTTAAGAACCGAACAGCGGCGTAGTCAGACTTGGTTGAAGAGGGAGTTCAAAACAAAACTAAATTATAACAGTAAATCCAAGTTAAATTTGAAGTAAATAACCAAAACTCAAGTAGGTTAAACCCCAAGCCCTAATCCAACTCACCAGAGCTATTTTTATAATTATTAGATGTCGAATATGCAATTCTATTAGAAGCAATAGACGACAGAAATGTTTAACATCACTGAAACAAATTAATAGGATATTATTGAGGGCAGAGGGAGATGGTTACAAAGTAGAATAAATTCCGCGAAAAAATAAACGATAAATAATGATTTTATATTTTTTAATACATAACTTAATTAAATTTAAAATTTAAAATGTATTCTTCGCGTTTTTCTACAAAATTCTCCTAGTACTTCCTATATTACAAAACTATTTATTTACTTTAAAAACAGCGAAATTTAAATAAAATAAATAATAATAAAAAAAAAGTTTAACAAACGCAAAACTGCATTTAACAACGAGGTATATATTTTCTTATTATCAGATTGATTCCAAGGGGGCGTTCAGACCACCAAAACTGCCCCCTGGCTACGCCACTGGAACCGAACGAACTAATTAGGTAAATAATATTTATGTATATAAATAATTAACACTAGTTAATTATCTTAATATTCTATACGTATTTAATTACTAATTAGTCATATATACGTAATTTAATTACTTAAACATTTAGTATATTCTCATATCTACTTCACAGGAAAGTTTTTGCCTGTCAGGTTTTCTAAATAGCATCACCATATTGTACAAGGTGGAACGGGTGATATTTTTTTGGCTGTCTATGTCCATAGCATTTTAACTTTCTGGTTCGGACGGTATGAAGAACTTCAGCTTTATTTTCGACATTTTATTCAGCACTTCTCTATTGGTCACGTGATCCGTATATGATATTTTTCGCATTCTGTAAACAAAAAGATATTCGCCGAACGTCGAAAATGATTGAAAAATTTTAGTTTTACTCAGAACTTTATGCAACAAACTACATTTATCAATTATTATCGAAACAAAAGGATAATCAGCAAGTTTACTTCTTAATAAATCTTTAAATGTCGGCGGTTTGAAATTAGTTCTCGATTTCGTGAAAATATTATTTTGCGTAAAATTGCAATAAATTTGGAGAAATGTCGACAGTTCGATGTCTGGAAAATTCGAAAAATAGTAAAACATTCCAAAGTATAGCAATCTTATAATTAGAGTTCGCCGTCGACCGGTAAAAAAATGTTATTTTTTAATGCGGCTACCTTTAAATTAATAAAATAGTAATTTAAGTGTGTTAAACAATTGTTCTTTATTAAACATTTGAATCAATTCGTAATAGTAATAATAAAGAATGGAATATCGTTTAAAATACATCGTATCTGCATATAAACAAAGCTAACGCGTGGTATTTGCAGAATAAATAGGTGTGCCAGTTTCTCATAGGTTTATTATAATTATAATAACCATATCTACGATATCTCATATTATCTTCTGTCTATTGTTCGAAATAATAAATTATAGCTTTAATCAATTTTCACAAAATAGAAAGTAAAAATAAAATAGACTTTAAATAAATTATTATATATATATATATATATATATATATATATATATATTGTATTTCATGCAAATAAGCCTAATTCCTATACACGTTACTCGTAAACAATAACAGGTACTGTTATAATAACCAGTTATAAGGTTCATCCTAACATGTCTGTTTCGGATATTTTGTATTGTTGTAACGTAATAGCAAAAATCAATATTATGAAACAGTTAGGTAACGGTATTACATTACCGATAATATTATATATATATATGTATATATATATATATATATATATATATATATATATATATATATATATTTATTTATTACAAATACACAGGCCTCAACGATGATTATGGTGGCTGCTCCTGAATATTTACCGGCAAATTGGCCGTACAAAACATTTCCATTATGGGCAGCTCTAGCAGAAGGATGTCTTATACCCATCATACTTTTTATGTTCGATGAACAGTTCGTAACTAGAGTGTCATCATTATATGCTTCATCTTCATCACCTGAAAAAGGTAATTTTACCTCTTCGATCGTTCTAGATTTATCCTACATACTTCTTTTCTGTAATTTTTAGTGTGTATATATATATATAATATTATATATATAAAATTGTAACAAATAATTTTACAAAATTGAGAATTAGTAATTTTTAAAAATTAATCACTAATAACACTTTCTTCTAAAAATAAAAACGGAATGTATTTTCAAAATTGACCCAACTTTTAACTCTTATATTTTAAACGCTACGTGAACAATTTGTAAAAATCTTCAGTTTAAACGAACGTCCATATAAAAAATCTCTTTGTTTCGTAATTCTTTCACTAAATCTACAACGTCAGAATACGTGCAAAGAATATAAGCACCGGCTTAGAACAGTCGGTTTTAACAGATATATTTGAAAATGACTAAAATGACTCGGAATAAACTTGGAGCCTATAACGACAAAAAAAGAAAAAGAAAAACATTCGATTTTTGTTAACAGAACGACGAATGCTCTCAAATCTCATAATAATAAAGATTTAAACGACGTTATATTTAAGAAAAATGTGTACATTCGTGACAATCAATAAAAGTGCAATATTAACGATAGCGCAGGTAGACATAATTTTCAGTTAGTTACGACCTAATTTGATTATTGACACGTATGATAACTTATTAAAATGAATTCAACTGAGGTTGGTAAATTTTTAGTTTCCTCTGGCAATATTTGTAACATTTTTAGGAACATTCTAAAGTTACTCTTTAATAGTTAATTCAACCCGCGAAACAATATAAAGAAGGATTTAACAACCTGGCCATCAAAGATTGGTAAAATTTGTTCACCGAGGTTGGAAACAGCCGTCAACAGAGTGTATATTGGTCACACGCTGAGTACGCATTCCTATCTACTGAGTTGCGAATTGTGCTGTACTTCATTAACAGTCTACCATATCGTGGTTATCTGCCCGAAATTTGCTCAATATCGGTGCAATCAGCTGAAGAAAAATGTACCGGATGTAAACAACCTCCTCCCACCAACTTCATAATAAATTCGAAACTGTGTAATAATATATAATTAATTCATATTTCGAGTAATAGCCTTATAGGCAATAACTACTCGTAAAAAAGGAAAAAACGCGAAACCAGTATTCGAGATACATTTGTATCATATTTGTTTATAGATGTGTATTTTCAACTGGTCGTAAAAACTAATTTATGAACTTATTCAGCCTTGCCATAATCGTCTCTATTTTATGAAATTCACTCTATCTAGTCTCGCGTGTAAAATTCATCGATTTTTGTAATATGATCCTTTTTTCAGACTTAGTAATAATTTACTAATAACCTAATTTTCACATTTCGAATAATTTGCGGTAGAAGAAAATGGGTTTTACCCCGTACTGTTCGTAGCTTGACATAACAAATGAAAATAACGTCTAGCGTTAACGACTTTTCCTATTGTGATTTGTGATCTCATTTTTTTCCTTTTATTTTCAACGCTAGTACCGATATTAAAGCGTTGTGGTGAAATTAATTTAATAAAATTGCAATGATCAGAGACCTTCATTATTTTCAGATTATTTTTTTCCGGAATAACATAGGAATCTAAAACGAATTCCACATTATTGTGAAATGGTAAAATTTAAAGTGTGCTGTTCTATATTTCCAGTGTGTAAAAAAATATGTTTATTGTATATGTATATATAGTGTGTGTGTATATGTACTTGAGTGTCAGTTTGCTCATCTTGATAATTAAAAAGAATAATTTCATATTAGGGTTTTAGGAGTGTGCGACTTCTATGTGAGATTTCAACGAAATTTTATAATTATTGTTAGATGTATTCATTCGTGTAAAATATATTTATCTCCTGATGGCTCTAAAGGAAGAGAATCATAAAAATACGTCGGAAAGTTTTAGTTATTTCAACATCATCATGAACATCTTTCATTTAAAAAGAATAATATTGCAACTATACAGTGGGAAGAACAAGTTCACTTTTAAAATCAATTTCACAGTAATTCAGTATAACATGTTCATCACTAGTGACACCTAAATTTTGCGTTCCTTATACAAAATTTATTATTCAAGTTACTATTTGTTCCTTGTCTCTCTAGTTTGGTGTTATATCTTTTTTTTAGACTATCATTATTTACGTTTATTGTACTATAATAAAACTCAACTAATCGAATGTTTAAGTCTTTATTATTACACATATTGTTCAAATTTTACACATGTTATTATAACTATAAAAACGTATCCACAAGACCACAATCAACTAAAATAAATCTCTCATATGCCAACAAAATGTATCAACTGAAGCCATCCACACACTGTGATAATATTTAATAATATTTAAAATTTAGATACATTATTTGGTTTATAAGGAGTAAAATATTAAGGATATTTAACTCGATTCTTATTTTTAAGTTATTTATATAAATTGACTAAATATATTCCATTAGATTCGTCTCAGCTCAGTCATTACATAGAAACATTTAAAACTACAAAAAAAAGCTTGTAAAATTAAATACCATCTAGTGTACCAACATCGTTTACTCTTACAAAATTAAACGAAATGTATTATTTTTTGAAACGTATTTTTCTTACAAAACTGATGTACATTATAGGTGTATACGGAAAATTCCGAGCGTACAACAGTACATTATCCGATGCCAGTCCCATTGATGGCGAAACCGTAAGATTCCCGCTAACTAATGGTTCTCTTTTTACCGGCATAGATGGTCTGCCAACTGTTCATATTCACAGAAGACCGAGAGGTTATTATATAGTCAAATCTAATTATTAAAAATTTCAGTGAAATTAATCGTACGATAAACTTTTAAAATCAAATAATTTAATAACCACATTTCATTCGTTTTGTATTTAACAGAAGTTGTTAACTGTGCCTGAAGCAATTTGAACTATAAATATTTTATTTTTGTTTTTTTTTTCTCTAATTGTCACATATTAAATATAGTATAAAATTATTGCATTCTTTCTGTCAAACATTCATTTTCAATTATGGATATTGCTACATTCGCCAATTTGTTTCATTTTTATAGTTCATCTTTTTTGTAAGTTCATGTTCTAACAATGTAATAAGAACTGTAAGTAGTACAGGTTTTTCCTTTATTCTATAAATATGTATCTAAATTAATCCATTTTCATTTTTAATGATTTATTGATAGTAGTCTGGTGATTTTGTTATATTGTTTTTGTTGTAATTAACTTTTTAAAACACTAGTACTACAGATTTTTTTTATTACAAAGTGTAACAATAATTCATAAAACCTACTTATTATTAATGATGTATCAGAGAGTAGTGATTTTATGAATTAATAAAACAGAATGAAAACAAAGTTAATCGCTATGAAAAAAAATTTTATTAACGCAAAGCTTTTCGACAATCACGCCATTATCAAGCACATACAATAAACGTTAAAAAAATTTTTTTAGTTCTGTTTTATTACAAAATTATTATTGTTAGCTGAATATATTTATTAACGTTTGTTTAATATTTTCAAGTATTTCCGTCTGTGTGCAAGACATGTTATTAAAAGATCTTTATCATATTATTCTTTTCATAATTTAATAAGTGTGTAACAGGAATTTAACTTCGATGAAATTTAATTTTTTTTTAAATACAAAATTACAGAACTTTGTTTAAATAATAATAGAATCGTAACATTATGTTTATAATAAGCATAAATTAGCTAAGCGCGGGAATATTAAAAAAAAAAAAGTATGTAACTGTATAACATTATACATGCAATAAAAGCAAAAATTAAATATATATGTTATCGAAAAAAAGAAAACTTAAGCGAACAAAAAACGTCACAAAATGAAATTTTCGGATATTTTTTATGAAGATATCTAATACCCCGTCGGCAGTTATACTTATTTCACAGTATATATTCAACGTTGGAAGTTTATCAAAATTAATTTTCAGAAAATTCCATTTTTAAAAGTAGCTAAAGCCTCTTAGTAATCTCCTGAACGCACTTGTGAATAAATTTATTATATTACAAACTCGCATTATTTATTTGTGAACTAAATAAAGAAAAAGTAATTGATAAACTGAAAACTGTTACATAATTATACAAAATCAACAACTTAATAGTACATTTACGAGTTGAATTCCAAAAACCGATTTTTTAACTCCATCCTAGTGATTTCCGGCGTTTGTGTCAGAGCGTTTGCTGTTTTAAGAAAACTTTTCTTGACTTGAGTCGACTTATTGCTGCATCTTTTGCATTCAGTGGATGTCTTATGTCTTGTTCTTCTTTTGCTTTTTTCTTTCCGGCCATCACTTCCCATCTTATATCTGGTGGTGCTATACCGGATAATATTTCTATTTTATCGATCGCTGTCGGCTTCAAACATCCTGTAACTATACGATCGGTTTCGTGTAGTGCTACATCAATTCTTTTTACATGTTCAGAATTCCGCCATATTGCACTAGCATATTCACCTGCGGAATAACATAGAGCTAAAGCTGATGTTCTTAATGCACCCCCAGGTGAAGCCAGTCAATTTTCAGAGTAAACCGTTCCTTGTACCGATTTTTCTTTTGGTATTTTCGCAATGTTCTTTAAATGTTAAGGCTCGGTCCAACTTACTGTTACGTTATTAATATTATAAAAATGTATTATTAGTAATAAAATAACAAGCAACACGTGCATGACTTAAAAACTATCTAAATATAAAAATCCGTGATCTCCTTAACGAGATACAGTGTCTCCACGTTACAGAATTACACATATCGATAGTACAATATTAAATATATCTTAATCTAATATAACATCCCCCTTTTAAATATAATCGTTTAGATATTGTGGACGGCGAACTATTCTTCCACTTCTAGTAGAGATTTTACTATTATTACTATTTGCAATATTTGTGTTATTATTAAATACATCAATAGTATTATTACCGCTAGGTACATCTTCGACAGGAAGTTCTATATCAAACGTACCCATAGTTGATTTATTATAATCTAAAAATGATTTCCTTAAATGTATACGATTACGCTTAATGATATTACCAAATACATTTTTAACAAAATACGAGCGAGGCTGATCAGCCAAATTGACGATTAATCCTGGTTGCCACTTTTTGGTGGAATGATTGAAATACGTTACATTATCTCCAGGTTTTAAAGGATTTAAATTTATAGCATTTCTGTTATAATATTTCGACTGCTTAGCCTGATGTGCTTCAATTTCATTCTTTACTTTAAATATCTCAGGATTTAATAATTTATTATGAATAGGTAATTTAGTACGTAATCTTCGATTAAACATTAACTGTGCTGGTGATAATTTTAAACTCTGAATAGGAGTATTACGATATTCTGGAAGTTTAAGATTTAAATCGGATTTATTCTCAAACGATTTTTTAATTAATAATTTAACAGCCTGCACTCCTTTCTCTACCATCCCATTTGACTGAGAATATTTGGGACTTATGAAAGTATACTTAAAATCATAATCTTTAGCAAATATTTTATATTGATAACTATTAAACGGAACATTATCTGATATAATTTCGTTAGGAATGCCAAAAGTAGCAAAAACAATTTTTATGTTATCAATTATTTCTTCGATTGTTTTAGATTTTATTAGGATTATTTCAATCCATTTTGAAAAATAGTCCATTATTATTAAATATACTTTATTATAAACTTCGTATAAATCAATACCTATTTTTGAAAAGGCCCGTAATGGAATATCGTGATTAAGTAATGTTTCTCTAGTATTCTGCCTTTGATATTTTCCACAAATTTTACAGTGTTTAATATAATCTTCTATGTCCTCATTTATACCCGGCCAATATACAGCTTCACGAGCTCGATTCCTAGTTTTATCAATACCTATATGAGGTTCATGCAACACATTCAATATATAATTACGTAATTCATAAGGAACTATAATCTTATCGTTAAGAAAGAGTAAATTATTATGATAATAGATATCATTTCTTAATTTATAATAAATTTTTACGTTATCTGGAATTTTATTTTTATTAGGCCAGCCCTTTTTAATATATTTAATAATAGTTTGCAAACTATTATCTTTATTAATATTGTTTTACTTTATTTTCACTCATAGGTAAATTATCATATTCGATGCCATGAATTTCTTTAATATTAGAAAAATTAGGTATTTCAGTATTATCTGTATTATTTACATCTCTACTTAAAGTATCAGCTATAACTAAATCTTTTCCTGGAATATATTCAATAGTAAAATCATATTTTAATAAAAACATTACCATCTTTTGTAATCTAGGTGTTACTTTATGCAGTGGCTTATTTAAAATATATTTTAAAGGTTTGTAGTCTGTACTTTAACAGGGCGGCCATATAATATTTTATCAAATTTTTCAAATGAAAAACAAATTGCTAATAGTTCCTTTTCTATTTGAGCCTAATTCTTTTCGTTTTCACTTAAATTACGAGATATATACTGTACTGGATGTTTATCTTGCATAAGGCAAGCTCCAATATTATCTTTTGAGGCGTCACACTGTACTACAATGTCTTTTGTGGAATCAAAAATTTTTAGTACAGGATCTTTAACAATTAAATCTTTAATTTTAGTAAATGCCTTTTCTTGACTATCGCTCCATAAAAATTCAACATTTTTACGTAATAGAATTCTAAGAGGCTCTGTTAAATCTGCTACCTGAGGAATAAATTTAGAAACAGAATTTATCATACCCAAAATACGTCTTAATTCATGTGCATTAGGTGATTTTAAGTTATAAATTGCATTTACATAATCATTATTAATTTTAATACAGTTACCGGAAACAACATAACCTAGATATTTAACTTTATTTTGTTGATATTGATATTTATTACTGTTAAATTCGACGTTGCATTTTCTAGCTTTAGTTAATACTTGCTTTAATATATTATCATGTTCTTCTTTAGGTTTAGCACCAATTATTATATCATCAAAATATATATAAACGCCTTTTATATTTCCAAATATTTCTAAATTATGTTTTTGATACACCTGTGGTGCACATGAAATACCTTGAAGTAATCTATTAAATTTATAACGACCAAAAGGAGTATTAAAAGTACATGCTAGGGAGCTTTGTTCGTCTAATTCTATTTGAAAAAAACCGTTATGACAATCTAATGTTGAAAAGAAATTGCTACCTTTTAAATTTTTTAAAATTTCATCAGGTAGAGGTATTAAATGTTGTTCTCTAATAACATATTTATTTAAATTACGAGGATCTAAACATATGCGTAAATTACCATCTTTTTTTTCTATTAAAACCAAATTGTGACACCATTCTGTTGGCGTATTAACTTTACTTATTATCTTTTGAGATTCATAAATATCTAGCGTTTTCTTTAATTTGTCATATAATGAAAACCGAATTCTACGAGGCGGTTCCGCCACAGGATTAACATTACTCTTTAACGCAATATGATATTTAATTTTATTTGAAGGTTTAGTTACGTTATTAGAAAAAACATCAGAATATTCTTTAATAATTTTACTTTTATCATCAATTACATCAATATTTTCAATTAATTTAATAAAGTTAAAACGAACACAATCAGCTCTGCCTAAAATACATTTGTGATTAGGTTGTGTCGTTACGAAAAATTTAATTCTATGTACTTCATTTTTAATAGTATTACAAGTTACGAAACAATATCCCAATGTATCAATCTTATTATTATTGTAGTCAAAGAGAATTTTATTATCTGTATATAATTTAACGTTATTTAATTTATTATAAACCATTTTATTAATTACTGATATATATGCTCCTGTATCTAACTTAAATCTAATGTTTACCATTTTATTAAGTGAGAAAGTTCTATACCATAAATTACTTGATGTTGAACGAACCGATTCCACATATCATTACGAGTCTTGTATTGAGTTTTATTATTTTGGAAACAACCAACGGCAAAGTGCCCCATTTTTCCACACACGTTACAGATTTTACCAAACGCAGGACAGTTACTAGCTGCATGTTTATAACCACACTTTTTACAATTATATTGATTTGGTTGCATTTTATTCCGAAACTAGTGACTAACGTTAAATTTCGATGATCTTGATTTAATATTAAGTATTTCATCCGGCAACCTTTCTACTCCAGATATTTCTTTAAAATGTTCTTTCGACATTTCTATTGCTCTGATCAGTTTAACGGCTTGTTCTAGAGTAATATCAAGTTCTATCAATAATTTTTCCTGCATATTCAAATTATTAATACCAAGAATGACTCGATCGCGAATTAAGCCCATTTCTAGTTCACCAAATTCACAATACTTAGATAAATTCTTTAACTCCATTACAAATGTGTCTATTGATTGATCTGGTTGTTGCACACATTTGTTGAATCTAAATCTTTCCAGTACTACGTTCTTCTTTGGAATACAGTAATCATCAAATTTAGATATTATTGTATCAAAACTTTTAGATTCTTTTTCCGTAGCAATTAAATAGTTTTTTATTGAATTCTTAAACTTAAGCCAATTTTGGCTTATATTTTTATCTGCAACAAGTTCTTTTGGCGTTGCAAAACCCATCTCCATTTTAAATTAAACTAATTTAATAAATTACAATTTAAAATAATCGACTGCGCCATGTTACGTTATTAATATTATAAAAATGTATTATTAGTACTAAAATAACAAGCAACATGTGCATGACTTAAAAACTATCTAAATATAAAAATCCCTGATCTCCTTAACGAGATACAGTGTCTCCACGTTACAGAATTACACATATCGATAGTACAATATTAAATATATCTTAATCTAATATAACAACGCCTAAGTACTTTGGATTGTCACAGTGTTCCAGCAATATCCTTTGCCATTTAACATTTAATTTGCGTTTTGCGTCCTTATTTTTCAAATGAAACGCCGATACTTGGGTTTTATTAAAGTTCGATTTGAGGTAATTGCTAGCATAGTATTTTTCCATAGTCTCCGGTATTCCATTCAAATTCTTTTCTACCTCGCAAAACGTTTTCTCTTTAGTTATAATAGGTAAATCATCAGCGTATATAAAGTGTTTTGTTGAACTTCCAATATTCATTAATAATTTATTTGCTATTTGGTCTGGTGTAATATTTATATATTCTGTTGGTTGTAGTTTTTCATTATTCATGTTTTTTATCAGCTTCCAAGCTTTGTAACTATTTTTCGACATGTCTAGATTTTCTATTATCAAAATCCACTCTTTTTTCCTTTCTCCTGCTATTATTCCCATGAGATTTTCGCCCATTTCAATGGTAGCTTCGTCAAAAGGATCTGTTTCATACCTTTTATAGTATTCTTCTAGATTGTCAATAGCTTCTTGACATAACCTTTTTACATAATTAGTGCGACATCCTCTTGGTATATGCCTTTTAGTTACTTTTTTTAAGAGCTCCATAAAATGATGATAATTGGCTGGTGTTGGTTCTATCGATTTTACCTCATTATCCAAGTCATTTGCAAATTCCATCCATTTTGTTTTTTTAAAATTAAATCTTCTTCTAAATGATACCTTTCGCGGCACTATTGCTGCATTTACTTCACTTAGAATGGTGCTGTAATTTCGGTATGGGATCACTGCTTTAGTGGTCATATTCCTTATGTTATCGCTCACAAAAATGTTATCCGGATTATATACTCTCCGCCATCTACCACTATTAAACGATGAAGGTAATTTAGGATCGTGAACTAAGCTCAAGCAGTTCATTTCTGCCCAGTTTTCAACAGCGTCTCCATCATCATTACTCTTTGAGTATCCCCACATCGTGCTGTGGCTATTGAAATCTCCAATTATAATCTTCGTACTTGTATTTCCATAATTCACAGGTTTCTCAAACTTGAAGTATATGTTTAGGGGTTTATAAACCGATGTTACACTACATTTCCCTATGACTACTGTGATTATTTCTATGTCATTCTCTTCTGTACGTCCAGTTGATGTAATTTCCAAGTGTAGCCTAGTAAATATAGCACTACCGTTTTTTTTTGCGAGCTTTCCATCGCGAGTTTCATCCCGGACACATTTCGTGTCCTATATTTTGTTTCCCAATGTGTTTCTTGTATGCAAAGCACATCGCATTTAGTTTTTTGCATAGTTCAGACAAAATATTCTCCTTTTCTGTCAGTCCTTCGATGTTTATTGACATTACTGTTAAACTTGGTTTTGGTCCTAAAGTAATAATAAATTCAAGCAGCAGTTAGCACAAATTTTCTTCGACATCTTTAACAATTCGTATCAAGCGTATCCACTCGAAAATAATTCGCTCATTCGTCCCTACAAAGATTTTTTTAAATATTTCTTAACATTTCAATCAAATTTGATCAATATGTATCACCGCTTCAGTACCCCCTCTTAATCGTTCGAAATATAAATCGATTACGATCGACGTGAAATATTTTTTTCAATAGTCAAAGTATCGAAACGATACTCGAAATAATTACGGTATATGAAATAAATTTGTGTATTTCCAGGTGCTCGAACAAATAATTTTATAACACCACCTACACTACCACAACCATCACGGCCATGGTACCTCGCCAACGATCCGAATTTAATAACGTCTGTCAAAACTAATACTTCCATACTGCCACCGTCGAAACAAAATATATACTCGGATGATAGCGATCAACAAAAACATCAAAATAACAGGTTCGCTACTAGTAAATGTTCAATGAAACTTGAAACATTCGATCACCCCGAAATGGATGAAGCGACTGAAAAAATTCGTCAATTACGAAGTATCTTATACAACACGAATCAACAAGTTGATTCGGAGTACGAATGCGATTCATCGGTAGAAGAACCGATATACGCTACACTATCTGCGTATAGTACGTACTCCGCCACAACAACAGCCAACGACGACTTCGAATTTTTTCGCCATATCACTTCACCCGATACCGTGAATACTACTAGTCAACATCGCACAGATCACCAGTTAAAGATGCCATATGAGAAATACAACGATCACATTCAAGATGATCCATGTATTCTTTCAAAACATCAAATTTTATCTAGGAAAACTTCACCAATAACGAGATTAGTAAGTTATTTTCTCGTTAGTAATGACATAATGCATAATTTGATGTACAGAATTTTAAAAAGCTAGCGAGTAACCCGCCTTTTACATATATCATTATATATAATTTATGCCGACATAATTAAATTTTTTTTAGCTTTTCCAAAAAAAAAAAAAAAAAAAGAATGAAATGCATTGACTCAACGCTCATGCATATTATGTTTTATACGCAGAGAAACTGTTTCTGTAATTGCTACTCCTTCTAAAAGTCTCAATAAAGAAAAAAAAACGGAATAAACGCATCCATTATTTATTGAAAACTGTAAAATTTTAAATTATTATCAAATGTAACTACTTTTATATATTAAACTAATCTTATTATGTGAATCATAATACAAAATAATAGATTATAAATTTCGTTGTTGGGTAAATCTGATTACAATAAACAGATATCAAATCGATTAACATTTAAAAAGTGGCAGAGCTCTTCTTAAAAATGGTGCAACTTTTCCAACAAATTAACTACATTTTAATAACTTGTTTGTCAGACGTATAATACCAAACGTTAAGAAATTTCTACCAAACTTTGTGGATCTTGAAATTATTAACAGAAACGATAATAACAATAGTAGATATTTTAAAATTTTAATATTTGTATGTAAATAACATTATTAATACCGATTAAAAAACAATTAAATAAGTAGTCTGCGACACTTTATTGATCTGTTGGTTTCTCGGTTGGTGGCCCACAAGGTTGTATCATTTTTTCCATGACATTAAATTTAATTCTAGCCTTAGTTTCGTTCTCCAAAATTGAGAAAAAATTCAACATATCAAAGTGACCTAAGTAAGAACTATACGAATCTCTTTGCTGATTTAATATCCACTCAAATTTTGTTATATCAGCATGACCAGTTCCAATATACTTCGATTGTAAATGTTCTAATTGACTGTGAATGTTATATCGATCGCCCATTTCTATAAAAAATACAAAAAAAAAATATTAAGTCGAACATTAAGAATTTATTGTTTTTTTTTTTTTTAAATGGTTATTTCCAACTTTAACGTTTCAAATTAAGTTTACAACATTCGAGACCATATTTAGTCTAATATAATTCTTGATATAGTAATTTATAATTATAATATATCGGTATTAGTATTATTATGCTACTTATTGTGACAGATAAAATTGATGTTTTTTATATAAGAAACACTAAAACAAACTTAAGATAAAAGTTTAAAACTTTATAAATAAAGGAAAAAAACTTTTAAATGTAAGAAAATGATAAAAAAAAGGTAAACTTTTGAATCGCAGCACTTCAAACAAATATGTAATATAAAATTACGAAAATTATATTATAGTTATTGCGGCACATAAATAAATGTTTCGGAAATATTGGTTTAAGACAAAATGTCGAAAAACAACTTGTACCGCACTAAATGTGTATAACCCTATTACTACGAATAAAAAAAAGAAGTTAAATATATATATATTAAAAAATAAAAATAAACAACTATAAAGCAAACGAAATTATAAACAAAAAATATGTATACAAATTTTAATAGGAAAAAAAGAAAACCTACTAAGTTCAGTTATAAATCACCGATAAAAACATACGTATTAACAAGCTTTCAGCGCCAATATCGTGGTTAAAAAGTATAAGCTAGTTTAGGAAGATCATATCGAACATTGCGCAAAGCTGGATAATAGCACACATATTTTCAAATTTCTGTCGTGATAAATAATTCACAATTTCATAAAAGAATAGACAAATTTCGGTTCGCCGATCTGATTCATCATATAAACGAAAATCAAGATTTAATAATAAGATATAATTTTAAAATATAGCACACAATTGTTAATTACTCTCAGTATTTTCTTACATATTTTATACATCGCTAAAAACAATATTTGAGGGTTCATAAATACAATAAGGCTTAAAAATAACATATTTTTGTTTATAGAATCACGCATTGGAACAGAAGACAAATCAAGCACTTCAAAATAAAATTAAACAAGAAGAATATATAAAAGAACTAGATTATAGATGGTGCCAACCATTAGATTCAGCAATAGAATCAAAACTTCGTCATTCTACCGAGGCAGCACACAAGATCAAACTTCCAATCACTACATCAGTGTCACAACAGAAATGTACAATGTCAATGTTATCTGTAGACTCCCTCGTAAATGCTCTCAATGATACACATATTTCTTATTTAGATACAGGCGATTTATATAAACATTCTTCTCAATGCCACGCGTCCAGTGTTCCTGACTTGAAAAAAATTTTTATTACCGACTTTCTGTAAAAATGTTGTCGCAATACAATTAATTGAACATGCTGGAACTAAAGTATATCGAACATTGTACAAGTGAATGATACTCGTTTTTAAAATAAATAAATAATTACACCGAATTGTATATAAATTACATAATTGCACATATGAAACAGATAAAAAGAAATTCTATGTAGTTATTTTATGTTCGTGAAAAACATTAAAATATATTTATCTGAATACTTCACTTACCTTTAAAATCATAAATTTTTAAAAATGACAAATAATAAACAAAAACCGATAACTTGTAAACAGACCGCTTTCAACTTTTATTTGTTACGAAGATAGCACAGAATTATCGATTTGTTGGAAGCAAAAATAAGTTGTCGAACGCGAATAAAATTCAAAATTTTAAAAAATGTTCATATTAGGTTATAATTAATAATAACGTAAATTTTGTATTACATGAAAAACTAGTGTAAAATATAAAACATGATAATATTGATAAATTTTTAGTATTCACTAATAATTTAAAATTCAATCCACATTATTGTTTACTACTTATATTTATTAAATTTTAATTTTATTGGTTTTAGAAAGCTCATATGCTCTTTAAAATTTACATTATTTGATTTTATTCTTTTAACTTTCATAAATTATATTATCATAAACATTATTCACATTAATGTTTTCTGCAGTCTTATTCAACATCATTCACCGTTATACAGCTTTAATAAAAAAAAAAAAAATCGAAATTACTACACAAGATATTTTTTTAAAATAAAAATTAAATATACTTCGTTCGTATCCCGCATACCTGGATTCTAATTTATGAACATAAACTTTTCTTATCACTTTTAGTTACACAATTTTGTTTTTATTTAATGAATTTTACATACAAAAATAGGATATTACACAATTTTGTTTATATTTCATAAATTTTACATGTAGAAATGGTATATTACACGCAAAAAAAAAAAAAAAACATTGAATATTGTCAATAAGACCTATAATATTTAAAGAATTACGAATCTAAAGCTACATATATATATATATATCATATAAGCATTCAGTTCACAATTATTAGACTAGTTCGTCCCTATGCTATGTCTTTTCAATCGATATTGATTGCGTGCTGGTTTTTTTTTTTTTCATTTATGAATATCTAAAACAGTTAACATACATCATAATTTATCTCTTCAACTTAATATGGGCCAACTTCCTATACATTTTTGTGAAATTTTTCCTTCAATTGCATTCCGCAGCAGCTTTTCGTGTCTAAACATATAACTTAACGTAGTTTTCTTCGTTTAATATAATTTAATATTGCTTCCTTTCCCAAAATCGATTTAATACCTCTATTTGTGTCTTTATTGGTTTATAGTTAAACTAAGAAAACAAATAACACTATTACATTTTCTATTTATTTAATTATAAACAACATTAAGAATATAAGTTAATACATAATAATCGCAACAACCCAAAACGTTATCAAAGTACTATTATTACATAAGAAAATATCAACTTCCCAAAACAGTGTTACCACTAATACGTAACACTATGTTTGCTATCATCTTATTCCAGTTTATTTTCTCTACTCGCTTCCAAAATCATATTTCCAATTCCTTAAACATACTATCTTTCTGATTCATACGATGGAACTGGCTAGACGTATTCTTAACGATAGCTTTCGTAATTCTGTGGACATCGTTCTAATGACTACAAATAAAGTATATAGTTATGGGTTAACGTATTTATGTTATCGTGTTTAGCTAAAAACAATTCACATACGGATTAACAAATGACTTCAGGAGTATTTGAACTCTGTTGGTTTAAATTTTATATTAAACATTATAATAACATGGGTACTGTAACATACATGTACTTGATGGTATATTGGGCAGAATTGTATAGCTCTTATAATTTTTTCCATTACACGATCTTACCTGAACCGCTGTCTAATATTAACCCTTCATTGGTATAACTATGTCCATAAGTTCATATTGTATATATTATCTATTAAAGATTAAATCAAGTTTTTGTAAAAAATTATTTGTTACAAGTAGATCACAGAATATGGAAATCACAAAGTTTCGTTTCATAGCTTAGCATTTATATCACATATACGTTCCCACCATTCATCTAATTATTTTAACTTCATTATAACAAATAAATAACCAAATCATATTATACCGAGATGAATCCAAAGTCCCTGAAAGTACTTTCAATATACTTCAATACAATTTTTTTATATACCTCATCTCATTTAACACAATTTTCACCATTGAAAATTTAGTAATACTAAAAATTCTTCAACATTCGTCACACATTAATCTTCCAACCAATACTTTATACAATTCTTTAAGTTTTCTTTCAGAAGTGAAAAAATGTGTCTTTAATTAGAATTCTAGTTTTGAACCCTACACTGTCATAGTATCACAATATGATTGTATTCCCAGGCATACTGGAATATAATGAGGATGCGCTTACTAGTGAAACCCTCTTTCGTGGCTCACTGGGAAACATCTGGCGCTCCTTTCTCATTCATTCATGTTTTAAAAATGATCGTATTGCCCAATTAATTCCTCTACTATTTGATATTCCAAGTTATCAATTACTAAAGCTGGTTGTCGAAAAGTTTCCTTTACTACCACCTGTTTACGTGGTGATCACATCCGTGTTCAAAATTTGCATTTCTAAGTTGATAATCAAACACTTGCCGATAAAAATTAAATATTTTAAAATTGTCAATTATACGAGTCTGAACAACTTTCCTTCATGATATAAAAAATAAATTCCTAATGCAGTTGCAGTATCATATTACCGCATAAAATCACTTTGGTTTACACGTCTGTTAGTTGTGATTACTTCTCGCAATGCCTAAATAGTTTTTACAAATATAAAAAAATTCTATTCTTACAGGCTAATAAACATCGCTCATCTATATGTATTTCGGAGTGAATAAAATAATAAACCAAATCGATTTAATAAAAAATATCTCGACAGACTAATTTTAGTAAATGATTTTATCCTTTCAGTCACACGTCAATTTTTTACACAAAATTATATTATATTAAATAATTGAACGAAAGGACTCTGAGGTAAAATTATAAATTCATATTTTATGCATGATATTGCTTTTTATATAACGCTGGAAAATTTTTAATGTGTTATGTAAATACTTATAGAATTGTGAAACATTCAAAAAAGCTTATATACCGTATAGAAAACGGTAAAATATATGTGTTGTACATACATTTTTATCTCCTTGATATTTATTTACAGCGAAAAGGTAGGTTTTTAATATTTCAGAATATAAAAGTTTTTTAACAATTAGCTTAATTCATAGATATTGTAACTGATTTTTGTAAACACGTAAATTTTTTATCATTTTTATTTGCATATTAATTACTCACGACAAGTGCTAGTATTATTTATTTTGCAAATTAATAATAATTCATTGGAAATAATGGAACAAATATTATGAAAAGCATTAAAGTTTTACCAGCTCAAAAACAGACTGCTCTTGTTTTTTCTTTACATGAACATAAAATATCGAATAATTCTTTAGTAAAATTATTTAATGATACTAAAGGACGTTTTTACTTTGAACGTAAAAAATCTATGTAATAACTGCGAATATTTCTTCTGTTAAATTAAGTCATAAATTACAAAACGAACAATTTGAGACAGTGCAGCAAATTTCGGGGAGCCTTCAGTAGACGAATGACTACATGATTTTTAACAATAAAAACAAAAAAAAAGTTATAATACTTTCAGTAGGAAAGGATAAACAATTTTATCGTGTTTTTTTAAATATATAAGCACTATGAACATGTTTTTCATGGTTAAATTTTTCTAATTTTTTTGCAATTAAAATTAAATGAAATTTTTTAGAAAGCGTTCCAATTACCTTTTATTTCCAAAATATGTTAATGAAAATTTTCGTATACACTTAAACCGGTTTTTAGCGGAATAAATTACATAGATTAAATACCAGTATGAATTTAAAACTTGTTCTCGTCAACTGTAAGCAATTACTTTATATATGCATTTATAAAAATATGATTTACGTTATTACTGTTTGAATAATATACCCTATAATTAAATGTCATTTAAATTTCTCCTAATTTGAGAAGTCATTATAATTAAAAATTAGATATTTGAATAATATACATTTTTTTAATATATTTAATAGTTTATTCGTTAATTTAATAAAGAATTTAAAAAAAATTGTTTACTTAAAAAACAAGTAGACGGTATCAATCAGATGTAGTATCGAATGTTTGTCCAAACTGAATTTATTCCAAAATGTCTTGCTGTTCAACATAAATAATACAATAGTTTAATTTCTGTATTTTCTTCTAATTTCAACTTCTTGTGCATTTAGCTATAGCATCATGTAATTGTAGTAATGTTTATGGGTTCAACATATTTTTTTCAATTTATTCTTTCTAAAACCTGTATTTATGAACTAAAAACGTTTACTCTATTCTTTCGATTTCATCTTGTGCAACCAACATAAGATGCGTGATTGCTTTAATCCGATCAACTACAGTATCCTGTATTGTAACTTTTATTTTAAGGTCATATTTCTACAACACAATTTAATTTGTCTTCTCTTGCGTGCATGTTGCATCCATAATCGAATACGCATTTCAAATGATTTAAATATTCAAAGAGATTTGTGGTTTCTGTACACACTGTTTATGTTATAAGATTTTTTTTCAACATGATGTAGCATCTAACTTCTCACTTTTACTTTCTACTCCGCAATATGGATGTTATGTTTCTAAATACTTATTTAGCAATGTTATTTCTGGTTTAGCTTTTGCTTTATTTTAACACGAATGATTAAATACTAGAACGTTTGACGTTTCTCATGATTTCGTTTCTTGTTTTTAAACTATATTTTTGTTATGTAAGCTAATAAATTCATCAACTTAGTTTTATTCATTCCATTGTTCATTTGTTTCGCTAAGTGATTCGATTATACAAATTACAGATTTTTTCCTAAATGAGTAGAAACTGAAATAGTTTATGTAAACAGACGTATTTGTTGATGCGATTTTTAAATTATAATTGGATTATTTGTAATATCTTTTAACCATAAAACCGAAATATTTTAATCACTGTGTGTTTCCTTAAGATTTGCTCAATATCTCGGTAAACTTGACAACAGTTGACTGTATGATTAAGCCCACAGTTAACACATTTGAATTTTGTTGGATCTTTTAAATTACAAGACGTGCTCTAGTAAACATTTGACCGGGCGGAAGCACCCTTGCTTAGTATGGTTCCATCTTTGACACCTTTTGCATTGTGGAATTGCAAAATTATTGTGAGGTTCCTCGATTTTAACTGAATAGTAAACGAGATGTAAATTTCATATATATTTTTATTATTGTCTTTTGGCTCAAGATCTACGTAAAATAAAGTAAAAGTTTTCTTACGCCTACTGGTAATTTTATTATCATTATCGCGTAATTTAATCGTTTTAAAAATGTTTACAATATTTACAACATTATGTTCCATGTTTTGTAATTCATTTTTCAGCTCATCTATATCGGTAGTAGGGTTAAGCCCCGAATTACTACCTGAAATGTTCCGTCTATTTTTAGTTTATAAGTATGACAAGAAATCCAGTGAAGAGAATGATTTTTACTCTGTTCAAGTTGGCGATTTATTAATCTAATAAGATTGTTAATATTACGAAATCCATCGGCATTTTTTGCAGAGAGAACAACGTCACCATTGTTTACAGTTTTATAAATATAGTTTATCACTCTACCAAGCTTTTCACCACCTGTCTTATAAAACATCGTAAAATTTTTCACATCGCTCACTGTTGCTTTCGGTGGTAAATTCTTTTTAGCAGATAATGTTGATGCTTTATTAACTGTCTGTATTGAAGGAAGACTTTGTGTGCATGATCTAGCAACATCTCGAGATATGTTGAACGCCCAAGATGTATATTTTTATCGGGAGTGCGCTCGGTGGAACGATTCTCCTTACATCCTCGATAAGCTATGCTCATTCAGTGAACGCACTTATTGTTTTTTTAAACATTTGCGCGTATACAAAGAATTAAAAGCAAAAAATTGAGAACTAATTATGTAGATTTAAAAGCATTTCCTTTAAGCGTATATGTAGTAAAAATTTAAACTACGTACAATATTGCTGTTAAAGATTTAACATCACGAGCCCAAAGATCTAATTAAAATAACATTATTAAACGATTGCCAATCATTAAAACTAAAGAAAAACATTGCACAGTGATTAGCACATATCCATTAAATACTTGAGCGACAGTAATATTTATACGAATGAAAATTAGGATAAAAAAAAACATTTGTTAATTAATATATAATATTCACAAAAAACATAGTATTGCAAAAAGAAACATAAACCAAAATCGGTACAACGTATGAAAATACGATTGAGCGGTTATGATCTTTGTATACTAAACCCATTACAATATAAATTCTATATGAAAGGGAGATAAATGGATTAGGTATATTAATTTTACAAAATATGTTTATTTCAAATTATTTTTTCCTAGTCACAATCCTGTTGCACAGCCGCCTTGTACGACCAGAATAAATTAGGGGTATTTTCTGAGTAATACAATAATACAATAACCAAACATTATACAAACGGATAAATTGCCAAAAAAGAAAATCATTTAAAATTTATTCATATTCCATTAACTTATTGCTTCACTTTCAAAATACAAGATGTTGACTCCTAATTTTCGAAATGTTATAATGAATGTCACTTACAACGTCTTAAATTATTTAATATTTTTATAGGTGTTTTAAAATAAACACCAGTACCGATTTTGGGGGTAAATAATTTATTCTGGCATCATTGTTAGCCAATGGTTAACAATTGATTTCGTTAATTTTCTAGTCATTTGTAGGTACGAAGAATTATTAAAATAAATGTTTTAAATACAACTCTTCAAGGACCAACGTGCTTCGTATGTATAAAAACGTGAAAACAATTACTTATGAAGCAATTAATAAGCTTACTCATAATCATCGCATGAGAAAACAATTTTTTATTTCTCAACGTGTGACGTCAAGGATAACCGCTTTCACACTTGCCATTCAGCTATTATCAACTTTGTTTGGTGAACTAGTTGTTTTTAGCGTTGTACGTGATCTCGGTAACAGCGATGCGATGCGTTTTACAGACAACAGCGTGATAAACAATTAATAATTGCTTGTTGCGAAGTGTAGATCGTTATCCGGAATAAGTTAAATGTTTTACTTAAGTTTAAAAAAGTAAACACTTGAGCAAAATCGACGGTTTTCTTCTATTTGTCTAATAAATAACTCGCTAGTTTTGATAAAATGCCGGCTATCGATAAAAAACACAATGTAGATATTGTCAAAGAAAGACAGAAGTGTACGTTTAATGTTGAAGAACTGACAAACTTTTTAGATGGTGGAAAAAGTAAAACCGATAAACGAAGAAAATTGGGTATGATTAATTCATTTTTTTTTACTATACTACTATTCTAATGTGATTCAATTTCGTTTACCAGTAATTTAATAATTGGTTGTATGTTACCTCGTGTAATAATTCTACTAAGAAAATGTTGCATTATTAAAAAGCCGGGGTGTTATAATAAATTCTGGCTTATTAATAGTCGTTCGTTTCTTTCTGATAATGAATTCGAAAATTTTGCTATTTTTAGTGTGTAACTGCGTATTGTTATAATGTATATACGTTATGTTTACTTTTACCTAATAAACAAAAATTTTAAATTATCTCGTTTATTGCTGGATACATATTTACATCTAATAATTTATTATTAAGCATATTTCATCTCAAAGCAGCAAATGTCGCAACATATATTAATGTAAAGTTGAACATATATATATATATATATATATATATATATATATAATAAATTTTAATTTCACACTGAATCAATTTATTTCAAAAGGGATTTGTATAAAACGCATAATACTATTCAAAAAATTACTTTCTGTTACGAATATACAAATAAAAATTATACACGAATCGATATAATAGCAGTAATTATAAACAATATATTATGACGTAATATAGTAATAACTGTAATGAATAAAATTTTGTTCTCTGATAGGGTATTTCTTTATTATGACCTTTGAACTTTTTTATTGTGAATTATAATTACATTAATTTATTCAGACGTGATATATTATTCATTGATATTTGTAGTATATTATTCATTTATAACAAATATGTAAATAAACTGTTTTTTAATTAATAAAAGTTTGAATAATGCGTATATACTTCAATATATAGTATGAACATAGAAATTTCTTGTTAAGATAGATTCATTGCATGAAAAAGTAAATTCGGTTATAGGTATAGGGAATTTTGTACACTGCCACTAATTTATTCAGCAATAATCTTACATTGGTTTTATTTTTTTCATGTTTGTCATTTCAATAATTTAGCGGTGTTATATGCAAGGCGTAAAAATTGAAATATAAAGTACAATATAGTTTAATTCCTATAGTTTTTTTGTCGTATCTAATTAGAGTATTCTTTAAAAATTAGATTTAAAGTGGCTTTGTTTTTACTTCCTATTTCTCGGGTATATACATTCGACAACATCTTGTATTCAAAATATCCATTGCTCCGGTGTTATGAGCTAACATTTTAACACTAATTACAAAAATGAATTCATTTACAAAATTTATTTTATTAAAGTGTCCATATTTATAAATTTAATCGATACGTTATTAATTTTATTTAGAACATTTCTTCTTATCTGATCCTGAATTAAAAAGTCCAATTCCGTTGGAATATTTGAGTCATAAAGAGAAATATGAAGAAGCAGTTCGTTTATCATGCGTGCTTTTTGGCAAAGTCAATAAATGGCTTGCGGAAAAAGAAGCCGGTGGTGCCATTGAGATGTATCAGTAAGCTTCAAACTTAACATATTTTGAAAATGATTTTAAATTTTACAATTATTTAAATATGCGGTAAAGTTAAATGTAAGCGTATCATAATTAATGCATGGTATATCACTTAATCTAAACAAATTTATTAAATGAGATATACATTTAATTTTATAAGTAAATTCTTTTCGTAATTATTAGATCATTACTGGGAGGTACTTTGGGTTCCGGATTACTGAAAGAAGGCTGTCCGTTTGCTGTTCATTTTGTAATGTTTATACCAACGATAATGGGTCAAGGTACAACTGAACAACAAACATATTGGATTAGTCGGGCATTTAATTGTGAAATTATGTGTACTTACGCGCAGGTATAAACGTTGGATTTTTTATGTTAAATTCTCTTTTAATGGCTCTTCCTAAGGTATCAATTTTCTGATTTGAATTCGAGTAATTCTTTATAGAGGTCAGTTTTTAATTATATTTTTTGGTATTAACTCTTTCAGTCATACATTATACAATTTTGATACAAAATAACTACATGTTATACATGTTTTTATTCTTAGATGAACTGTAGATAATTTTCAATGTATTTACATAAAATTTTTAAAATTGAAACATTTCACGTATAAAAATTTTTGTTACCATTAAAATATATATTATGTACCATATAGTTGACATTGTGACTGAAAAGGTGAATGTTTACGTAAAGCAAAAGGAAATATGATAACAGAAATAGAGTGTAGTACACAACAAGAAGAAATAGTGTGGTTTTTTTTTCAAATTCAATATTATTTTGTGGTTGAAAATAGTGAACTATTAGCAAAGAATTTTTTAGTTTGTGTTTATATCGAAGTATGTAAAGTTTTTGATCAAATAAACAATTTTTTTAAATTAAAAAAACACATGTTTATTGAAAATCGAAGGGCTTTAATGATTACGTTTACAAACAATGTACAATTGAAATTAATAATGAGAATTTAATATTTTTTACAATAATGTGATGATTATTTTGAAAATAATACAGACAGAATTAGGACACGGAACTCACGTACGAGGCTTGGAGACAACGGCCACTTATGATCCGGTTACTGAAGAATTTATTTTACACAGTCCTACGTTGACTGCTTACAAATGGTGGCCAGGCGGTTGTAAGTATTATTAATTAATTTTAGTTCATTTCATCGTTAAGATTTTTTAATTTGAGAATTATTTGTATTATTGTGTTTTATTAATTTAAGATAAGAATCATAAATCACGAGTAATTGGATTTAGAGCTATAAATCAATTCAATGTCGTTCAATTGTTACGCTTTTGACGTTTGTTCGAATATGTAAATAGGACGAAATTTACATTTTAATATATATATATAATTACACCTTAATCGGCTGCTAAACTCTATTGCGCTCCAAAAATTTTTATTTTTGCATTTAGTTTTGAAACATTAGAAATTCTAACACATTCGTCATCGTCATTTTACACTTTAAGGATACGCCCAAAACAAGTTGCGTTTGTTTACTGTTACGAATAAGAAGCCAACTCAAGAAAAGTAAAAAGCATATGCATTAATGGTTTCTGTTGTCCACGGTTAACAGATTCTTCGGCAAAAAATTGTTAATTATATATGCCGGTTTTTAGATTACAGAAAATATGTCTAACTCAATTCCCGAGAAAGTACTCTTTTGATAAAAATTTTTAAAACGCAAGAATAGTTGTAATTATTGTCGTTGTATATAGAGATGCTTGTAGTGAAATTAAATAAACGCATTCGAACGAAATGTTGCGAATGAAATAAAATCATTCCTTTTAATATTATAGGAAGTTTCTCAGCGAATTAAAAAATAACCGAAACATGGAAATATGGAGCATGTATAGGCCAGTGTTGCGTAGTAATCCACGTAGAAGACTAAAAAGAACATGGACGCCAGATATCCTTGATCCTACATAACTATGGCATGTATATGGCAGCGTACTTCGGTTGTAGACCTAATGGTCGAAATGAATACTCTGTTTGGAATTTACTCTCCTCTAGTCTGTATACACGGTGTGGAGTAAGTACCAATGATGCTTGCATTGTTATCAGATGCAAAAAATAAACGTGAAATATTCAATATTATCAATAATTGTGCTCTCCACACCTGACCCGTGTATGTGGACTAGGGAGGTGAACTGTGCATACATAGTTGTTTAAAGTAGTAGGGATAATATATACATAGGCGTCGACTCTTTTCCATCGGGAAATGAGTTAATAAAAATATGATAGTATGTTATCAATGTCAATTGTGGTCAAAAGACCGGTGTGACTAAAAAAAAAAATAAAAAAATTATAATCTCCATTCATATTTGTATATGTACGTTTTTTATACTTTCAAATTATTTATTCATACAAAAAATACATCGATTGCATCCGTCGAGGTGTTACATCAATAAAAATTTCGTAAAACGGGAATAATTTTATTTTTCCACATAGTAGGACATACTTGTAATTACGCGGTTGTACTCGCTCAATTATATACAAAAGGAGAATGTCATGGAATACATCCTTTCGTAGTTCAGTTACGTGATGAAGAAACATTTCTACCAGTGCAAGGTGATTATAAATAAATAAATTAATAAATGTATATATGTATAACTCTTAGTACAAATGTCGAAAATAATTCTTTACACAACGGATTAAATGTTAGTAAATGAATTGTTAAAATTTCTTGTTTCGTATAAAATAATTAAACTGTATCAGCTTTTTCAAGATATAATTAAAAAAAAAACTTCTTAAAGTTGAATGAGTTTATTTATGAATGCCGAATAAACTGTTATCGATTACTTAAAAAACAAAATTTACGATACATTGACGTAAAATATGTGCTCTAAAATCTTTTTCCAATTCACACACATATATATATATATATATATTAGATTTTTTTCATCGCCCTTAATTCAAAATGCTCTATTTTAGTCTAACTGGAATGAAATGCAAATTTCCTAATTTATGTAATTCATTGTTTAATGTAATAAATTATATTCGAAACATTTATTTTCGACTTTATCAAATTCTTTCAATTAAGGTATGTACAAAATTCAAAGTACCATATTATCAGTAAATCGACGAAATTAATTATTCGATTATATTCCCAATTGTTATTAATTTAAAAGTCTCTTTTACATTTCTCGTCTTCAATTTCCATTTATCGTAACATCGGCGTAAGTAAGTAACCGATCATCTAGGAAAGGACGCTAATTTAATCGCGAAAGCGTCGATAATTGGTAAGAGTTTAAAGAAATAAACTAATTAAACGTTAACTCGTAGGATAGATCAGTTTTTTATCTTGCACATTGTTTTTACACTACAATTGAAATGTCAACTACACCAGCATGACTTGCCCTATAAATGTGTTGTTATTATAATTTCCACTTATAAATAATAAAGAAATACAAATAATTTATAGTTTTCCTTTATTATCGCATTTATTAAAACCAAAGAATACAATCTTAATTCGTTCTCTATTATTGTATATAAGCTCTCGCTCGTACACAACCTTTTTTTTTTTTTTTTTTTTTTTTTTTACATGTTCAACTGTTGATATATGATACTTATTTTTATTTTTTTTTTCAATAAATGTAGAATAGAGTACCTAATAATAATAAAAGTGCATGCACAACACATATGTTCTACTAAAATGCCTCCATCTCTCTGTTACAGTCGACAACAGAGATTATATTTTATTGTACAAAAACAAGGGAAAGGCTTCTATGTTAAGTGTGTAAAACTGATATACCCAGAGAAGACGGAGTTTTTTTTTTTTTTTTAAATTCAAAAACTAGTGGACCAACATTTTTGAATGAAATCTTATTTAAAAATAGGAAAACGAGAGATTAGCTTATAATCATTTGTGGAACACAATATCGTTCAGATGACCGCCATCTGCTACAATACATTCCTTCAGTCTTTTTACAACATTTTCGAGCGTAGGTCGCTGAATTTTAGAAATTTCTTCAGAAATCCGAATTTTCAGGTCTTCCAGATCTCATGGACATACTAAGAAAAATTTGGTCAAATCCGGCAAGCGCTCTCGGCCAAGCGAAGTCCGTAGCGACGCGACAATATGCGGTTACCAAATTTCTCTTTCAGTAGTGCCAGCGTTTCTGCCGGACAGTGACACGTCGCACCATCTTGTTGAAACCATGTACGACTCAGGCGACAACGAAGTGAGGGAAGCAAAAACGAGTTTATCATCTCGATAAAAAAAAAAGCCTCACGGATACAAACTGTTTTTTTTTGTCCAGGACGTTTTTTTTTTTATCCGTTGCAGAAACTGTTCGAAACTTTGCCGTGATTGATTCACGCCGAAAATCACGTTCCACTCAAAATGCGCGTTCCTTCTCGTTATAGGATGCCGTGATAACTGAAACTGAACAAAAACGAATCTCTCGTGTGTACGCTAAACGTGTAGCAGTGTTACAACTTCGCTATTAAAAAAAAAATCCGTTTTCTCTGGGCACCCTATATCTTATTCAATTGATATATATATATATATATATATATATATATATATATATATATATATATATATATATATAATATATTCTATGGTAACCTGTAGGTATTAAAATTGGCGAAATCGGCTGTAAACTCGGTATGAATACGACGAACAACGGATATTTAGGATTTGATCATGTTCGAATACCCAGAACTAATATGCTGATGAAAAATAGCAAAGTTCTGAAAGTATGTAATATAGACAAATAGATAGATGAATGAATTATACTTTATAAATTACGTTATCTAACTACGATTTTTGTTTTATTTTATCTTTAATCGTAGGATGGTACTTACGTAAAGTCTAAAAATGAAAAACTTACGTACGGTACGATGATATTCGTCAGAGTGGTACTAATAAGAGGACTAGCCGCTACGTATCTAGCCAAAGCGGTAACTATAGCGATTCGATATAGCGCGGTTAGGAGACAAAGCGAATTGAGACAAGGGTAATAACGGCAATCGTACTATTTTAATATTTTGTAATCTACCCCTCGAACAAATTATCGATTACGATGAAAATAATCGATAAAAACTGTCGAAAAAAAAATCGACTATTTTGTTTGAAAATTTTCGTCGATTCGCGAAAATTCGATTTTTTTAACCGAACGGCGTAAATAAGCAAAATTTAATTTTATACATGTTAAAACGTAAATATAGTTTTCTTTCGGAGAACTCGAACTACTGCAAAATATTAGATTTTCGAACAACGCAACAACGTAAATAATTTTATAACTGTCGAAATTTTCGAAAATTATTACTTCGATGAAATTTTCGAAAATTATTACTTCGATGAAATTTTATCATATCTTTTTTCCAGGGAACCCGAACCGCAAATATTAGATTTTCAAACTCAACAGCATAAACTATTTCCGGCTATTGCTACCGTCTTCGCTATACGATTTGCTGCCGATTGGTTATGGGATGTGTATAATTCTGTATCTTCAGATTTAGAACATGGCGATCTCGGAAAATTACCCGAAGTAATCATCATCATCTTCATGGTCCCGTTACCGAATGTCGGCTAACAGTTTTTCAATGTGTTTTTTTTTTCCTATCTGATGTATTCCGGAACAGTTCAACTGTATTCGCGTTATACCACTACGCTAAGTTCTGCACCCATGTTACTTTTGTCTCTTCCCCGCGATCTTCCATTGTATAAGAATATATAATGTATTATATCGTTTCGATTGGCGCATTATATGTCCAAAATATTTCAGTTTTCGACTTACCATTTCCCTGATTTTATTTAAAAATATTTCGCAGTTTCCTATCTCTTTCAGTCCGTTTTATTTTAACTGCGATTTAAGTCGTCTAGATTTTTTCACTAACGTCTCTAAAGTCTAACGCCTTACAGTACCGAGAATACATTTCAACAGCCTTAGCTTTCCATATTTTTTATTACGTAATATAGCGTTAAGTTTTAAAAAAATTCATTGCGGACTTTCTCAATCCGGATTTTTATTCGTTTTGCTTGTATCCGATTGTTCATTTATGTTGCTACTCAGGTACTCGATAGTCTCTATTTAACCTATTGTTCCTCCGTCAGCTGCTAATGGTGTTATCGTGTTTTTTTTTTTCGATTTATGAGATAAATAACAATAAAAAATTGATTACAATATGATTTTGTTTTAAAATTAATTATTAATTTCGAACGAATACCTATTGCGTAGGCGAATTTATTACTATAAATATAGCCAACATTAAAAAAAAAACAACACATTAAAACATACTTTAAGTCGTATACGAAAATGTTACGTAACTCTTATTAATGTCGAAACAGTGTATTTTTTCCCTTGTAATAATTTAAGTTTTATGTTTGGAACTTGCTTTTGTATTGGTTCGGAAACTTGGGTTATAAACAAATGCAGACAAAATCAATTAGCAACGCTCGAAATGTGGTGTTGGTGAAAAATGCAAAAAGTAAAATGGACGGACGAAACAAAAAATAAAAGATTTAAGATCATTAAAGGAAAACTGTGCCTGATGAAATATATAAGCGAAAGAAGATGCAGTTGGATATAGGACATATTATAAGGAATAACGGGCATGTATCCAACAGTAATCGAAGAACGAGTAAATGGAAAAATATCGCGGAGAAGACCGGGGCAAAAATACATCACTCAAATATTGGAAAATGCAAACAGGTACCAGGAATTGACAGAAACGGCGAAAACCAGAAACTTGAAAGTAAAGTGCTCCTTCATATTGACCACCAATCGAAATATCGCGGAATGAGGAAGAATTTAATATTAAATTATATTTGTTTTCACGCCAAACTAAATTACGAACGCCACTTAATAATTTTATAAATTGTTTTTATAAATGTTAAGAATGTAAAGTTTTATTTTAATATTTTTTATTATACACGGCGCTATTATACTTTTCAAAATTACTCTCTCGATTGAACATAACGTTATTCATATTTTCAGTTGCACGCTATGTCCTGTTGCTTAAAAGCGGTCAGTACTTGGGATACGAGTTTTTTAGTGGAAGTATGTCGTCTGGCTTGCGGAGGTCATGGATATATGACTTGTGGAAGTATGCCTAATATTTATGGTTCGTTAACTGCCGCAGTCACCTACGAGGGCGAATATACTGTATTGTTACTACAAACAGCCAGGTGATAATTTGTATTAATAATTTGAAAGCTTTACGACATCTATTAAATGAAAAGATATATATATATATATTTAGATTGCGTTAAGGCGCGTTATGTTTAATGAGGAACTTTTCGGTATATGTGAAATAAAAAAAATGCACATTTTTAATGCCTGTGTTTTTTAATTCTATAGAAATTTTTCAACTCTAAAATGCTAATACATCTATTTGACATATTCGTATATCTATTATTATATGGAATAATAGATTACGTTGTCAACTGGCACATTCTTCATTCGTTTTTTCCAATCAGTTATCATCCTTATTTGTGTAGTTTTTTTCATTCTTCAGTCCATAAGGTACTGTTTACAATCGTGCAACTTCTTTAATGGTATTCGCTGTTCTATATATCTTCTGGCATAATATTTAATTCTTACATATGGTTGTTAACCTCCGTGTACCGGGTGCCGTTTATGTTGAGTAGTTTTCTAATATCATCAAACGATCTTCTTGTGAACCTTTCTGATTCCATTCTTTGCATATGACCAAAAAAACTAATTCTTCCTTTTTTGAGTGATAATCTTTTCCACACGTTGGTATATAGTTTCTGGTTGTTCCGTTTTCTATACATTTCAACTACAGGTTTTAATATTTTCCTGTCTGTGCTTTCAAGTTGTTCATTTAGTTCTTTCTTATTCATTACTAGATTCTGTGCGGCATATAGTACTTCAGGTCTGATTACTGTCACGTAGTGTCTTAATTTTGCGTTTATTCATAGATACTTTTTATTATATATTTCTTTTGTTAGGTAAAAAAAACCGCTTTAATTCGATCATTTCCTTTTCTGATGCATACTGCGCTATTAATTTTCACAAATATTTAAATTTGTTAACTCTTTGAATGTTGCCAAAATCAGTTTTTATTTTGCCAGATGCCGTTTTAATATTTGTTTGAATTTAGTTGTTTTTTTTTTTTAAAGAAAATTTGCAAACCTTACCTGCTTGTTCTTTTAACTAGTATATCTGCCTTTTTGATGTCTTCATACATCTCGATATTTACTCAGATCATCTGCACAAACGCTAATCTACTAATCTTTATTGTATCCTAGTCGAATTTTTTCGTTAATACTTTCATCGTTCATTACTTTTCTTCATTCTCTTATAAATTTTTACCTTATGCAGTTGAAAAGCGAAGGTGACATTCCATCACCTTACCTGACACCTGTTTTAATTTCAAATCTAATTTCACCGAGACGAAATGGCGTTGGCTAAAATGTAATTAATCTAGGCAATTTGAAATTAGATTTTAATTACATTTTACCCAACGCCCGAGGAGAGAATATCGTCTCAGTGAAATTAGAATAGAGTTATCTTTGTATTCTTATAATTCGGCAGTATTTTTCAGAAGCGCGTGTATCTTAATTAATGCGCAGTGATAATTCTAATATGTTCTTCGGGAGGGTGTCCAATTATATATACTAGCTGAGCTGTATGCCAATATATTTAATGGTATAATTTTCCAAAAGTTGGAAAATAATTTATTCAAACCTACAAGCTATCAACGATATTTTGAACGAAATGTAACTCGCTAGACTATACCACTTTATCCTGTCACCCGCAATTCCAGAACTCTCGGAAAAGTTTTTAGTGGTTGTTCCTACACTAGATATTCAATTTTTTGATACGAATTTCGATCGTTATCTAAAAATAGTTTTTCCTGACTAATCAAAGCTAGGCGTTCATAACACGCAAACTTGCTAAATTTTAAAGTTTGTCCGTCCTTGGAAAACTCATCTAAACAAACGGAGGAACAACGGGCTCAAATCGTAGCATACGCAGATTTTCTGTTAACTAGATCCTTGCAAAATCTTCTCAATTTAGTTCCTTCAAGTAATAAAGAAAACTCTATTTTCATAAATAACTTCGATATTAAACTTCTTTGACATCATTATAATACAATAAACAACTGTACTTCATTAAATTTATAATCACGCGATTCGTGTTGCAAATTGAAATAAGCGAATTTTGTGTTTAACGAAACATTAATATATAACAGCATATAAAATCTAACAGGTATTTAATAAAAGCATGTCGACCATTAGATGGAAAGCCTATAGACGGTATGATGAGCTATATATCGCAATATAGGTTACCACCGGATACGAGCCCGTGGTCACTTTCGTTTCCCTGTATTATTAAAGCTTTTCAACAAGTTGCAGCTGGGTACGTATGCACGGTGTAATTACATTTACTAATAAGTCCGTATTTTTATTTATTTAATGACATTACCGAAATTAGAATATCTACGTTTAAAGTTTAATATTTCAGAAACGGTTAGATCGTAACCAATTTTGTTTAAATAATAACTAAAAAAAAACATAAATATAAAGCTCAATATTTCGTAACTGCGATGAAAGATATCGGAAATTTTTTGTTACAGTAAAATTTTCGACTGCGCCGATAATATCAACAGGTTGGTAAATTCAGGTTTATGTTTCGAAGATGCATGGAACGCAACCTCTGTGAGATTAGTGTCAGCAGCAGAGGTACACGTGTATACATACATGATTATTATTTTTATTATTCTAACTCACTGCCGATTATGAGTGACTTTTCTAATGATATCCGTTTCTGTTAAATTATGTGATATTAATCCAATTTTATAATTAGATTTATAACTGTAAACCTGCTCCCGTCACCACGATTCCATCGCCGTAGGACTTTTTAATAAAAAACAGAAGGAAAGTAGCTGCGCATATTTTAGGAACATAGAAGCCAGTGCGCTAACGACAACCATGTCGCCCATCCAACTACACCAGTTGACCCAATGGATGAAATCAGGACAATGGTCTGGTACAAGTTAGTGCAGTAAACTACAGGCACTAGAAAAAAATTGTTAGGAGAGATAGAATTAGAAAAGGAAGGGATGTGAGAAGGAAACTCTCCTGCATTTGCTCAAGGTACACACCGGCGAGTTGTTTATTTTCGGAGTATCCATTCTCCTAGGACAGATACTAATGTTAAAGAGTCTGTCCTACCCTTTGCTATTAGGGAATAGCTGGACATATAGCGGTCTCGACTCGCCCGGACCGGGACTTCCAGCGGGTATTGTTGGAGTCCCTTCATGGTCCCTTAACACCCTCCAGTCCTATATGTCCTGTCATTACTGGAATCATATACAAATGAGACTTTCCGCCAGTAGCCGCTCTTTGTCCACGACTGCTTATTTGTCCAGCTGTGCATTCTAGACTTATTCGCGACTAACCTCTATGTGGCTCGCCCCTTTCCGGTTAGAGCTTCGAAACTGCTTATAATATGTTTATATAAATTACTTCATACTAATTTATCTGTAAATTTTGTGTGATATTGTCATAGGTTATCAAGTTCTTCGTCATTATTATCAAGTATATTTTTAACTGGTCTTCTCTATTTCGTTGTCTTTTATACCGCGTTAATATTACATCATTTTTCTTATTATTATTATTATATATTTTACATAATATTCAAACATCACCTATTGCGTTTTCTTTCTTCCTTACTAAATTAAAAATAATATGTTTCCATTAATTTATTTATAAATTAAATTTACTAGTTTCATCGTAAAGGAAGTTATTAAAATATTCTGCGCGTAAGTTTTATTATTAAATACGAAAGAACGTATTTCATTCGAGTATTATTCGTAATTAAAGATTTATATAGTACCGGGAAAGTAAATTAAGCGTAGTTCTATATTACTTTATTCCTTTCTATGTATTTTGATTAGTAAATAAATTTTAATATTTTTATTTTTATTTTGTTGCAACAATAGGCTCATTGTAAAGCATTCATTGTTGAAATTTTTGTAAAAAGGGTAGAAACAGACCCTGTATCAGATTCACTTCGTTCTGTATTAACATCCTTATGCCAGCTGTACGCTGCCCATTGGATATTAAACAATAATCTCGGTGACTTCCTTATCGTAAGTAAACTAAATCATTATGTTTTTTTTTCTTGTTGAGTTATCTCGGTAATTTTTTTAAAATTGAGCCGGAGTGTAGATCTATACGTAAACTAAAATAAATGGCTGAAAAAAAAACAATATTAAATAATAATAATATTCACGATTCTAAATAGTCAATATGAAAAAAATTATATCAGAAAACTTATAGTGATTAATCACTGTATTCCTCTATTTTGGAACACAAAATTAGGTCTGTTATATCGGGATATATGCTAACATATTAAGAAAGATGTCTGAAAAAGCTTTCGAAAATTTACATCCTAGAAAGATGTGTAAAACAGATTAGTTATTGCAAAATTATACAAACCTATAAAAGTGAAACATAAGTTTGATATTTTTGCTTATATATATGAATATATATATATATATATATATGATATGTGTGTGATTGAAAATATTTTCTATACAGTAAGTTAGTAATTCCCGAGGAACACAGTACTAGAACATGAAAGAAGGACCGTTATCTGCATCACGAAGGTTGGCGATCGACGTAATTTCCAAAAGTCCTTTATCCTAAATATCGAGGGAGAAACCTTCAGCCCTTCTATGAATAACACCTAGAATCTTCCGATTTAAATTTTCTACCTCTGAATAATAGATCCGATTTTTTTTAAGAACGAAATAGTTTAAATTTTCAATTACACCCGATGAAAATTTTAACTAGCATGTACAGACTTACAGGAAACGAAATAAAAATATTTTACCCGACGATAATTTAGGAACCAGAGAACGGCAGCCAAAATATTTCTAAATTGTCGCGAAAATTCTGAAAATATAAAAAATAAAATTACAACAGTGTCTTATTGATTTGAATATACTATATAATGCTGTTAATTGCAAGTTGCAAAAGCGAAACAAATATAATTAAAACCTAAAATAATAGCGCGTTAAGACAGTGTTTTATGAATATATTTTTAAACGATCAAAGACCGTTGCGAGTAAAAATATTTTGAAATTCACATCGAATAGAACTAATGAAAAAGAGGGTGTTTATAAATATTTCACAACAGGAATCTATTTGTCGAAACTTATTCCGAACGGAACAGTCGGGAATAAAGTGTTTTAAGGAAATGACAATAATAGACAGTGTTATCCTTACACTGCGAACTTAATTGAAGGAAAATTAAATGATAATCGACCGAAAATTAAATTTTAAAAATAAAACACAGCTCCGCTGAAATAAAGACAAAAAGTCGGAGTTAAATAAAAATTAGAAAATTTCTTTTAAGCGAAACTTTTCTTAATTCGTAACGAAATTTGTTGGTTACTTTAAAAAATATCAGATCGATTATTTCTTTTTCAGTATTCGAATTTACAACGTAAAGACGTAGACTCCATTCAATGTTGGATAGAAGAACTATTGACTGCTATACGTCCAAATGCTGTCGGAATTGTAGATGGATTCGACTTCCACGACGACATACTATGTTCGGCTTTAGGCGCTTACGATGGTAATGTGTACGAACGTCTATTTGAAGAAGCCAATAAAAGTACTATCAATGCTGATCCCGTTAATCAATCATTCCACAAATATCTGAAACCATTTTTCAAGGCTAGACTATAACCTTATCACCTTTTTTTTTATTAACCTATATCGATCAAGCATGTATCTACACCATCATCGTAGTCGTGACCAATCTATAGCTGTCGATCGTCTATTAAGTGCATTCATATATACGTACGTATGTGTGCGTGTCTATATATAATAATATATTTATGGGGGTAGAAGTAACACGTTGTTGCGCATTTTCAAAGCAAAAACATAAACATTCGTTAACATTTTTTAATTGTTTCATATATTTAAAAAACAAACATTAGAACGCTCGGCGTTAATATTTTTCAAATTTTGACCTGTAAAGAGTATTTATAAAATCAACGCGAATTAAATTCTCTTTCGCGCATCTAATTTTATTATTTAAGGGCAAATTTATTTATACTCACATTTTTCAAATATTTAAAGAACATCATAACGTTGCATCTTCCAGATGATTAATTCGAAATAGCGCTGGTATAATTAAAATAAAAAAATTTACATTTATTAATATTAATTCAGCGAAATACTCTTAAAATAACCCTCTACAAAAAATTTAAAAAAAAAAGAAAATCATTTTCGAGCAATATATCGTCTAACGTAGATGAAAAATTCAAATGTGTCAGTAAAATTTTGTATTATTTCGGCATTCAATAGTTACTATGCGTGGACGTCTCGATAACTGAAATATGCAACATAATAAAAATCAACGTACAATTGTTCGCGGAACGATCTGTGTTTACGAGAAAAACGCGCATATTTTATGATTCCTAATTAAATATTATTTTCCATCGTTAATAATATATTTATATTCCAGTCAGTTATCGTATAACTGATAATGCGATTTTCATCGTGTTTCCGAAACATCGAAATTTTAATATACATTACAAGAATTAGGTTTACAAACTAGTATGCATGATTTTTCTTTAAAAATTTGTATTACCCTCTGTCACAAGCAGTTCGAGATAAGCTAAATATACCGCGGATGTAACTTTTGAGAGTGTAATTGACGTGAACGAATTTATGCTCAGTTTTATTCTTCATTTTTCCGTCCATCTTGAAACTTGATCTAAAGCGGTTTGCAGATTATCATTCGCTTCTATTTGTGAAATTACAACATCTGCTCGGTAAACATTGTTGCGATGGAGTATGAAACGTCATTTTTTTCACATTAAACTATTTGCTTCAGTATTGTCTGTTTCATGAAAACTCGTATAAACGGCATATTTTGGGTTTATCGAATTTCGATTACATTCCATAAGTTTTTTTTAATCATAGTATGAAAACATTTTTAATAAATTAGTCATTATATAGAATTACCCCCTTTTACAAGTAAATAATGTGCGCTGTACTTAATGTTAGTGCTGTGTTTGTGTATTGTATATAAGTAAAAATATATTTTTCTATTAAATGCTCAGTAAAAACTAGGTATTATTATTGTTTGTTACTGTTTCGAAATTTGTTTTAAATGTTAAATTGTGGAAAGACAAAATTTAATGTAATAAAAAAATTTACTTTGAATGTACTTATTTCCGAATCTATTTTAGCCACATATCGAAATTTATTCTTTTTTGTTTTTTACTTGTCAATCGCTCAAAAGTTAAAATAATAATGCTAGAACTAAAAATTTACGCCTAAAATTTTCAATATACACCTTAAAAAAAATTAACAGTTTCCTAAGAATTTAATAAATTTTAAAAATCATAAAGCCCGTATTCGATAAATAATATTAACACCATGCTGACACGTAAACACCACACAACGATAAAATTTTGGGTGTCAAGTGTTCCGATTAAAACATTTTTATTATTTTTTTTAATCGACTTAATACGTAAAAAGATAATTATGACGCGCCGTATATGATTAACAAATTATGAAGAAATTATTTATAAAAAACAATTTTAATTGACAATATTGTGCATATAGTTTGTGAGATATTCAAGCTATAAAATAATGTGTCCAAAAGTATACACTAGGCATATGAAGGGGTTAAAGATTTAATAAGTACAACAGGTTTTTTTTTCATATATACGTATTTCCAATATATATATAATAAATTCCTACAAAAGTGGTCGCAGTAAAATTTTGTGGTGCCATTTTAGATATTAATCTTCATATCAAGTGTCAGAAATTAATTTCTCATGATTAATAATCCAACGTAAAAAAAATAATAATTAATAATCAAGATATTAATAAACCCCGCAAATGAATTTCCCATCATTAATAATCTAATGTAAAAAGTCAATTAAAATATTGATAATCCTAAAATTTAATTATTTAAATTGCATTTACACATTTTAGCTACATTTCTCAAATTTCAATATTTAGTTGTACTGGCAGCAGCGTATCATAAATATCGATAACGGACAAATTAAAATAGTGCGGTTAATTTTTAATGTACTCGATGACACGATCGGATCTCAATAACGAGATGGTTGGTTACATTTTAGACCGTTTGTATTGATTTACACGGTTATTTGAACGGAACTAATGCGCCATCTCCTTTTTATCAATCGTCTCGCAAGTGCCTGAACGCCCACGTGTGTTTATTCTACGAACATTGAGAACGGTGATTTATTTTGACATGTACTTGATAATTTCAGATTGTCGCTGTACTCTTAATAGGACAATTTTTTTTTTCATTAAATTCCCTTTTTCAGGATTGGAACCAATATAGTCAAATAAATGTTTCTACTCGAAAATGAATTTCAACTCGATTTTTTTTCTTCTTAGAACGAGATATAATAAAAAATCGCATATTAGCCGTTGATCGATATGCGTTCGATATGTTTTACACGTAAAAGAATTGAAACTTGCGTCGTTATCATGTACTCGTCCAGGTTTTTCAGTAATTTGTTGCTGGAAATCCGAATTTTCAACCTCAATGATCCGCACCTGGACCCCACCCCCTAAGTTGGCGTCATGTCTCTATATTATTACGGTAATATAAAACGTAATCTACCCACATATACCTAAATATTAAATAGCAGATGGTAACTTCGGATAAAGACGATTTTAAGGCTAATTCTAATTTCGACATCATAAGATTTCGTTTTTGTTTAAAAAAAAAAGACGTCCAAACAAGAAATGGAATAATTCGATCTTTATGGAGCGCCATCCAGTTGTTATTCATTGCGCTTTTCGGCGCCAGAATATGCATTCCCCGTATGGGCACAGTCGACTCTTGCTAAGAAGGTTGATGTGACCCTAAACGAAATAGCACGCACTATATAACAGGCTTGTCTCGGATCAACATAAATAGACAACTTATATTTACTAGGTGATAACCTCTAGATATAAGAACAAAAGTTGCTGAAGATATTATAAAGCAAGTTTACTTGTATACATGCGGCAACTGTACGGTTTAAATCGGGGAAAAGCTACCTCATTTATACCAGCAGTATACAATTAAATACTACAGCAGGGCAAGAGTGAGTTCGAAGTTGGCGAAGCCTGGTATATATAAAAGATTTAGCGTTGAAGCGCTAGGTTTCAATCAAAGTTAGCGAACATGAAGAATCTTAAATCGAATTTGATCGGAATATGTCTGGACAAAACAAAATTTAGTAAAGTGGTCCCTGGCTGAGGATGCGTTAAATGCACAATGAAGAATGTCATTGACGCGGACGAGGTTGCCTTAAAATTGGCGGAGTACTAGTCTGAGAAGATTTAACATAAATTTAATCTGCTTGTGTAATAATCCGGTCGAACACGAATAAATATTTAAATTTGTTAAAATGTTTTAATATTTTTATTATATTAAATAATTCGATGGTATTACGTTTTGTTCGGATAATCGAAAAATTAGCAGGAGTTGAACATTTTCTTCCTTGTCAATATTGGCTAATTATAATAATTACTGTCGCCGGTAAAGTAGCATAGGTTGTAGTATTACACAACTGTCATCTTAACGTATAAATAAACGGAGCCCTCTTTATCCATTTTTTTTTTTTTCAGTAATGAAGTGTACGCTAAAGGACGAGAAATTATGTTCAATTTACTTTCTCCGCTGTTAATCGAAGTGAACGAGATTTCTAAATTATAAGTACATCGCGCATCCCTAATCGATTTATTAAGTAAGCAATAGATTAACTTTCATTTAAATCGGGTCAGCATTCAGCTTATCATTGCCGAATCAGCAAATCATAACAACATGCAACAATGTCGATTATCCTAAAAGGAAAAACCCCGTTAAAGTAATACGTAAATGCAAGGTGTCCAATAATTATTATACCGAAAAATAACTAATAGGGGGCATCGATAGATATATTCGTAGTATGTATTAAACAAAATTTAAAAATAAATTTCAGCATTTTCCACGAACTGCTTTATCGAATAAAATTACGAATATTAAATGATACTTATATAATTGTGTATTATTGCTACACGAGGGCCTCTATAACGTTAGGAGAAGACAATGCAAAATATTATAGCCGGAAAATCCTAGACTCTTGGAACCAGTCTTTCCATATTCGACCAAGTATACTTGATAATATAAAAAAATTTAGCAATTTGGCTCTTAAACATTAGTAAAATCTGTTCACCGCGGCTGGAAGCAGCTGTCGACAGAATATATATTAGCCACACGCTGATTATGCACGCGTATCTACCGAGTATCCAACCACCGCTAATATGTAAAGTATGTCGTATACCACTAACGGTCTATCATATTTTTATAATCCGCCATAAAAATATACTCAATATCAATCAGTTGAAAACAAGTATCCCGGATGTAAACAATCTCCTCAGGCCAACTTTATAATAATTGCTAAACTTTGTAATTATCTTTAAATAATTGATAATTCGAGTAAAAGCCTTATAGGCAGTAGCTACTTGTATAAAAAACAAATAATTGAAGTTACCGCGTCTTATTTATCGATAGCACAAAGTAAACATGTGGAAAATTTTTATACTTTACCTCACGATAGTGTCCCTCTACGTATTGATAAAAAATATGTTTTTAAATAACGAAAATTATTTCTTTTGCAACAATACGACTGATTTTCAATACAAATCTAATTGCACTTCTGGAAAATCGAATCGATAATTTTATAAAAACCATTTATAAGACCTGGGTAAAAATATCAGCCATTGATCAATTCAATTTACTTACATTAAACCTAAATCCCTAAAACCACGAGGTGAGTAGTTCCGATATTGACGCGTATTCCGTGTTGCTCTATTCGTTTAAGAGGGCATTTAAAACGATCAGTTTGTAGTAGTAAGTGTTACATGATATATAATATTATTAGTATTTAACATATCCTGTTACTTAATCGCGCGATATATCTAACTTGTGTAATGAATGCGACGGTGAATTACCCACTAATGGTCAGTACATCAAATGTAGAGGGGGTTGCAAACAGTGTTATCATTTCGACTGTACAACAATATCGCAGCAAACGTATAACACACGATCAAAAGCAGATAAAGATGCGTGGCGATGCCAGAAAAAAAAAAACAACATACAAAACCATATAACGTATGAAGATAAAGAAAATGAGTCGATATTAAAAGAAATATTATCTAGGGTCACGCAGATGCAAATAGACATAAAAAAATAATTACGACGCGCTAAAAATCGAAAATGATGAATTAAAAAATAAAATAAATTAATTAATTAAGAATAACCAACAGAAAGATGCCAAAATAACCGAATTAAATATTAGAGTAAACGAGTTGGAACTAGTAGAAGAGATCAAATAGAAATTAGTGGAATCGAGGAGCGTGAAAGTGAAAATCTACAAAATATTATTATACAAGTATCAGAAAAAATTGGCGTAGAAGTAAAAGAAGAAGACATACAAATTATACACAGAATGGGGGAAGATAAAAAAAGACGGGAAACCGAGGACAATAATAGCGAAATTACAAAGAAAGTGGAAGAAATAATTAGCAAGAGGAAGCCGATTGGATCGCATGAAAACAGAAACAGGATATATATAAACGAAGCGATGTCACCATTTTATAAAGACTTATTGCAGAAGGCAAAATATCGAGCCAGGGAAGTGGGAAATCGTTATGTGTGGTTTAAAAGGGGTAAACTACTTATAAGGAAAAATGAAGGATTTCGACCTAAACGTATACAATCGGAAGAAGATATTGAGAAGTATATAAGTTAACATACATAATGAATAAAACAAAAATCCTATATATTAAGATACAAATTTATACATATAAATATATACGTGTTAAATACATGTATATAAGAATAAATGTGTGTGTATGTGAGCGTAAAATGTAAAAAGAGAAAAACATAAATAATATAACAAATTTTTTAAAATTAAGATAAAATTTATATATATATTAATGTAATTGTTAAATATTTGTGTATAAGAATGCGGTATATGTGTGTGTATGCAAGTGTAAAATATGGAAAGAGAATATAAAATAACCAAAAATTACTGATATGGAAAATAAACTTGCTATAGTGTATGTGAATGTAAGATCATTGAGGATGAAATGGAATGAGATAATGATACCGTGTAAAATAAAAGGAATAGATATACTAATATTAGGAGAAATTAATGTAAATAAATACGAACTGTCCTTATACAACATCGAGGGCTATGACAAATATCACAATTTAGAGGAGATAGGTATACTGAACATGGGCTAGTGATCTATATTAGACGAGATGGAAATATAAACAAATGTGATAAATTATAACATGAGGACGGCGGAAAGTATTCTAATGAAATTAAGTGTAAACGAAGTTAAACTATATGTATGGTCTAAAGGAATATATAAATGAAATTGTCGAGTTAGATAAAAAATTTCTACGAAAAAAAAACTGTAGTGTATATAGGTGATATAAATATTGACACTGCAAAAAATGATTTAAGAGCATTAACAAACTACACTGGTAGAAATGGGATATATGAGCGAAATGAAAGGATACACTAGGGAAGAATGGAAGGGCGACTGTTACACACAAACCCAGATAGACCATATTTATACTAAATAAATCGATTAAAATGAACATAAAAATCTAGCCGATCGTAATATGATAAAATGTGAGGTGTGTATCAAGGGGTATATAAAACCAACAGATCTAACGTGTAGATACTATTATAAAGACAAATTAGAACTAAATTGAATGGTATAAATATGAATAGTGACACAGACTATCAAAATGCTGACGAAGTATACGAAGAAGTAAAAACAACATTCGACCAAATATACTCGGCATGTAAACTAACAGGGGAGTAAAAAAATGTAGGAAAATAACTGCTGTAAAAAATTGGATAAACAAAGAGATAATTGATATGATAAACCAACGTGACCGATTATACAGAAAATGTAAAAAAATAAAAATAACACGTCACTGTGGAAAAAGTACAAAGCGCTGAGAAATAATGTAAACAAAATGATTAAGACGAAAAAGGATGAGTTTAACAGAGAAAAATTCAGAATATCTGGAGGTGATATTGGATAAATGTTAGGAAATTAATAGGTAAGGAAACCACATTTGGGGTTGATGAAACAATAGAAAAATACTTCTGTAAAAAGAATGCTATACATAATGTAATAAAATTATTTAATGAGGAATTTGGGCATAATATAGAAAGAATAGAACACAAGTGTAACATACTAAAATTAAAGTCAAATGTATGTTATGCTCGTAGTAATACGTGTATTCCTAAAGTAACGGTAGAAAAAGTAGGAAACATTATTGACAAATTAGTAGCTGAAAAATCTTGTGGTAACGATAATATAAGAATTAAGGATATGAAATATGCGAAGGATAAAATATCAAATAAAATAACAAACTTAATAAATAAAACGTTAGAAAATGGAATGATACCGCAAGAATTGAAAACATCACTAATAAGACCGATATATAAAAAAGGAAAACATAACGAAGTCACAAACTGTAGACCTATTGCAATAAACAAAATAATGGAAAAGTATGTAGGATCATATTTAGTTAAATACTTACAGGAAAATGATGTTATTGATAGAAATCAATATGGGTTTCAGAAAAACAAATCAACATCGCAAGAGATATAAATCTGGAAATGCGAAATAAAGTGATAGTGACGTTCATTGACTTAATAAAGGCTTTTGACACAGTGAACCACGATAAATTGTTAATAAAATTGAATAACATAGGTGTAACGGGTAAAGTCTGGAATTGGTTTAAAAATTATCTGAGTGATAGAAAGAGCGTAGTAAGTATATCCGGAGTAAAAGGAATTGAATTTAAAACGAGAAATGGTGTACCGCAAGGGAGCAACTTAGCCCCGATCTTATTTAATATATATGTAAATGTTCTGCAAAAATATTTAAATTATAGTAAAATATATGCTTTTGCCGATGTCATAGCGATAATAATGACAAATATAAATGTAAAAATAGCCGTTGAAAATATGCAGAAAAATTTAATACAAATTAGCATATGGGCCCATGACAATAACCTGATAATAAATACTAGAAAAACAAAATGTATGTTCTTCAAATCTATGATGGATATAGAAAGATACAAGCCTATATTACAGATGCACTCGAATGATTGTGCCCATTACATGAAACAGGAGAACAAGTGCAGTAACAAAGATTGCGAACAAATAGAAGTGGTACGATAACACAGATACTTGGGTGTAATTATTGACGAAAATTTAAGATGGAATAAACACATAAGTTCTGTGGAAAAAAAATCGAGCAACATTGCCATTGTATACATTACAAAACTACGTTAGCAAAGAAACATTAAAAATAGTATATTACGCGCTGATAGATTCACGATTAAGATAGGATGTGCAGGCATGGGGTTTAGCTAAGAAGTGTTATACTGTAAGTATCGATCGTTTACAGAGAAAAGCCTTACAGCTAATTACAAGAGATAATGATAGTGAATTATATAAACTTTTGAAGGAGGAAAACATGCTGGATATAAAAGAATTGTGCTTAATGGTTAGAATGTTGGATTATATTGGAAATCGGAAACCTGTAAAAGTTAGGGAAAGAAAAGAAATAACATGATCTAAAGAAGATACAAAAATATCATACTCAAATACCGAAATGGAAATCAGACAGATGTGTACATATTGCCGAGTATGATGAACGTGATACCAGAAGAAATATTGAACGAAAGAGTACTAAAACGTGAATTAAAAAAATGGTTACAAAATAAGGAAAATATGGATAAAATACTATAAGAAAAATGAAATGACGAGGATTATGAAATACAAATATAGTATGATACAATGCGGTGCCAGGGTTCTACTACCGATTGGAAAATTAAAAATTTTGGTGTAAATGGGAGCCTATATGTGAATGATTAGAGTGGAAATATATTGTTTACAAATTGAAAGGTAATATGAATTAAAAGTACTCTAACAGATGTATAAATGTATTCTATGTGTGTGTGAGAGAGAGAGCATGGTACTGATCAGTACTTCAGCTCACTTTGGGAGTTAAGTTAGAGAGTATGTGAGAGTGTAAATGAGTTATAATTATATAAATAAACGGTAATTAAAGAAATCAATATAATAAATGTAATCAAAATAAAAATTTACACTAAGCGTAAATGTATAATATTAAATAAGAATTGTAATTACCCGCCGACAAGCGAAAGCTTGACGAGATAAGTAATATTAAAATAATTGTATTGTGTCGTATGAGTGTTGTTGTGTGTATATATGAGGCGTGATTATGAGTGTATATATCATTATAAAATTTATCACAAATATACGTTTTAAAAAAAAAACATAAAATAATTTGTCGCGATTATAAAAAAAAAAAAAGTATATACACATATATATTTAAATCAGAGCTAATGAATAAAAGCATTATTTTGTAGATAATACAACACGCGAGATAAATTGCTTATCAAATTTTTAAAATATCTATATAAACAATATTAACAAAGGCGAATAATACACATTCTATTGACTTCAAAGATCATCAAAGGTATCAGACAGGAATACATTTTAACGCGTATGCTGAATATATAACGAGAAATGTTAAACTATTCGAAAAGAGTATTAACGAATACGCAGATCACGTCGGCATTCTAGCGAAGTCCAAAATGAAATTAATGTTAAGTATGGTTATCAGTGTCGATGATCGAGACAGGACAATTGTTCGAGGCCCGAGAGCATAGCTTGTTTGCGCTTTGAGTAAGAAAGTTTATGTTATTGCTTTTGACGAGAGTCTACTGTGCAGTGTACACGATTGTGTAAATTTCGAATGTGCCTTTTAAGACAATAACATATTTGGACACACGTCAGGGCCTATTTGCGTGCTACGGAGGGCATTTTAAATAAAACACTTCGGCAATGAGTGTATAGTAGTGGAACGTACACGATAATTAAAGGTACATGTCTCGCTGAGCAAACGCAAAGAAGAAAGTTACCTCCTGTCGGTATCGTCAAGTTATGGTTGCATCTGCTGAGATATTTTTTTCCGTCAGAAATCTAATCGACAGAGATCTCCTGTGCTTTATTTATAGGATTGCACTTGAAAGTGTAGATCTACGCTGTACATAATAAAGCCGTGAATTTATCACCCGAGACGATGCCATCCAGTGTACCTATCAGGCGCAATGTTTGCTTTTTGTTAGGTGACCCCGAAGAAAGAGTTTCACTGAGTGAAAACTACTGATTATCAGCTCGGATTCAGACCTGAAGTATTGGTAGGATGATTAATATAGATAGTTGACAGTTCCCTAAATTTTAAGCTGTTACTAGTTTACCGGCTGGAAAGATGGCTACGTGTTTGGAAGGAATGGGTCGGCGGTATGAACATAAGAGGGATTTCGTTTGGAATTGAAAACCGAGAAAGTTAGAAATAAAATGTAAAACGTATAGACTGGCTCTTTAAATCGTGCATTATTTCGAATAAGAATTCAGATTGTATTAAAAATACCAATCTCCATCGTACACTATTTGAAAAATACGGACCTTCTGTAGTATATGCCAGCAAACAAGAGATATGGCAACGTTGGATTGTTCATCTCGTACAGTTCTTTAAAAATTCGAACCTTTAATTACGTGATATTTCATCTTTTATATTTTAAAAAAAATAATTTTAAATATTAAAATTTATACTATAAAAGAATAAAGAATATATAAAACATTATACATCTAGTGTTATGACACGTGTGATTTCTTCTAATATTTTATCAAATAAATTTTCGTTTTGGCGTTTCATATGCAAAAGTACGAATTTACTATTGTGCGATGCGTTTCCAACGCTTTTTATTTTTAGATTTTAACTTGACCTATAAACTTTCAATCGAATGAGCCAATGCGACCGGATCTACAAAATTAACGCTATGATTTATGCTGGCCATCGCTTATAAATGTCGTCCCAGCAGCAATATTCCGCATTATCAACGGCAATAGCGGCTGATCTATTTGGAACCGACATTAAGAAACATCCTTTTGATTCCATACAAATTCCTCCAAAAACCCATCGATTGGGTAAAATCATTTCTCGATTATACTTTCGTTTCGAAAAGCATGATTCGTCAATTTCTAGATTAGGTCCTCCTATTCGTACTCTGTTGTTCAACAATGCATGTTCACAAATTTCACGTAGATACAAATTCCATTCAGCAGCAGTATGACCACTCATATGCAATTCGTCTTTGCAATATCGAAGCGCGATATATCCCTTACTCCATACATAAATAAAAAGAATTATGGTACGGTAAACGTACCAGATCGTATTTTTCTACACGAAATGTAGATTTCCAACAGATCCATCTATCTCGAGAACCGGTACATAATTTCATATCATGATTATACCTACATTTTTTTATTTTTTTTTATTATGTAGTAAATCTTTTTTGTTGTAAAAAGGATATAGCACGATCCTTAGTATTTATTTCTTCTGCCAATTCCGAAAAATTCATATTTATTAAATATTATAAAACTACAAACGTGTTATAAGATTAAAATGAATATTTAAAAATGAAAAACCATTACGAACGAAATAAACACTTAAAAATAAGAATTAAAATGATTATTATATGGATAGATGAACAATGTAAAAGTATAGAAAATAAAATGGAAGAAAATAAACTTGATGAAGCATATAGAGAAATAAATAAGTTGAATCCAAAACGTAAAATAATAACTGGTAACATCATGAATGATAAACAAGGCAAAATGCTAACAGAAGAGAAAACAATATGCGGAAGACGGAAGGAACATCTGGAAACGCTATATAAGACAGATGGAACATAGAAGAAATAACTATAAACGGAAATAAAGAAGATGATGACATCAAAAAATGAAGGAAGAGTTTGAATTGACACTGAAACAGCTACCAAATAAAAAAGCACCCGGTTTGGATACCATACCAGCTGAACTATTACAGACTGAGGATGAAGAAATCATAAGGGAGCTGTTTAAATTAATGGAAAGTTGCTATGAACAGGCTAAATTGCCTACAGATTTTTAAAACACGGCAATAGTAGGAATACCAAAAAAAAAAAATGAACACAAAGGAATGCTCCGATTATGGGACAACAAGTTTGATGCCACATGTATCAAAAATAATTATAAAAAATGTAATGAATAGAATAAAACGAAGAATAGAAGAAAAACTAAGCCATGATCAGTTCGGATTTAGAAAAGAAAGAGGTACTCGAGAAGCTACATTGGCATTAAGATTAATCATCGAGAAAAAATTGGAAATAGCATTCGTAGATATAAAAAAGGCGTTTGATTGTGTAACATGAGATGTATTATTCGCAAAACTAGAAGAAATAGGATTAGATTACAAAGATAGAAAAATAATATGGGAGTTATATAAAGAGCAATCGGCGGAAATAAAAATCGGTAATTCAAAAGAAAAAGTAAAAATACAAAGCGGAATAAGACAAGCTAATTATCACCGATACTTTTTAACTTAGTGATAGAAGAACCGATACAAAAAATGAAAGTGGGCGTAAAAATAAATGGACAACAGATACATTGTATAAGATTTGCAGACGATATTGCATTGTTGGCCGACAATGAACAACAACTGCAACAACAAATAACAATATTGCAGAAATACTTAAAGCAAATAAATTTAAACATAAGCAAAAGGAAAACAAAAGTTTTAGTAGCATCAAAATATGAAAAAAAGATAGGCATAATGTTAGAAAACAAGATCTTAGAACAAGTAGAACAGTTTAAATATAGGAAGAAGTGATAAAGAAATAAAAACAAGAATTAGCCAAACAAGCGTTTGGGAAAAAGAGAGATTTATTTAATAAAAACATGAAAATAGAATTACGGAAAAAACTTTTGAAAACGTATATATGGAATATATTATTATATGGTTCAGAAACGTGGGTGTTAACATAAAATTAAAAAAAAAAACGGTTGGAAGCCTTCGAAATGTGGGGTTGGCGCCGCATGATGAAGATTCCATGGACACAGAAGAAAAGAAACTCCGAGGTTTTGGGAATGGTAAATGAAAAAAGGGAAACTAATAGGAACAATACAGCAAAAACGCGAAAGACTTCTAGGGCAAATTCATGACGGTCATAATCGAAGGAAAATTGGAAGGAAGAAGAAAGACCTAGAATGACGTGGATCGATCGAGTAAAAGAAAGAATACAAATAACGTATAAAGAGAGAGATGAAGAACATAGCAGACAACAGGAAGGGGTGGAAGAAAATGATTGGCTAGCTACAACGATACATGCTCTTATATACTGATGATGATGATTATTAACAATTCAACATGTAAAAAAAAAAAACAAGAAAATTATATTTTTCATTTAAAATAAACATTAAAAAATTAGAACTCAAATGATTCGTAAATAAGCTTTCCACGTTCCTCACTAGATGTGTAATAATCGAGAGAAATCGGATGAAATATGTAAACGTTGCCATTTCATCGTATTTTGTTTGTTTGCTGGCAAATACTACAGAAGGTCCAAAAGGATTAATAATTTCGATACATTAAAAACGTTTGTTGAGAATGTTCGAAGACGATGTTTAACTCTAGATACGAACGTACGATTTTGTAATGGAAATTATTCTTATTCTCACAACTACTTGGGATTAAATAAATTATCCTTAAAAAAAAAAAGTTAATAAATGAATAAAAAAAAAAAAACGAACAAACAATAACAGTCAATTCTTTTTAAACTGAAATATGCGCAAAAATACCATTACACGTTGTTCTAATAATGATGTAGGTAAAGTTACTTCTATTTAAAAACCGATATTCCACCTACCCTAGAAAAAGTGTATCTCAATTATACGATCGTCTTCTCCATTCCAGATTACGACTGTTCAATCGAATACGATCAACTGAATAACGACAATGAACTACGATATATACAAAGTAATTTATTTATATTATTCGTATATATATATAATATATAATATATAATATATATATATATATATATATATATATATACGTATGAAATCGACATAGAAAAAAAAAAACAAAACAATGCTAACAATTCGTAAAGATAAAAACGCGATATTTTAATCGATTGTCGTCGTGTGATAAAAAAATCGATGGTCGTTAAACGATAATACAAAATTATCGTTCGATTATCATTTTGGATTTATACATTTATCAATCATTCGATCGCTTAACTTACGCTCGTGTAACATAACCGTGTTTACATAATTGTCGTTTTCAAACAGGTCGATTATTTATATCGATTCGTTTTAAAATCGGTTCCGTTAAAAGAACAATTGCGTAATACGACAATATCGAATAATATATTTATTCGTTATATTACAAATGTCCAGAAATTCTCTTAAATTTTTTGTTTATACAAAAGAAAAAAAACCCTCGCAATGTCGATTTATCGCTACAAAATCTAATCATCGATATCGCGATAAAATTATCGGTCGACATCGATGCGTTTATCATAACCACCGTGACTGTAATTATAATTGGCCATCGTTTAATACGGTTTCGAATTTAAAAACGTCAAACTTAAATATGGATAATTGTTTTTATATTGCGTATTATTTCGAAAATGCTATAATAAACGATCATAACGATTACCGCCGTGATGTTACACATATGAGTATTATTTTACACACACGTTCACTCGTATACAATACTCGCATATATATATATATATATATATATAAACTCACAGCATTCGTGTAAACAAAAACGCTGGTTATACAGTCCATAATTTACTAGCTATTAATTTAACCAACACACAATTATTATTATTATTATTATTATTTAAACGAGAGAAACGTTATCTAATACTAATATTAGCATTATTATCATTTCATAATTACAATTATTACGCTGATAACATAAACTTAACAGTTTTATTATATATATATATATATATATATAATATATACACAATACACATATGTTATATAAAACAGTGAGCAAAGTATAATTTAAAATTACGTGGTAGATTTTCAAAAGGCACTCGATACGAATATTTATTTCTCCGTCACGTGATTCAGGAATACACGACATATAACAAATTTAAACATATATATATATATATACACTTACGGACATAGACAATGACATGATGACAATAACGATGATACAATGACTGTAACAGACGTAAAAGATTACAACGATAAATATAAATACAACAATAATGATAAAGGAAAAAGTTAGGCAGGTAAAAAAAGAGGGGAGGGGAAATAAACAGTAAAAACAAAAAGAAATAAAGAGGTAGGAAGGCGAGTTAGGAGAAATAATACTAAAGTGGAAAAAAGGTTGTAAATTAAAATGCGACGATGATATGCAAAAGAAAAAATTGAAAATAATAATTCGATAGATCGAGTGTGAGACGAAGGAATAACATAACGAATATTTATCAAAAGTAGAATGAAGAATTATTATTTAATAAAATCATAAAAAAAGAAAACAAAAAACGAATATTATCGAGAAAAGGTGAGGACAAAATAACAGAAAACGTAGATATAAGATCGCTTTTAATAATAACCATTACTCGTAGACGTTGGGGAAAACCGAATAAATTACAATTTTATTATTTAAAAGAAAAAAAAAAACAGCAACAACAACAATTTATATCTATAATCACAACCATTTAACGATATGTATAGAAAAAGTATTCCACTCTAAATTATTATTATTATTATTATTATTATTATTAATTATCGTCGTCGGTGTTACTTATCGGTATAATGTCACGACGCGTACTAAAGAGAATTTAAATATTACACAGTTTTAAATTTATGTATCGGAAAAACGAAGGTTTAAATTAATCCATTAATTTAAAAAAAAAAAATTAAAAAAAATCAAAAAAGATTTATTTGTCGAAATATTTATCTTTATATTCTGTTGTTGGTAACTCGTTAATAATTCGTAATAAAAATATTCGCTTAAATTTTCATCGACAGATTATCGAATAATAATTATTACCGGAAATACGAAAATTAATCGATTAATTAATTTCACTCCACCCCAATATTAAAAAAATTTGTAGCCGAAAATTATCGATAGTTGCCGTTTTAATTTATTTCGATAATTAAAAAAAAAAAATGGACAAAAACAAATTTGAAAATGACCATCGACCAACTATAATAATTATTTTGTCGAATCAGACCGACATATTATATAACAATTACGTTCTATAGTATTAATGGCGAAAATTTGGATTTTATTAAAAGCTTGGAAATTCCGAAATATCCCACGTCGTCGTTATGAGAAAATCTCGGTCGTAATTAATCTATAGAGTGACCCAGAGAAGAGGGACGGCTTTGTTGTTTTTCGAATAACTCGAAAACTACTCGACCAAAATTTTCAAATTAAATTTATTTAAAAATAAGAAAACAAGAGATTAGTTTACTATTATTTATGGTGGAATACAATACCATTTGCAAACAATATATTCCTTTTTTACAATATTTTCGAGCATAGGTCGCTGAATTTTTGCAATTTTTTCAGAAATTCGAGTTTTCGGGTCATCTAGATCTCGTAAACGCAGCTTTTAAGGTATCTCCGCAAAAAAAAAAATCGCGTAACTTTGAATTATTTTCGAAAATTCTTTTTTAATGTCGTGATCGATTCGCGACGAAAATAACGTTCCACGCAAAACGCACCGTTACAGGATGCAAAAACGAATCTCTCGTGTGTACACTAAACGTGGAGCACGCGGTTCGCATTGTAGCAGTCTTGCTATTCAAAGAAACGAAACCATCCGTCTTCTCTGGGCCACTCTATATTTCGAATCATTCGAACGCTACATCGAACGAAACGTGTTTAGCTCTATATCGCTTTTCAATATACGCTAACAGTTTCGAGGAGTATTTCCCCGGCACAATCGACTAAACTATACGACGGATAACACAGCGCGGATGAATTTTCGTTTTTTTTTTTTTTTTTTTTTTTTTTCTAAAAATTTAACATCGGTTATAATAATCGATTGTTCGTTGCTAAATTTTAATAAACGTCCCGATTGAAAAGAAAAAAATTGTTTAAAGATGATAATACTAATAATAATATATAAATTTCGATTTTGATATTCGTAAAACACGTTTTATTTAAAATAAAAACAAAATTAATCACTATAAAAAAATTTTATCAACGCAAAGCTTTTCGGAAATCACGTTATTATCAACCATATACAATAAACGTATAAATTACATAGTGATTAATTTTGTTTTATTAATTCATAAAATCATTCCTCTCCGATACATCAACGTTTTACTTAGTATAAAATATATTTTTCGAGAAATAATTAAATTACACTATTTTTTTCTCGCAATTTGACGTACGAATTAATAAATTCTTAATTCTAACTGGTCGGTCGAATTTTATACAAAACAAAAAAAAAATTATTAATAATAAAATGACGTAACATATAAATAGAAAACGGCAGTGTCAATACGTTTAACGATTGTCTGGGTACAATAAACAAAAAAATGCGGTACTACATCCACTCGGAACACGCGATATTATTTATGTAGACACACCTAAAAAAAACACTTTTCAAAAATTTCGCGTTTCTCCGTGTACATACGCTACCGTACGATTAAAATTAGTTTAAATATCGTAGTATATACACACATGAATATATAATAATAATAATTATTATTATTATAATAGTTTTGCTTAAATGTAAATACACTCAAACAACAATACTTCATATAAAGGAACTGCGGTTTACAAGTGTACAATATATACTTTTAAAAAAAAAATTAAACAATTAACCATTTATAAACATAAAAACGGTGGCATTCAACGTTGTAATTAATATAAAATTAATCGAAAAAAGACGATATTTACTTTAATTAAAAAGAATTTTAAAATGTTAAAAATGATTTCTTAAAATAATATAGAACTTTATTAAACGATTACCGATCGAGATTATTAAACATATTCGCCATCGCGTACATCATCATACTATCTTTATATATATATATATATATATATATATATATATATATATATATATATATATATATAGTTCTTCTATGCGCGAGTATGTGACTGAACTCCACCTAAACGGCTGGACCGATTTTGATGAAATTTTTTTGTGTGTGTGTGTTCCAGTGAATTCGAAAATTGTTTAGATTCACAATTTGATCCGTTGGAAAATGTTTATTTAATTAATTGTTTTATAAATTGTTGTCGATCTTGGAATGTTTTACATTAAACCCGCGGCAGACAGTCGATCGCGGTGTCAAATATTCAAAAATATTTTATTTTAATTTCAGTTCGTTCTGATTGTTTGCGCTGCGATCAGATTCTGGAATATTTTTGTGTTATTATTATGCTAAAATAAATCGCGTACTAATTGAAAGATTAATTAGTGTGTAAACGATTTTAAAGTGCACATAAAAAACAACTCTGCAAATTTAGTGTAGTATTGAAGCGAGTATTTTACATGATTTCAAATTTACGCATGCATCAATAACAACCATTTTAACCTATAAATTTTTTGTGTAGCTAAATGATTTCATAACAATTTTTTTAAATAAAAATAGTTTATTGTAATAACTTTTCAAATAAAAATTTTCATCAAAACGGTCGTCCAGATTGTTACAACTTTTTCCAGAAAGTTTAAAAATTTCGAATTTAAGATGTGTGTACAGGGACAACGTCTGTCGGATCCGCTAGTTTATATATATATATATATATATATATATATATATATATATATATATACATACATTTATTTATAAAAAACATCAAAGTACTTGAAAATATATTTTTCGCATAGTAAATTTCGATATTTAAATTATTTTCGAAATATTAAACTAATTACATTTTACACAAAAAAGAAAAAAAATGATTGCTCGAACACGGTAAAAAAAGATCCACATCTAGCACAATAGCAACGACACGTCATAAATTTACAGGTCTTTTTAAACAAATTCCTATTTACGCCCATCATCACTACACATACACACACACACACATATTCAAAAGTTCGATCGATATCGTAATGTTTCAGTATTCTATGGCAACATGTAAACGTAATATCTTTTAACATGGAATTAAATAACGGATTTCGGTTAAAGGTAGAATAATAAATATTTACACATTCCTTTCAACTCGAGGAAACGATGAAATATGTTTCAACGAATAACTTCACTCCGAGAAAATATTAATTCCGTTGTATGCCCCGTTAATCATCATACATATACACGAATATATATATATATACATATTCACTTAAATAAGAATAATTTATAACAAAACATATCGAACACATTACAATAACTCGGATACGCAAAGAACAGTAATAACTAACAATGGTAAAATTACTTAAATCCACGGACGGCTTTCAACAAAGATACGCACAGCACCATCGAACAAGATTAACTATGTAATAACAATAACGCAAACAACAACAATAATATATAACAAACCACACATCCTCTTCCTCAGAAATATTTCAAAACAAAACAAAAAAAAATAACTAACATATTGCAAAAAATTATCACGACGGATCAAAAAATTTCGTTAACATTTAGTCCGATATTTATCAGTTCTGATTAAATTAATGTTATAATTATAAAATACACAAACAAAAAAAATGAGCAATATTAAATGTGAACACACATTATATATATATATATATATATATATATATATATATATATATATATATATGTATATATATAAAGATTATATGAATAGAACTATAGAAACGGCACGAATACCCCGGCAAAATTATAACAACTAAATTATAAAAACGATATGTCTTCTGCAAAGCTGGAATTCTTTTTATTATTATTATTATTATTTGTAATAACGTAAAATTAATTCCATTTATCACAATTTTCGATTCATGCTATATCGATATTAGATATTTGATGTATAACGTAATAATATGCATGCAATATAAATAGTTGTTCGATCCCCAAATATTTGATTTTCCCCCGATCTTAAAATTATATATATATATATATATATATATATATATATAAATCCACTAGGTTCGTCATATATCCAATAATCGTATGCGTCCATATTTCTTCTTATTATTATAATAATTTCGGATATTAAATTATAGCAACGTATAAATCTCATACCCTATTCGAGATACGGTGATAATATAAACCAATGGAAGGACATTTACCAAAATCAATATCTGGTAGTATAGCCGTACGTCTGACTATTATTGAGCGCCGTATTTAACGGGTTACAAAAAAAAACGTCATATTATATAACGAGTCTATATACAGTGTAATTACAGACTTACAGTTCCACTTCTTACAACCATGTCAACGCATTGTCAGCACGGCTGCTGGTTATGTTAATTAAAGATTGAACGTCTTCCAATATATCGCTCGAAAATTCTTCGCCGAGCTAATAATAATGTTTAAATACGATGCGTTATTTATAACAAAATTTATTTTTAAACAACTTCTAAATATTTATAGATTGATTCATAAATTATGTCCAGTTACGATGTGAAACGAAAAATTACTTTCGTACGTGACAAAATTTATATAATATATTATTAATCTGAATTAACTTGCCGCGTGCAGCAACTAAGGCTAGAGGCACGAGGGAGAGAAAGTTAAATCAAATAGTAAAAACGAGACACAAGGTTAGTTAGAAAGTAGTGTACTCATCTTCGAAGTTAAGAAGTGAAGGGGAAAATTAAAAGACAAGGAGTTCTGTTGATCAGGTGTGAATGGATTAGTCTTGCATGACCCAGCTGCAATCTGCTGAGGTAGTAGTTTGGAAGCGAAGTCTTCCAAGGTGAAACGGAATTCTTCATTTGGGGAAGCTTATTTTTAATAAGGAAGTCGATTACCACTTTTGTTGCCACGAAGCAAAAAAAACCTTAACCTTTCAGTCATACATTATAAAATGTTGACACAAAACTATAAATTTCATAAACAGTTGTCTATTATACAATACTACCTTTTTAGATGAAGTATAGATAATTTTCGATGTATTTATACAAATATTTTTAAAATTTGGACATTTCGTGTCAACTAGAAAATAAAACATTGGGTTCGAAATAAAATCCCATGTACCATATAGTGTACATCGGGCTGAAGTAGCATGTCTTTTTTGGTAACACTATGATCGAAATCGTTAATTTGAAACGATTACGTACATCAATAGCTATATATGTGACGTTTGTGATCGGCAACCTCTATCTGTCAGTTTATTCCCTGGAATCTCGGCATGAGCTGAAATCCACAGTAACGAGACTAATTGACTCGGTTTTGATTAATAATAGCCGTTCTTTGACTATGGGATACTTTGAATGAGCATACGTCAATAAAGAACACCGATGAACCAGTGGTAAAGAAAGAGGACTTTTTTGTCGATATATTTGATAGGTATGTTCTCTTACCTCAAACTGAAGGATTGAGAGATCCTTCACAGGACATTTCATCCACTGTAGCAGTTTAATATTTGCGGTTTTAGAATGTTTCTGGTAAGATGTTGTTAAAGGTGCTATCTATATATATATATAATATACACGTAATATTTTCAAGTTCGAGTAACTAAAGGGCAAATGTACCGAAAAGTACAATCCGCATTTTGAAGTTGAAAATAAAAGATATGAGGAACATATTAAAATAAAACATTTGCGCAAAGATTATATATAAAAGTCTAAAACTAAATGTTTCACCTGCAATGAAGGCACAAGGTCGTCAGTCGAGTCGATATTGTCGCTAATGGAAGATATTTCGTGAGGATCTAAACCTGCCATATCAGCTGGACCGCCTTCTACAATAAAAAATTAAATCTATTTAGTATATAATATATATACACGATAAAATTTATTGAGATCACTACGTATATTATTAACTTATACATTTTAATTTGAATATAGCTTTATATATAATAATATTTCAATTTCCCGCTAACAAAAAAAAAAATTGTCATTTTAAAAGACTGCCTATTTTTTTTTTTGAGGGCAGAAAAATATTCTTCGAATTTGGTTTAACTTAGATGATAACATTTACTTTGCGTAAGAAAATTATATTTAACCGTTGTGAAACGGTGTGATTTAGAATAATATCGTCTAGATTGTTTCGTCAGAACGGTGTAAATAATGATGTCGTCATTAAACGATTATTACAAACAGTACGGTCGGTATTTCATTAATTAAACGGATAATATGACGAAACGGACAACGACGACGATGTAATTTTAACACTGTTAATTATTACGTACTAAATTCGTTTCGAGGAAAATATATACAGTAATTAACTTTTAATAAAAAAAAAGGTGGGGGATATAAACGCAATTTCTAAAATGTATTAAACGAAATTAAATATAACATTAATTAGTTAAGTTTACCGCTAACGCCGTCCATACTGTCATCGATGGAGGTTAAGAAATCTTCCGGTGTATGCGGCAAAGAATAATTGTTTCCTAAACCGAGCCCGCTATCAGCTGATTCTTGACGCGAATGTTCTGTTGCCCCCGCACTGGCTAAAACTCCTATCGCTGCTGCCGATAAAAACGAATCTAAACCAGTGGTTCCTTCATTATTCTGTCTTAGCATCATTTCTTGCTGTATAAATTAAACATAACAGGAAAAAAAAACACACAGAAGTTAGAATGTAATCGTTAATTATATTTGACGAAATGTTAAGAAAGCTTTTCAATGGTTACGCCATCCTCGGGTTATAGAATAAATTAAATAATAACGATCATAAAAATGTTCAATCGAATATAATTACTAATTTATACTCGTAAATTTATTGTCTTCTTAATCAAAAAATAAATAAATAAATATAAAAATAAAAAAAGCTTTTATACGGCGACCCAGAGAAGACGGACGGTTTTGTTTGTAATTTGAATCGTTTAAAAAATATTCGACCAAAATTTTTAAATTAAATTTTATTTAAAAATAGGAAACGAGAGATTAGCTTACAATCTCATTCGTGGAACACAATATCATTCAGATGACCGCCATTTGCAATAATACATTCATTCAGTCTTTACCAAATACTTTTTCCAACATAGGTCGCTGAATTATTTAAATTACTTCAAAAATCCACGGTTTCAGGTCTTCCAGATCTCGTGGACGTGTTTCGTAAACGGCTATTAAGGTACCTCCCCGATACACACAAAAAAGCGTAACTTTGAATTCTTTTCCAAACTCCCTTTGCTCGTGATCGATTTACACCGAAAATAATGTTCCAAGCAAAACGCGCGCTCCTTCTCATTATAGGATGCTGACACTACAACTTAATTTACCAAACACTCGAATTTTGTAATATATTTTTATTTACTATTACATTATTGTTAATGGATGTTATTATTGATTTATTAAACGTAGCGCTGGTATGCTCGCAAAGTAAGGTTTCAAAAAGCATCCCCATAACAGTCAACTAAGAGAACAGACAATTGATTATGTTCTTAAAAGCCCTCCAATGCAGAGAACGCAAGAGCGAATGGGAGTAGTATCGAGGGCGGCTATAGTATGGTTACGAAATTTGGATGTGGATATTTAAACTACTCGTAGACATAAAACATCGCCATTTTGTTTTAGAATGTTTTTCTATTCTTTTTCAAAATAGTTTGTTAATTTACGTTAATTCTAATGTAATTTATTAATGCGAGCGTACAATGTGCGGAGGCCTATAATTGCACATATTTGAAAGATCAGTAATATACGATCAACATTAAAAAAAATAAAATCGAAATATCCAGACAAAAAAAATTATTATTTTCATTTAACGTAAAAAGTTTTAGAAAAATGATAGAAAAAGCTACCCTCGAAAAACGAATAAATTATATTCGCTCACACCGAAACCATGAAACGCATAACGATCACGTAGCAAATTACGAAAATAATTAAAAACCCATCGATAATTTTAAAGGAAATTTATATGTACGAATAAATTTAGGGTAAATAGTTGTAATAAATAAAATTATAATATGTACGCTTTAAATTTAAAGTAAAATATTTAAACAAACTGACTGAATAAAAATCTTCTCCAAAAACATCCCCGTGAAAATGTCGATAATAAGCCTAATTAACATTGTTTCGTCCTTTATATATTTTTCACACGATAAACTAAATGCTTTATAAATTATCATGCCGGTAGATTTGTTAAAACTAAAATGTTGACGTAGTAGAGATTTCAACTGATAAAAATTATGACCTGCCTTATTTCTATTATTCTCGTCCATTAGTAGCTATTTATAATAACAGACACGTTTTATTATATATATATATATATATATATATATATATATATATATATATATATATATATATATATATATATATATATATGCTATTTACAATAATTAAGTTTCAAAAATTTGAAATAACTAATTCGTATTTTAAATATTAATTTTTTCCATTATATAATTCATGCTATTAGAATTATTTCAATCGAAACTTACATAACGTATTTCCATATTGAGCTATCTTTATTTCCGAACATTAAAATTAAATTTAAAAAGGCATCAGCTTTAATTTTTTTTTTTTAAATACTATAATATGCGATCTTTTCCGTACTCCCCGCTGAACTAAACGTTTATTCTAGTTTAGGAAATAATAGTTTCTATGAAATTAATAATAAGCATTATTTAAACAAAAATATTTTTCCACCGATAATTCAAATTTTATATCCATGTTTCCAGTTAGTTCAATTCTTCTATGTTCAACACGCTTCGAAAATAATCGTTTCAAATCTAACAACTAACCTATACTACCTACCACGATATCGTGTCCGCAATAACGCCTATAATCTACGATGATATATAGTACGGATGTTAAGAAGTCTAGAGTTTATCGCTTACAAACTTTATATACTCGGTAACATAGATTTTAGTCGGAACAGATAGTGACTTCAACGATATCTTGATTAGACAATCGAAAATGATTAATCCAAGCTGTCCGCCATAAAAGATACATGATTTCCTAACTACACCTTGTATTTGCTCGTTGACATCAAATGAACGGTTACATCACTTCGATATTATACGGCAAAATAAAATACACGCTGCCTCAATTATAATTATCGATCTTTGTTGCAAAATTTTAATTAGGAAAATTATATATATATATATATATATATTACGACGATCGTCGTATGTTAACGTCATGATAATTTAAATTATTTAAATTGGCGACCACGACGGGATTAAAATTAAACTCTTGTTTAATTTTTAAATTAGAACTTGCATCCTCGTAATATATATATATATATATATATATATATATATATATATATATAAAACGAGAACACACACACATATATATATATATAAAATATTCTTCTAAGTCTCTACTCTACGAAGAGTAGCCGCAGGTTTTTATTTGCTTTTTTCCCGAGCATTCAACGTTTTGTTTTCTTTTATTCTTTATATTCTTACTGTGTTATTGTGGTAATGTATTCTCGGTACACAATGTTTGTAACCCCTTGTGTTATATTTTCTTTTATGTTTATAACTTATGCAAATATATTTTTGTTGTTACTCTACGAAAAGCATTGGCGTTGACGATCATGTATGGTAATCAAAACTTCCTTTCCATGGCTTCTTACATGAGTTTTGTATTGACCACGTGTCGGTCCATTCCTTGATGTTATCCAACCAGCATGTTTTTCATCTTCCTCGACTTCTTTTCCCATCAACTTGTCCTTGGATAATTAGTTGCAGTAATTTATATTTATCTCCTCTAATTACATGACCGAAGTACTTTATTTTTCTTCGAATAACTGATTTCATTAACTTTCTCTCAGTTTTGGCCATTTATAGAACTTTTCGATTTTATGTTTTGTTTGCCCATACTATTTTCAACATTCTCCTATGTAGTCACATCTCTACAGATTCCAATCGACTTATTTGCCTTTTTTATTTAGTGTTGCTGCCTCAATTCCATATAATAAGATTGGATATATATATATATATATATATATATATATATATATATATATATATATATAGAACTGCACAATGTATTTAAACGCAATGATCTATCACAGGCATACTGGTAAAAGCACTTCAGGGGTAGTTACATCGCATTTTTATTTCTAATTCTCCGTAATGTAACTGCCCAAGTATTTAAAATTCTGAACTCTTCCAATCTTCGTGTTATTAATTATTATATATACTAATAGAAACTAACTATTAATTATTTTAAAAGGTCTAAATAATCATCCGTCTATTTTTTTATATAATAAAAACTGAATAAACAGGAACACATACGCGTAATAAATTAATCAATTACACATATTTGATTATTTTTAGAGTACAGTACAGATCTGTTTGCAATGTTACGCAACGCAATATATGTGTGTATAGCATGTATATATATATATAGAGATGTTTATGTGTGTGTACATAATTTTTTGTAATATTTGTCATCGTGGTTATATTTATTCAAATCATCGCTTTTGTCATCATATATCATATTTATTTTTCGATAAAAGAATTTTTCTATAACAAATACAAACGGTTTTTTTTTCCTTTTTAGTGAATTACTATCGAAATTAAATCGTTCAAAGTACAATCGTATGCAAACACGACAGCATATACAGGATGGCTTCATCTCATTCTATGTGTAAATAAAAATTTTCAATTTACTTTTTTTTTTTGTAACTTTTAAAATATTCTAAAGTGAGATAACACCGATGTGACAACAGATGTAGACTATTTTTATTATTTCTATTTCGACTGGCAACGAAGTAAATTACTTGCGATCATTCTTTATGATTTTCTCAACATGTAAAATGTGTACGAAAATTTTGTAACTATCTAATATAATCGTCAAAATTAGTTCATTATAATAATCACAACAAATAATAAACCGTAGAAGAACTGAGTGCTCAATATCATTCATACATGTTGATGTACGTATGTATATGAATAACTGCAGCGTGAAAACTCCCCATCAGAGGATTTATTAATTTAGAACGCGCTAAGACTGTAGAAAAAAAATATCGCCAATTCTAAATACTGAAATTACGTTCAATTTGTGCATAGGTTCTCAGTAACTCACGGTATATCTATTCTATATAGCGTGCTGTAACCCAAACAATTTTTTTAAAAACACAACTTTCCAAGAAGTCAAATAATTCTCGGTGTATTATAACGACTGCTTAAAATTGTTCATCCTCCGCGACATCATTAACTTTCATACACGTTGCGTATACAGTTCACGCACACACCAATGTTTCTACTTATAAGGATCCGCGAACAATATTCACTATTACAATTACGTTGAATTGTTTAATCTTTATCATAGTGTTGTTAATTAATCTAACGTCTACTTCTTTCAGAAAAAAAAAAAATAATAATCGAGCAAATAAACACAGATTAAATATAATTTGTAAAACTTCATAAAACCAAAAATCAAAGATAAAGATTCCACTCAGTGATATCAAGGAAGAAACCAAGGGCCTATTTTATAGGTTGTGGCAAAAAAGATGGACGGAACAACGGAGTACTGCACACAATAAAACCGTCAGTTCGCGAATGGAAGTTTCAACCTGAAGACCGAAGGGATCAGTCGACTCCGGATCGGTCATACGAAACTTACACATGGACACATATTCCAAAAATTAGTCCCACCAACCTGTGATAGATGCGACGCTCCGATTACAATTCACCACCTCCTAACAGAATGTCCAAAAATCCCAAAACCTTCTTCCTTAAATATTTCATCAATTCTGGCCCAAGATTCCCCATCCGTTTCATCCTTTCTTGTTAAGCTTAGGTCGGTAAACCGGTTTAACAAAATTTAGCCTCGCTGCTGTACATAGCGCGGAAAACAAAAAAAAAAAAAAAAAAAAAAAGATAAGAATAAAGTTTATAGCATTTAAAAGTAAATTATAAATATCCAAAAGATTCAAGGCGGGTTTCAAAATTTATCATTCAAATAATAATAACAATAATAATATCAGAAACGGAAGAACATAATTAAATTAAACAAAGGTGGTAATTGAATAAGTTATACTCGCTATAGCAAAGTTACGTAGTAAAATGGATATACCTAATTATCGTCAAAATTAATCGAATATTCATCAAATCCGTAAAACGAATAAGAAGCCAATAAACAATATTGTAATTTAAAGGAACACTTGAAAATAAATACGAAGTGGGTTACGTCCGAAAAATGTAGATAAAATATTATTTTAAAATAATGTAAGATAAGTTTATAATTAATATTTTATTTCGGTAATATTGTAAATAATTATACATTATTTAACCCATCTCCAGCTTTCTAGGTGTAAACTGTTCTTGTATGTTGTCCTATTATATTTTTTGTACAATAATATTTATCAGTATATTACACGTATATGTGCTAATCGATTGTTCCTCTTTCGCAATGATAAAAAAAACTTTCCAATAATATAGAATCATAGTATTAGTTTATCTGCTTAACATTTATTCGTGAAAATTAAGAAATACAAATTTAACTTTTTTAAATCTCAGTTCTTTCTCAACGCAAAGAATTTAATATTAAAAATTAAATTTATTTGAAAATGTCAAGCATTCGAGTACTTGTTTAAAACTACCCTTAAAATCCATCATCCCTTATAACACAAATTGGGGTTGAAACCAGTGCGATTTTCCGAGTAAAGTGTTACGGCACCGGTCGCAGAATCGCGCGTTTGGATAAATCGCTTACGGATTTTAACGCGTACCCCTGTGTTCAACCCTCGCGCAGTATTTAAGGGTTGAAAATCGGCGTAAAATCGGACTTTTTTTGTTTAGGACGATATAAAAAAAAAAACGAGGCCTATATCGAAAATCTGTCCCGACAAAAGTTTCTAAATGTGCTAACGAACATTTCCCGTCATAAATATCATCCCTCTATCTATCACCCAGGTCTCGGAAAAAGTCGAGTTTTAAAGGGAAGTATCAAATGTGGAAATACTAAAACGACTAAATAAAAGATTAGACTTAGAACTAATAAGAAAAGAAAAATAACCTACTTCGGGCACATGTTGAGGAACAACAGATATGAAATGTTACAGCTGATTATTGAAGGAAACATCGCTGGAAAACGGGGAAAAGGAAGGAGAAGAAAAACATAGTTGGATAATGCAAAATAATGGACAGGACTTAATACCGAAATTTTATCGCGGAACTTATCCAACAAATTGGAAGCCAGAGAGATAATCGCCAACATCCACTGAGGATACGGCACCAGAAGAAAAAGAATTTTTCATTACACGATTCATTATTAGTTTTCAAATGTTTTACACTCCTTACTACATTCTGAAGCACACATCATATATTATTTTACATATTTTTAGAACAACGTATTGCGAGTTAGGATAATTAAATTTAAAACAAATGATATTTAAAGTATAACCAGCTATTTCGACTAAAATTTTATTATAATTAATTGGAAATAATTAATGATTTATAATTGGTACGTTACATTACGACATTGACAATGAGGAAAACATTGAATATATCCGTTATATGTGAAACAAATGCGACTTAAAGAAACCGATGAATTAATCGATGTTTATTAAAAAAACGATATTACTAATTAGTCGATTATGCTCATGACTAGTAAATATGTATCAGTTTGCTGAAAATAAAGAAGGCAATGACGAGCCACTACCTGGTATTGATTTGTCTAGGATGCGTTGTTCAACATCAATCTTGGGGAGTATGAACAGTCTTTCGAGTTAATTACGCCTATAATCTACTCCACATTCAATTTAAAATAAAAATATTTCTATTCAAATGATTAATATTATTCAAATTCAAGTTTCATAATTACCGTTACTGGTATTATCGCAGTAATAGTTCCTCATACTATTGAAGGTGGAATTGGTCGAATAAGTGATCTGGGTTCGCGACTAATATTCCAACCACACGTCTCTCGCGCATTGTTTAAGGATAAAATCTTACCTCCGTCTACGAATATCTTTTCACCAAATCTGAACGCATATACTCATAATGCCTGCCTTAATTATGACAAGCAGCGCATATTTATGAAAATATTTATAATAAACAGTAGGTTTCCCAATTATGTATATCATTTTTCATCAATTTTTATTCTATATATTATCACAACACGTGCTTTCAACGTCATCATCGTTATTGTTAAAGACTACATTACTCTTAATGATTATATATATATATATATACAATCATCACGAATTCATCGATCTGAAAACTATATCTATAATTTCAAAGTTACCGTGTACAAATTACATAAATATTTCTCTATATATTTTACAATAATAAAAAATAATAATCAACCACATCTGTGATGATAATTAAAAAGGCAGTGTTGTCTTAGTGTTACGGTAAAAGGCAATAACGTGAGATTAATGAGACCACCTCTCGAGATAAGGAAGCAATTACACACCAAACGCCAGGAATATTTGATACTTTACGACACATCTCGACGAACGTAACAAAATTGTACAGTTAATTACCCTCGTATATTGCGTATAATTTTTAAATTACCTCGAATATTACATCGAAAACAATTATACAGGCTATACTTTATTTATAAAAACGTTCATTATTCTAACATAGTTGACGATAATTAAATATTATTAATCACCCATACTTCAATTTACAATATTTTCACTATCGCGATTAAGTTTATTATTATTATTATTATTTTTACATTACTCGACAGTCGTAACATAATATAGTATAGGCTGACCCAGACAAGACGGGCGTTTTTTTTTTTTAATAGCGCAGTTTGGTACAATGCAAACCACGTTTAGTGTACATACGAAAGATTCAATCATGGCATTCTACAACACCTCGTTTTGCGTGAAACGTTATTTTCAGCATGAATCGATCACGACAGTGGAAAGAAAGTTTAGAAAACAATTCACAAAGTTGCGCGATTTTTTTTTGTTGGGATACCTTAAGAGCCACGTTTACGAAACACGTCCACGAGTTCTGGAAGACCTTGAAAACTAGGATTTCTGAAGAAATTTCAAAAATTCAGCGAGACCTATGCTGGAAAAGTGTTTAAAATTTTTCTAAAAAGACTGAATGAATAATGGCGATTATCTAAACGATATTGTGTGTTCACAAATGATAATCTCTAGTTTTCCTATTTTTAAGTAAAATTTCATTCAAGAATTTTGGTCGAGTAGTTTTTGAGCTATTAAAAAAATAACAAAACCGTCGTTCCTTTCCGGTTCAGCCTATGTTATAATTGAATAATAAATACAAATAATAAAATCGAGTACCTAACACGTACTTAACCAATCTGGCGAAAAAATCCTGTACCCATTATAAAAGATTAAAAAAAAAAAAAAACACGTACTTGGTTGAAAAATTAATTTTCTCGGAAACAAGATAACATTCATCAGAGAACTTGAAAACGTGAAAAACGACATTCGTTATTACTAAGTTCGGAAATAATCAGGGGCGTACAGGCACCGGGCGATTTTTATTTCAGGAATACCTTATGCGTACGTGAAAAATGAATTTTTAAAAATTACTAACATAGTGAATAAGAAGAATTTGGAGGCAAATTTAAAAAAAAAAAAAAAAATCGAAATACGATAATAAGAAAATTATACAAATATTAAATTTTATACTTATCACATTTTTGGAAAAATCATTCACAACTACCAACCCGATATCACGGTAACGATGTTAGGATGCTGATAGTTGAAGAAATTTCAATAGTAGATTGAACGTCGTTTGAATGATTCGAAACGGTTATTATGACAAAAGATGTGCACAACATTCATATCATCATCAACCATGTCTTATTATGCAAGTTGCATTACAATTTTTCTTATTATTGGCAGTTCGAAACACACCCGACATAGTATTTCCTGTTGACGTCTTTATTTAATCAATCCAGCGTCTATGACATCTTCCCCGTGGACGTTTACCATTTACGATATCTTACATTATTGTTCGTTCCATAAAATAGTTCCTCACTGTATGTTTGAAATATCTTATCATGTTTCTCTTGATTTTTGTTAAAAGCCCAGTATGCATTTTTAGTTCATCGATCGTGGACTTATTAGTCCGGGGCGCAGTCCGAAGTTTTCGATATATTACTATGCCATCTCGAAGGTATTTATACACTTTTTGACAGTTTTTTTAATGGTCCATTTTTAGGATGCGTATGTAGCAACGGAAAAAATGACTGCATTGACCAGTTTTACTTTTGTTGATTTTGTTTTATATATATAAACCTCAATATACCTAGGTCAAATTATTATCACAGAGAAAAGGAAGCAATGCCGTAAGGAAGTTAAAAGACGAACACAACTCTCGTGGGTAGCTTTTGGAAAGTTGAGTGCCATCCTCAATCGTGATATATATCGTATTCTCGTTGAATCGAGATTGAAGGAGTACCGGACAAACAATGCGTCATAAGAAATTCAATACGGAATATTTTGTTATTGCATTTACAAGTTTCTCTACTTCCCCACAAAGCTTTTTGATAGATGAATAGCTCATTTGGCTAGAAAACTTTGTATCATGAAAAATCTACATCGGCACACGACCCCAGGCTATATTATATAATATATAAACACACATATATATATATATATATGTATGTGTATATTTATATATATATATATATATATATATATATATATATATATATATACACATGAAGAAGAAATAATATTAAAAACAAATTCAAAACGATATTGGATGCAAGAAATTAGTGTAGAGCAATTTATAATGTTCATTATTTCAATATAATGTTGGTTACCAAGTGAGCAAGTAACAGATGTATATCGAATTTATGAAATTATTTATACAATATTGATTATATATATATATATATATATATATATATATATATATATATATATATATATATTGCACTCCACCATGTCAAATGCTTTTGTATAATCTAAAAAACATAGTATGACAAATGTATCGAACTCGTAGCATTTTTCTATTATTTGTCGTCTTATTGTGATAAGCTGCTCTTGAGTCCCTTTTCCAGGCACAAAGTCTGTTTTGTTCCATCGCTATTTGTGGTAGTATATAATATTTTAATCGCTCTTGAATTACATATAATAGTATTTCGTTAGTATCACTGATAAGCGCAATAAGCCTATCATTTTTGCAGCTTTGTCTATCGCCTTTCTTATAAATTCGTATAAGTATTGATTTAGTCTAGTCGCTTGGCCATTCCCCACTTATCCATGGAATACGCTATGGTATGTCTTAAGAAAGTTCAAAATACCTGAGCATTTAATAGTTCCATAAGGAAACTATATGAAAGAAATAATGTTTATATAAAAATAGAAGGACAGCTCTCGGAAAGTTTTCAAACAACAAAGGGAGTACGACAAGGATGTATACTATCGCCTATACTATATAATATATACAGCGAATGGATTATGCCACAGGCAATTGAAGAATGGAACGGCGGAATAACTATCGGAGGAAAGAACATACGCAATTTATACAGTGATTTTATGGCTGGAAAGGAAAAAACAAAACAAGAACAAGACATAAGACATCCACTGAATGCAAAAGATGCAGCAATAAGTCGACTCAAGTCAAGAAAGAGTTTTCTTAAAACAGCAAACGCTCTGACACAAACGCCGGAAATCACTAGGATGGAGTTATTGAAAGGAAGGCTGAAAGAAAACCGATTAAAAGAACGAACATCTATCTCCCGGTGATAAATTTCCGTGGTCAACATGGAAAACTCTAATAGAATAAGAACTCTGACAGGTAGAACAGCAAAGAACGTGAAACGATGGGAAATTACAGATAATGACAGATGTGATTGTGGCATGGTACAAGATTCGGAGCACTTATTAACTTGCTCATTGCTGCCAGTGCGATGCGGGATGGAAGATATGACAAGAATAGACGGAATCTCGGACGAGGCAGTCCAGATAGTGAAATATTGGGAAAAAAGGAATATAAATGACCGACACGATAAGAAGAAGAAGCGACAAATGAACTAAAACTGACAACACTGCCGAAGCGTATAGAGTATTTCAGCAAGAAAGCTAATTTGATACTAAATAGTGCTAAATGTACCATAGTTACTATCGACAAGGCGGGTGAATTACCCGCGACATTTACGTTAGTACCTGACATAGAGAAAAAGATGGAAACGACATATCTGGGAGCGTATATCACTAATAACGGAAATGACGAAAGTGAAATTAAGCAGCGAATCGGAATGGACAAAAGTGCTCTAGCAAAATTAACACGAATATGGAAAGATCATTCTATAAAAATAACAACGAAAAAAAAAGATTAATGGAATCATTGGTATTCTCGATAGCGTGTTATGGTTCAGCGTCGTGGACATTAAACAAAACATTATGTAAAAAGCTAGAAAGATTTGAAATGTGCTGCTATAGGCACATGCTCAGGATCTCATGGATGGAATTTCCGACTAATGCAGCTATCAACTCGGAATAGAGCAAAAAGATAGATTGGTTCCAGTAATAAAAAGAAGTTGTCTTAAATTCTTTGGTCATGTGATACGGCGCGATGGATTAGAAAAGATAATAATACAAGGAATAATAGCAGCAAAAAGAAGCAGAGGTCGACGCCAACCCGTTTTGTAGAATACATTCAAGGCATGACGGGAGTGTCAATGCGGCAGCTAATAGAAGCTGCACAGGATAGAGATAAATGGCGGAATTTAACTGGAAAAATTTCATGATCGGTCACGTCCGAAAACAGACAACGAAGAAGCAGCCGAGTATATATATATATATATATATATATATATATATATATATATATATATTCAGTTTGAATAGTTATAATACGAAACTAATAAACTCGCTATATGATTACACAACGTATGAATACAATAAAAGCGATAAACGATTGCAGCAGAATAAATGATTACGAAATGAATAAAAACATTTTTACTGAGAAACGATAATTAACGTCATTACAAACTAGTAGTTACAAAATTAACGGTGGACTATGTACAAATATATATTCCGACATGTTTTCATCGCATTACATAAAACTTTGTAGTTACATTTTACTCATGCAACTTCATAAACCAAACTTATAAAGGAAATAGCAACCGACAGAAGAATAATTCATTTCAACGCTTTCACGACATTTTGACTACTGACGCCCATTAGTCATTTATTCCATAACCCGTAGGAAGGTTTTTTGTTCAATTATTACCGTTAATTATCGTCGAAGATGTCATTATTATTACTGCCATTGTTAGTTTATTCGATATCTCTACATTTTGAACATCGTAATTAGACCATTGTACATTGTTTTTGTAGAAAAAATGGGTTAGCATTCAAGACATTAATTATACAATTACGCACACACATGTACGGAATAGAGATCCACTGCTTTTATACATGCATATGTATCAAATGTCAAATCGTGCTCAGAATTCGGACTAATATATCCCTTATGAGTCGTAAGAATTTATAGCAAATGTGAAACACGTTGTGAGTATATTTAATTTGGATTTAGAAGAGATTTTGGAACAGGTGAGACTGTATGAGACAATTGCAGCAATTCCATGATTATTGTCAAGATGTCTTCATATGCTTTTCATTTAATAAAGACGCAGTAAAACACGATCCGCTTGTCCAAATTCTAATAGAACATAGATGCGATGGCAAAGATATCCGAATAATACAGGATCTGTATCGACAACAAAAGGCGGAGGTAAAAATAAATCAAAATCTAAAAACTGAAACTCTTAATGAAAGGTGTAAGACAGGGTTTGATATTCCCACTTTTCTTGTTTAACATGTACACAGAGAAGATTTTCCGGCTAGAATTACAGAAAATTAGAAAATAATCAGTAACTTCAAATACGCAGCCGTTTCAATAATAATAATAATAGTGGAAAGTCTTCAGGAGTTACAATGGTATGTTAGATCGACTGTCTACTGTAAGCCAAGAATATGGTATTCGAATTAATACGTTAAAAACTAAATTCACGGTCGTCAAAAGAGGCAATCAAAACATTATGCTAACCGCAAAGCAATAATTTAATCGAAAAAGTTATCAAATCCAAATATCTCGGATTAATAATAAACGATAAATTAGACAACGATGAAGAAATAAGAACAAGATGAGGAATGGCAATGAAAACCTTTCTTAAAATAAAAAACATTACGCTCCCTAACGATTTGCCACTCCAGCTAAGACTGTTATAGATTGCTACGTTATTTCACTACTTTAGTGGAAACGTGGACCTAGAATGTCAGTACTGTTAGGCGTTTAAAGACTACAGAAATGTGGCTTTTAATAAGGGGGCTATTAAAAATTTCATGCACCGAAAAAGTTTCAATAATGTATTGAAAAAAACTAAAGTACAAAGGAAGTTCGTAAAAAAATATATGTATAAAAAAAAAAAAAGGAAAAATGGCATAATTCTAAGAGGAGAAAAGTATGATATTTTGCGCCTAATACTGTAAGACCAGTTTTGGTAGAAGAAGAAATTCATGGATAAAAAACATGAAAGAATGGAGTAACATTAGTGACATCGATGGACTCTTTTAAGAACCGCTGCACAGAGTACGGCATTAAAAAAAAATATATATATATATATAAATATATATAATATAAAGTACTTATTGTAGGATATCATGCTACATATTGTCGTTTGTAAATTAATTATTTACGTATAAAGATTTTAAACCAATTTTTTAAAATCTAATTTATTATAACATTCCTTTCTATTCGTTTTAATTTAAAATAAAATTAACACTCCGATATGAATGAACGTACGCTAAAATTAATTAGAATTATTTTCTATTTAAATAAATTTTTAAAACAATTCCGATCGATTATTTACAACGACGACGATAGTGTAGTACTTACTTGTCGCATAATTTCTTGTTGCCGTAATTTCAGTCTATCTCTTTCCATTTGTAACGACTGTAATCTAAGTTTCTGTTGACTAATTTGCAAAGATTGCGACGGCGATAGTGGCTGTTGAATGTAAGCGGCCCAATTATGAGACGATACCGAACCTGACGGAACACGCTGCAATTGGGATGCTACGTATAACAAAACAAACGGGAAATATAATAATAATAACAACCTATAAATAAAAATTTAATTCCGCGTTAAAATGCGTCGTTCGATTTTGTCTATAGAGAAATTATATTGTCAAACGTTACAGAAAAAATTCCCGAAGCTTTCATACATTTACGAAAATTAAAGACTACAAATTTGTCTTTAATTTGATTCTAAAATTAAACATTAAAAATATATATATATATACGGAAATTAACAGATGAGAGAATATTATATTATTTACGCGATTAAAAATATTTAATTCGAACCGATACGTTTAAATTCAATTTCAGCAACTGTTCGAATTTTTTAAATAAATTTTATGAAATCTTATTACTGACGATGTATAAAAAATGTTTTAAAAGATAACAATTATCTATTTTCATCTATTTAGCTGGCACAAAATGCTTTATTTCTAAAAATATTTCTATAACGCAATGAACGTTATCTAGAATCCTTTAAGAAACGGTATTGTACAGAAAATAATAATTTATGTTTTATCTTCTCAATTCTTTTCGTAATGATGTATAACAATATATTAAAAAATTGAACCACGAATCAAAAAAGCGCTATAACTATTTAATTAATCGCACTTAATACACCGAAATTTAAAATTTTTTGAAAATGTGCGACTCATAAAGCCAAAACAACTTCATCAGAAACCGTCCAATTTAGACACGCATTTATATTATCCGTAGTCGGTTCAAAAATTATACAATCGAATTTTTCACATTCCAAAGTGAAAAATTTCGTACTAATTTATTAATGCCGGCACACCTTAAAAAATAATAATCATCGAAAAATGAAATAAACACATGGCTCGCATACTTGGAATTCTCACGTGTACGAAGATACAATAACATAAGCGAGTTTCGAATATTATTGACATAACACTTTCGAGTTGCTTGTTAATTATAAGGCTTAATAGACGGAACGTTTTTAAACGATACGCGCTCTAGTGGAATATGTTGATGGGAGAGAAACGAAGAAGACATTTCACAGATAGGTGGTGATAATTTAATCGAAAGGAATGAGTGAGTAATGCGTGCATAGCCGGCAATTGCCACCCTCGATGGAACGAAATTTATTCGACGTTGAAGTTTTCAGTCACGAGTCGAGCAATTCATTCCGTAGTATGTCGATTATTTCCTGAACAACGTCATTGACAGCTATCCTGTTGTTCACCATAGGAAAGCATGGCGGACATCTTAATTCGTTCTGCGGGGACCTTTATGTCCTGGTATCCAAGTGAATATGGTCCAGAAGTTATTTTAGATAATATTTCGTTAGCAATCGGGTGCTCATCGTGAAATTTTAGTAGACATGTCAAAGCATTCAACGAATCAGTGAAGATCAGACAGTTTTGGTTGCACTTGCACTGTATGCAGATTTCAACAGTCAGTTTGATCGCAAATAATTCAGCACAGAGCACGCACGGAATAAAGATGTAGAACAACAAAACGGATAGCACCTATCGAACCGGAAATTACAGCACATCCTACTAGAGAATTTGATTAGCCTAATCGGTAAACAGAATTAATGAGGATGGGTATTTCGAGAGAAGACCATTAGTAGAGGATTGTTTGATTAATAACGGAGATTTTAGACATTTTAACGGAATTTATCAAAATTAGAAAACAATAAAATTAACAAAATTAAACGAAAATTAAATAAAGGAAAACATATGTATAGAAACCTCATAAAACAGACATATAAATGCGCGCATTGGTCACTATAAAGTATTACTTTTTTATATTAGTAAGGGGAGAAAAAATGAACAAAACTACGGGGAAAATTTCGAATTTACAGTCATAATTATGACACATTACAAATATATAACAAATTTCATAAATAGCAATGGAACGCACATTGGGATAACGATGAAAACTAAACAGAGTATTAAGATTTGTTTGTAGACGATTAAGACAAAGAAAATCTTTAAATAAAAAATTTGATAACAAATAATAGTAACACAACAATAGATCTGGTAAACATTTACTACAAGTTTACTTCGCACAAGAGTACTAAATTACTAAATTGTTTATTACCCTTTATTCGTTTAATTATACATTATATATATAATATAAATTTATAATATTTATAATCTATATAAATCATTTGTTTGAAAATAATAATAAAATAACACGATAATTAATTGATGACCCTATTACATATAATCGAATAATTCTAAATAAAAACCATGTATCTTTCTTCTAATAGAAAAGATTTAATGTAGTAACAATCTTTATCCCCAGATAGCGTTAGTCTCGGTTAACTGAACAATAATTTAATAATATCTTTCACGTTAGAAGCTACGAATAATAGCGTGAATGAAAAAATATTATTAATAATTTAATCTTATTATTTTAGTTTTTTTGAGAAATAGATAACACTTGACCTCGGTAGGAATTCATTACTCTCTAATGTTTTTGTCTAAAAATGAAATAAGTCAATTATCCTGGTTATTAACACATAATTCGGAGTATCCACAATGTTAAATGTTATTCTTTAAATAAATAATAAGAAATATTACCAAAAAAAAAAAAAAAGAGAAAATTCCGGGTACAAACGACCTTAATAACTATAGCCCTAAAACCGGTACCGACAGTGAAAACAGCAAAAGAGCAGGGTTCGAAAATATTTCCAAGAAATAATTAAGAAAAAGAAACCTGTGGTCATTCTCAGAAATATATAAGTATTATAAAGGACGTCGACGGATGATAGAATTCACGGTGCCGCATTTTCGGGAACAGATGACAAAAAGGTGTAGCTGTGTATATATTCACCACATACTAGCCTAAACAAAGCACAGGAAATAGTATAAAAACCTTTGCAAAAGATGTAATGTTATAGAATTATTGCTGAAAACCAGAAAAACAACCCTATTATATACAAGACTTTTCATAGAACTCGTCTATTTTTAGGAAAATATAAGCAAATCGAACGCTGGCATGATATTAAGTATTTTCCATGAACAGATAGTAAAGATTTCTTAAAGCAGTCCATGTAAGGAATTTAAACCACACACCCATTATATATATATATATATATATATATATATATATATATATATATATATATATATATATATATATATATAAAATATAAAATGGAGATATAAAACATATCATTGGAGGTAACCACATAATTCTATGAAAAATTAGCGTATTCAACGTATTAAGTTGTAAGACAATTAACAAAACAAACATTGCGCATTATCAGCTTACTTAATTTGATGTAATCGAATTTTAATAAATTTCGAAATGTTAATAACAAAATATCAAGACTAATCATATAGAAATATTACGATAATAATATCACCCATTGATGTATCTAATTTTTTTTTTATTAGTTATGAAAATAAATGAGATAGATACATAAGAAGATTATTATTATTACTTCATAATTAAATTTCCGAATAAGTAAATAAAAATCACCTTCATTATTACTACCACAAAAATTGATTTACTGTTTATAATACACCGAGAATGGGCGCGTAATTGAAAATTAAAACGGTGATTAGATTAAATTCTAATAATGACGAAAAATCGTTTACCTAGAAATTATCATATATTACAAGAAAAGAGTCAACAGGAAAGAATGATAAAAATATCTAACATCTGTGTATTTGCGCATAATATATATAATATTTACATATATAAATGTGGACACAAAATAGACCTGATATTATTATTTCGAAAAATAAAACCTAGCGTTTCCCAAATATGTTTACATTATTGTAATCAGTAATCTAATACAACATAATACCTACTTAACGTAAAAGAATATAATAATAGATTTTAATCGACAAACTTTCGGTCTTAATTTCCCCCCAACTCCGGTGAAAATATATTCTATCAATAATAATAATAATCATGACGAGATAAAATCGCCACTTAAAATTGTTGAAAACACTAAATGTCTTACTTTCCTTAAAGATAAATTAATTAGATAAACAACTTAATCTCAGAAAGTCGAGCATAATTCCACTACATTGTGTAAATGTTCAACTTGTAAGTGTAGATCTTCGTTGTAAACAAAAGATAAGTAAAAATAATCATGAATCCGATATATTTTCTAAACTTTAATAAGTAATTACAGTGTCCACCATATGGTACGTCAACTTTTAACATTAAAAAAATCGTATATTTTTCATAATAAGGGACATTTTCCAATTCTAACAATAATTATGTAACACGTTAAAAGTTATCTAGGAAAAGCGCTATTATACACAAAATATTACTTTATATCTTCACATTCACTAGTGTTGTTTTTTTTTGCGTGTATGTGTAAAAAACTGATAATGCGCGGGCGAATGGAAGAGTTCGAATATAATGTTCGATCTGTGGAAAAACACAACAGAAGAATATTTCACGACCAAATTCCTCAATTATCACAAATCGTATTTATTTCTATTGCTTTCTTCTCTGAGATTAATATCATATTCTACAGGTTTTATAAACTGATTCGTCGTCTACATAGAATTCGATTTGAAATCTTAAAACTTTATATAGAAAAAAAAAAAAAAAAACATACACCGATGAGGATTATCAAAAATACAATGTGTCCAACCAAATTTCAGGACAACCTGAAAATTCTAATCAACATTAATTAAGCAGTTTGTCCATTCGTACCAGTTTAAAAAAATAATTTACTACGAAATACCTAAACCCGCTGCATTTCCCTTTGACCCATTTTATAACCTCTTTAGAGTGTGTAGCACTTATTCCATTGAAAATCCGAATTCGTGCGCATTCGTTTAAGATCAAACCGGTCCCGTTTTTATTTCCTCAAACATTATTTTTTTCCGATTCACGATATAATTAAACAAACGCTATTTAAATGTTGCAAAAAACCGATTGTTTCCTCAATTACATTAATCAAACCCGAAAAAATAAAATCGAAAAACTCGAAGCTTAATATAATAAATCAGACTTACGTATTCTAGGATCAAACCACGAAGTGGTACGCGTGAGATGATTTATGAAATAAATTTCACCTTCCGGAGTTGTAGCTTGCTCCCAGCCATCGGGTAACGGCCCTAACCCCATAGCTCGTTCGTTAGCTACAGGACTTAAAGCTCCACCACTGCATGTTGAACTTGCCGTCGGCGAAGAAGCATTATTGGTATCTTTCACGTTATTAGCATTACCTGTGTACAATCAAGGTATAACACGTGCCGGTTGACTATTTCGCATTATTTTTATGTGATACAATGTATGTGCGTTATTATATATTTAAAATGTTATATATATAATTTAATATTTTATATATATAATTTAATATTTAATATATATATATATATATATATAAAATTTAAAATTTTATGTATACCTACACAGAAAAAGAGAAATATGATTTGATTTTATTCAAAGTTGTTGTATGCTATCTTTGCCAAAAAGATGCAACCATTTTGATGATTATATATATATATATAAATAAAACAAGAAATATATACATGTACCGAAACGCATATTATAATATATTACAGTAATCCGCTCCCAAAAAAATGAGGTAGCGCTTGTAAGTAATGTAAGATATTTAAAAAAAGAATAATTAAATATCACACACTACAATATTCAAAAGAATTCAACTTTTATTATTTACGTACTTATGCGGCGATGGTGGAGTTAGTCTCAATACGTTAAGACGCTTATAAAAATACTTTCAAACACTCTCGAATATTTATTCAAGCCAAATTAATAATTACGTTATACATGTCCAATTGATAAAAATTTAAATTAATATTTGCAACACACTTTTGTTAAAGATGTTATTTAGTAATAGTTTAGTGTCTAATTCATTTGAAACACTGTTTTAAATCAATCTTATGAAATTAAAACAGCAAACACTAAACGTATGGACGATATAAATCGTGATAATTACAAAATTGACTATAGAAAAAAAATAACCTTTTAGATACTTTGACCATAATGAAACGTAACTTAAAACCACAGAATTCATATGTATATAAAAATTACGTCGCATTAAAAATTTGTTCTGCAACAAAATGTGCGTTGATTTAATTAAAATAATTGTATTTACCTTGATTTTAAAAAGTTACAAATTTTTTTTCGAGATAATTAATATAATTTCTTCTTAGTTTACCCAGAATTAACAAATGAAACATATTATTTTATTAGAGCACCATAAAATTATGCATTTCCTAAAAAGTTAGTCATTTAGCACTGCCAGCTACATTATCAGAATTAAATATTAAATAATAAACAACAAAACTAACAATGACTCAACCTTTTTTAAAGAAAGAAACCGATCTGGATACGGGTATTAGTTAGAAAAGGCCTCCACGTTTAAATTTTCGGGAATCAATGATCTGATTACTCTTTTAGACGTGTAATATTTGAAACTCGGAGGTACGATATTCGTGAAGCACAAAGGTTGTCAGAAAAAATTCGAAAGTCTTCATATATATTTTTCTTCTTCTTCCTTTGGACCCTCGGAAGGGTGTAGTGATATTATGAGACCGCCGCATATGCTATTATTCTCAAATCCGATCTGTCTTGAGCAGCCAATAATGCTTCATGTGGATTCAATCCAGTTAGTGATTTTATCTGGTCAACCCAGCGCATCACTTTCCCGGTAATTATCAGATTTTGCAGAGAGTCCGTATCTCTCCCTATGTGTCTGAAAAAATTCAAGAATCTCTTCTTTATTCTGCATGACAGCCGCATATCTATGTTTAGTTTTTGGAAGACATATTCGTTAGTTTTCCGGTCCATCCACGATATTCTTAGTAACCTCCTGTAGGCCCAACTTTCGAACCCGTCTATTCTATTAGCGCAGTCTACAGTGAGGGACCAAGTCTCGCACGCGTAAATAGCAATTGAATATGTATATATATATCATCAACTGATCAATTAACATCTCATGATGTAGTCCTTCTTAAATAGCTTGCGCCTTCTTCATTTTTACCATTTCGGATAATTCGAATCCAAGTACACCTCAAATGTGATCATTATTTACGAGTTTTTTTTTTTTTTTATCTATTCGTGGTGTAAAATTCTTAATATGTGGATAGCATTTCATTATTTTGTAGTATAAAGATAACTCTCGTCTTTACCGTGAATCTATTCTATCCTTTTCTAGTCTGTATAGTATATTAGAAGTTACCCACGGTTTGAACTGTGTAAATTTTTATTTTTTAACTTAATACAATATCGCTGGCTCTTTCTTTCATTACACGAATGCAACTGAAAGAGTCGATGACGAGACATTATTGCTTTAATCGATTTCGAGTTAAATCGGAACAGATAGGCAGACAGACAAAAATGTTCAAAAATAGGTTTTCCGTTTATGTGTAATAAAAATAGTCCAATGCAGTGATTGTAATGAAAATATTCGCTAATTACAGACAGACTCTACAGTTTTCTCGTATTAGTATTGTCCCACTTGACATCGGGGTTCCTCACAATCTGTGCTTGTAATTTGTGGTTAGTGCCCCCATGCTTAACACATCTATAAGTCATCACTGGAAGATACATCGATTTTTTTTTCAGGTATATCATTTTAGATTTGAAAATACGTGGCATTCAATAAAAGCTTTCTCCATCCAAATCGGAGTGTTCTATTTACTACTTGAGTTAGCCGATCCATAATGCTTATTTGTTTTCCATATATATATATATATATATATATATATATATATATATATATATATATATATATATATGTACACTCTGGAAATAACTTTTATCTTGTAACTTTTATACGTACATGCATATACATACACACACACACATATATATATGTGTGTGAAGAGAGAGAGAGTAAGAATGATGGATGTTAACGACGGATGAATAAATAAGCATAACTATAATTCAAGTCGTATATATTAAACATTAAGAAGAAGAGTTCAAGTGGACAATATCACGGTATTTTTGTTAATGTGGATGGCAGACTGCATGTTCACACCTTTTAATAACAATAATAATAATAATAATAAACCGGTAAATAACGACCCATACACTTCGTATGAAAATACCTGCATGGAATTGAAGTTCGTCACATAGATTACGGAAAACATTTTGACAATAGCGAAAACAAAATCTCAGATACATATTACAGAACATCCTACATTTCGGACTTAAAACATATACTTGCTACGAATATAAGGAATATATACATATCACACACACACACATATATATATATTATCATATGTACACGTGTATCCGGATGTAATAATAAGCGGGATTCATTGCTATTACGACAATCGTCAACTACGATCAAGTTGAATAGATATTTTGTTTGTCGCGTCCCCAATATCTACTTAATATAAACAACAATGACGATAATAACCACAATAATAATAATAATAATAACGGGGCTAGTAACATTAACCTTCACGGTATTTAATAAAACAGCGTACAGGCCGGAATATTATTACGAAACTATGAGAAAACTGTCAAATGAGAAGAAGCGAAAAATAAACGTACAATGTTGCCTTTACTATATAAATAAATAGCGTAGTTTTATATTATTTTCTCCTCTCTATTCAGAGGGCACTGACATCTCTCGTGGAACGTCGAACAAATATGAGAATAGGTAGACACAACCGCCAAGGCTACTGAAACGCGGGAAACGTGTGTGCGAAAACAGTCTCAAGAAGCGCGTAGAATAATAACTAGCACAGACTAGTAAATAATAAATAGGAAGCAATTTACACGATGCCGTTGAAGACACGAGGCGTATATTGAGTTCGTTAGACGAAATAAAATATTTCGCTTGTAATATTTTGTGTAATATATTCATTCGGCAAAAAAGGAACAGTATAATGCGCTCTGAAATCTAGCTCTGGATATCGTAATCATCGTTAAATGACAATCTTGGATTACGCGTATATATAGGTAAAAATGCGATAGCGCAGAATTAGCTACTTTAAAGACGTATAGTTTTCCTCATCCAAATTCCTAGGTAAGCATTAAAATGTCTATACATTAGCTTCGATCACTAGTGAATATTATAGAATGCGCATAATTGTATATTTTTTTCCACACCTAGCCGTCTCATGCTATTAACGAAATTTACGCGTTGCTCCTAAAAATGTGCGTATTATCATTAATTAAATCTATCGGTTTTAACTTCTGAAAGCTTCGCATCTCATTTCAATTATTAAACCGTCTAATTTCCGTTTTGTTTGGATGTTCATATTTTGAGCGTATTTGATAGCTTCTTCTTTAATGACACCAGTAACATACCGGACACATAAATCATTGTGTAATTATTGAAAGTTGTCATCTCTGGTACTACAAACCACATTTGACAGACATACCTCCCGGCTAATATTTACTCGGAGATTATAAAATTTTATTTTCTAATGGCAATTTTGAAGTGTGACCTATTAAGCCTGTACATTTGTTACGTTTTTTCAGTTTAATTCATTTCATTTGAACTGAATATGCGTATTCCTTTTATCCAAGTACACGCGCCCAAGTATTTATCATTGTCACTTGACGGCAGTTTTTTGAGCAAAAAAAAAAAAAAATTTATAAATCACGCCACAATGAACCAAAAAAAGAAAAACGATGGTTATCTGAAAACTTCAAAATCGCACTTATTTATACAAGAGTGGGGGCCATACATATACATATATTCTTGTAAACCTATCTGCATCCGGTGGTCGTTAATTATCTGACAATATTTCTGTTTATCTCGTGCCACATGTCGACCATATGAACCATTTTTTTTATTTTTCATCCACGGCACGTTTCTCGTGCCTGTATATTATGGTCTAAAATTTGACGTTTTTACTGACCCGAATCATCTATCAAAGGTAGGATGATTAGCGTGTTTTCATCGATAACTACACGTGTTTCGTTCGTAAAATGATTTCACTCTAAACCTTATCTACCCAAGTTTTATAAACCTTATCAACCGAAGGTACTTTCAGAATACCACAATACATTGATACATTTATCTTTATTTTCTCGGTTGACGCTACCTTGAGCCGTCCAACTCTATACTTTGTATAAAAATAACGACAGTGCACAACATTCGACGTGATCATATTTCCAGTTAAGTTTCGCAGTAATTGTTTCATTTTTTCGAAATGTACTTCGCGCTGTTTCTGTTCTAATTATAATTTCCTAATCAGGATTCCAATCATCGGCTAGCGATTATTCTAAATATTTAAATGTTTGTTACGTTGTTTCAATCCCTTAACACATATTAAGTAGACGTACATCTCTGTGCATACGTTTTACTAACAACTATCAATTTATTTAAAACCAAGTTCTTTACTTACTGAATCTACTTTATTCAATATGTATCGTACATCCTCGTATATCTCCTACCAATGACTGCATAATCGGCATTATTACACACACACACACACACATATATATATATAAATAAACATATACAAATATAAATATCATATACTTTAGATATATTCTAATTTAATAATAATGGAAAAAATTAACGAAAGTGCTAATTAATACGCATGTGCATATATTATAAACCTTTATACACACATTTACATACATATACGTTTAAACATACATTAAACATATACTGAAGTGCAAATTCGTGTGTACTATAATTTCTTGAATCTCTCTTTTTTTATCTTGATAACTGTCTTTTTTTTGCCCATAAACGTTTGATTAAAAATTATCGCCTAATACGTGCGCGTCATACATATATCTTCTTATCCTGTGATCGTAATTCCCCGAAGGAATATCGTGACCTTTACACTACACTCTCTCCAATTTCTTTTCGCCACTCTGTCAGATTTACAGCCGTCCGTCTGCAGTCTGTAATGGATTTCCTTAAAGTGTTTCTGATTATGTCTGTCCGTCTGATGTCTACCCTGCCACGTGGACGAGTGCCCTGCATTTTTCCGTCAATTATTTATCGGAGCATCGTACGTTCGCTGCGCATGACATGACCGAACAAATGCGACGTCCTGAAGAACGCATCGCTAGACAGCTCACGCTTAGCGTTCAGCTTACGCAGAATAGAGACGTTCATTCGCTGTATTCGTAACATACGTCGCAACATCAACATTTCGAAGCATCGATTCGTTGCTTGTCCTTTGCTTTCACCGTCTAAGTCTCTGACGCGTGTATAAATACTGGAAAACTCAAACAACGTTACCTTCTTTACCGTCATTTATACACGATCTCATTGCTGATCATTTAGGCTGGCATCTTTATACGGATGGTTACAAAACTGCGTTCAAAGTCAACTTCATCGTGTAGATTACGTATTAATTATATTAAGTTCTTCAAATCCAAACTTTCTATATTTTTAATAACTTTTTTTTTATGACGTCCTCGTTCCTCAATTTTCGACGCGGTCTTGCTCTTTTTCAAACCTCGCTTTCATAGTAACAACTACGTGTACAATTAATTCGTCGCGTTTTTATAGGCAGTATTGCGATCTATCTAGCTAATCTTTAGAATCACAATTAATAAATCGATATAAGGACGATATATTAGGTTAACGTGTTCGCCAGTCGATTACGCGTTTTATCGATATCTTCGATAAGAAAAAAAATAATAAATCCAAAACAACGTAGTATACGCGTAATACCTTTAAAAATAACGAACGATTTATTTCGTTGAAATCTACTAAGAAATTTTCTTTTAACAAATTTGGCAACAGGCCGATTTTCTTTTCTCTCTCTTTCGCACTTTTCTTTGTTTTTATTCTGGTGTAATACACTTTGCGCCTCGATATTTTTGGCCGTAGGTGAATTGGACGGAACACACAAGGGGCGGACGTCGGAGGAGGAGATTCACTGTATGAAATAAATTATGTAGCGCGTAGTAGGTGTAGTAACGGGGATGGAAGATAAAGGTAAAAATAAAGGTAAAACGGACATGCAGACACAGCGATAGGTGCCAAGTACTGTATTATATACCACACTGGATGAATTCATTGTAAAAAATAAATAAATCAGATTAAACAGAATCAAATGAAAAGGTTAACCCATAAGACTCTATACACGAAGCTCGAGCTTTCTATTATCGTAAACGGAAGTTCCTCGTAAAGAGTACAAGAACGAGACAGGCAACATGTGTACGTACATACGAGAAGCCATGCGAACGTTTGAAAAAGTTTAAAGAAATACAATAATGTAATAGTATCACACAAGTTTGATATTCAAGATACTTTACACTATTACATTCAATTATAGAATAATTATCTACCCTGTTCATTTATAAATATCGTAAAGATGCGAAAAAACAGTAGGCAGAATACTCTTCAAACGCACTACTACTAGTTCGTCAAAAAAAAAACAGTTTCATCCATGTTTAGCACAGTGGTCGTCGGTTGGCTAGCCCACATTTATAAATAGATCATAACCATTCAAGAGTAATAACGTAAACGGTACATACGCACACCCATATTTCATAAATATATATATATATATATATAAACTGGGCGCCGCCTTATAATCGGTTTAATCATCCTCTTCCTCATTATGATTATGGTATATTATATTAATATGTCTGTTTGCCATACACATGTATATGGACGTGTATGTGTGGGGAAATCGTTATAAGGATGTCGATTAATTTACCAATAATAATTAAACCGCAACAGAAAGACTTCTTTTCCGCTACGTTTACGTTTTATCAATCATTGATGAAATTGTTTTATTTTATCTAGTTCATTCATCATATATTAAGAATATAAATTAACCGCGTGTTCACGTTAACGTTACTCCTGATTTAGAACATCAAGAAAAACAAACACAGGAGTGCTATAGGGTGGACCAGAGAACACGGACGGTTATGTTGTTCTTTGAATAGCTCAAAAACTACTAGACCAAAATTTTTAAATGAAATTTGATTTAAAAATAGGAAAACGAGAGAGTAGCTTACAATCATTTGTGGAACACAATATCGTTCGTTCAGATTCGCAACAATACATTTTCAGTCTTAGGAAATTTTCAAACACTTTTTCGAGCAGAGGTCGTTGAATTTTTTAAATTTCTTCAGAAATCCGAGTTTTCGGGTCTTGCAGATCTCGTGGACGTGTTTCTTAAACGCGGCTCTTAAGGTATCCCCACAAAAAAAAAAAACACGCGTAACTTTGAATTCTTTTCGAAACTCCGTTTGCACTGTCCTGATCGATTCACGCCGAAAATAACGTTCCACGCAAAACGCGCGCTCCTTCTCGTTATAGGATGTCGTGATGACTGAAAACCAAATCTCTCGTGTATACACTAAACGTGGAGCACGCGGTTTGTAGCAGTGTTACCAACTACGCCATTCAAAAAACAAAACCATCCGTCTTCTCTGGACCACTCTATATTGTCATTTGTTAAGTAAACGCAATTCGATCTACGCTTGTTTTCTAAAATTATTGTTACAGATGTGAAACATAAAACGGATAAAACCGCTAGACTGTGAGACCATCGTCGAATGACTGAGGAAATTTTTTGTGAGAAAAATTAGCAAACGTATTTTTAGAACGGAAATCATTTAACCAAGTTTATGCGAAGGAAACCTATCTCTGATTCGATGTCGATATTTCGGAGAATTATTTCCTTTATCTGCTACAGAGTGACAGAAAAGTTGTTACAAAATTTTATATCGAACAAAGTGAAATGAGCTGTAACTCGAGTGCGTAAATGATATATGGGGATGAGGTACTACTTAGCCCCTTCGTGATAATTAAAAGTTACACGATGATAAAAAAATTTATACCGCCACAATTAGGTTATGACAGTCGATCACTCCAGCAACTCTGCTAGAGCGACCGAGCTTTATACGGTAAGGTACACACAAAAACAACCATTACATAGATAACTATGACTATTTCAAATCGTAGATAATTTTGTTACGTAAATTTCCGGAGTTATAATCAATAAATGTCGGTTATTTGACTACCTTAATGTTTTCTTACAAATGAATTAAGAAATTTTTCGATAGGATTTTCCCCTTAAAATAATTCTTTCGTACATTAAGTAATATTTCCGGAAGATCCGATATCTTAAATGGAAACGGTACCCCAAATATAAAATTTTAATTATATTTACCAATACGTATGCCGTTAAAAGCAAATTTCTAAAATTTTAACAATCGAACTGAAATTTTGAACGCACCTTTAGATAAGTATAAGAAAACAATCAAAATTTACAAAATTTTATAAGGGTTATACTTGAAATCGAGACCCAAAATTTCACAATTCGTAAAATTTCCATACAGAACGTTTTCAATTACTTTGTAAATTACACGCGTGTATGAAATTTCATCCAAATTGTTAGATCCGTTTCCGAGGTAGCTAAGTATATATGTATAGATAAGAATTAATAAGATATGTATGTATATTTGTATGTATATATAAACAAATAAGATCATAATTAGCGAAGTTACATATTTAAAAATAATAATAATTAGATTAACTCATTGAATTATTAGATAGCCTAGAACTATTTGTAAGCGCTAACATTAAAAATACTGTTTCTAAAAACAGCAAAAAGGTTTTGAACACGGTTCTTAAAGCCAACGCATTCGTGTTCGATGGCAAATACTTGGTATTCTGTCTTTAAAATGTCTTTGAAAATTTATTTATGGAAGAGGTGGATAAATAGGTTGCAGAGGTTTGGAAACCGGGCATGTTGGTTTAAATACGTGGACGACACTTTTGTCATTTGGCGAAAGGGCGAAGAAAAATTATTAGAATTTTTCGGGACATTAAATTCTGTTCGTAACAACATAAAGTTCACTATGGAACGAATTGACTTTAACGTTCTAGTGAAACGGAAAAATGACAAGAAGTTGTCTACGTCAGTGTATGTTAAGAGCATGCAGACAGAACGATATTTGGTGAAGCCGAGCCAAAAAAAAGTTAGGGAATTTTTAAAACGTTAATTACTAGGGCAAAAGAGTATCCAACGAGGAAAGTTTAGTACATGAACTGAACAGAGTAGAACAAGTGATGGTTTGTAACGAAGGAAGCTAACATTCTGGTTAAAAAGTTTAGCGGAAAAAAGGTGAACATAATGAATTCTCTAATTTGGACACAGAAGTATTAGCTACGATACGCCTCCAATACTCTAAGGTATTGACGCTGCGCCACGAGGATCTTTTTAAATACATAACTTTTAAATGTCTATAAAAATCTATTCTTAAGAAGAATTATGAAATATAATTTATTTTAAATTATATTTCGATCAAAAGGAAAAAATTTTCAAAACTTAACTGTCCGAACAAGATACACTGTCCATCATCGTGATAAAAAGAACCATCTTACTTGACTGGAATAACAGTTGGAACAAACAAAAAAAAATTAGAATCGAAAAGAAAAAAATCAACGTAAACCACCGAACTATTAAAAAAATACATTAACCGCGGAAAATCAAAAACTGGTACTAACAAATTCACGAATAAATTATTATTCACCGCGTTCAACAAATCACGACTTTACAGGACTTTGGCCAAATACTGAAAGACGAACAATTAGTTAAATCAGAAAAAAAATGCCTTCAAATATGAGCCACAATCGATAAAAATTACCGCGACTAACGATGGTAGTTTATCATAATTTTTAAAAATTCATTATAAGGGCCGAAATTTGTTTGCAATTTTATTACATTAAAAAACCTTTAACAGTTCAGCGTCTACACGCAACAGTTTCATTCGAAATACGATACATATTCAAAAGCAAAAGTCTTATTTTAATAGTTACAATGTCCGATATTTGGGAAACACTAAAATTTGAAATCTGGGAAATAACTGCCCAACAGCTGTTAAGTAGCAATGACTCAGAAAAGTCGTCATATATTATAAGTTGGCATTGCCAAAACAAACGGTTGTCAACTAAAAACCGATGAATCACAACTGTTACGTAGTGTATATATTGTATAAAGAAACTACGAATCCCGTGAAATCTAAAAATAATATGTTCCTCTACGCAAGTTTTAATAATGTCGTACATCACTTAGCACGTTTGTGCACACTTACACACACACACACACATATATATGTTATATATATATGCATACCACGCATGCGTATTTAATTTTCGAAAGTTGCCGAAGCAACAAAACATTGAAGATTACAGTATAGAATCATAGAAAATACAAAATAAAATTAACGTATTAAATAATTTTACCTTTGTCAGCTATTTTTAAAGAAATATAAAAAATATAACAACTGGAAATAAATTTGTAGATGAATAAAATCATATTAAGCATTAGCGATCAAGTATTAATATTGTACGAGACCAAATATTTAGGCATGGTACTTGATCAGTGAAGTCCATAAATAAACCAAGATGTAATTTTGGTAAAGCTAACTGGGAAAACTTCTCCGATGAGCTAGAGAAGGAGATAATACACATTAAACCAGAAGTAACAAATTTCGGCCAGTTTACAAAAACCGTAATTCGGTGTGCCAAGAAAAATATTCCAAGAGGTTTCAGAAAGCAGAACGTTCCAGGCTGGAACAAGTTATGTGACGACCTATATAACAATTTCGAATAAAAAGGCAATCTAGATACCGCAAGCGAACTTATGCACCAACTGAATAGTCAACGTCACAAGAAATGAGTAGCTACAGTCGAAGGCCTAAATTTCACACATTCGAGCAGGAAAGCGTGGCAGCTACTGAGAAGACTTGGCACAGACAGTGCGGAAATCGATAAAAGCGAAAAAATCAAACCAGACAAAATAGCAGAAAGACTCCTAAAAATAAGCAAAGTTAAATCCGATAAACAAGTGTCATTAGAAATAAAATGCAAGCTACGAAAAACGAAAAACGAATTACAGAACGATTATCATCAAGTCCGTTCGATACGTCCGAATTAATAAGCGCGATTAAATCAATCAAAAATAGAAAATCCGCAGGACTAGACAATATATATCCGGAATTTATCAAACATTTTGGAACAAACACTAGGACTTTCGTACTAAAACTGTTTAACCAAATACTCGAGACTGGCCAACTGCCTGCGATCTTCAAAAAATCTAAGGTTATCGCCATCAAGAAGCCTGGTAAGGAAGGAACAGATCCAGCAGACTATAGACCAATATCGCTACTAAGTACAATATACAAGCTACTCGAACGACTAATACATCAAAGAATCGCCCCTTTAATAGATAAAGTACTTCCACAATTTCAAGTAGGCTTTCGTCCAGGAAGATCATGTTGCGATCAGGTCATGGCTTTATCTTCGTACATCGAATCTGGTTTCCAAAAATGCTTGAAGACATCAGCAGTCTTTATCGATCTTACTGCTGCCTACGACACAGTCTGGCGCGATGGCTTGCTCCTAAAAATAGCCCAGGCAGTTCCTAGTCGTAAAATCGCGACTCTACTTGGAAATATGTTGGCTGACAGAAGATTCGTGGTGTATACGGGAGCAGACCATAGCCGGTGGCGCACCATAAATAATGGCCTTCCACAAGGTTCAGTGTTGGCGCCAATTTTTTTTAACTTATATATACATGATATACCGGTCCTCCAAGCGGAGAATTTTCAGTATGCAGACGACATTGTACTTGCAACTCAAAGCAAGCACTTAAAAAATGGCGAGGACGTACTCGCAAAAGATTTACACAGCTTGGATGAATACTGTGCTAAATGGAGACTCAGGTTAAACCCGGTAAAAACAGAAACTTCGGTGTTTCACCTCAACTCACAGATGGCAAAAGCTAAAATACATGTTAAACTCAACGGTAATGATTTACCTTTTAATCCAACGCCAAAATATCTAGGCGTCGTTCTTGATCGAACTCTCACATACAAAGAGAACTCCGAAAAAATAGCTCAAAAAGTGAAGACAAGAGTAAACCTTATCGCTCGCCTTGCAGGTACAGCTTGGGGAGCAGAGACAAAACTCATCAGGACTGCTACACTGGCACTAGTGTTTTCAGCTGCAGAATATTGCTGCTCCGTTTGGATGGCCAGCTCGCATGCTAAGAAGATCGATACACAACTGAACGTAGCATTACGCTTAGTAACCGGTACGCTAAAATCTACTCCTACTATGTGGCTTTCCGTGCTGGCAAATATATTTCCACCGCACATCCGCAGAGAAGAAACATTCAAACGAGAATTGGCTAAATACAACAGTATGCACTCTCACGTAGAAAAATTTATCAAAGATCCCCCACCTACACGTCTCAGCAGCAGGAAACCAGCATGGCTGACGGCTAACGAGCTACAGAGCAGTGCAGACGCACTTACGAAATTAAGGAAATATGGGTTAAGCAGACTCCAACAAACGGACAATTAATATCAAATCCGGCTAGCACGGTGGCAGGGGATTTGGTCTCAACAGAAAAACATGGTGCAATTTAAATCGCGTCAGAACCAACCAGGGTCGTTGCAAATATTTAATGAACAAATGGAAACTGTCGGAAACGGAGCTGTGCAGCTGTGGCGAGATCCAAACGATGTCACACTTTATAAATTCGTGTAAAGTAAATAGCTTTAATAAAGGACTGATTGGGCTACATTCACTAGAATTATAAATTCACGTTCGACAGCCAGTCGAACGTGAATTTATAATGCAGGATATCTCTAAATAAGCGCGTAATTGATACGATAATAATAATAGTTACATGGAGACAGCACATCACTGCTAAAAAGAAGGAGATTAATCGATTAATAGCTTCCGTGTATTGGCTTACTGGAAGAAACTCGACGATAACGATAGACAATAAATTGTTAATCTTTAAAGCTATTATCAAACCAACATGATGCTACGGCGCCCAGTTGTGGGTTTGTGCAAAAACCACTTGCATCAAAATAATTCAAAGATGCCCAAAAAAAAAATACTTCGTATAATAACGAATGCGCCCTGGTTTATAAGAAACGACGACTTGCATAGAGACCTAAACGTTCCTACTGTAGTTGCAGAAATTAGACCATATGTGCACTTCGTCATGAAGACATATTACATAGGCATCCAAATGCGGAAGCAATTAGTATATTAGACAACCTATATAACATAAGAAGGCTACAAACGGAATAATCCTTGTAACATTATTTAGTTATCATTTTATTCATTTTTTCCGAGGCTTCTGTCACTGGATGGATAACCTATTCGCGTTATATCTCTCTTATATCAAAATTACTGGATAGTCTAGGAGGACTAGTTGTAATTATAAAAATAAATAAATAAATAAATATATATATATATAGTAATATATATTAGCTATACGTAATGTAGTAGTGTTTGATATAAGTGTTAAAACGATATATATATATATATATATATATATATATATATATATATATATATATATATATATATATATCGTTTTAACACTTATATCAAACACTACTACATTACGTATAGCTAATATATATATTACTATCGTATATACTTTAATGATGACAATTTTTTTTTTTTTAAATATTAGAAAGAGTAACAAACCAAGATTTGAATATAATCTATTCAGAATTTTCTAAGCGCCGATAATTTGATATACCGGGGAAAGGAAGTTGTTAGATTTGCGAGATAATAGCTCAGTTTATACATCACCACTTTAATGCCTCTACTTGAGAAAAAACAACACAATAAATTATACACTATATTAATACACGTTTATCTCATTTCTCGCGTTTGACCACTTATTACCACAATTTATTCATTTCAATTCGGGCAGAGTATAATCCAAGAATTGAACATCGGGACCGCGTAAGACGTTTCATACCGACAAAACATTACGATGCACACAATTAAAACGATACCGGAAATAGTTCGGTTTGCTGTAGTTCTTTCCAGAAATATTTAGTTTAATTTAGAGTGCAACCCCAGGCCCAGTTACTCCGAAACGCCTAAGTTTGATTTTTATTTTATTTGAAACGAAAGTTAATAGACCCGTTTCACTACTAGTGAATAAAATACAGAAATCTAGGTGACGACTAAAACTAAACGGATTAATCTTCTTCTTTATCATCTGTCGTGTCTAACTTTAAGATTAGCGATCCCCATAAGTCAAATTGATTTTTATCGACGGCTAACCGGAAAAAATCGTCGAGGGGCAGTTAAACAATTTCTTGAAATTACCAAACCATGAAATTTGATGTTTTCATCAATCTCTTTCCAGTGATATTACTTCCGAGTAATATTTTTAAGGTATACATTTTGAATTTCTCACGATAAGTCCGAAATATTGACATTACTGATGTATTAACTAGACGTATTTTCGTAGGAAAGATATGTTACGGCTCTTCTAAATTCATGTGAGTCTTGATTATTGCTGTCTTTGCAGTTTCATTCAATCCGTCTTTTAATTTCTTCAGAGCATCCGCCTGTGTTGATGGCAAGCGTCCCAATATATACATATATATTAAATCTTCCATACGCTATGGTTATTTTCATTTTTCTGTCGATAATCATAATTTTACTTTTGCTTTCATCTATTTCAAGTCTAATTTCTTGACTTATGGTCTTTACTTTACGGAAAAATTTTAACATCTCACTGACTCAGCAATTAGTCTATATAAGGGTCTAATATAATATACGTTACTACCCAATCAATGCGTATAATAAAAATCATTTCAATTTATTTTATTTTTTGGTTTTTAGTTATTATTTTACGACCGGCAAAAAAAACATATAAAAATGTTTTTTCAACCGAAGAAATATGAGTAAACGTAAAAAATACGATTCCGAGAATAGCATACAACACTTATGATAAACATATATCCAGCTCTGTATACCTGTCTATCTATTTTATATATATATATATATATATATATATATATATATATAAATATATATATATAAATATATATAAATAAATGTATACGGTTTAAATTAAGAAGAAACGTGTCCATTAGCAATGGTAGAGATACCTGGTTGAGACGTAGACGAGTGCAAATCCGTAGATGATGCTGTAGAACCGGTTAGAGATCCCACCGAATTACGACAATGCTGCTGCTGACTATTAAGACTTTTGCGTGGATCTTCCCAAGTCGTTGTTCTGGTTATGTGGCTGAAATAATAGGAAACGAAAATAATCAGATAAAAAAAATATTAACTTCAAAATTACAGTTATATCGGTATCGTATTAGATTCTAAAATATCAATTATCATCGATTCGAATATCAATCATTTCACAATTGCCGGTACTGTTACTATAACCATTTTTAATAAAACTGCAACACAGTATCAATTTAAAATGTATAACACAACATAGATCTTAACGAATACAGAGCAATGTAATCTATCATTTATTTATTTATATATATATATATTATATATATATATATATATATATATATATATATATAATTGGTAATTAAACACAACTTATACCAAGAACACGCTAATATGACTATAAATAATGCGCACGAAATTTATTTTAACCCAACTTTTAAAATTTTCCAGCGATGTACATATTCATTCGATCTGCAAGAACAGATTTATTCTCATAAGAAGAATATGAGTCTCGCGGCATAAATGCTTTAAGCGTTCTGCTCGAACAACCCGAACATTTGTCAAATTTAATGTTTGTTTTTGCTGAAACGAAGATCTGGCAAACACAATTTATCGACCTGAACGGTCGTTTCGAATACTAAAAATTGAAATAAAATCTCTAATTTAATATTTTCAATGTGAAAAATGCAAAATGATCTAATCTTCACTAGAAGGCACCCGTCACCTATACCGGATATAAAAATCAATTATCATCACATTGAATGGACTCAAGAAGTAAGTACGTAGAAGTCATTATGGATTCCCGTCTATCTTTCAACAGTCCCATCAATCACGTCATTAGATAATGCACGTAAAGCTATTCGAATAATTTCACCTATATATTGAACTGGAGATCCCACCTCACGGTGTCACAAATAAAAAGTTATTATATACAATTATCATTCGTCCTAGGTTGACTTATGCATGCCATGTTTGGAATTCAGTTCCCAACAGCACTTATAAGAAAATGCAGCTATTACAAAACCAACGTTGCAGAATTTCACTAAATGCAAACAGATGTACGAAAATTAGCGACATGCATTCCGCGTTAAACTTAACTCGCTTATTTGGAAAACTTTCAAAACAACTTTACGATAACAGCAAAATGCGCAACAATAAATTAATTAAAGCCATAGCGGACTTGTGGTTAGGCTACAAAATAGATAAACTCGTTATAAGCACCGTTGACTGAAGCACCGGTTTTTAAATTAATGTATACGCGAATTATTTATAGTATTAAGTAATGTAGCACATTGTAAATAGCGCTAAACTGTAATTCAGCAATATTTTATTTATTTTGCGGTTTTTTCTTTATTTGCGTTTTTTTTTAAATTTCCTATAAAATTAAATATAACGTAATATAATTTATCTTATTTTATTTATTGTCAAGGTAAATTTTGCGTACTTGAATTAACAGTTTTATAACGTAAACAAGTGTATATAATAAAGATCTTCTGCTTTTAAAAAATGGTCTAAAAATTCTGATTTAGTTTAAAAAGAAATAAACTGACCTAATCGAATTTGGAAAATTTTACAATTTCCGATATTACAAATGAAAATAAATAACGAGGCAGTATGTAATAAACACGTTTTCCAAGCAAACCGATATCTCGGAAAAATTACCTATTTAGAAATCCGATTTTAAAATACGCATTTTTATTATAATGCGATTCTGGAAGTTTTTCGGTCTCTCTCTTTAGGCTGTACTACCCTATATTTAATAATTAGGGAAGACGAGAATGCGGAATTTCTTCGACGAATTAAAAACGTGAAAACATATCAATATAAACTACAGTTATGAACATTATCACGATGATGCCACGAATAAAAAATAATTCGTCATGTTCTGAAAAATATGTATATTTTTTCAGATTCAGTTTAAAAACGAGCTTATTATCTAATTTCGACGTAAAAGCGCAATTTTAAATAAATAACGAGCGAACGTGCGTTATAAATTTAATTAAAATTAAACTTTTGTTAAAATATACGAGAGAATTTTTGAAAATATAGGGTGACCCAGAGAAGACGGGCGGTTTTGTTTTTCAAATAGCGCAGTTGATAACAACGCAAACCGCGTGCTCCACGTTTAGCGTGTACAGACGAGAGATACGTTTTTGTTTCAGTTATCGTGGCATCCTATAACGAGAAGGAGCGCGCGTTTTGCTTGGAACGTTATTTTCAACGCGAATCGATCAGCAGAGTGCAAAGAGAGTTTCGAAAGGAATTCCAAATTACGCGATTCTTTTTTGCGGGCAAAACTATAAGAGCCGTGTTTACGAAACAACGAAACACGTCCACGAGATGTGCAAGACCCGAAAACTCGGAAAGACATTTCAAAAATTCAGCGACATATGCTCGAAAAATTTGTTTAAGACTGAATGAATGTTGCAAATGGCGATATCTATATCGTCTTCGATTCACAAATGATTGTAAGCTAATCTCTGGTTTTCCCATTTTTTTAAATAAAATTTCGTTAAAAAATTTTGGTCGAGTAATTTTTGGCGTTATTAAAAAAACAACAAAATCATCCGGGATAGTCTGCGTATTAGAATGCTATATGATGACTTTTTTTTTGGTCTTCTACAAATTTCATACCTCGTATTTAATAAAAAGAAATCGCCCGATTTCTTGAACGAATTGTAAAAACAAAAACACATCACACTAGTATCTTAAAAGTATTTCCACCCCAACCGATGATGCGTCTTAATTTAACAAAATAAAACAATTTTAATCAAATATATATATATATATATATCGCAATACGGTATACAAGTGTTTTTTTTACTTAACTTGATATCTAAATTAATTCGTTATGGCCGTTGTTTTTATAATTTTAATTTCGATTGGACTAAATTACAAATTCTGAAAAAACCCATTTTTTACATAAGGATGGATCTAGTAAAATTTAAATCGTCGGATAAATTCTAAACAATTCATTTTACTACATGTTGCGTTCGAATTTCGATAAAGAATACACATTACAAACGGCGCTAACTTTAACCACGAAATGTGATCGCGTTCGGTGGTCTAATATCTAATCTCCGAGGATAATAAAAAAGAACACGTTCAATTCTAAATCTAGCAAGTTACAGGGAGGTATGACCTTGTAACGAGCACGTACGCTCTCTAAGCCGTACTCTATTTTCACATCCTCGCGCCTCCAAAGATTCTCACTCATTTCGTTACTTTCCCAAATCGCGGAACAAATACATGTGTAGACATACACACGCATATATAAAAATATCAATATTTTCTAGGCAAATAAAAAGCGTTAGACCGAAAATTACGTCAAAATGTAATTAAACGAAAATAATAGTTCAGGTGAACAGAGAAACGTTAGAAAACTAACGCACACAACGGTTCCCTCACATATTACGCGCGCACACGTGATGAACTAATATTAAAGTAGGATAGTATTATATAACGCGCGTCGTAATAAGTCACGCTACGTCGTGGTAACGAATAAGTTACTCTAAGCTGATAGGCTACAAAACGCAACAATTCAAGACACTGTTATAGCGTAACCGGTATATAAGGAAAAAACATCGACAGATCTTACGCTATATAGAACATTGCCTAGATATACCTGCCAGGTAAAATACTACACAGAGGTTTAGAGTGTATACAGTAGAGCTGTCTTCTGATATTTAACGGCCCGAGTGTTATCTCCGCGTACCTTTAATTTATATCGAAAAGTTAATAGCATCATCATTGTTAACACTGATAGCAAAGAAGTAGCGGCAGTTATCAAAGAAATGCTAATACATATACCAACACACGTAAAGAAAAAAAGATACATTACGTTTAAAATAAATGCACTGATGAGATAGGTAGAGAACGTTAAATCAGGTAAGAAACAGACGAATAAACTAGCAAAGAACAGGTAAGATTTAAGGTAATGTACATATGGATATATATATATATATATATATATATATATATATATATATATATTTGTAACTAAAGCAAGAAACGTTCCGGTTTGGGACTTTGATTTTGATCACTGTTAGTTAAATTGGCTGGTGATGTCGCCACCAACACCGAAGACTACATAAAACAACTCTTCACAACTACCAGAAACACTAACAATGACCTGAACGCAATAAATAAATAAAATAAAATAAAATAAAATAAAAAAAAAGATAATAATAGAGTGAGAAGAGACTACTCCACACGTTATATAGAATTGGATAAGAAGTACTAACACGGTACGTACATATTTATATATATATATATATATATATAATTATAATATAATATGAACTAGACAACACATGAAGACCAATAGAACGATGATGAATGAAGATATATATATATATATATATAAACACACACACATATATATATATATATATATGCACAATGTGTTTTGAAGGAAAGTGAGGAAGGTAAGATGCAACGACTATAACAAGTGGTTGTTCTTATTGCTGTCTGCCGGCGGTGTTAACTACTAAAGTAGTAAGGTCGAGTTAGCAATGTTGCCAAGTTGAACAATATATATATATAATATATGTAATAAATAAAATAAGCACATTTGCCTCATCATTTCATATTTATATACTTGTGAATACAGATACAAAGTGGTTTCGTCGCTGATTACATAAAAAAATGAACGAAAAACCAGGAAGTCATTATTTTGAATAAAAGCAAACTTTCAATTAATTTGGTTGTCATTGAAAATAGCACACATCGATTTTCGGAACTTTCAGAAAAATTATTTCAAATCCGGACTTTAGTGTCCGCCAAAAACAAAATTAAATAGAAGCAAGACGAAACTTAGTTAAAAACGGAAATAAATCGTGATAAAACGTAATAATAATTAACCTAATAAAGTAGCAAGTCGGTAATAAAGAAGTCCTTAATAAAGTGAATAAAAAGCATCCAGAATTATTCATCTGTATTCGAGAAAGGAAGCTACGATACTTAGGGATACATTCTGAGAGGACACCTAAGTATGAAGTATTGCGGATTATTATAAAAAGCAAAATCACCGGCAAGAGATTAGTGGACCGTCCCCACAAAATTCATGGATGGGAGCTCTAAGACGCTGGTTTGGCTGTTCGTCTATCCAATTACTCCGGACTGCTTGGTCGAAAGAGATTGCAGCCAAGTTGATCGCCGACCTTCGTAATGGAGATGGCGGATGAATCAAGTAGCAAATGATCGGAATTATCATTTCCAGAAAACAGTTAAACTACTACTAAAACCAATTTTAATATTATCATCGCTATTAATAGTCGCCAGAATACGGTACGAACGTTCTTAATTCATCAATAACTTTTTTAATGATTTTTTGATTTTAACTCGTCTTTGACGATTATAACGCGCATACTTTAAGCGGAATAAATTGTCTCTTATAATACGTTTCATACTTTCTTCATTAATCACTCCCACGATTAAATGATGCATTCTATTCCTTCTAGTTTCTCGTACTAAGTGCCCATTTAATTAGTCTCATAATAACGAGGCAACCATTCACAACGTTCGACTATTTTTCGTAATAGTAGACATTTCGTCGTTCCGTCTAAGCAATCTTCTTCAACGCTAGATCCTAAAATTGTGGATCATTCTTCTGTTTTCATTAATCTCCGCTTAGAAATACAAGCGTCTGAACAGATATAATTTTTCCATTTTTATAGCATTACTACGATTGTTGTTAACGGTGGTACATTTCTAACAATTTCGGTTCTTCGTTCAGACATTCTTTTATCTTCCGGTGACGATGTTAGCATACCAGAAGCTCCATAATAGATGATTTTCTTTTCGTTACACGATCTAAATTACGATTCGGTTTTTATTCGTGTTTGTTTATTATATATTGATTTCTTCATACCGATTTAGAATTTGCATCATTTCATTAATATTATCGGCTCTTTCTTTAACGGTTCACGCGCTGTTGTAAAATGTACTACTGATAGAACCGGAATGCAAATAACGCACGAGATTATGGCTGTTAATTTACTTCATTCTATGCGATTTGATCATATATCAGATATTTGTTCTTCTTCTTTGGTTATACCGTCATTATTATATTGTTCGGGTGCTAATCTTATAATCCTGTCTGACTTCTTTTCGAACAGAGCACCCTGCTGATTTATTCGCAAAACATTACGACTACTTTATACAGGTAATCAGCTTTAACGTACCCGTTTATAATTTAAACATTTTTTTATTTTTTTATTATTTTCGAATACAGAAGAAATATATTATTATTTTTAAAAAGAAAAGAGAAATTAGAAGTTAGGAGTGAGCGGAAATAGAATTCTCCCAAATATATATCATTCGTTATAGATTCAATGTATATATGGAGTAGTGATTATATAAAAAATTAAAGTTAAAATTACTAATATTAATAAAAATCAATAACAACCCGTTACGACATTTTCAAATAAAAATAAATAATCATAAATTCTTCTTATCGCGCGTCGGTCATTTATATTCCTTTTTTCCCCAAATATTTCACTATCTGGACTGCCTCGTCCGAGATTCCGTCTATTCTTGTCATATCCTCCATCCCGCATCGCACTGGCAGCAATGAGCAGGTTAGTAAGTGCTCCGAATTTTGTACCATGCCACAATCACATCTGTCATTATCTGTAATTTTCCATCGTTTCTTTGCTGTTCTACCTGTTAGAGTTGTTATTCTATTTAGAGTTTTCCATGTTGACCACGGCAATTTATTACCGGGAGGTAGATGTTCGTTCGGTTGTTCCCATAATTTTAATCGGTTTTCTTTCAGCCTTCCCTTCCATAACTACATCCTAGAATGTTCTTTAAATGTTAAGGCTCGGTCAAACTTAACGTCTAAGTACTTTGTCACAGTGTTCCAGCGATATCCCTTGCCATTTAACATTTAATTTTTGTTTTGCATCCTTATTTCTCAAATGAAACGTTTTATTAGGGTTCGATTTGAGGTAATTGCTATAGTATTTTTACATAGTCTCCAGTATTCCATTCAAATTCTTTTCTACCTCGCAAAACGTTTTCTCTTGAGTTATAATAGCTAAATCATCAGCGTATATAAAGTGTTTTGTTGAACTTCAAATTTCAAATTGGTTGATCACTAGTATATATGTTAAATAACATTGGTGCAAGTACGCTTCATTGTGGTAGATCGTTGTTCTGTTTCCTCCATCTGCTCTTTTTGTTTTGTAGCGTTACATAGAATCGCCGATTCATCAATAATGTGCTAATGATTTTGGTTAATTTGTAGTCGGCAGTAAGCTCGTATATTTTTATTTTTAATTAGTATTCTATGATTTACCGTGTCGTATGCTGCGCTTAAATCTATGAACGCCGCCCCTGTTAACATTTTGTTTTCATATCCATTTTCTATTTCCTGGACCAGGCTTAAGATTTGCGCTGTGCATGGACCTTCCAACTCTAAATCCGGCCTGCCGTTTAATAAGTTTTGAGTCTATTTTTTTCACTTATTCTATTTAATATTATTCGTTCAAATATTTTATAACTATGACACAGTAAAGAGACAGGCTTAAACTTATTAACAGCATCTATAGCGGTTTTTCCCGGTTTAAGTAATGCAACCACTTGCGATTTTAACCATTCTTTAGGAATTCGGTCCATGATAATGCAATGATTAAACATATCTAGAAGCCATTTTTTAGCTTTAATTCCTATATGTTTAATCTGTTCCGTCATTATGTTATCGACTCCGGGTGCTTTCCTATCTTTCATTGTTTTAATTGCCCTGCCTAGTTCATCCATTATGAGCGGTTCATTAAGCTGGATCATATTATCAGTTGTTTTCACTTTCAGTTTTGGTTTACCTATTCTACCTTTGATTTCTCCATTCATTAATAATTTATTTATAGACACGTCGAAAAATAGTTACAAAGCTTGGAAGCTGACAAAAACATGAATAATGAAAAACTACAACCAAAAGGATATATAAATATTACACCAGACCAAATAGCAAATAATAAATAAATATAACACAACAGGAGTAGAAGTATAAATTTTCATATATTACTTTTCTTATTTTTATTATATATTTATTTTTATTTTAACTTGAAAATGACGTGACTACCTAAAAGCTTGGTTATTTTTTGTTTATATATATATATATATATATATTATTTTTTCCCTATATTACATTAACGCGGCATTAAATCGACAGTTCGCGCAATGAACAAAAAGGCACGCGATTTAGCATACACGGACGACTAACAGGTAAATTACCTTTTATATTATGTAATACTTATTACGTCGTACATAACATAGGTTGTACCCGTATATAATAAACTTCGTCCCTAGATATTCTTTAAACCAGATAAAATGGCTAATCACACAACGACTAGAGAGCGTAATAATTACGTCTTATAATAATAGCAGCTAATATCCGACAGTGTCATCTTCAACGATTGCGGTCGGATAAGAGTTCAAACCACTTTCGGTCAAACCAAATTAGAACGTATAAGATATCGATGACGCAACGACGACGAACCGTGTTATAATAATAACCGTCAGACCGGATTCGCTAAAAACAGGCCAGAAATGTAGGATGGATTGTTTAAAATTTATTCAATCTATTTTCGAAAATAAATTTAAGCTATATGAATGCAAAAAAAAAAAAAAAAAAACGATAAAACAAATGGCTTTTAATTTAAAACGAATTCACGAAATGACGATTAGAATTTATTAAAGAAGTTCCACAAGCCGTGTGTATATCGGCGAAAAATATATATACATATATATATAGATAGAGTATTAACCGGAACCAATGAAAAATGAGAAAGTGAAATAACCAGATCGCCAGATTTAGCGCGACTTAATTTTCAATTTTTTATTTTTGACAAAAACTCACTTATTTTTGGGAAAGATGATCGACGATGTAGACCGAATAATAAAACTACACGAAATGAAAATTCGGAGCCGTCTACTCTTAATTATTTCACTTTACTCTTTATGATTTCGTGCACAATTATGAAAAAACTGTGCTAGCTGAAAATCATACTTTTGTACCCCGCGTAACACAGAATAGCAAAGGTGGGAAAACTCTAAATAGACTACATACAGAGATAACGGATTAAAAAATAATAATAATAAAACTAGTTCCGAATGAAGACTCCGCAGTAAATGCCAAACGAGACCACGGAATTCTATTTAAGTGACCTCTAACGGGAGGATTGATTTTGAAATCGGCAAACAGCAGACGAAGCGCGATTTCTAGCTAACCGATTTTCAAGAAATGGAAACGTTAAAAAATAACGTGAGTATACGAGGACCATAAACTGCATCAAAGAATAGAGTGGAACTTAAAAACTGCCGCTTTCGAATTAAGCGATATATATATATATATATATATATATATATATATATATATATATATATATATATATGAAATATGTAATTTAACGTTTTCCAACCCCGAATTCTAATTTTTGATAGATCATCCTTCTTGTTCATTTACGTAGACTAGTTGTAAAAATAAATAAGAAAAATTATCATCTGAAGCATTTCGTATTCATTTACACTCTAAGATACCCGGCGTTTAAAACGAGTTAAACCTACAGATCTATTTTGAATAAGCATCAATAATATAAAGTACTAAAATACAATTAGCGACAGTCCTTACTGTTGGGTAAGGAACTTCACTAGTCAATCGCAATTTCTTTTCAAAAAGATTGCTAGATAGCCTGAAAAGCTAGTGGGGCATAATTTCGGAAGAAAAAAAAAATTATGTTTACAATTTCGTTCGTCCATACTTCCGGTTAAAAATAGATTGCTCGTTAAAGTCCGGAACATAAATGATAGATAACAATTTTATTCGCTTCCTTTTCTGGAATCTCTCTTAAAATAGCAAAGCCCCGTCACAACTGAAAAATCTTCAACTCGAAGATAGCAAGCCAGCCGGTTAAGCGACTCTTTCCATGCAGTTAATAAGGAGTGGTTGGCAATTTCGTACTGCGGACGTTTATTAAATTGGATAAATAACAACTCTGGGTTTTTCTTTACTATAAAAATTTTCTTTCCTAGTGGTGATCGTGCGGAGAGAATGTTAAAAACATTACCGATATAACGCTTATTACAGTCACTTTATTACATCGTCAATATCGCTTAATAACGACCAAAAGTTTAGATTAATCAATTTTTACACGACCTTAACCTTATGACTTTATCGAGTATTTGCAGATATTCAAACTAACGTTAAAAATACCCGGTCCGTATTACGAAAACCAGACAAAAGATAATTTAAATAAAGATTAAAAAAAGAAAAAAAACGCGCTAATAAAGTTTCGATCGCTCAGCGGGGTAATGGTAAAGTCTATTTCGTAAATTAACTTGGTAACAAAATTAAATCCTTTAAATAATAACTTTGTTATTAGGCATATATAACATACGTATATATAATGATAAAAATTAACATAATTTCGTTATATAAAAAAATTAATAGCATCCGTTAAATAATTTATTAATTTTATAAAATAAGTTAGCCAAAAAATAATTCTTGAGATAATGCACGACTACCGCCGCGAATCGTCGTCAATATTAACGAATAAATTACCGATGAACCGCCATCTCAATCTACCTTATATCCGGGTCAGGTCGAATGATTAATTAAACGACGGATTAATCGAATTATTCAGATATTTTATCCGTTTATCTAATCGGATCCTGCTGGTCAACTAATTGCAAATAAGACATACTCGGTGGTACTTACATATCGAATATATATATATATATATATATATATATATATATATAACGATTATTATTTAATATAAATATTATCGGTTAATGTAAATTTATTTAATTATCTAACGTCGATAATAATAAACAATACAACAATATATTTATTCCAATACATAATTCTATAAATCATGAAGAATTTATATGGTTACCTTAGCAGCTAAATACAACCAAATGACTTTACAAAACTAAAGAAATAATAAAGAAAATAACAGTAAAAAAAAACGATTAGATAATAATAACAATATACAAAAGATCTGAAGATAAAGCGTTTAAAAATGCTCACCACACACCGAAAGAAATTAAAATCCCGAGTATAAACACGTGTTATCATTAATCCTTATTATTATTAATAATAACGAAGGTTAATGACATTTACTTTCCAGATTGTTACAATAAAAAATATATTCGCATACACAGCATCCTTGGCTTCATGTGCGCAAACTACGACGAGTGTTGCGACAAAAAAAAATATAAACTTTTCAAAGATAATACAAACGTGCGAAAAATTAATACATAATTAACACAAATGTCTCTTTTCAAATAACAAAACCAGATGTTCATAATTAAAAACAGCGATCATTTAATACAGATTTATCCATCCGCAATCTTAACGAGATAAATGCGAATGCAATTATTATGCCATTCGTAAAAACGGTTGAAATCGAATTTATAATAATCATTACGAATTATTTACTAAACTTAGTAGAGTTTGATAATATTGATTTTAAAATCATACTCTCTTAATAAAGTATATCATATATAAAAAATATGTTATACAATCAAACAAAAATTAATTGTTTAAACGAATTCGGGAATAATAAAAAATCGTCTGCCGCACGTGCAATCACCAGTCGTTATCTCAGCTCTGTGAACTTCAGTGCGAATAAAGTTACTTTATTGAATAAAGGCATGAAGTTTGTTATACAATCGTTTTCTTCTAAGGAAGAATTGGAGAATTTCACAGCGCATACAGGTGGAGCTTTACAAAAAGCAGACCTTGACCTCACTATTCAGTATAAATACGCAGAATTTCTTCTAAATAAATTAAGAGTGGTCAATAGAGTACTGTTAGATATGCTAACAATATGCATTCATATAATAGCAATAATGATTATGATTATAATTATGATACTACTACTACTAATAGTAACGACTATAATAATAATAATAATAACAATAATTGCAATCGCTATAATAGTAAGAATATTGTTAATTATAATCAAATAATAATGCTGTAAGTAAAAACATGTATATTCATTTAACTATATCTATAGATCTAAAATAATGCCGATATTTAGGAAACTTTACGTCTTTAGTAGTATTTCGTCAAAATGTACTGATATTTCGAGATCTACCAACTGATTATTCAAATGGAATAAAGATATTTCCATCTCATCTAGATTTGGTTTTGAGTTTTTTAGCAGAAGAACATCTAGTAAACGGATGACAGATCCAAATAATTTATAAACAACGAACCGATTAGAGCCAATTAACTTTGCCATGATCATCCCATTTTACAATAGGAAAAGCTACTTTCAAAAGTAGTATCATGCGCCAAAATAATTCATCTTATAGGTAACATGTTAAGTGACGGAAGATTTCGTACATATATATATATATACATACATATATATATATATATATATATATATATATATACATACATACATACATATATATATATATATATCGGAAATCAAGGAAGCTGATGACGACTTATACTAGTAATGGACTACCTCAGGGATCGATACTTTCTCTCTTGTTCTTTTATGTCTACTAATTAATATAAATGTAAGTGTATTTTACGGTTTTTAATTTTGAATCTTATGTAAATAGTATATTTTACGAACTCGCTTTATTTACTACCGCATTGCCATCTTAACAGTGTACTTGATTCATGTTATCGATTAAATTATATATTACACGTTTGTTTGAATGCGCAATTTTAAACTTGTATATATGTAATCTTTAAATAATCCGTGTCTAGAGTAATGAATATAAATATAACGTTTCGACTAACCATATTCGGAACAAAAAATTGTTGCGGTCTAGTCAACATCGGATACATTAAGTTGTTTTGAAGAGTTAATTAAGAAGTATAATTAATTCGTTATTTATATTTTTAGGTTGTTTTTATTAAGAAGACATTAATATGTTTAATAATTTCATATATTAACGATTTAATGCCAGCGAAGGAACGTGTAAACTTTTTTGTTTTCTTTAATTTTTCCACTATTAAAATTCCTATATTTACTACTTGTCAAATTAAAAGAATTTTTAGACGGAAATGATAATTCTTCTAGGAGCACATTTATCGAAAGTGATCCCAATAATTGTAATGTTATTTTATTTTAATTTATTGTCAAGTTTTTCTTTTTTTTTTTTAATAAAGATTAGAAATGTGATATTAAAATGCAATCTGTTCAGGAACATTTAGCATCACTCTGGTATTTTGCTTGTAATAAAACAATCTTCCCAATAGAAGCTAATCTTCGTCGGTATCGCGCTCAGCTATGACTTGATCACGGGTAAAATGCTTAAATGTATTCCAAGGAGAGTCATCATACAAGTAACTCTACCATATTTAATTCGATCATCCGTCTCAGTTACTTTTCACCCCAGTGGAAGGTGGCTTAGAAACCGAGCAAACCAACCAATAAAAAACATCATAATACGGGCTCAATAGTCTGTTACCTGTTTTGTCTAAAGTCTTTGAAAAATTGCTACTGTCTTCCGATAATTAAAAACTCCAACATAATACCTGATTATCAGTTTGGATACTCCATTTATGCGGATGTGCCATTTCTTTATCTTATATACGTCCACGACATGCCACTTCAGGGAGATGTTGAGGTAGCGGCATTTGTGGATGACGCAGTTTTCCTATCGAAAAGTGTACGCAGTTGAAGCATCCGTCCAGTTTCAGTGTATCTTACGACTCCAGAAATGGACCCCGAATGGAGAATTAAGATCAATACTTCTGAATCGGTACAAGTGAGTCACGACCTGTTCTCTTGTATACTGTTATTGACCTCAACCTTTGGTTAGACAGCCGCTTGTGCTAGCAAGATCATATTCTGAAGAAAAGTAAGGAACTAAGACTCAAATTCAACAAGATTTATTGAATTTTAGGAAGATAATCTGAGCTTTTTCTGAATTTCAAGTTGGTATTTTATAACACCATGCACAAACCGGTGTGGAATAATGGGGAACAGCTTGCAGTTCAAGAATTAAAATTATTCAGCGATTTCGAACGAAGGTACTGAGATCCTTAGTTAACGCACCTTGGTATATTTGAAATAATCATCTTCACAGAGATCTAAAAGTACCAGAGATCAAACAACAGCTCTCGTACCTGAAAATACTAAATAGGCGCTCTAATTCGTTGACTATTAATTTGCTGGATAATAGTGACAAAGTCAGACGAATCAATCGGCTGACTCTCTTCAATCTCCTACACCATAATCGTTTACTAGTAGTAATAGTACAGAATGTCACCAGTGGGCGACCTGTTTCAATTGCTTATTAGCTGTATCAACTAAATTGCAATTCATCTAAAAGTGAAAAAAAATACAGTCTGCGAGTGATACACAAGTACTATTCTAGCAAACGATTATCAAATCTGTCTAGACCGGTGGAGTTTAACTCTGGAGTGCTCAAAGCCTGCTAACCGAATGGTTATTCAGCGTAGTAAAAATAAAATTATCCAATGCAAGTTGGTATCGGAGAAACGAGGATTTGCACACCGATCTGAATCTGAAGTGGGTAGACAAGGTCATTTGTCATTCTCCACTAGGCAGAAAAAGCGACTCTATATCGAATATTGAGGCAATCCATTTGCTCGGCACACTAGCAAATGTTAGGATGCCCTCAACGGTTACAGCCGAACGATTTAGTTATGTAAACAATACTTATGTATGTAAATAATAGAAAGTTGATGAAGTAATATTCTATATATGTTTAATTACTAATTAGTCATATAGATGATTAAATATTAGCTTAAGATTACAATACACATTGAACAAAAATGATCAATTATTGAATTAATTTCGCAACGCGATGCTTTACATCGTAAAGTAAAGATTCTTTCTAGGTCCGGCCCGAGACGAAAAAATTCTAAAACGGTAAAATAAACAAATAAAAATTAAATTAAAAAAGAAAAAAGCTAACACATAGTAGGTAGCAGTAGCCAAATTATCAACACAAACGCACTTCTTACCCACGCCTTTGTATACTCCACCGAAACCAAGCACGATGAAGATATCTTTCATTAATGAAAATCACGTGTAGTAGTTATTTAAAATATCATCCGATGCACGCGTACAATACGCACAGCGGACATTTACATAAACAACGGAACCAACGATATATATATATATGTCTAAAATTAGATCCCTTGAACTGTCATTCCGAACGCGTGGCCAGTTTTGAAGCGCCCAATTTAGGAAGGAAATGCGTTTAGGTCAGCAACAGCAGCAATATCGTTCAAAACGAATTTATATTAAACTAACCACATTCACCGTAATTGAGTAATTATTATCATTATTACATTTGTTTCAGTATATATTTCAAAGGTACATGTCTACCTATATACACAACAAACCACACATACGTTACACACACACACACACACATATATATAAAACAAATGCTTACACAATGTGTATATATACATATATGTATGTTGAATACACACACACGCAATAAGAGATGCACGTGGCAAAGTAAAGACGATACACGGCGCTTTAGGCTACACCATCAGGACACCAGGTCTTGCGAATAATATGCAAAACATGCCGTAATTAATATTTATTTTTTTTCATGAAATAAATAAATAAAATTCAAAATGACAAAAACAGGACATAAAAATAAATTCACCGAGATAAATCGAAAGAAGACGCACATGAAACAAGTATATAAAATCACACACAGCCATTCGGCGAACAATATTCGCCAGACGGTTCGCAAAAATAAAATAAAAATATACTGAAAGTGTAAAAATAAAAACGAGTTTTGAAAAAAAAAAAACACATTAGTCGTACATGATAAAGTCGGACGTGTTAGACAGAAAACGTAAGAAAAAGAGACCTACGGACTACAATATAGATTTATTAGACGAAATATCAATCAACGCACACACTCGAGCAGCGAACAAATGCTTGCGAGATCTATCGCACTATTTTATTCTTCTCTCTCTCACTACATGTATGTATATACATATATTTGTTTTTGTGTGTGTACGACAGTGATAAAATCAAAAATTTAAAGGGATTCTGAAAGATTTATATGTGATTTTATATTATTTGCACGTTTATTATTATAATTATTATTATTGTTGTTAGAACAAATAAGGTATGTATTTTTATTTTGGAGCCGTCTTGAGTCTATTTAAGTTATCTTTCTATATCGCAATCGTTATCCTTTGTATGAATTTTGTGAAAACGTTAGACGAGCATTTACAACTTATTTATGACGTAAACCTCGTAATCGCAATCGATTGTTGATCATTTTCGTGAAATTTATATATATATATATTGAAAATTCATGTGAAAATGAAGGTTCAGCATTAAAACCGAAGTACGACAATTCAACGGTTAATAGGTTGGCAATCCGTATTAGATGTCCTACAAACTATTATTATATAAACAAATCATTAAACCTTTTTGGACGTATGGAATGGCTGTAATGCGCATTTAAATCGAGAAATGATACAGCGGCATCAAAATATAATCTCACGTGCAATGGCAGATGCATATCGATATTCTCGCAATGATAGTATTCATTTGAATCACCTACCGTTAACGATGTCATTAAAGAATTCGCACAAAAACACCAGAATCATTTATATAATCACCTAATTATGAAAGCTATACAGTTGCTAGATATCCTATATGAGACCAGACGTCTTAAACGTAGACATCCATTACATTTAGTTATTAAAATATATTTATCAGGTTAATTTATTGGACCTATATCCCAAATAAGAATTATTTTTTATGCACATTACTTATTTAATTTAACAGTTAAGATCGTACCTTTATTATATGACAATATATATATATATATATATATATATATATATATATATATATATATATATATATATATATAAATGGTGACAACCAATATAAAAACTAAAAGAAACAATTAAAACAGCTAGGAAAAGAGACATACTTATGACAAGACTATAACATATATGCATTATTTACAAACGCACAGTTACATACACACATATATCAATCAAAATATGATGAATAGAAGGAGAAAATGTATGTATGCATCTACGTATACACACGAGTATAAGATATATATATATATATGCAAGTTGACGTACAAGTATGTATATGTGAATATAACTTACACGTATGTATGGTATGTATGTATGATGGGAGAAAAGTAAACAGAGAAAGATAGAAATACGAAGATATATATACACGCACTGGGTACACACACACGCGCATATATATATGTGTGTGTGTGTGCTGTGTGTAAATATACTTTATTTAATGTAAGTAAAATATTCGAATGCCAACTTTCATTAAATCTGGCTCCACCAACGATACAACGTTTCCACCCATATATTTATTTCATTTTAATGATTATTACTATATATATACACATTCGGTCTTTTAGTTTTATTTAATACTCATTCACACCATACACTTACCCGCGCATGCAGTAAAAAAAAAATTACTGAAAAACTTTTCCTACGTTTCCAATACATCATGACGTAGCGCACTAAAAACACTACCTTATTGCTTTCATGTTTATTTATTGAGTTGGTGCTCCTGCTATGTTTTAATTTGAATTCTGTATATACGTTTATTTTCGTTGTTCTTTTTTTTTCATTTTACGTTGTAAGGACAATTGTATGCCACGACCAGCAGTGATGAATAGAAGAAGTAGAAAAGATAAAGAAGAGGGAAGGAAGGAAGGAAGGTAAAAGTGTATGCCACTAATATCTCCAGTGAGATAAGTTAGTTCGAGGATACGGTTATAAAAAAAATACTTCTTCAAGTTATCGGCACTTCTTTCCTTTCCTTTTCTTGATCTTTCCTACTTCTTCTATTCATCATATTTGGTTGTAGCACACAATTGTCGTTACAAAGTAAAATAATAAAAAAATAGAATAAAAGTTTGCCACTGCTCCGTAATTGAACAAATTTTAGCTATACAGCTGATCAAGCACTGATCCGAGAAATTATAATACTTGGTTAGGATACAGCAAGAAATACCACCACCCTATTTATACAAAAAACTGACATTTCGCTTTATGCGATACACATTCTAAGCCAATCAATATCACCTTCAAAATACGTAATAATAAAAAAAAAAAAATAGTTTTTTACCACATACAATGAATAAATTAATAACATTATACTAGGAAAAACGACGAATTACTACGCACAAAATAAAACGATATTTAGTTTAATGTTTTCAATAAACGTTACAATATGTTTTTAATTCATGGTTTCATAATTGCATGCTGTACATTATGTATAGAAACATATATACATATATATAAATTATTAATAATTGTTACCAGTAACATTATTGTACGCCATGTATACATTCACACATACATACATATATGTATATACGCATGTTTTGATCTAATTATTATCACAAATAATAAATAACCTACGACTGAAACAATTACCGGTTATATCGATTTAATTACCCGAGATATATTTTTTCGGTTTACACAAAAAAGTACTGTGTACATTAATATTCTAAAATCAAGTATATATAAATTATATATGTATGCATACATATATATATATATATATATATATATATATATATATATATATAAACATGTATATATACTGTTGTAAGCATTCTTGGCAGATCATTCCGGGTAATTTTGTACATTCTTAATTACAGGAAACGTCTGACAGATTTACGAGAAATAATTTCGTTACAACGTTAAGCGCCGGAGTTCTATGCTTTCTCTCAATTTATTTATTTTTTTTAATTTTCATTTTGTTCTTCTACATGTAAATAAATATGACGAACAAATCTAACACGCAACATAACGAAAAAATGATCATTGTGTACAAAACACACCATATATATATATATATATATATATACGTATATGTTGCATAAAGCATAAAAATGAGTCATCAGTAATTTTCTGTCTTAATAAAGTATTCGTAAGGATCAAAAATTGCCTTGGTATTTTACACAAAATATCATTTGATTGAAGAATAATAGAACCAGCAGATAAAAATAATAAAACGACCTTTTTTATTCCATAATTCGTGGGAGGGAAAAACAAACGAAATTATTAGACATCATATAAATATATAAATAAATTATTGACAATTTTGAATATTAAACTAAACAAGTTATATCACGAATTTGAAACAGTCAGATGAACGAAATGAAGATTTCAGATCGCCTCGAAGGATTCAACTACTAAAAATAACAAACGCTTTCAACGTAAATAATAACAGTAATAATTGTAACTGATTATATATATATATATATATATATATATATATATATATATATATATATATATATATATATATATATGATAAAAAAATTGATGACCGTATAAACGAAATGTCGATTTTGTATAAGTGAAGAAGAATTGGTACAACTTTAAACGAAGAAACGTAAAGTAGCACGCAAAATTAAGAAAAGATTGAGGTTTCATCGTGAAACATTGAGAAAAAAAAAACGAAACAATAAAATTCTGAGATGTTGTTAAAAGATATAAAAAGAAAAAAGTAAACTCATTAGGGTAGAGAAGAATAATTTTCGAGTAAGTCGATAAAAACCCTAAAACTCAAATATTTCGATTCCGAGAAGTTAACGAAGATATCGAGAAATTTACATCACAAACGGATGACATCTTCCGGGCTTTGTATGCTCTCGTATATATCAATTCCTCCTTATCAGCTTTGTACATTCGCCAATCAATTCCTCCTTATCAGCTTTGTACATTCGCCACGTAATACGTAGACTGCGCATGGGTCATTGCCGTGTAGCGTTAAATTTTCAAAATAATCAGGGATAGTGTAACGAAAATGATTTCGTAAATTTTCCGGAGATAGCTTTTTAATAATGATCAATTTAATGGATAATAGGCAAATATTTTTTAATAAATGGATGTCATTCGCCGTCTTTTCTCCATATTTCCTACATTATCTATTAAGCTGTGACTATGAAACATTATTTTTATAATGTTCGTTATTATTTAAATTTCGAAATTTGAATATAAAAATTTAACTTATAATAGTCACAACATGCAGTTTGATCCATTGAAATAGAACAGAACAGAACAGTTTATTGAATAATTTACACTTATGACAAACAGTAAAAAGAAAAAATATGTACCGCTATAAGCTTACCACACATCTACGTAAACAGAAAAATAATTTTAATTACTTAAGCATAATGATAATTACATACTAACAGGAAAATACGAAAAACCTGTCAAATAAAAACCAAGCACTTCTTCAAGTATTATTACGGTTAAGGTAATACATTATGAAATTACACATAATTAATAAGAATTACAAATGATATGGGTTACATTAATAAGTGAACCTAAACATATTTAAAATGGACAAAGTATGAACTAGGTATACAAATATTTATTATAAATCTAGTTATTGCATTAAATTTAAAGCAAATTATGTTTAAGTCGCCTATGTTTATATCTGGTATACATGAAATCAAGCTGCTTGAAAACGTAATTTCCAATCGACGCAATTAATTCATTAGTGTGTATTAAGCATTTATCACAAAAATGATTTGCTAAATAAAGTACAAAATCTCTAATATAGGGAATTCTAAGATTAGCATGCATGTCAGCAATTTTTCTGTACCTGGGTACATCTAGAAATACATCGTAGACATCTATTTTGTAGAAGCTGCAACTTATTGCAAGTAGCAACAGAAATTGAGCTCCAAACTGGGCAGAAGTACGTAATCACCGGGCGAACAAGTGTTTTGTATAGCATTAATTGAAATATATATATATATATATATATATATATATATATATATATATATATGTGTGTGTATGTATATAAACCAAACAAAATATAACACAGTTCAATCACTAAGTTTTTTATTGCAAAGCCTTTCAACAGTTACGTCATTTTCAAGTATATACAATAAACATTAACTGTGTTACATTTTGTTTGGTTGATAATTTATAAAATCACTACTCTCCAATATATTCAACATTATATGTATATATATTTAGAAATAAAATTGATACATTCAGTATTGTGTGTGAACAAGGAAACTGGTGCCAAACGGACAGATTGTAATAAAAAAATATCGAAGTAAAAGGGAGTAAAAGAAACAGATATCGTGAAAGTATTTTACGTGGCCAATTTTATATAGGCCATAAGACATAATTATTAAAAAAGCAAAAGAAAAAAACATAAAGAATAAATGAAATCGTACGATAATTAGAAACATTATAAACTATGTATGTGCTTTACATTCGATTTTAAATTGAAATCTTACTCACAATATAATTTTCAAAATAACGCATCGTTCTAGTTACGTCATATCTTACAAAAAATATCTATTAGCTCGATGAAAATTTACATAAAAAATTCGTCGGCAATCTGAATTTATAAAGTTAAAAAAAAAAATTATAATTACTTGTTTAACTTTCTAAAAATTAACTCCGAAATACTTTTTACATCGTTCTATAAAATCTCCCGTGTTCTTTCAATAATTAAAAGTAACTATGAAATCATTGTCGAATTGTTAACTTTACTTCGAAGCAGTGTAAATTTTCAGTTATCTCGTAAAGATACTTAGAGTTTAATTTAAAAAATAGAGAAAAGTAGTCAGTCGATTAAGTCGAAAGAAGTAAGATTCACCATTAATGCGAAATAAACGAAGGAGAAATTCCAGTGTAAAGAGACTATTTTTATTTATACGGCGAAAAACCAGTTACGCTACAGTAAAGTTGCATATATAGGAATATATACTAGTTACGTATACAACATAAGTTTATATATATTATGCATATGTTATTATTTATATTTGTATATATATATATATATATATATATATATATATATATATATATATACGATATATATTGTCTGCATGCACAGACGGAATACGGGTGATAATTTTTACATCCACATATCCGGGTACAAGACAGCATAAAAGATCCAGAGAAGGTAAACAGAGAAAATGAAGGGAACCAGTTATATTACATATATTACTTACTGGACTGATTTCAAATATTAATGCACACAGTACACACAAATAACATAACGAATCATCTAGAGATTACAAGCTCTTATGTGGATCTTAACGGAATATGCGCTACTATAACAAAATAAAAATTAAATGCACAAAAGAAAACACATGCACACTCGCACGAATATATATATATATATATATATATATATATATATATATATATATATATATATATACTGAATATAAGATTTCGGAATATATTAAAACAATTTTCAGAAAACAGTTGCAATGAAATTGATTAAATCAAATAAGCAATCACTATAATTGCAGATATTAAACCATCGTGTTATCAAATATATAAATTTATTTACGAATTCTTCATAAAAAAATAATATATATCATAAATTCAATAACGTACGTTTTCAACAACACACAAATAAAAATCGTCAACGTTTATTACACATATGTTTAAAAATTTCAATAATAAGTTCCAGACACACTTAAATTAAATCAAACGGTATAGTTTTTTAAAAAATGCAAACAAACACGAACATCATTTACACCCAATTTTTCTAATGTGCAATTTTTTAACGAACATGGAAAATTTAAAGATTCTTTCTTAGCGTTCCCTCGATGCGGGTTACTGACACGTCCTTCGCCACTTCCTACGATCCTTAAAATTCTCTTACGCAGCACCGACGTGCATCATGTCGTTGTTGACGAAATTTCGGACTCATTCTAATTGCAAAATGCGCGTAATTCTACTAATACTATATGCATATATCTTCCGGCTGTACTAAGAATAACTACAACAATATTTAGCGTTGATCAATTTGTAACCGAAATATAGGCTGACTCAGAGAAGACGGACAGTTTTGTTGTTTTTTGAATAACTCAAAAACTACTCGACCCAAATTTTCGAATAAATTTTTATTTAAAAATAGGAAAACGAGAGGTTAGCTTAGAATCATTTGTAGATGGAACACCAATATCGTTCAGATAATCGCCATTTGCAACAATAAATTTATTCAGTCTTTTTACAACATTTTCCAAGACTTTTTTCGAGCAAAGGTAGCTGAATTTTTAAAATATCTTCAAAAATCCGAGTTTTCTCTCGGACCTCGTAGACGTGTTTCTTAAACGCGTCTCTTAAGATGTCCCAACAAAAAAAGAATCGCGTAACTTTTAATTCTTTTCAAAACTGTCTTTGCACCGTCGTGATCGATTCACGCCGAAAATAACGTTCCACGCAAAACGCGCGCTACTTCTCGCTATAGGATACCATGAGCGAATCTCTCGTGTGTTCACTAAACGTGGAGTACGCGATTTGCGTTGTAGCATTCTTAATTCATAAAACAAAACCATCTGTCTTCTCTGGGTCACCCTAGATTTATAATTTTTAATACTCTACGCTAATAGATTATTATTTGAAGAACAGTCCATAAGTATAAATGAACTCTGTATGTAACTGTTAGTATTTATCTTATCATATTTACGAATTTGGAGTCGGACGGATCGATGGAAAAGAATCGAAGAAATTAAAATGGTTCTAAAAGAACAGTTAATAATGAAAACTCATCGAGGATTATTAGCACCCATTATTTAAAAACCTTATTCTTTCTTCCCCACGTGACGAGAACACATTGATTCGTAGAAAACGATAAGAGGAGGGAAAGACGAAGAAAAAATAATAAAAATCGATTAATACATATAATCGTTGTAATAGCCTAGTGGCTAGAACACGGATTACGGAAGGTACCGAGTTCGAATACGATCGACGACGCAAAAATTAACATCGGAAAATAAAAATACAAAATAATCCTAATATCGCGTAAAAGGCAATTCCAAACTACCGCGCATAATATGCGCGCTAGTAATAACACAGTAGACGACAAAAACACGCGGGGCTGCGTTGTGTCGTGACAACGAAGCAATTACAGTCAGTTCCCCCGGATGTGCGTGTCCATCTACGCAAACGCCATATTATGATTGCCTTGTACGCTACTTACACTGTACAACAGAATATGGTATAGGTAAGTAGTCGCCTACCTCCGATACGAAGACGGCACTTAATGATAATGACAGCGTTAGATACGCGAAAAATATAATCAACCTAATTTATAATTTATATAATTTATATAATTGATATAATTGACCATATAGCCCGTTAGATCTTTTCAAAATACAACACCCCTCGGGTTTGGAACTCCCAACAAAATTCCAGACCGTATTCATAAACGAAAACCATGGTATCTGAAATACTTCACATATTATAGAACTAAAGTACGTCTTATACGGAAAATAATACCCTTCGGACGTCAACAAATAATTTGATATAAACCGCGCGATGTAAAGTATGTAAGGTCGAAGCCAAAAAGAAATAACGGTCCTTCGGAATTAAAAAATTCCAAAATTCCATAGATTCTCAGACGTTAGTCACATACATTTAAAATGTGGAATAGAAAACATACACTTACTTCATATAAAATAGCACACATATAAGTACATAAACCTTGGTAATTTACGCTGCTTGATTACTTTTTTACGTGTTAACGAAATTTCAATTAGGTGGAAAAATCTTTACATATTTCAAAAGAAAGTACTAATAAATATCAAATTACAACAATCGAATACACGGGAAGGATATAAAAGAAATGAAATTCAATTTTTTTTTTTTTTAAACAGCCCGTAGGACTATAACTATGATACAATCTTAGCTGGTTAGCTAAATAATTATCTATGTTTATGACATGGTTACTTAATAACTAACTACTAACTATTAAGTATGAACGGGTGTGGAGTACGTAACCCATTGGCTACGCATCCATTATCCGCATAACGGTATTTATATATTTACGTAACTAAATCTAGAGGTTGAAGACGCCGAAGTCGCCGAGTTTCATGTTTGGTGTCGAGCAGTTGTCATGCTTCCACGTTAACATGACTGTGCAGTCGCTGCCTGTGCGATTTCGCGAACTCCTTAATGACATCATTAAAAATCGGCACATAGAGATCGGAGTGAATATCGTCGTTACGCGAGTAGCGATATGCGTCGACTATTGCACGTAAGATGACATTTTGACGACGTTGTATCACGTTTCGATTAGTTATGGCAGTACAGCCCCACATAGCAAGACCGTATGTCCAGATCGGCTTAATAATTTGCTTGTATAGCAGAAGTTTGCACGACACATCCAGCTCGGATTGTCTTCCCATTAACCAGTATACATGTCTTGTTCTGTGCTTGATCTGCTGAGCTTTCATTTTTACATGGACTTTCCAGGATAACCGAGAGTCCAAATGCATGCCAAGATACTTGGCTGAGTTAGCCTGCGGAACAGGTTGGTTTCCCAAGTATACCTGGTATATGTTGTCGGCATAGCGTAGCGTGAACAAAACGTGAACAGATTTTTGTTCATTTATTTGTATTTTCCAATCCGTAGTCCACTTTCTAATTCGATCAAGTCTACGTTGGAGTTTATTCGTAGCGTCAAGGTGACTACTGCTGACTGCTAATATGGCAGTATCATCTGCGAATGTGGCTGTTGTTGTAGTGGCATCAACGGGTAGGTCTCTTGTATACAACAGGTACAGAAGAGGACCGAGGACACTTCCTTGCGGTACTCCGGCTTGTACACTGTAGAATGGTGACTTCGCTTCTTCATGGGTGACTCGGAATTTTCTATTCGACAGGTATGATTCCAGCAAGCGACAAATATTACCTGGAAACAAAGTACTCAGCTTTTGGATCAGGCCTTCATGCCAGACTTTGTCGAATGCCTGGGCAATATCCAAGAAAATGGGGCAGAGCAGAATTTCTTCTCCTCCAACGCTCTGTTAATGACTGTCACAACGCGATGTACTTGGTCGATCGTCGAATGTTTTTGTCTGAATCCAAACTGGTGGAGAGGAAGTTCGTCTCCAACAAGCGGTAACAGTCGCCTTAGTAATAGTTTCTCTAAAAGTTTAGAGATTGATGGTAATATGGAGATGGGTCTGTACGAAGTTACCTCAGCAGCTTTTTTGTCTGGTTTCTTGAGCATTATGATTTGTGCCACTTTAAAACAGGTAGGCACATATTCAAGTCGTATACATGCGTTAAATATGTATGTAAGCAATACAAGTGCTCTACGTGGTAACTCCCTGAGAACAGCTGGCGAGATTTCGTCTATACCAGGAGCTTTTTTCGGGTTAATATTGTGATCTATTTCACTGGCTAGCTCCAGTGGGGTGATAAGTTGAAATCGTTTTTTTTTTTGCAAGATGATTTAAAGAGAATCAATCACAAATCACCTTCACCTTAAGTCGAAATATTGATAATTCTTCTTCTTGTATCATATCTTCAATAGACGTTATTAATTATCCTTTTGGCTTCTTAGTTCGCAGTAAGGCTTCTATGTTGATACCTGACAACTACTTCATGTTTTCAAACCAGGTTTTCCTTCTTCTATACCTTCCCGGTTTCCTTGTGACGTTTCCTTCAATATTTGGCATATTTTCGCGTTTCAATGATATTCTCTGGGTTTTTTCCTGAACTCGGACTTTTCCCGTTTCATTTTAACTTTTTTGTATTGGTTAAGATATATAAATTTCAAATAAAATTCGGTCCTTTAATTAATTTTATTTCTTTTACATTTACTGTCAGCATTATGATTTCTAAATTTCTCAAAGAAAAGGTTGCTCAAACGATAAAACAATCCTGAGAATTTAGAAATGACGAAAAATAATACGACACAAAAATGATAAAATGATCGAGACGATGTCATAAGACACGAAAAACTACTAAAAACGATCACAGGAAACTTAACGAAAAACAGGTTAACGGAAAACTATAAAGCAACGTTTAGAACAAGTATTACATGACCTAAGTAGCCGAAACAATTAAGAAGAAGAAGAAGTACTGTATTTCTTATTATTAAGTTACACATAAGCATATTAAATTTTAAAAATGAACAATTTACCCGTACCGAAATATAAAACAAAAATTCTTCCCGGGCAAGCAAAAATAGAAAAGCTTATATGATAGGCTTATAAATATCAAATGTATAAATTACAGGAAAAATTTGTATAAAAAACCTGTTCCAATATATTAGAATAAAATTATAACTTACTCTATCACAATATCTTAAAAATATCTTAGTCTATTTGCTGATACTAGAACTAGAATTTAATAGCCGGCTTACTATAAACAGATATGTTTTATACGTCTGTGTTTGTACCTCTTATATCTGTGTCGTAGAAACTGCTAGTCGTAATCTCCTATCGAATGTATTAGTACATTATGAGCTGCAGTTGGCGAAAAAATTTTTCGCTGTTTTTTTAATGATTTCCTGTATGTGAGGAAACGTTAAAATATCATGCATAGATTTAATTTTAGTAAATCTTGGTTTATTCGAGATAATTCTTAAACAATGATTTTGTAGTCTTTGCATCTGATTTATACTGCTATTGCTAGCATAGCTCCAGACCGTGCTCGCATACAATAATTTTGGTAGAATAACTTTTTTGTAAATGAGGAATTTGTTTTGCTCCGATAATGCAGACTTTTTGTTAAATATTGGAAATAGACAACCCAATTTGCGCATCGTTCTATTTACACAATCATTAATATGCCTCGTAAATGTAAGTCGTCTATCCATAGTTATGCCTAAATATCTTACATTTTCCTTCCAATCGAGGTAATTGTTTTTGACTCGAACGAAGTGATTAAGTAGAGGCCTACGTCTAGTAAAAATGATTAATTCAGTTTTTACTTGTTAGTCTGTTATTGATTGTGTCAATTCTATAAAAGGATACCATTAAAGAAGTATCATCAGCATAAAGGTTTATGGCTACTACCGGAATGGTTGGCAAGTCATTCAAATAGAGTATAAAAAGGAAAGGATCTAGGATGCTCTCTTGAGGTACCCCGACTTTAATAAATCTCATGTTAGATTTATGGTTTTTTATTTTCACGTAAAACTTCCTGTTCATTAAATAAGATTTAATAGTGAATACTAGATAAGGAGGAAATTCATATTTGATTAATTTATAGATAATTCCATCATGCCAGGTTGTGTCAAACGCTTTTTCAATGTCCATCAAGACTACTGCTGTATGTTTATTCTGATTAAAATTATCGGTAATTTAGACAATCACAGGCTATATAAACATCATAAAAAAATAAATCGATTATTAACCAAACTTGGTCCGTAAAGAAAAAACTGAAGTTTGTTAGTTTTGCTTCACTCGAATATACCCACGTTCCAAGTGTAGTTTTTATTTTCGGAACTTTCAAGAATAAGTAATTAGATTTTATTTCGGGACGCGTTTTAAAAATACTTATTTATTTTTAAGAAAGCGGATTAGCGATAATAACCTAATACAGTACCGACGTCATGGGTTACGTCACAATGAAAATAAACAAACGGCGTCAATGAGACGTCATTAGAGCTGAAAAATTTTTGGCGGCACATTACTGCGGAACGTAATAGAAAAAACCCGTTTACTAATATCTAAATTTACGAAAGAGCAAAATGAAAAAAACATCATAGCACGGACGAATGAGACAACGAAAATCGGACAAAGATAGATGGAGAAATAAAGAGACAGAGCGAAATACGCGTCACGTGGAGTGAGAAATTTCCGTTTTTTCGTTTTTTTTTTTTTAAATTTATTCGAACAAAATTAGAAAATTTACTCGACACGTAGTCGCTTAGGTACAGACCGTAAAATATGTCAATAACATTGGCAGTCAAAAATAAAGCTGATGTATGAAACACGTATTTCCCGTTATAGTTTTATATATATATATATTATAAAGAAAAGAATTTTATATATATATTATAATGAAATGATTTATTTGGATGTAAAATTTTATAAATCACGAATAATTTATATGTACATATAGATAATAAACAATTTAGGGTTCGTTTTAGACCGAGGTTCAACATATGGAATCCCCATGTCATTAACACAAGGAAAAAACTTACTTTGTTCGTGCAACAAATGTATCCACTTCTAGACCGAACCTAGCAAAGTAATATTATATAATACTGTCTCCTGTTTGGAATTACGGATCTACTGCTAGATCACGTCTTAGCAAGTTACAAGCATTTCAGACCTAGATGTCGAGGGAAATCGTAAATGCGCCCTATTATGTTCGCAACGCATCATTCACAACGATCTGAATATACCCATGGTTACGACTATGTAGAAAGATCAGTATTGTGAAATTTGGCCACAGTTCGAATCCGCTGATAACACGGATGTCGGACAAGCCTGCAAGACGGCTGAAAAGAAAACGGTGCCTAACATTAAATAGTGCTTGGCTTAAGCTGACACAATGACAACGAAGTAACCTACTACATCGGGACAAGTTGCTTCAGAAAGAGGAAATATTAATTTAGACATTGTATTTATGCCCTCTTAGTCGGTACACACAAAAGAAAAAAAAAACAATCCGCCCTTGTCTATATGAATCTGAAATATATAAAACGTCACGTTAACCGTGAAAAATACATATAACTCTATTCATACATATATTAATATTGTATAAGCGAGTTGGTATAAATTACGTACTCTACGCATCAATATGGCCTGTTACTTCATGTTCAAATACATCAACTATGGTAGTTTGTTATATAATATAGTGTGAACACATTACTTATTTGCATATATATATATATTATATATTACATGAATCGTTCGTTGACGTCGTATTGTTCATTACCGATTATCGTGGCTTACTCCCATTGTACGTTATTTTTCCATATAAAATGGGCTAACATTCAGTACACTAATTATATACATTTTTTAAGAGCGGTATGCTAATTCCTTTCCGTAATAATTAAGAGTTATACGACGTTGAACAATTTACGACGAGATCTGAGGCCTAACCATCGACGATGAAATTTTGCATAGGAATACATGGTAGATATTATATTTTATTAATTTTTGAGCGTGTATAAAATACAATCGATTTTATTAATTCATTTAATTTCTTTCGATAAATTTTATTACGTAATTTAATCTGGACTAAACAGAGCGCGACTAAGAATATAACATCTCTCGGCTTTCGAACTGTTACCTCGATAATTACACACCGTCAGGCCTTATAGCGTAAATAATTATATCGCGTTCGACGTTAGCTCCGTCTCAAAAGCTTTTCGCTTAACTTTCAAATAGTTCAACGAACTAATCCGAACGATTTTACTTTATCACTTTGTATGTAAATAAATTCGTTTGCTGAACAATTTTTACAATACAAACGTGAAATTCTAATTTGCGCTTAGATAAAATATTCTGATTAACAAAGTGGTTTTTTCTTCTAAATATATTTCTGTAGAATTTTAATGTCATATTGATTTTCTTCTAATTTACCTCGAAAAAGACAAGTAGACCCTACGATCTGTACACAAAAATTTCATAAAAAATAATAACATTCAGAAATATTAATCCAACTTATATCACTTCTGTCCTATTTCTTATGCGCACAGTATACAAAATAGACTTGTCAACACACGGAGCACATAATTTGCAAACGATATTTAACTGATTCCAACAGATACAAATGATGACGATGCAATCACTGCCTCGGACCAATGGTCAAAAATTAAATACAAATCTCAGAAAATCAGCACATGTTCCACTTTCAGCGATGGACAATATACCGAAATAAAACACTTTAGTGTACATTTAAACGGAAGAAAATTAACGTGGAAAATCCACACGCAAAATAAGAGAAGCTGAAATTAAAAAGTTTTATTGATTCGTACGTTACAATTTCGAATTTAGCCGACTACCGACTTTCTGTATCGAAACCAATATAGAAGTTATAGTGTACAAATCTAGAAATACGACAAAATCCTTTTTAAAATTTAACCTATCAAATGCCACGGGGTATGTGTCAAATGAAATCATACACTCGGATTTAAATGTAGAATCACTGAAGAAGCTATCCATAAGCAAGTCCGGAAACATAAGTAAAATATTTAGTTTCATAGTAAGGTAAAAACATCGCTAGGTATACCTTTCACGCGTGACTATTATCTGATGTTGTCATTTATTAGATAGCTTCAACCAGCTATTTATAAATTATTAGTATTGATAAAGAGAAAAAACATACCGATTAACTTTTAATATAACGTTAACATGAACCATATTGTGCCTAATTTAATTATATTTCATTATAAATCCAAACCGTTATACATGCTCGCTTGATGCAAGATATTACTGTTTTTATAAATCTATCCGTTTATTTCTTGTATAAAACATTAAACAAATAAATAATAGTTTTTAAAATCGTATTATTCGAATTACCGGATTAGGAAATTTAAAAACTTTTGTTTAATAAGAATACTAGATAGTTGAAAAAATTCAAAAATGAATCGAGCCGTGATACAAGGGCTAAAATAAACACACGTCATCATCTAAAAATTTTAGGTTATACAGCGTATATATATATATAATAATAATTTATCTATGTATATTATATATATATATATATATATATATATATGTGTGTGTGCATGCCTATACATATACCGATTTAATCAAATGAGGGGAATCTTTTATTACTAAACGAATAACTCGAACATCGATAAAACTGATACATAATAATAGAATATATCATCTACGCACACTATCTATCAACTGTAAAGTTTGTAGAGGACGTCGTCTAACCGATCATCGTCAACAGATTTAAAGAAGACTGATCGAACAACGCCCGTCCTGAGCATGTCAACACAAGATTTTGTCTTTGCCTTCAACAGCTACTTTACTTTTCCAGCAAACGGATACTCATTTACCTACATTTTACAAAAAAAAATCTCTGATCGAACAACGCCCATCCTGAGCATGTCAACACAAAATTTTGTCTTTACCTTCAACAGCTTCTTAACTTTTCCAACAAACGGATACTCATTTACCTACATTTTACAAAAAAAAAAATCTCACCTTATAGAATTTAAAATCCAATAGTGCTAGCAGAATGTTAAAACTTACCGCTACGTTGCGAGACCCGTAACTATAAATAAGTTAAATAATTTCAAAGAAAGTCACGACAAACCCTCGTAATAATTTAGAAAGTTCATTTTTTTTAGTAATTCGTCATCATGTCCGTTACCGAACGTCGACTAACATTTTTCCAATTCTTGTCTGTCTGAAGTATCTGATGCATTCCGGAATAGTTCAACTGTATTTGCGTTATACCACTGCGATAAGTTCTGCACCCATGTTGTTCTTCTTATTCCCCGCGATCTTCCCTTATATAAAAATATGTAATGTGTTATACCGTTTCCGGTGGCACATTATACGTCCAGAATATTTCAGTTTTCGATGTTTGACTTCTACTATTTCCCTACTTTTATTTAAACGACTTAATATTTCACAATTTCTTATCCTGTCAGTCCATTTTACTTTAAGAGGTCTGCGATATAGCTACATTTCAAAGGGATATAGTTTTTCCTGTAACGTCTTCGTTAAAGTTCAACTTTGAACGCCATACAGCAGTATCGAGAATACGTAATATTTTAATTCTATATTTATGTTTTTAACCGTAAGCTTCAAAAATGCATTACGGGATTTCTCAGTCGGGATTTTTAATTCTTTGCTCGTATCCTCATTGTTCGTTTATGTTGCTACCCGGGTACTCGATATTTCATCTTTTTTCCTTATTGTTCCGGTGTTGTTATTTTGGGTTTCCCATTTATTACCAATGTACTTTGTTTTGGAAATATTCAGATGCAATCCATATTCTTTGCACATTGTCTGTAATTCTTTCATACTATTCGAAATTTAAAATGGTATCATCTGCATATTCTAGATACTGTCGTTCTATTTACTTTAATACTATTTTTAAATTCTTCAAAAATGTTTCGAGAATACATGTTAAATAATGGTAGTGACACGATACAACCTTGCCTTACACCTTTTCATATCGCCACATACTTCGTATTCTTCTGTTCAATTTTAATACTTGCTGAAGTCATTTGATATCATTTATTGTTATATCCACCAATTCATTTCTGTTAAAGCTTACCGTCCACGAGACCAACTACAAATAAGTTAAATAATTCCAAAAAATACCACAACAAACCCACGTAGTAATTCGGTCATATAATAAAGTCCCGACAACAACTCGAAAGTTGTTAGAGGACGTCGTTTAATGATTCTCATCATTTGTCTAAAGATTAATAGAGGACCAGAGTCAAACGACATATCCGGGGCAAGACTTATAATACGTGCATTATTATATAAATTAATAATAAAGAAAAAGTATATCTCTAGTATCTTCTTTTTTGATATATAATGAAAAAGAAAAAACAGTGAAAACAAAAAACACTCCTTATATAGTATTACAAATATTTTATTTATAAACACAGTCGAAGCTTCCGTCCTGATGATGTTCTAGCTCGAGTGAAATTAGTCGACTGTGCTTATTAAACAACTGTGTTACTATAAGAGTATTTTTATTTTATTCATTTTCATATAACATAAAACTTTGCACGATAAATAACGCAGATCTTTGCGAGTGTCGAACATAATTCGGAACGCGAATCTTAGCAGATATTTTTCGTTTCTTAAATAAATATCAATACATTTTTGAATATTACTTGCGTTTATAAAATTCCATTTAAGTGATTATATTAATTTATACAATCGGGATATACAAGACGCAAAATTATGTAAGGTGAAAGATTAGTCCATTTAAATTTTGATTTAAACATATTTGGAAATTGATACATTTAACTCCGACTGACTTTTGAATGTCGTCTTGCCATCGCGTACACGGGCGACCACGGATTCTGTGCCCTTCTCTCGGTGTCCATTGCGTTATTCTGTCGGTCCACCTATCGTCCGTTCTTCTAGCGACATGACCAGTCTAGTTCCATTTTAATTTAGCTACGCGTTGTATTATATCCACCAGCTTGGTTTGCTCCAGCCTCTTGATACCCAGCATTATTCTCTCATGAGCCTTCTGTGTTACGGCCAGTTTCCTAATAACATATTTTGTCAGACACCACGTTTCCGCTCCGTATGTGAGCGCTGAGAGGATGCACTATTCGTATGCTTTCTTTTTTAAACAGTTCGGTATGTCTCCGTTTTTCAACACACTATTTAGCCTTCCAAACGCTATCCATGAAAGGTGCGTCCGTCTTTAAATTTCTTTATACATTGCTTCTTTGTCTACCGTGATTACTTGGCCCAGATACACGTATTCATTAACCGGCTCCAATATTTGCCCATTTATTGTTATTTCTTGTAACAAGTGTGAGTTCGACGCGACCTTCGTTTTATCTATTATGCTTGGGACCGAGTACAATGGAAAAGAAAAGGGGGGAACGCTTACATCCAGCAGTGGATAGAAATAAGCGAATCGTGAAGGTGGAAATTGATACATTAGAGACAGAGAGCATTTTAAATGAAATATTAACACACATTACTTTCGATCGACATCCTTCTGCTTACATTAATAAACCCGTACTTGTCGCGGAAACCTCTCAATCAGTTTCCGTTGGCAATTGAACTATATTGTAAAATGAACGAATTACACAACGAGTAATATAAATATATAATTATTCAATCCTCTCGCCGTAAACAGCGTGGAACAAAGCTTTGAGGTCGATAAAAATATATACCTCGCTATTCGTAAAAAGGTAACCCATTTCCTAATAAATCCCATTCCTTCAAATTTATTTTTACATCTCAAATAAAGATAAAATTTTACAAAAGACGAACAAGTTGACTGAGAAGATAAATTTTATAATAGTATAATTGAAGTAAATATTGAAAATAATTATTACCAAATACGGAAGAAAAATGTTTTGTCGGGGAAAATAGATTATAGATTATTATTTTATCATCATCATTATTAGTAAACAAATATATCGCTATCAATATCAACGTTAGGATCATTCAAGGTTCACTATTTCTAATCGAATTTACCGACAGTATTCCTACAGTAGTATACTTAATTATTGTCCACGTGCAATGTTACTGCTCACAACACACACGATAACGATGATAATATAATAATTATCATATTATTATAATTATTATTACGTACGCTTTTTGACTATAGTGAATCGGGGATTTCCCCATTTGCATTCGAACGGTGGTAAATCAAGTTCGATAGAATTACACGGTACAATTTAAATATAATGTATCATTATTAAATCCAAACACCCGTATCTTTTAAGTCAAATTTTTGTGACAGTGTTGAATCAAAATTATATAAATAATTTACTTTACATTTCTATTATTCCGCCGTTCTATTATCCACTTATCCACGTTATAACTATTAACTTCCCATTTCAAATCATTTATAAAAACAATCCATAATTTCCTTCCGAAAATTACACAAACTTCAGACATAATGAATTCGTTATTGAAATAAAATAAGCCGATAGATAAATAATAGGTACTGAAGATCCGATGAAAAGAATATAGAGTCGTCATTTGGGAATAAAAATGTATAATTTAATATTTTTTACGTCACGCGCACATTTTACCGATAATGTTTCTAAAACCAATGACAGTGTAAGAAGAATAATTTTAGAATATTTTTATAAGGTAAATTAAATCAAACGTAATCGTATAATATAACTTAAAGGACAAACATAAATTAATTACAGAATTTGTTTACATATCGACAACGTACTATACTTTAAAAAAGTACTTTTAAACAAAAATCCTTCTTCCCAAAATTGATTGTATAAAATCGGAATCTATTAAGTTTCAGTATGGTTTTAGAACTAACAGATGTGCCCACGACAACTCAATTAAACTGGAACAACAATATACGATGATTTCATTAACGGACAGGGTTCAACAGCTAATAATAGCTATTAGATAAACTATGGCGTCATAAAATATGATGCACTCTAAATCATTGAAATTTAAATGGAAACCTATAATTATTGAAAACTTCCTGAATCAAAAATTATTTCAAGTAACAGTATAAGTGATTTGTCAGACATCATAACAACCCCGATCAAATATGGTTTCTTCGTCGGTGATTTAATCATTTAAACGACGCCAGTCTAAATAGCGTGTAACAATATTTACAAAAAACTGCTGACTAAATTTGCTTGTCGGCACTTAAAAGTCTCCGTTGACAAATCGAAATATTTGGCAAAAAGCGTTCTGTTACTCTATCATGCAATATCAGACTTCATAAAATGCGCATTAAAGCATCAAAAACGATCAAACTGCTGGATATAATGTTCGACATGTAAAAAAATTTGAAAATAATTTTTCAAAATGACTGCTCATACAGATTGAGAAAATGATAGAAAAAACATTAAAAATTACTATACTTCAGTTTCATCTCACCAAAATTAGATTACGGCTCCATTATTTATAGCAATGCAAAAAACACAACGTTCTCAAACAGTTGGACATTATCCAAAATACCGCATTAAGATTAATAACAGTATGTAATACAAGTCCTGCGGCAAAACTTCACACACAAGCAAACATTCTTCCACTATCGTAGAGAACAATGCTACTATGATTAAAACACCTATGTAAATTGGCAACACTTCCTAATACTGACTCATCCAAATGCGATACATCTATTTTGCCGTATACAAGAACAAACCTACTTTACTAAAATCGTTTAGAATACGATACGAAAATTACCTTTACCAACTGAAATACAAAATTCCTCAAATATATCGATATAAAATAGGAGATATCTCGAGCTGGACAAATCACACAATACTCATCGACACGAAACTTACAAAATTAGAAAACAAGCTGGTAGTAATATCGGATGCAAAGCTGCGCAGTATTTGTCAAACACGATTACAGACACCGCAAGAAAACTTCCATCGACGAGAACTATTCGTTACACGCGCGATATATCAAATGTTATTCAATCAATCGATAAAAAACAAAACAACATGTGCAAAAAAAATGTTATCGCTATTAAAAATGAATAAAAAATATGGCGCGAGGTTAGGTCGGGATCCGCAGGAAATGAAATAGCGGATCGTTCGACGACTCAAGATCACACCGTTCAAATAATAACGCAACGGAAAATTTGCGTTAACGATAAATAAATTAATGCGCCAACTATGGCGTAAACATTGGAAAATTTATCACACGCTGTACCAGTCGAAACCACAAATTGAAGATAGGACAACATCGTATCGCATCAGTTATGCAAAGAGACCAAGTGGACGCTTACCAATCAGTCGTACTAAGATCAAACACAATCGTATAATAAATAAAACAGCACCCAACTTGTAACCTGTGTGACATTCAATGACCGTTCAGCACCTTTTAGTAGAATGCAAGGGGACTACGAGCCAAGTGTTTTCCTCCCAGCAACCGCGCGTTTGCTGTGCGTAGACAGAAAATTAACGTTTTAAAATTTGAAGGACTGAAACGTTGAAAACGAAGGTAAAAACGCTCGAAATGTATGTGTATCGTCAAATATTGATAATATAGTACCGAGGTCATGTTACAAACGTTGAAGTTCTGTTGCACGCAATTCACTATAGAAAAATCCGATACTTTCGATATATATCTAAAGAAAAACGAAAAATTACCTTATACTTCGGTTAATTCTAAACGTTAAAAGACAAAAGATCAGAAATAAGAACATCGTGATTAGCTGACATGCGGAAATGTTATGGATGCTTGAAAGAAGAACTGCGGGAGGACGAAACATACAAATCTAAAATAATCGTAATAACCACAAAAAAAAAAAAAAAAAAAAAATTAAAAGACGAAAAGAAAAAATAATTTTCTAACTAATTCCGAACGAAAATTTCAATAACATTTATCGAAGTTAAGGACAAAAAAATGAAAAATTAATTTTGTATATATTTAATTCGTCTGACATTTAATTATAAATAAGACACAGAAAAATTTTATGCAAACACGGGTATTAGATTTCCAAAATTAATTTTTTTTTGTAGACAACCGGCTGTTTCACCTTATTATAAAACCAACTAATTTATTGTTTATTATCGCCGATAAATTCGCGTTATAAATAGAAATTAAATTTGTAATGAAAATTTCAATATTTAATAATTAAAATGAACTTCCTGTGAAAAAAGAAATATTAATTTATGGAATATACGTCAGGACGAAAGAACGTGCCCTTGTGCTAAAAATAGAATAAAAAAGTAATTATGTAAAAATTATTTACGTAGAAGACAACGCGTAGTTCCGGTTAATACATTTTATTTATATATATATATATATATATATATATATATATATATATATATATCCAAATTCGTATGTAAAATACTCCAAAATTCATTATATTTCTACGCTAGCATCTCGTAAAATAATCGATACCAGTTTCCATGAATAACTAATTCAAATTTATTGATAATGTAATTAAACAATTCAAATTCGATTAAACCTATTCAAATTTAGCATTTATCTAAAATCTGTCAGTGAAACTTAATGCGACTAAATCAGCACAATGTTTAATTTAGTAAATTCTATTCGAAACGTATGGAAATTAATATAAATTTTTGAGAAGTAAGAAATAAATGGCTTATAGATCCCATATTTTCGAACCCACGTTGTTAAATGTTTGGAAAAATAATTATGACTAATAAAAATGGTGTACGTATTTGTTCGACTTTATATTTGATAATTGATTAATTCTATCGAGATGCCAATAACAATAATAATAATGGTTATTTACTTATTATATTACAAAGTTTAACGTATTTCGAGGTAAATTTATTTGCACGGGAACAGGTCGACTTATGAACTTGCTTTCACAATATAAAGATAACCGATTCTTGATAAAAGCAAATTATACGAACGACTTAAGAACCATACAAAGTAAATAATTTGTCGGTCTATCTATAATACGGAGATAACCTCTTAGGTAAACACTATATAATTGTTAATGCATTCGTTGGCGGCGGTGTTGTTAAATTTCTTTTTAATAATACTTTTTCGCACGCATATGAATTAATCACTATTTCAAACATTATTGAATTATGAATTATACTTGGTACTTCGTTAAGGGATGATTAACATATCCAAGTTTTTTTTTTTTTAAATAATAAGTATAGATTTTGATCAAAATTTCAGTCGTATCGTTAAAAAGTCGCACGTGTTGAATGTACAAAAACATCATAAAAGAATTTCTGCACGTTTCTTATATATCCAAATATGACGTTTAAATGTAAATTTCAAAGGTTATAAAACTGCTGAACTTCATTGACAGAAAACTACAGTTTACCATCTTCAACTGCTATTTTGTTAAAAAAAAAAATAACGACATTCTTTATTAATTTTGTATATATATCACGATGCGCTTATATCAGTCCACTGCTGTATGTAAGCGTTCCCCTTTTGTTTCTTCCTGTAGCGGTCTTGAGCCTCGTTTATCCATTTCACACCTGCTGATCTATGTATATCGTCCTGCCACCTTGTATCCGGCCGACCACGACTTCTGCGTCCTTTTCTTGGAAGCCATTCTGTTATTCGTTTCGTCCACCTGTCATCGTTTCTTTATGCGACATGACCTGCCCAATTCCATTTCAACTGCGCTACACGTCCGACTACATCGGACAATTTAGTCTGCTGTCTTATCCACGTGTTGGTTTTCTGATCTGATATCTCGATGCCCAATATTAATCTTTCGTGGGCTCTCTGTGTCACTGCAAGTTTCTTAACAACATACTTCGTTATGCTCCATGTTTCCGCTCCGTATGTAAGCACTGAAAGGATGCACTGTTCGTATACTTTCTTCTTCAAGCTGTTAGATATATCTTTATTTTTGAGGACAGTACTCAACTTCCCAAAAGCTATCCACGATAGATGCGTTCGCCTTTTAATTTCTTTACGCATTGCTTCCTTCTGTGTGGTAATAATTTGACCTAGGTATATATATATTCATTGACCTGTTCCAGTATCTGGTCATCTAGTTTTATTTGTAACTTTTGAGGTGTATTTGTCATGATCTTCGATTTATTAATATTGATGATTAATCCTGCTTTTTTGGAACAGTTATGTAGGTCAGTTATCATTTCCTGTAAGGTACCAACATTATTACTAATCAACACAATGTCATCGGCAAAACGCAAGTGACTAATTTTCTTCCCATCAATATTCACACCTTTAGACTCCCAAGACAAATTTTTAAACATACGTTCTAAGGCTGCTATAAATAACTTGGGAGATATTGTGTCTCTTTGTCTGACGCCTCTCTTTAACGGTATTTTATTTTTTTTGTCCACCAGCTGTACTTGCATCATTGGCGAATTATAAATATTTTTAATTATGTTGATGTATTCATCATCTATACCATTTTCTTCAAGCGCCTTCAACACTGTCCATGTTTCCACGGTATCAAACGGTTTATGATAATCGATGAACACCATGTGCAATTCCATGTTGTATTCTTTGCTTTTAGATATTAAAATCCTCATAGTGTGAATGTGATCATGCATGCTGAAACCGGATCTAAAGGCCGCTTGCTCGCACGGTTGGCATTTGTTTCGTCATTCCATTTGTAATAATACTTATATATATATATATATATACATGTGTGTGTGTGGCAGGTGCTTAGCAAATACTTTAGAAATATATAAAATTTGATACACGAAATTTTAAACAGAAAAATCACACATTATTTTGCTCGTAGCTTTGAAAAAAAAAGCAATCTACAAATATAAAAAAGTGTTTTTTTGTAAAGCATGAACAACCGAAACTATCCAAAATTAATTTCCGACATTCTTTTAAATTCAAAACTTCGATCTGAAAACCACAAATTTTGGTGTCATCAATCGCAATCCGAAGATTTGATGTAGTTTCGTATCTTTTCCTAACATGATAAACACTATAGTTATCTATTCCTTTTATAAATTTCTAATTGCGTATGTTACTTAAGAATGTAGATAGTAACGAATCTGCAAGGATGGATAACCTCTAATTTCGACTATAATACTTTTTTTTCGTATTTTTGCGATTGACGTAACAGTTAATTATGAGGTGAACGATTAAAAATGAATAATCAAAGAGAACAAGTATGTATGAACATCAAAGGATAAATAAAGAGGATGGAAAAGAAAAAAAAGCCTTTTTTAAAGTATGTACACATACACCTACATAATGTACATACCACATAGAAAATGTCAAAATGTTCTCAAAATCAAGTATAGTCATGATATAAAAATGATACTCTTTTTCTTGTATAGATAAAAACACAATTATTATTTTTGATAAAGAAAAAATTATAGTTTAAATCAATTTATAAATTTCATTGTTCAAATGTCGCCGAGGTTAGAGATCAAAGCAAAAAGAGGCGGAGACCCTTTATAATACACATAACTAATGCAAAGACGAAAGTGTGTTACTGATTATCAAATAATCGGACAGCGTTCTGTTAATATTCGTTTCATCTAATAACAGTGCTACTTATTATCCACCTAGTAGATTGTATGCAAAAAAAAATTAATTAAAAGATTTAAAATGTGCATTTTACCTCTTCCAATAAAGCAAAATGTGAATTAATAAATATTAAAAAAAGAACCATTTTTTAAAACAAAAAATTTCCCCTTTTTGAAAACCAGATCAAATGAATTTAATAAACGTAATAAAGTGAGATACAGATGACACGATTTAATCGTAAACAACTTATATAGAGTAAACTACTCATCTAAATTTATCCAAAATTAAAAAAGAAATTCGTTCAATTTTCTTAATGTTGCCCTCAAATTAAATAATTTCTGCAATTTTATACTCCTTTAATAACATAGATTTAATTACATATATTAACAAAATGTTACTAGGGTTTTAAAAAAATTGACATTTAATAAAAATTATTCTTCTTGAAATAATTACATAAATTTTCCAAAAATCCTCAATAAATACCACAAACTAATACTTAGTTTCTCAATCGACTCACGTTTCTCATAATCTATCCAACTATTTACAAGAGTAATACACAAGAACCTGAACTATATAAACCGCATTAACTGAGTTAATTAGCTCTGCATAAAAACGAAATTAAAACGGAGAAGTTTGAAAAACTAGAAAAAATAAAAAAATAAATTGCGTTTAAAAAACAACCGTTTGGATTTTTCAGTAATCGCCAAACATATTTTTTAAATTGTTTATCTATTTATAAATAAGATAAAATCCGCGTATTTTATTACTCTTTAAACATAAATAAAAAAATTTAATAAATTTTAATATTTTAGTACACCATGTTGTCTTATAAAAATATAAATTTCAAAAAATCAAATAAAGCTAACAAAGCAGCATAACTGGACAATTATTATATGAGAAATATACTTTCAGCAACATATAAATAAAAAAAATCATTAACAGGAAAACTTGCGAAAGCCACGCGTAACTTTCAAATGGGTCACAAAAACATACACTAATAATTGATCCATGTGGTGTCACATTACAAAAATTGGACATTAGAAAAAACCTAGTTACAAAGTCTTTAAGTTGGAAAAGTAAATAGTGTAACATTAAGCAACTGAAATATCATATTACATCAACAGGTGGCGCGCAACAAGTATGTGGGTCAGAAACAAAGTTCAAAGTTCAAAATATCGATCATTTCAAATTAATTCGATTTTTATTAAAGATAAACCTTTATATTATAAATTTACAATCAAAGCTGATGAAACCAGTCACTTCGATTCTAATATGCTTTTTTTATACATATTACATGTGTGTCATTTTCAAGAAAATGGATACAAGATACAAGCATAATTTTTAAAAATTGCAAACTTTCTATATTATTTTACATTCTGAAATATTATAACTATTATTAATTAACAAAACACTACAAGACGAACGTGTTCTAATGTGCCCGTTAAACACAACGTTTGCTACTCAGTCGTATGTTTTTTATAAAACTAACAAAAGAAAAACAAAACAGTTATGAGGAAGAATAAAAACAATCATCGTAGTTACCTCTTTTAGTTTAGGGTAACTCTCAGAAACATTATAAATATAATAGTAAAAGTTCTTACTTCAAAAAGTAAACCTGTCCTTCGGGAGTAGTGGCTTGTTCCCATCCGGGTGGTAATGGTCCTAATTCATCTACAGTTGATATATCGTAACTTCTTTGCTTTAGATGTTGGTGTTGCTGTTGTGCAGAAGCATATGTTTGTTGCAAGGAAGCTGGCGAACTGTGTGCTCTAGAATGATTTATTTGCAAACCCGTTGATGCTGTAGTTGTTGTTATAGTGCCAAAAGCAGAATCTGCTGAATTTTCACGACTATGCGATATCGAAGAAACAGATGGCGACTTTGAGCCAGTTGATGGCGGATTAAAAAATGACTTCGGAAGTTTACGCATATGAAATGGCACTGTCAAAGGCTTTTTAGAGTCCGGTTTCAATACAGAATCAAATAACGCTTGTAACTCGGTATCGGAATCTTGATCAATTCTAACAACTAAATTACCTTGCGTTTTAAGTTGTTCTGCATCAGGATTTGTAGACATTTTTTCGTAAAGAACACAACGATCGGGAAAGCAAAATAATATAAATTAACGAAATTAGCTAAAAGCAAAATTAATTACAAACTAAATCATAGCAAAAGAAAACCACTAATAGCACTAACTAAGCAATAGCACAGCGCGGTACGGCAACAAGAATAAATCCTACACTAAAAAATTAAAACTACATCTTAACGACTTAACGACATAACAAGCGGGAACGATTCCGAGAACAACAATCTATAGCCACAGAACAAAATATTTAGAACGGTTTCTTTTATCATAAAAACAAATCGTATAGTGATGAAATTTAATTTTTACTAAATTGCAATTATATTAACATTTAAAAAATAAATAACATTTATTAGTTTATCTGCATATATTTAATAAAAATCAAAATTTTATTTCACTGCGCAATTCACACTGAATTAAACAAAAAAAAATTCGCATTATCCTTCATAGAATAACAAAATTCAAATTTTGTATATTTAAGTTAACATATTTGACAAAATGTTCTTGGGTGAAAATTGAGTATCTAAATTATGTTGATTTAAATATCTCTAAGTTAAACAAACAATTCTTTTTAAAACCTTCAAATGTAAATCTTATACTATAATTTTTTTATTTTCTGCCCTACAGTCTAAAAAAGAATTCATATTTTGAATAGGTACTGAAATTAGGCAATAAGATGAAGTTGGTTGCTTGTCCACATTCTGTGGTAATATGTAAATTTTGATTATTTTTATATACAAAATCACTGGGCAACATGTTAATTCAGTTTTTGTGTTATACATCTGAAACCAAATGTTTTAATTTTCACAGCTTTATTATTAACTATTGACACATTCATTTTCCCATGTGCAAAACTACATAATATTATTAAATTTATCCCTTAATTCTGCCAGCTAGTTAACAAAATATTCTACTAATATTTTTATAATATTATTACTCTATATTCAGCTAATTATATTATTTTTAAAAATATCCACCGTTTATTAGAATATTTATGTTAGCTGAATTTAAGTTCTGGCGTTTATTATTTTATTTCCATATAAAATATGAATATTTGTTTGAGATATGAGACCTCAAAGTTGACAAATACAGTAATCCACATAAATGACAAGTATACACCTATAACAATTAATAATAACGTAATTCCACCAGCTGATTTCGTGCAGGTTTACATGACACTTTCACGTGATACTAATTCAAAAGATCATCCTTATTCGCTCTGGGCTATTATACCGCTGCTCGGACGTAGATGGACCTTCACTTTAAAAAGTAAAAAGTGCATTTATCTAAATTGAACTATATAGATCTACTAGTGGATACAGCCTGAACAGAGTATAGCAACAGCAATCCAAAATACTTAGCGTAATAAGTCCGCATCATTCTATGTCGCTAACTTAATCATACACAATGATTTGAATGTTTCGTTTGTCATGATATTTACGTTGATTAGTATGAAAAACTATTTATAGCATTGCTAGAATGAACTCATTAACACTTTTAGGCAAACCAGCTAGACGATTGAGAAGCAGCTGGTGTCGAGATGCTCTCCCCCTATTATCTATCAACCGAAAATATCTCGCACGATATAGTTCTTTTATCATCCTTACTTGCCTTACACACACGCATATATATATGTATATGTATTTTACATCACATTCATTAAACATTACTAGTATATTTATCTTATTTTATTATTTTTTATTAATTGCTTGTATTTTCTGGTACTTCCCCTAAAACACAGTTTTCTGATTTCGGAAGCATTGAAAAAAAACAGGTTTATAGCCACCAAAATTAAAGCGCTCGAGTATTTACTGGGTATATGATTTCTGGCTAATCTTAATGTCACCATTATCCTCTTTCTGTATCTCAAGGCCCAAAAAATATGAGATATCTTTAAATATGATCTTAAATTTTACTATGAGTTGGTCCAAAAATAGATCAAGATCGCTTTGATCTGTGGCTGCAATAAGACCAAGCATTCTTAGTATGTAATAGCTTGTTTCCTTGCATTATCATTATTTCTGCACTTATGGTTACCATTACTGCTGAGTGAACTGATATTAGGTCAAAACATCGTATTTAAGTAATTGCTTGAAAGGCTTTTTATTACGAAAATATCCAACAAATCAGTTACCCTTCGCTGATCTGCTGGCCAGTAGATGGGTTATATGCTAGCTGCTTGATATAACGATGTTCCCCTTGAAGTTGTTACTCTTGATCCATAATTTTGATGCTTTGCGTTGTAATCATCTCCCGCTATGAATTTTAGTAAGGAAATTAAGGAACATAACTCTATGAATTCTACGGCAAGGAGGGCAATATACAGCAGCTAGAACTAATGGATTATTATGGTGTTCTATTGTTATCAAAGTTGCTTGTATCTCAGCTATTGACAAACTCTGTTCAACACGATATGTTTTCTTTTATCAAAATGGCTTAACCTCTATGATACACTTATAACAAACCATCTTGAATGTCTCACAATATATTATAGTAAATAGAAAAAATTGCGTTTTAAAAGAAAACTGAAAAGAAATGCTTTATGATTGTTTTACAAATATTGAGTATACCAATTGAAATACTTATAAAATACTATATAATAAAATGTTTTCCTTCGTCAAAGATATATTAAATCATATCTTTATTATATAACTAGCTGACCCGGCGAACTTCGTATCGCCCCACAATCAATAAATGTATAAATTTATTAGCTGAAACGCGGTTTTTTCGTTTCATCCGATAGATCGCTTTATTGTTAATCATGTGAATCATAATTATTAACAAAAATCAGTTTTATTTTCATTGTAGTGCTTTGTGATATACGATGTTTTTCGTTTGATTACCTGGCGCATAGACAAACAAATCTGATGGTTTTCCAACACGGGAACAGGCAACATACAATTGACCATGTGAGAAACATGGGTTTTCCAAATTAATACCACAAACACTTAATGATTGCCCCTGGGACTTGTTTATGGTCATAGCAAAAGCAAGCCGCACTGGAAACTGTAGTCGTTTAAACTCAAATGGCACATCAGTCCGAATCATTGGGATGCGCGGTATGAGAACATCTTCTCCTTTATACTTTCCCTTTAGTATAGTTGCTTCTATCACGTTGTTTAGTAATTTTTTTATCGCTAAACGTGTGCCGTTGCAAAGACGCGGTTGGTTGATATTTCGCAACATTATAACTACCGATCCAACCTTTATTTGAAGATTGTGAGGTGGCAATCCTGGTAAATCCAGCGAGTTTAAAAATTCCGGTGGATAGTTGATTACATCATCTTGGTTAATAGCTGAATCAACCGATTTATATATCCTCGATTCGCCTGTAATTTGTTCTTGAATTTTGAAATTTAATTCATTTACATCTATGTTTTTTGCAGCCAATATAGCTCGTTCGCTCAACCAATCATGGTTTCTGTAATTTTCAGCAACATCTGGAAACACCTTCTGAATCAGTTCATCTTTTGATCGAGTTAATTGACAAAAACTTTCAGGAAAGTTAATGCAGCCAGTCAACATGTCTCTAGGAAATTTGCCATTACCAATGTCAATGAGTTTGAATGTTAGACAATTAAAAGTTTTAAAAACCTTATAAACACGAACACGATTCAGTAATAGCCAATTATTTCTTCTAAAATTAAAAAGAATATCATATATAAAAGTAAATGTAAAATAACTGGCTATAAATATATATATATATACCCCCTTCGACCCGCCAAACAACCTAAAATTTTTTACGAATTTTTCTCACCGTAAAAACCTTCCTTGAACTTCAACGACATTTTAAAAAAAAAATTGGCCAAATTGGTCCAAACGTGTTTTTCGTTACGATCGATAGGTGTCGAGCTACCCTGAATCTTTTTTTATATATAATTAACATTGGCCCGTGCTAAATGCATTGTAGTATCGGCCGGCCAAAAATCGCCGGCAAGAATTTTTAAAAATCGAAAATGAAATTTTCAACTCGCGATTTCTCGATACCAGTTAATTTTTAAGACATTTATCGAATAACATAGATTATAGATTTCTACGTCTACTTTCTTTTAAGACCAACCCAAACCCTTTAGCTACCATAGAGGCTTCAAAAAGGGCACAAAACCCTAAAACCTTTTAAGCCCGATTTTCTCGGCGATTGTTCGATATAAAAATACGGCAATACCATCGTTAGACGCATCTTTTAATGACGAATAACTTTCATTAAAACACTATTTCCAAAATTTAGAATCGTTCCCAAATTATTGCGAAAAAAATCAAAATTTCGAAAAAATTGCAAGACACACACACCCTTTTGAAATTTTCGGATCGGGTTTGAAATTTTTTTTCGCGGTTTTTTCGTTTCATCCGATAGATCTTATATAGTAACGACTATTTGTAAAGTCGGAATCGTTTAAAAATGTTTACGTCGCTCGCTATGCCTTGCCAAAGGTGGCAGGTCATCGATTTTCAAAAATTCGTAGCTCGACACCTATCGATCGTAACGAAAAACGGTTTTCTGTTTCGTATCGGTCATTTTAATATCTACCAAATCGATTCTATCGAAATTTTTCCAAAATCGAAATTTAAAAATTTACCCCCCTTTAACCCCCTAACCTCCCTGAAATTTTTTTTCAAATTTTTCTCGCCGTAAAAACAATCCTTGAACTTCAACGAACATTTAAAAAAAAAATTGGCCAAATTGGTCCAGGCGTTGTTGAGTTATGCGGTTACAACGTTTAGCGATTCATTTTTATATTATAGATAAGAGGTTACACTTAGAAACAAAAATGGAAATCGGGTTTTTAAATTGAACTTTAAATATATTATAAAAACCCATAAAGATGACAATTATTTCAGCGAATAGTGTTATATAAATAATATAAATTTTTAACCATTTTATAACAACATACGTTTTAAAGCAAACTCTGAAGGCTTCAAAAATGTTCTCATATACAATATTAAAAACGTAAAAAACATTTACATTGTTGTAAAGTAATAAACATAAAAAACAATGCTGTTATCTGCACCGATTCCTTGAGCTCCATTAAAAGTCTCCAAAACAGATCACACCACCAACATCCTTTGGCCAAATCCATCTTAGCCAACGCATCAGAGTTTACCGGAAAAATTATTCTCCTCTGGATTCCAGGGCATAACGGCGTGGGATCAAACGACAGTGCAGATGCAGCCGCAAAAGAAGCGTGTCTAATATCACCTATTCCCGCTATACCAATTCCAACGAAGGACTTCCTTCACACCATACGATCTAAATTATCCGATAGAGCAAACGAAGGATTTTCAAACCTGCAGCAATACAACGTCAACTGGATAAAGTCAACTACATGTCAAAACTCAAACAGGAGAAACGAAGTAGTCCTGTGCCGTGTACGCTCAGGCCACACACTGCTTACTCACAAGCACTTATTTACTAATAGTGACCAACTGAAATGTACCGCATGCAATATTCCTTTAACTATTCCTCACTTGCTTATTACCTGTCCGTTATATTCCTCCGAACGTACAATCGCAAACCTTCCAAACTCTCTCCCAAATATTTTACAGCATTCTCCTACATCCGAATCTAGACTCCTTGCCTTCCTTCATTTATCCAGAATCTACCCGTTAATATAAATTCCTCCCGTGCCTCTGGCCTTAGTATCAGTACACGTCACGGTTATCAACGAAAAAAGAAGAAGTAATAAACAAAACCATTAATAAGAGCAAACAATAGGGAGTAGAAATATCAGTTTGCATAAAGACGAATGCTATATATAATTTTTAATTTGACAAATTTTATGATACTTTATCGTTTAATTTTGAGTTAATTACATTTCACTTTGATCGAGAATGAAAAGGTTTAATTTCTGACTTTTGTATCCACCTGTAAAATAAACTCAATAAGCAAACAAAATATTTTTATCTGTATTTTCTTTTAACACAAATATTAATAATCAGTTTAAAATTTTCTTTCGTTACACAGTTCGTACAAATATGTGTTATATTTTAAATGTCGGAAATACAGTTGTTAATGTATTTTGATATAAATATATAAGAATTAAAAATATGAACAAAATAACCATATCGCAAGGAACAGGAATAAAAAATGAACAGTTGAGACAAAAATAAAAATTCACAGTTATATAAAACAACGATATCTATGTTAAATAAAGGAAGATGCCTACATTACCTAATTAATTCGATCGAAAATTAATAAAAAATGATAACTTCCTGTACAACATATTATTTTTTCTTCCTCGACGAACCTGACGATTTGCCAGAATCTTTAGATTTTCCACTTTGTTGTTGTTGTTGTTGCTGTTGCTGTTGCTGCTGCGGCGGCGGCTGAACAGATTCGGTCGGTGAAGTAATAACTGGGTTTGAGTCTGTTGTAATCGAAGCTGGTAGCGATGGTGACGTAATCTGTTTGGCCGGAGGCGACGATAAAATGTTAGCTTCTTTATCGATTTGTTTAACTAGAGTGTCTTTTTCGACGGGTAAGGAAATATGAGATTCGACCGCCGAAATAGGAGCGATTTTATCTTTTTCAGTTAAACTACTTTTAGATAACAATTCGGATTCTTTCTTGGATTGAAGAATTACTAATTCGTCTTTTACCGATGCTGAAGATGTCTGTTCTTTCTCTAAAAGAGAAGCGGAAGGAACATCAACAGCGCTAGAAACAGAGGATGATACTGATGCTTCAGCTGGAGGAACTGTAGTGTCTAATTTTTGTTCCGGTTTTTTTAACGATTCTGGTGAACTAGGTGAAGATGTAGCTGAAGTTTTAACAACAGATGGCGAAGTATCATCAGCGATCATATTAACCGTTTCAGAACTTATTTTGGTCGTCGGCTTCGAGTGAGAATCATCAATTGATGCTAGTTTTTCTTGGACGTTCAAATGTTGTAAATTTTCCATAGTTTTCTCTAAATCGGTCAAATCTTCAGTTGTACCTTGCGCGGCTGCGGGTTTTATTTTCTCTAATTTTGATGTTTCGACAGATGCATTCGTTCCAGATTGATCATTGGTGTCCTTCAATTTTTTCTTCTCTTCAGATAATTCGAGTGAAGTTTTACCGAAACCCTTTTCTTCACTTTTCAACGGTAATTTTTCCTCGATTACTGGCGGTGTTGCTGGAATACTAAAAATTTCCGCTTCTTTAGCCTCTAACAATTTTGTCTCGGTTTCTTTTTGAACAATAGGTTCCGGTACCATTCGATCAGCAGTAATCGTTGCAACGTTATCTTCAGCAACCGAAAGTTTCTTGTCATCTTCAACTTTAGACGTAGGTTTCTTCTTTTCGTCAGTGCCGATAGTTTTTTGTATTTTTGACCAAATATTATCGAAGGAATCTTTACCCATATAATCTATGTTACCTTGTTCCCAATTTTGACGTCGAAATTGATCCTGCAAATATAATTGTTCTTCCGACGGCTCATCTAGGCGTACATTTGCGTAAACACCGGCTAATCCAATCTAAAGGGAAAAAATTTATTAAAAAAAAAAAAAAAATAAATTAATAATTTTTGTACGAAAATCGTGTCAAAAATAATCAAATTAAAAACATTTATATCGTTTACGTAATGAAATTTAGTACTACGTATTCAACGGCATAATTTTTTCCCAATAAAAACTACTTATAATTTTGCACTATCGGCATTTCGGAAATACCGTCAAATATGAATTTTCTCTAAAACAACAGCAATACGAAATTCTGATGTATTTTTCATCTGAAAACCCGGATAAGCGAATAAAAATTGTCCATAAAACTTTTTTATATTTACACTAAGGACCAAGTTGATATTTCTTATTTTAAGAAACACGCAAATATGCTTTTTGAAATTATTATGTTTTTAACGGTTTCCTAAATTAGATGTTTATTGTTTCACTACTCTAAGCGACATATATGCATGCGTTATATAAGAAGAATATGAAGCCTTTTAAAAAACAAATTTAGTTCATGACTGGCAATTTATTACGGGTTATACGTCTTTTAAACTATACAGAATTCGATAGGGCAAGTGTCGTATTTAAAAAAAAAAATTATAACGAGTTATAAAAACGTTCGAATTGGAAAATGGAAAAATGAAATTCTTTTATATATTTCACTTGTTTCTTTATGTCAAAGATTTACTTAAACTTTTCGATATATTTACGAATTTTTAAAACAACATTTTCATGAAATGTAGACAGCATGTTCGTCGGAATAAATTCCTTCGATATCGCGCCGAATCTCCATTTTAATTTGTTCACAGGTTCGCTTTTTTGTATTTTCGATTTCAAATATCCTCCCAAAATAATATCACAAACTGAATTAACGCCCTCAGTGCGGTAGCAGTCAATTCTATTTCGGTATTGTACGAAATTAAACGGTTCCTATGCTAAAAACTATTGAGTGTATACAGATTTTGTATGGATGGTAGCAGATGAATTCCTAAATATATTATTTCGAGAAAATTACTAACAAGCCTGTGTTGGTAACACTGATGCAACGCAAACAGCCTGCTCCACGTTTAATGCACATACAAAAGACTCGTTTCTAGTTTCAGTTTTATCATGGCATCCTATAACGGAAGGAACGCGTATTTTACAACGACAGTGTGAAGAAAATTTTGAGAAGAATTTAAAGTTACGCGATTTTTTCTGTGGGGATACCTTAAGAGATGCGTTTACGGAATACGTCCACGAGATTAGGAGGACCTGAGAATTCGTCTGAAGAAATTTTAAAAATTCGAAAATTTTATAAAGTTTGAATGAATGTATTGTTGCAGCGGTCATCTGAACGATATTGTGTCCACAACTGATTGTAAGCTAATTTCTCGTTTTCCTATTTTTAAACAAAATTTTCATTCAAAAATTTTGGTCGAGTAGTTATTGAGTTAAAACAACAAAACCGCTCATCTTCTCTGGCTCACCCTATATTATTAGGTCATATTTTGTTTTTTAGTGCTTATATGGTCGCATTAATTTTTCTTAGTACTTACTGTCAGAATAACAACACAGTTAACTCTAAAGCTGTTGTAACAATGTTCACGTAATATGAAAAACTAGCAGCGTAACGAGGACTCTTTTAAATCCTCAAAGTTATCAGCCTATAGACGAAACACTTTCATTCATCACGATAAGAACAAAATATGGAGGACACCCGTTTGTTACAACAATTGAAATAAGAGAAATCTCATCATGGGGAATAATAGCAGGAGAAAGGAAAAAGAGCGGATTTCAACGATATAAAACTTGGACATGTCGAAAAATAGTTACAAAGCTTGGATAAAAAACATGAATAATGAAAAACTACAAGCAAAAAAATATATAAATATTGGAAAAATCAAAGGTAAGACAAACTAAAACTGATAGTATAAAGAACTCACAATACGGAGTTGATAGCGTAATTAAACGTATAGGGTCTAAAGCTAAAAAATAGTTTCTAGATATGTTTAATACCTGTATTAACATGGACCGAATTCCCAAAGAATGGTTAAAATCGCATGTGGTTGCATTGCTCACACCGGGAAAAACTTTTACAAATGCTACAAACTTTCAACCTGTCTCATTACCGCGTCATATCCGTAAAATATTCGAAAGAATAATATTAAATAGAATAAGCGAAATAATAGGCAGGTCATGCATAGGTCAAACCTTAAGCCGAGTACAGGAAAATAGAAAACAGATATAAAACAAAATGACAACAGGAGCGGTGTTCATAGATTTAAGCGCTGCATACGTCACAGTAAATAATAGAATAATAATTAAAAAAATATGCAAGCTTACTACCGACTACAAATTAACCAAAATCTTTCCTATAATATTTTTCCATAAAAGTATTTGCATAATTTCAAATCCGTAAATATTTCCGATTATGTTTAGATTAATTTCGTTCACTACGTACCTATTAACGAATCCATCGCCGCACCCCTATACCTCTGCAGAATTGAACGCCTTTTAAAATCTACAAAAATCTATCTAAAATTTAAGATTATATTCGAGTCGTAGATAATTTTTCGATAATTCTTAAACTAAAAAAGCACTTTTCTTTCTTTCTTTTTAAAATATAGGCTGATCCAGAGAAGACAGACGGTGTTGTTTTGTGAATAACTCAAAAATTACTAGACCAAAATTTTCGAATGAAATTTATTTAAAAATAGCAAAACGAGAGATTAGCTTACAATTATTTGTGGATGGAACACAATATCGTTCAGATTACCACCATTTGCAACAATAGATTCATTCAGTGTATTCACAAAATTTTTTTCGAGCAGAGGTCGCTGAATTTTTGAAATTTCTTCAGAAATTAGAGTTTTCAGGTCTTCAATATCTCGTGGACGTGTTTATTAGTGTTGGGAGAAAAAGAACTGAACGGTTCAGTCAGAACTGTTCTTATAAGCGGAATGAATGAACGGTTCTGTAGAACAAAAAAGAACCGTTCTTTTAAAGAACGCCTGCCAGTTCAGTAAAAATACAGAACGTCTTTCCGTACCTTTCGGAGTTTGTTCGAACTTTCTCCTTGTCTTACTGCCCTTTAACTATATTCTACTTCATTTTAATTTTACTTAGATGCGTTGTTGTGTTGCGCACGTCCGGAAATAAAACACTGCTCTTTAGATACCAGATGCGCACACACATACATAAGTGTATGAAATGTATACAACGTCAATGACGAATTAGAACCACCCGTTTTTTAAAGAACCTACGTTCTTTTAAGGAACCTACGTTCTTTTAAAGAACCTACGTTCATTTAAAGAACCTACGAAAGAACCCTCCGTTCTTTACAGAACCACTGAACAACCCGTTCTTTAAAGAATCGTTCATTAGAACCGTTCTTTTTGTGGAATAGAACGGGCGTTCACATTCTTCTAAAAGAACGGGAATGCCCATCTCTAGTGTTTATACTGCGAGCATTTCTGCCGAACAGCGACGCGGCGTACCATCTCGTTGAAACCATGTAAGACCACTGAACGATGATGAAACGAAGTGAGGGAAACAAAAACTAGTTTATCACCTCGATATAGCGCGTTCCGTTGACAGTATCAGTGAAAAAATAATTTCCCGCTCTAGCTCAGACCGTTACTCGCTGTGTGTACAATTGAATTCAGATTATATTCGGACCAGCAGAGGGCGTAGAGGCAATTTTGTTTGTTTACGAATGTAGCTGAAAGTGTGCTTCTTCGCTCATCGAAAGATTATTTAAATCAACCTCTTCGTCTTCGATTTTTTCAGCATTGTTACAGCAAAAAGTTTTCGTCGTGCATGGTCGATCCTTTTTAATAACTGAATGATGAAATTTCAAGTCTTCCAGCAATATATTGCGAACAGATTCAGATTTAAAGAATTAAAGAATTAAAGAAGCGGCATAACGACGAGAAGAGCGTCCGGGACGCCAAATGATCGAACTGGATCGATGTTTGTAGGGGTACGAACCATTATGTTTTGTTCAGGGTTTTTTTTTTATCGCTGTCTCTCGGAAGTCTTCAATCCACCTTAAAATTGAATTGCGAAATGGTGTAGGTTTACACCGCGTAACTTTTTAACTGTTTTCGAAACTAATCGATTCACGCCTAGGATAACGTTCCACGCGAAAAGAGCGTTCCTTCTCGTTATAGGACGCCGTGATGATAACTGAAACTGGACAAAAACGAATCTCTCGTGTGCATATTAAACGTGGAGTACGCGGTTTATTATAGCAGTGTTACCGACTGCGCTATTTAAAAAACAAAACCGTGCGCCTTCTCTAGGTCACCGTATACTTTCACGTACACATGTACACACGCACATCTATCAAACACCGAGTACAATTAATTAGTATACAATTATTACACTTACCTCCTCGTCGTAGTCACGAGCAGTAGATATTGAATGTTGCGAATTTTGTTTAATACGAAGAGAAGAACAGTCTTCAGACGGAATGTTAGTACGGTCATTGTTAAGAACATTTTCATTCAAAATATTAGTACTACCGTTAGTATTCGAAGGATAAGGAACGTTAAATTTTGCAGAAGTCAAATTTACGGAAAGATTTTCCGGTCGTGTTGTGTCGAAGTAATCGTTTGACCTCTTAAATTCCGTTTCATCATCGTGATCGTTACTCCGATAATCCGAATTCGGACTTTGTCGACGATTACCAAAACTTTCATCGCCTCCTATAGAAAATTGGACGATATCAGCTTCAGTTCTGTCCGAGTCGTGTTCGTTTTTATCATCACAATCATACGTGAAATCGTCAGCGAAAGAATTACGATTATCATCGTTGAAGAAAGTCTGGTTTTCGGTTAAATTAAAATTATCGTAATATTGAAAATCGTAATTCGTTTCGTCGTTATCATCTCGGTGATACTCGTCCCAGGGATTAACGAAGGTAAAACGTTCCTCCTCAGTATTGTCAATCCTGGTAGCATCGTCGTGTTCGACTGGTGTAGCAGCGTCGTAAACATTTCGCACAACGTAACAGTAATTCAGACGATGTTTATTCTAAAATTACGCCGAAAATATTAGTAAATAGAAAGGTTAATTTAAAATGAAAGTAAACGATTAAACATATTAATCATTAAACATTAAACGCCATACTTCCAGATTTATATAATGCAAATTAACATTCAAACTGTTCCCGTGTATTAGTAATTTCGACGGGAAAATTTTACCTTTTTTATATCAAAAACAAAAAATTATAAATTTTATACGAATATTTATTATATACAATATTAGCTGAACTAATTTTCGACGTATTTTAAAATTGAGACATTTCGCGTCAACCAGAAAATAAAAAAAAATTCCGTTAACATTAAAATTTCACATCTACCATATAGTAGGACATTTCACCGCAATTTAAACCAGTCTCTGATATACAGCAGTTGAAATGGTACTGTTTTACCATCGGCCCTTAGCGAGCAAGATAATCGTGAAAAAAAAAAAAGTAATAAAACGACCTAATGGAAATTCTCGTTCTACCATCGATATTCATCGCTTAGTGTAGATCCAAATATTATCAGCGATGTATTAGACAACGACCAACAGTCAGAAATAATATAAAAGTGTAATGGTTCGCCTACATGTAAGTGAAAAGAACGTTTTATAAACATTAAAATTCACCAAAGCAGTAATGTCGATACAACTTTGACTACGAATTGTACGAGAGCTTTCCTATTCTCGAATTACTGCTCCCACGGCCTGTTCTGACACGATTTAAACGCACCCAGCGTTTCCGGTCTCAAAACTTGGTGGCTTACAATTCGGCGTGTCTATCGTACCGTATCGGTCTGGGTTTTTATGGACGCATTCTTCTTTCCAGGATCAACTGCATCAAAAAGTTTTATGGCTAATCTGTGAGCAGGTTTTCTCTCCATGTTAATCTTTCTGGTCCTTTCAAATCTTGGTGTATTATAGTAATACTAGTAGTAGTAGTAGTAGTAGTATAGTAGTAACGATCATAAATAATAGAAATAATGACAATATATCGCAAACAGATTCGAATTATTTATTCTACTGAATATGTTTAAAACAATGAATATAACATTGTATTAAGCATAAAAACATTATATCGCGATTAAAACAGATAGAAAAGTCAAGATTTCCTCTATAATCGATATAACCTTAAATCCGTTCGCTTAGTTGATAAGTGCAAAAATCAGAGTATTTGGAATTTAAATCCCATTAGGGGGGATACTTTTCGAGCCGGGTAATCTGGTATATGACGAGCGAATTGATATTATCTGCTTGAATGAGGGTAAAATAAACAGGTAATTTTAACCTCGCAGCCCCATGGATTTAAATTTTAGAGGTAAGACCGAAATATAAAGAGTAACCCTAATTTTTAGAAAGATAAATAGAACTGGAGTGTAAAAGAATAAATGGGTGTGTAGTGAAAAAGCCTTTAAGAAAATTAATAAACGCTTCGCGTGAAAAATCGGGAAATATAAAAAACGCCAATGGTAACTAACACCGAGGAAATACAAAACGATAAGAAAAAATATATTTAAAATCTTTACAACGACGAATTACTACATCCTTCGGTTCTAGAAACAGAAGATCATCATGTCGACGAAATTTAGGCCCTTATATTTTAAGAGAAAAATTTGATAAAGCTTTAGAAGAATTCCGACCCATAAAGATGACCGGAGTAGATCAACTACAAGAGGAACTGATACCAAATCTAAGAAGTAAAGCAAAAATACGATATTTATGCTTATGAAGAAAATATATGAAACAGAAAACATTTCCACAGACTTTATGAATGCTATCGCGATAATTCCTCAAAAATATAATAGCCAAACATGCGAACAACAGAACATTAAATATGTTATAAGATATGCTAAAAATTTTAAACCGAATTGTTTATAAACGTATAGAAAATAATACAAAGTGAAGACCTGCATTCGTAAGAGGTAAAGGTACGCGAGAAGCCATAATGCCATTACGCTTGATCATTGAACAAAACGGTGGGAGATAAATAGATATTGAAAGGGCGTTCGATAATAATATAGACTTTTTAAGATTTTAAAAGACTTGCACATGGATTATAGAAACAGACTATTACTCTTTCAACTATACAAGAATCAACAAGTAATAATAAATACAGCTATCATTAAAAAATGAGTTAGACAAGGATGCTGCCTGTCCCCAATAACATATATATATATATAGAACCAGCAATGAAAATATTTGCAGAAAATATAAAACCCGATATCAACACTAATAGTCAGGGATACAATTCAATACGCAGATGATACAGCATTAATATCAGGGAGGAACGAATCAAAATTACAACAATCTATTATCGACCTAAATACGAAAAATGTAAACTGAGAATAAATATAGAAAAAAACCAAAATAATGTCACGCTCAAGACATTGCACACGAGAAAACTATTTATCAAAACTTACGTTTAGAGTGAACATTGTATGCGAAAGTTGGACTATCTGGAAAAAAGAGGAATCAAAACTGTAGGCTTTTGAATTATGGTGCTATAGAAAAATACTAAAAATATCTTGGACGGAATGAAAAACAAATACGTACTTCATAAAGTGTTAGAAGAGACAAGATTAATGACAGTAATAAAGAATCGACGAAACAGTATGATCGGCCACTTATTAAGACATTTTCTCTGGATAACGAACTTAATTGAAGGTAAAATAAACGAAAAATGATGCCAAGAACAAAGTACTAAAGAAAAGAAAATATGCTGAAATTAAATAATTGCCCTACGGCAAAAAGTTACTAGTGGATAGTCACGTTGCCCACCAACTTAACGGTTGAGGAGATAAGAAGACATTATATTTTATTTTATGTTTGTCAGGTTTTCATGAAATTATTGTTTAAATGTAAATTATATTTTAAGCTCCATATTTATTATTTTGGAGTATTTCAAATTATAGTATCGAATTTATTCGTTAATTATTTTTAAAAATCGATTATTTAAACTAATATTTTATTGAAATAGAAAAAATAATAATAATAAATATAAAATAGCTAGTTGATTTTTTTTTTTAATCTTAAAAATAATGAATACAATTCGTAATTAATGAAAAATTATATTTTTTTTTTTAAATAAAGACCGAGGTTGATATAAAATTCTCGAATTGTAATAAGAAAATCTGAAATATTAGGAGACGAAACAATGAAATTACCGAAAAGCGTCGTCGACGAAGTTAAACGTAAAAACAGTGTGTGACGAGAGCGTAGACTTCGAGGATATCACAAGTTGAATGAACGGACGTCACATCGAGTCAATTAAAATATGTCAGCGTCAAAGATAAGTGTAGACCATACACGCAAGGAAAAATGAAACACGTCATTTTTGACTGCATCCGATGAAACGTGGTTTAGAAAACGAAAATCAAATTAAAAAAAAAAATTGAAAATCTTAAAATAAAATGTGCTTACGAATGTCTCAAGAATTTGATAAGTATTTCGAACTGGCCGATTTGTAAATATACAATTTTAAAGATGCAATATTTGAATACAACCGCATGAGTTAATGAAAATGATAAAAGTTGGAGTCATATTATGTACTGTATTATAAAAAAATATAAATATGAAGACGAAAAGTAATATGCGTAACAAATTATGCCATTAAAATAGGAGTATAAAATATTTTAAAGAATAATATGAATTTCATTTTTCATTAATTAATACACCATATTCTTAATATCCGCAAGGAATAGCGAGCAACTGCCGTTTAAAGATCATTTATTAACAAAATGAGACAAAATCGCGTTTCGAGCTGAAAAAAAATTATTCAGTAGAAACCAAAAGCTTAATATATTTCGACGACAATATCGATAGACTTAAAATCAATCGGAGAAGTATTCAAATTAATTACTTCTTCATCTTTACTAAAACAATACAAAAATTCCAGCGTTACCAACGAAACGTAATTTTATAGGCATGCTGCGGTTAACCCTTTCAGTCACAATGTCCGCTATACGGTGCATTAAATTTTAATGTTAATAAAATTTGACAATATAACCGTGTTTCTTGGGAAAAAAAACAAATAGCGCAGGGACTTGATATTCTATCCATCCAGCTCTTATTTATTATGTTAAAAATTCATTAGTAAAATGATATTCTCTCAAACACTACATGCATCGATGTTTATTTATTCACAAAATTCATCCCGAAAAAATGTGCATCAATATTCGGTCAATAAGTAAGTAGGCAGATTCTTTTAACGCAATTTACAATTTTTACTACGATTTTCACTCGTCTGAAATCGGTAACGACTATTTTTTTCGATTCAACTTTTAAAAAGAAATTTAACATAACCATTAACGACAACAAACTGCGAGAAGTACATACATCAAATATACCTGAGCGTTGACATACGAGAAACATCTAAGAAATACACCAACCGTCGTTTAAACTATAAATCGTATGCTTCAGAAACAAGCAACACACTCGATACAATGCAGACGTATCCGCTGCAATAGCTCCGGTTCTATCGTAATATAAAGACCAATTTGGCAACACCCACATAAAAAAAAAAAAATGTAGACTGAGATAAACAAAAATTATGTGCATGATCTCGAAGTAAGTCAAATCAATATCAACAAACCCGTCAACATAATAAAGGGGGGCACTTCGATGCGACAAATATGGCAGCGGGAGTGAGACAATAGTAACTTTGACCACAACAACCCGCAAATAAGTTAAACGTATTGTTGATAAATAACGATGTAACGTGGTCTTAAAAATTAAAGCATTATAAACACATAGGTATTCGAATAGTAATATGTAAAATTATATCGCGTAAATAATTTAAATATATATACATAGATAGAAAATTTTCGCAAATAAATCTGGAAGTCTTTCCTTAATTAGTTTTCAATTAGTAACACGCGTGTATATTTAACAATTACATGGTAAACTCCGTGCAAATTGTTATGATTCAAATAACTGCGTAAATAAAATTTTTGATATAATATTTATTATACTCACGAGGCGGTAATCTTAATGATGACACAAAGTATTGGAAAAATTCAGGTTAAAGGACAATACATAAATATAGAGAATGAAAGATCCCGTACAACTTTATTGTGCATACAAAACATAATTTTACTTTAAAAAAAAAATAGTTAATATTTTCTTATTTTCATTATTTGTTATTTTAGCTGATTGATATTTTTTTAAAGCATATAATAATTCCTATTTTACATGTTATTAATACCCGGCCGTTATGTTATCGACATTATAATCGTTGTTATTTAACGAATAAAATGAATAACACACACACGAAAGGTTGTTAAAAAAAAACAAATAAAAAAAAACTAACTAACCATTTCTGTTGACAAGCCAGGATGTACATGAACGCAAAATATATCCCACCACAGCTGCAATAAATCCTTTAAGTGCGGTGAATCAGTAGGAGGCTGAACTGTCCTAGTCGCCGGATTAAAGGATTGTAACCACGGTTTAGATCCGCTAATGAAGTGAACGATTTTTATATTTCGTCCGAACCTACGATAAATTTTATAATATTTTAAAATTTCGGCTTAAACCAATTTTATATATACTACAGACAAATACGTCCGAAGTTCAATAAATACTTCACTTCACGACGTCAATAATTAAATTATTATTATTTTAATTGTTTATTGTATATAACGTATATGAGGAATCGACAACATTAAAATCTACACTTCTTTCAATTTAAAGCGTAAAAATAAAAATTAAAAGACAATTCATCTCCTAATGTAAGGAAAGCAATACACAGGCTATCTCAACTCACAAGTTATTTTATTTTAGTTTTCAACTTTTGCGGTTGATCCGAACTGCGTCCTAATGTACAATCACAAATGGGCTATAATGTTGTAATAATTAGGGAAAAAAAACGTAAATAAACGCAACCGTCTATTCAGGACAGTAGCAAACTTTAGTAACAACGACGCCTTTAAAAATTACGTATATAGCAAGGAGTAGAATTAGGCTACTTAGTCACCTCAAGCCGCATAAATAGTAGATAGGACTATATTATATATATATGGATTAATAAAAAAGTTATTCCAGATAACGAAGAATCTATACAACACAAAATCAGTATCTAGATATGGCGAAATTCTGACACTATATTACATCCATTAAACTGGAATATCCTTATGCATCGAACCGTCTTGCGATTAATATATTAAATAGTATTTTACTAGGTTCGAAAAGAAGAAAGTATGATAATAAGAAAAAGATAAACGAAATTAAGAACTAATAAAAAGATATAAGAAGTAATCGAGAAAATAACAGATACTACGCGTAAGAGAAGGGTCGAATTATATGACTAACTTGAAAGTGTGAAATCAGAAAGATTAACCGAAAAAATCAGAAATTATTTTGATAAAAACTAAAATAAGAGCGAATAGGTTTGGTTTATAGAAATTGAAAAAGATTTAATCGAAGTGAGGGTAGAAGAAGAAGAAGAAATTCAAGATAGACGAATATTTCAAGAGTGGAAATAAAAAATTCGGTAAATTTTAAAGATAAAGTGAAAAATATAACTGGCAAAATATGGACGAAACGAGAAAAAAAAAACATAGCCATAAAGAAATATTGGATGACGTTAAATAACTTATAAATTATTTTACCTGGTCATTTGATGGTTAAATTCGACACAAGAAGAATAACCACATCGTTTTATTATCAACGTCGTACGGGCTTATAATTTTGTTTAGACAACGCGTATAATATTACAGAAAACTGACAAAATATGTATATCAAAAAAATATACAAAAAAATGAAAAGGTAATGAAAATTTCAATGAATCCTAAAACATTGTTTTGAAGTTGCCATAGAAATTCATATCAACTCAAATAGTGCGACATCTTTAATCAATTTCCATAATCAAAACTTAAAGTGAAGACTGAGTCAAATTATTTAAACTGAGTTATTTAAATTTTCCATTATTAATTCAAATAACCTACTAAACTCAGTGAAAATAAAGAAACAATTTTTAAAAAATGGCAACAAGTCACTATATATATATATATATATATATATATATATATATATATATATATATATATATATATATATTTATATATAAGTTGGCTTAGGGCAATTAACGGAGTGGTTTCCCGTTGCCTTCGCCACAACAATATATCTATCGATTCGCATAGATCCCAGTGTCGCCAGACAAGTGACTTAAACAGATGTTCGAATCGACATTATTTCTGTGGTTAGTAATGAGAGAGCTGCTACCTTATTTCAGGGTACGTCTATATCTAATGGTAGCGTAATCCGCCATGTCATCAGGGGTTTGTATATAGACAAGGTTTACCACGCGTTCCTTCCAAATTATCCCGTTCAGTAGCCGCCTTTGTCCGCTATTGCTTATTAAATATTCGCAGATAACCAAAATATCTATCGGCCATTACACCATCCGCCACTTGAGGACGTTCCCCTTCGCAGGTAGGGTTCAGGGTAATTATATATATATATATATATATATATATATATATATATATATATAAAGCACGCCCCAAAAGGTAAAATTAATGCGTTTCAAATGTGGACGTTGCGCAAATGCAGAAAATCGTACGGATTGCAGAGAACAAATATATCAATTTTAGAAGAGCTAAACATAAAACAATACCCCATCGCACTGTGTCAACGAAAAAAATTTGAAATATTATGCATATCACACGCAAGAACGATAAATAGCCTTGAAAATGCTGATTATCGGGCAAATTGAAGGAAAAGAATAAAAACAGACCGCCGTCTCGGTGGATGGATACTATTAAGTCCTTCACTGGACTAACGAGCACTCAAGCAATACGGAACAGTCAAAACAGACACGAATGGAGAAGGATAATATCAAATGTATTATAACAAAGCACTCAACAATTGAGTTACCGACTATACAAAAGAATATATATATATATATCAAATTTTATCATCTTTTATCAAATAAGCATTCTTATTAGAGTATTTGAAATGTAAGAATTGTATTTGAATTACCAGATTAGAAACAAAAAATCATCGCAAAGTTTTGAATATTAATAATGATAACTTAATAAAATAAAATTAGTACAAAAAATAATATCCAAATGTAATGCGTTGAATTAAAATGTGGACAAAATCCAAATTGAATTATACTTATTACAATAAAATTCGTTTATAATGCTTATAAATATTTTTTTAATAAAATAACTCCCAGTACAGTGTTCTAACTACAGAACAATATCGCTCTTATTACATTCTAGTAAACTACAAATCATAAAGACTTGAAGCTTTTTTTTACTTACACACATCACTGAAGAGCAGACCGGTTTTATTCCCGGGAAAAGTACTAGTGACGCATATATTTAGTGTAAGACAGATAGTTGAAAAAAGAGCGCAATTCAACCTAAAGACGTACTTACGTTTTGATGACTGCGCAAAAGCGTTCGATTCAGTACAGTGGATAAAAGTGTGGAAAATTGTGCATAAAAAGGGAGTTCCACATCATATGATTTCTCTGTTGAAAGAACTTTATGAAAATACCGTTGAGGAAATTAGATTAGGCGAAACATAATTAAATGAATTTCCCATTAAAAAAAAACGTTAGTCAAGGACATGTACTGTCAGGGCGACTTTCCAATATATATGTTGAATATATAATGAAAAAGTACTAAACGAATGTCAAGGGAGTGTTTCGATTGATGGCCGTGAAAACAGCAACTCTCAATATGCAAACAACATCTTCCTTTTAGCAAATATGAAAAAAGAACTAAAATATTTGATGTCAAAACACAAAAATGTTAGCGAAAAATATGGCTTTGTGCATTAATGCAGAGAACACAAACGATATGCCTATAGATCGCGTAAAAAATTCCAGATTCAAAGATGATAACATTGACGGCTATAAAGTGGTAGAGAAATATAAATAAAGGAACATACGAAGAAGATATCCAGAAAACGCCTGACACTGGTAACATATGCGACAACGAAATTAACCGAGATTTAGAAAAGCGTTAACGTAAAATTGATCAACAGCTTAATCTTTACAATAGCGATATACGGTTCGGGAACCTGGAGTATAAAACGTATATCAGGCAAATTGATCCGTTTGAAATGTGGTTTCATAAGAGGGCGCTTAGGATACCTTGGACAGCACACCGAAAGAACGCATCGATATTGGATGATCTGAAAGTTGATGTCCGCTTATTAACCGAAATTAACAGGAATGCAGTAAAATTTTTTGGACACATAACGAGAAAAGCAGGCTCTTAACCTACAGGTAATACAAGGAGGATATAGAAACTAAAGAATGTGTTCGTTTCGATGAACGAATGGAATATAATAAAAAAACTGGACTTAGACTTGTTGCAGCTGAGAAAGAGGCAGCATCTCGGAAGGAGTGAAGAGAAGTGGTCTATATGGTTTTATGTTAAGGTCACATGATGTTATCAAATACTTAGCGGTATAAAGGACCCATAAAGTTATTGATTGTGGAATGTAGTGATTTTTATTTATACTTGATTACTAAAAATAGTTAAAATCACTAAATTTATTATTATTTTTTTTTTAATTATGCGAAGCTTTTCGGCAATTACGCCATTGTCAAGCTATATACAGTTAAAATTAATTAATATAAAATCATAACATATTAATTTAAAACTAAGTTTACAATTTTACACAAAATTTTTTTACTTGATCAGTGTTTTGGATTATATTCTCACAATTTATAGCTAATTTCTCAATACTTTTTTGGTTTAAATGATTATTGTTATTTATATATTTTAATCCTTTGTTAAGTAACTTTTTATTATTTTCTGTTAAACTTACACTTGATAAATTAACTACTCTATCTGCAAAATTGTGATAATTATTTTTTATTCTAGGATTTTGGTGTTCTAATAATTTATTTAGTTTTTTATTTATAGAATAATGATGTTTTTGTACTTCTTGTTTTATGTAGTTGTTTCCGTGTAAAATTGTAAACTTAGTTTTAAATTAATATGTTATGATTTTATATTAATTAATTTTAACTGTATATAGCTTGACAATGGCGTAATTGCCGAAAAGCTTCGCATAATTAAAAATAAATTTAATGATTTTAACTATTTTTAGTAATCAAGTATAGGTATAAAGGACATAGAATATATATATATATATATATATATATATATATATATATATATATAAATATATATATATATATATATATGTATATGTGTGTGTTGTATTCATAGTTATAGTATAAATTCTACATCGGAAAATTTAATATACGGTAATTTCAAACGGCTAATTAATCTAGCACTAGCACCAACTCTTGAACTTTTTTCTGTTTTTTAACGATAAAGAAAACTAAAGGAACTGAAAGAATACGCGAATTCTTTAATGAACACAATGAACAAAGTTTTCCTAGCTATTGCAATGATCGAAACAAATTTTACATTTACTAAGAATTTATTCTGTACAAACTTACAAATTAAAAAATTTAACTATTCTACGAACGATGGCCGTAGAATCGTTGAAGTAAAAACCAATAAAGAATACTATCGAAGTAGATCACTGCTCCCTAAAAAAATTTCATTTTAATTATACAAGATGTTACGCTATTGAGAAAAATTTATCGAATTAACATTCTCATTTATATCACCTAATAGAAAATAATACATATTAATATCGAACTCGCGTTTTCCGACAATAAACTTTAAATTTAGTGATAATTTTCATCCTATATAAAAAAAAATATGTATAATTTTATCGCTAACCATTTAAACGCTGGTAAATATGAATACAAAGCGGCCGAACATAAATTATAAACAAACGGCAAATGTTTACGAATGTCGGCCGTCGCCCAATTACTGAAATACATGTTCAGCAATCCTTGATCACCGCCTGTAGAATTATCGAAAAATATAAAATAAAATTACAATTATATTTTACTTATAATACGGTTAACTGATCATTTTATTTAAATTAAAAAAAAAAAAAAAAAAAAAAAAAAAAAACTGAGATTTACTATACTTCAGAAAATTATTGCGCTGGACGTACCACCGGACTAACACAAACAATAAGCAGAAAATGCTTATAGCAATATAATAATAAAAATATCCAAACTTGGAGATTAAAAAAAAGATCACACTGAAAAAAAAAACGCGAATATTCGTAGAAAAATATAAAAATTAAGGAATTATCGCTAAAATTCACCAAAAATAAAATCGATCTATAAATGAACTTATTTGATGGAACATATGTATTCTACGCAACATCGAAACTCGATCTTTTGACTAACGCAAAGACCGAAAATAATTAATCGGTAATTTATAGGGTAACCCAGAGAAGACGGATTTTTTTTTTTATAATAGCGCAGTTGGTAACACTGCTACAACGCCAACCGTATGCTCCACGTTTAATATACACACTAGAGATTCGTTTTTGTTCAGTTTCAGTTATCATGGCACCTTATAACGAGAGAAGCGTTTTGCGTGGAACGTTATTTTCAGCGTGAAACGATCTCGAAAACGCTAAGAGAGTTTCGAAAACAATTCGAAAGTTACGATTTCGCAATTCAATTTTAAGGTAGGTTGAAAATATTCGAGAGACAGAGTTTGAAACGGATAAGAAACTCCTGAACAAAAAATAACGGTTACCCCTACAAACATCGATCCAGTTCGGACATTTGGAGTCACGGACGCTCTACTCGTCGTCATGCTGCTTCTTTAATTCTTTAAATCTGTCGAATCTGTTCGCAGTATATTGCTGGAAGACTTGAAATTTCGTCCTTATAAACTGGTAATAACTCGGGAATTAAATAGTATCGACCATGCACGACGAAAAATTTTTGCTGAAACGATATTAAAAAAAATCGAAAAGATCGATTTAAACAATTTTTTCATGAGCGATGAATCTCGTTTTCAGCTATTCAGATTCGTAAACAAGCAAAACTGCCGCTTCTAGTCCGAATCTAATCCGAATTCAATCGAACAGAAGCCGTCACACAGCGAGCGAGTAATCGTCTGTGGGGAATAGTGGGGCCTTATTTTTTCACTGATACCGTCACACAGCGAGCGAGTAATCGTCTGTGGGGAATAGTGGGGCTTTATTTTTTCACTGGTGCCGTCAACGGAATGCGCTATATCGAGATGATAAACTCATTATTGCTTCTTACACCCCGTCATCGTCGTCGTCTGGGTCGTACATGGTTTCAACAAGATGGTGCGACGTGTCGGCAGAAATGCTCGTAGTACTGAAAGTAGCGTTTGGTAACCGCATATTGTCGCGTCGCACGGATTTCGCTTGACCGTCGCACTCGCCAGATTTGACGGCTCCAGATTTTTTTTATGGGCACACTTTAAGAGCAGCGTTTACGAAACACGTGCGTGAGATCTCTAAGACATGAAAACTCGGATTTCTGAAAAAATTTCAAAAATTCAGCGACCTATGGTCGGAAAAGTGTTCGAAAATATTTTAACAAGATCGAATGAATATATTGTTGCAAATATCGATTATCTGAACAATATTATGTTCAGCAAATAGTTGTAAACTCTCGTTTTCTTATTTTTAATAAATAAAATTGCATTCAAAATTTCCAGTCGAGTAGTTTTTGATTCTCTGGATCACCCGATATAAAGTATTTATTGTATAGTTTTGATACGGATATACGAAAAGTCGTATTTCCTAAAGTAATCTACCGTGGCATATGATCAAAATTATTTTACGATAAAAATAATGTAGAAAAATAAGTAAACGATCGCTTTTTAGTTCATAACGTAGAAATCTTATTAACGACAAAATGACTCCTAAAAAATAACCTGTTCGCGAGTATTTATCGAGACCAAAATTAACTCGAATCTTAGAAAATTTAAAACTATCACTAAGATCTGCGCTTAATTACGGGATAATTAACTTTAAAAAAATTTATTATTTATGGGCGCAAAAAGATATTAAATTAGAATACCGTCGAAACTGCCGTGCTCAATAGCAAATTTGATCAATTTGTCAAATGTATCCAATGACGGTTTATAAACGAATACGCCCGAATTGAAACAATCAGGCCAGCCGACATCGGGCGCCGCCGACAATTCATCTCGTTCGAACAGATCGTCAACATTTTGCAATACCTAGAAACAAATAAAAAAAGGTGAACGATACGAAAAAATTATATCCATATATATATATATATATATATATATATATATATATATATATATATATCTATATATATATATATAATAAAACAAAATAAAAACAAATAAAATTTTTTATTAACGCAGCTTTTCGAATATTACGTCATTATCAAGCATATGCAATATTATATATATATATATATATATATATATATATATATATATATATATATATATATATATATATATTTGTATGTATCCTTATCATTAAGAATACAATGCAAGCAGACAAATTTTTCTTGAAAATTAAAGAGCAAAGATATCATATAATCATGAAACAAATTAAAACATTGAATAGTCAAATGAACAATAAATACTGGATACATAAAATCTTTCCTATTTTATTGATTAGCTACCGTAATTGCTCACAGTTAAACATAATGTGGCGATGTTCCAAAAATGAAAATTCGAAAATTCGTAAATAAACTTAAAAAGTCGAACATCAGGGTAGCTTTTAAGTGAATTCCGGGAGAGAGACATTTGATACCGTTGCTAGATGTGAACAGAATAACAGTAGGCGGATAAAGCAAAACTGGAAAGATTATATTACAGTTGTAAAGGATCGGGGTTTTAAACAATAGGGAGAAATATGCACAGCAGAAACACAACAGAGGAACTACATAAAAAACGGTATGCAAATTACATTTTGAACATCATCCAGCACCATTTCACTTGTGGCGTTTAGGAATTATCGATAGCTCGACTTTCGATTATTGTAATTTAAAAGGTCAATAGATCACATTATATGGCAGTGTAACAAATTCGAACAAGAAGATTATTTTTGGAAAAAGTACTGCCGACATTAAGATCACTGCCCTTGAGTGTTATTCAAATAGTTTCAGAATGTATGTATGTGTATCATTTTATAAATAACGCTAAGATAGATGTCTAAATATTTGAAACTTGATTAAACTGTCCAAAAGGTGAAAAGCGGACAGTATATATATGTATATATATATATATATGTGTGTGTGTGTGTGTGTATTTCATGGACAATCTGGTTTGTGTTTCTTTCTATAATTTGAATTAATATTTCATCAATTCTTAGTCGATCACTGTCTCTACATTCCAGCAAGCCACGATTTTCTTCTTACTTTGTTGAAAACGTCCGCATTTTTTAAACTTTTTAGTCCATTTTAGTTCTAGTATTTTCATCAGCAACACATTTTTTATATATATATATATATATATGAAATAAAGAGAGACAGGCGAGTGGAAGAGTGAGCAGAGTCATTTTAAAATTGCGAAAACAAATTTTCACTTAGTTTTTTTAATCGTTAATGAAAAAAGTTTCGGAAATATGTTATGTTCAAGACAAAATTGATATTGTTATGATGATGATAATTATTATTATTATTATAGTCAACGAAAATGTAATTTTATAAAATCGTGTCCACTAGTTTTTAAATAATTTAATATGAACATTTTTAAGTAGGTAAATCTTTCATTAGCACTAGCGAAATAACAAACCGTTTACAAAATGACTTTTATTCGATTACAAAAAATATATATCTGAATTTAAAACACAATAGTAATACAATTAAAGTATGAAAAACATTTTATTTACTAGAAAAACCTTAAATTATTAATGATAAATTTCATTAGGCAAACGAATTAAACGTAAGTTAAAGATGTATGTACTTTTAAATTAATTTCAAAAATTAAATTTTATATATATATACATGTAATTAGTGTTAAATTATATATATTGAGACGATGGCACGAGGTATTAAAATTAACGATTAGAATCTGGATATTTATTTTTTGTCTTCGTAAACGTATGCTTAACAAATATTTGAAGGATTATGTACGTTTTATATGTGTGTATATCTATTTCCTGGCAGACTACCAAATATGTTAAACATTTTATAGTAGAACGCAAAAGAAAAGTTTTAATGCATTCTAAATATATCTATTACGACGCGTTTATATCCTGACTAACTGCATTTTAGCTTTTAAAAATTTAGGGAAAACATATACATTCGCAAAAAAAAAAAAAATTGGTTTTAAAAACCGAGAAAACTAAAAGGTAAATAAGTTTTTTTGTTATTGTTTTAATTTATTTCAATTCTATGAAAATTATTTTTTTTCATAAAGAATACATATTTAGTTAACACGAAATATGGCAATTCTAAAAGTATTTATATATGTCAAAAATTATCTACAGTCATCTAGCAAAAAAAAAATTAATATTGTATATTAAAGATTATATGTTTTAAGAACTTTTCGTATGCACGGTAAAAAGGGAAGTACCCGTCGAAACGAGTTTGTTATATTTTACTTGGCACTCTGTACTAAAAATTGGAATTTCTTATCAAAAATTGATAATGTGTAATTGGAAGGAAATCCTTTAACTACTAAAATAGTGTTATCTGTCATTTACTTAAATTAACAATTTAGTGTCAAAAATTAACGTGCGACTGAATCATTACGTACGTAATGATCCTAGGACTCTCAAAATAATGCTAACTTTATTTTATTTCATCGTCATCGGTACAGTCCTGAGATTGGTCCACATTTTCCGTAGCTATTTTTCATTCGGCGTAGTTTTTTTTTTTACCTCGATATCTTTTAACAGGATTGTTATAATTGCGTTTCACGGTCTTCCGCGAGCCCCTTGCAAGTAATCCGCTATGCCGATATACACGGCCCATACAAGTTAATCGTGTTTTCCTTATCCGATTTAATAATCATATTTTCTTTTCAATTTTCCCCCGTTCATTTTGGAGTTTGTCTACCCGGAGTATTCGTTCTATTTTCCTCCACATTTCGAACGCTTGTAACTTATTCATATTCACTTTATTTAATATCCAGGTTTCAGAACCATAAACGGCTATGTATCGTACCGACGGTATGAACTTTTATCTTAACACGTCTTGTTTTTCTTGAAACGCACGCTTTGCTAGTCCAATTCTATAATTCATTTCTGTATCACGATACAGATCTTCTGTTATAATCTGGCCAAGGTATTTCTGGACTAGTTCAACTATTATTCCATCAATTTTCATACATGCAGAGTCGTTAATTACTTCATAATCCGAGATTTATACGATGTACGGTTATATTTTTTGAGACTCGTCAGTTGGAGCTCGTGTTTTTTAATCGATATCGCTCTAACCGTTACGATATAAACGACTAATACGAAATTTAAGGGGAAAAATTCTTTAAAGTACTAGAAGAAGCGACTAAAAAATTTCACAGAGGATTCCATTTAACTTCCTCCATATCCGACTTGAGATTTGTTCGACCTATTTTGCCACATTTCGTATTGCAGATCGTAATAAACTATACTATAGGATAATTTTAAAAATTCAGCCATTATTATTTTCCGCTCGATTTTAAATTGCACTTAATTAACACCGAAAATAGTAAATTATTTTATTTTTATTACGATTTTAATAACTATAGATTATACGCTGTTACGAAAGTTACCAATGATACGAATATCATCCTTTTTTTGTAGTCTCTAGGACTGTGTCCGCTCCGATAAAAATAAAATAAAATTTAGTTTTAAAAACGAGATAAATAAATTATAATATTATTTATTTCATCGGAATTTCGTTTTTGTAAAGTTAAGGTCGGTCAACGTTTCGAAATAAAATTTACACGTTAACGAATGTAGATGATAAAATAATCCGACGATCAATCGAACACCGCACGACGAATTTGAAAAAAAAAATTAACGCATAAATAAATAAAATTTTTTAATCACTTTAATTTTTTTTTTTAATTACGATGGTAAATTTGTTATGATGGCGGTACTTAATTTCGTTTTTCTTTTTATAATTATCTCCGAAGTCACGAAATTCTATGTTAAATATCTTCTAGATAACGAAAGTACTTCGTACTAAATTTTATATTTGAAAATACTTCAGAAGCAATTCGCTTACTACATTATGATAGCAGAAGTCGAGATCTTCAGATTGAAAAAAAAAAAAGCAATGAAATAAAAACGCGAAAACAATTAAGTTAAATAAATAATTAATAAAGAAACAAATAAAATTACATAGATAAATGGCGAAAACTATTCCGTCAGACAAATGGACTACGGAACATTATTATAGACGTCTAAATAAATAAATTCCATCTTACTCAATTGTTCACTGGTCGCGAAAAATCTACTTGGATCTGTAATGAAAACGCGGATTCTCCGGATAACATATTTTTTGCGCTGTAACATTTTTCATTACATCAGAGAGAAAGGTACAAAAAATTGCCCAGAGCACTTATGAAATATGTGGAAACTGTTACGATTGTCAAACAGTAACGCGAGGAAAATATCCAAATTTGAGTGAAGGAAAAAATTCTAATGTGGAATCACTATTAACCTTTTTTCAGAATTGGTCATAAATGTACAGACTAGAGAACACCAAAAAGCGAATATATATATATAAAAAAATATCATAATTTTGTTTCGTCTCCTTTCAGGAGGATGCACATCGAGGACCATTAGCCGTCTCATATCTTATTGTGTCTAGCTGAATTTATTACTTCATAAGTTCGACCCATCTCTATGTTCGTTGTTTTATACTCCATTCTTTTCCTTCCTCTTGTTCCAAGCATCACCCATTGGACCGCTAACTTAAAAATACCTCCTTCTCGAAATTTATGAACGATATATTTTCGCTTTTTTCCTTTTATGTCTTCGACGATTGTCAATTTATGCATCGTGCTAGTTCTTATTCGAAACGAAATCTGCCCACGGTATCTTAAGCAACCATTTATACATTTCGAATGCGTTTTAATTCTTCTCTCGCATTCGGCGTTAGTTTTCCAAGATACCGCTGCATATTCCATCATGGACCGTAAGTAGTAACGCGCTATTCTTTTCCTTAACTCCAAACCTATCTTCCTGCTTTGTAATATTTGTCCCTAATTTTTAAAAGCTTACTTTGCCAATGCTATCCGCGTTTTTTATCTCTTTTATATCCCGGCCACCATTTGTGAATGTTGCGTCCCAGTATTGTCACCTGTTTTATTATCTCGTTATTAATTTTTATTTTTATATTAGGGGCTTTTGAGAATTTCATTATATTTGTTTATTTCCATTCCATATTTTTCCCTTTCACTGTTAATGATATCCAACATGTTTCGCAGTTGCTCTTCCGTTTCTGCAATTACTACCCCTAGCGTCCGCGTGTAACTAATGTTATTGATAATTTTTTCTATTTATTTTGCAACGGATTTTCTTTAATTCGTTATTTTTTCCTATTTCTTCGGCATAATACGCATTGGACAACCGTGGGACAATGGGCATCCTTACCTCCGTCCTTTTACGTATTTTACACGTTCCTTCGTTGTCAATAGAGATTTCTAATGAGTCTTTACATCATTTTCTTCTACATTATAATTCTGTAAAATATTTATTAATTTTGTGTGAACTACCTCGCTTAAAAGCCTTTTTGCAGTCTACAAAAGACGCTATTATTTCTTTGTTTATGTTCATTAGTTTCGATAGCGCTATAGCGTCTCTTGTCCCTGGATTCGCTAAAAATCCAAATTTGGTGGAACTTAGTTGTAAGACTACCAGCGTTTATTATTATTAATAGTATCTTTAACGTGCGAATAACGTTTATTTTCTTAAAATCCTCCGGTAATATGACATCGTTATATATTTTATTTAATAAATTCAGCAATTGCTTTTTTGCTTCAGGTCCGATGCAATTCAGTAAATCCGCCGATATTCCGTCTTCGCCGACTGCTCTATATATATATATATATATATATATATATATATATATATATATATATATATATATATAATTATCACTTATCCTCAACACACACACCCACACACCCGGGAGAACTGACTGTAATCGCTTTGTTGTCACGATACAATGCACCCCCACGTGTTTTTGTAGTGTACTATATTATTACTAGCACGCATATGGTGTTGTGTGTTGTGCGTGGTGGTTTGCAATTCCACGAGAGAATATTAGAATTATTTATATTTTGTAAGGATGATTTTTAAAATACACCACAAAATACCCTAGGCTGCATTGTGTCGTGACAACAAAACGATTACAATCAGTTCTCCCGGGTGTGTGTGTCTATCTACACTAGGGGCACAGTACGATTGCCTTGTTACTAACACTGTACAACAAAATATCCTATAGGTAAGTAGTCGCCTACCTCCGATACGGACACGATACTTAACGATGTTGATGATGATATATATATATAAAAAATCTACATTATTATTCGCTCGTGTTTAGCTTTTTTACGAAACGGTAACTATTATAGCGTATAAGTAAATCCGTACTGATTCGAATTAAAATTAAAAATAGATTTTTCAATTACCAAAGTATCCGCATCTAGGAAGACGCATTTATCGTAATCGATTAATTTCCAACAATGTAATTTCGTAAATGTGACGCCTAGTTCTGGTCTTTTCAGTAATTTCAAATTCGCTTCATCTTTGGAATCTAGAATATCAACCTCGATGACATCGTTATAAACGCCCGCTAATAGCTGCCTAAACAATTGTATTCCCGGTTAAAAAATATTAACAAATTGACATTTTAAATATGAATAAATTAAATATTTCAAAAATATTAACAATTCCAAAAAATAAAAGTTATGTATTTATTTATCGATTTTTAAAAAAATTTTGAAATTATCAAACTTTTTAACATTTTACCATTTATTATATATTTTATAATAATTTATTAACAAAAAGAAAATATGGAATTTATTAACCATTAATAAAAATATCAATTGTATTAACAATAAATACTAATGGTTTAATAAAAGTAAAATGAGAATTTGACTAAGGCGAAAACAAAAATAATATTAAAAAAAAAATTTTTTTTTAATAATGAAATTTATTTGAATACAGCTGATTTTATTAATATTAAAACAACAATAAATTAATATTAGAATTAAGTTTACATATAATTATGGAACCGTTCTGATTTTTTGGCATTTTTATTAACGAACACTTCTATAACTAAATTGATATTGAGTTTTTTCGCTCTTTCATATTCTATGAATAACATAAAGTTGATAATCGCACTTGGGACATTGTTCCGCGTAAATAATTTTTAATTATTTTCATTTCTCTTATATTTAAATAACAAAAAATATATTATAAAGTCTTATAAAAATCCCCGATGGAGTTCGAATTATTTATTTACTAGTAAAAAACTTGAGCATACTGGGTTTCGTTCGGTTGACTGCTTGGAGTTATTCTATATTTGATTTCCATGTTATATTATGTCTCTAAAATTTAATTTCATTCAAGAATGGAGTTTTTTTTGACAATTTTAAAACTTCGTTTATTGACGATTTTTTCCTTGTATGGACAGACTTGATTATCAAAAGCCCGGTCACCCTGCCCACAGGCCGTAGGCTCCTCCAGCACAGCGGGCCTTGCGGACGCCCAAATAAGCCAGTGCACCAGAGATATAAAATTTCAATTATTTTTTTATAATTAAGATTTTATCCAATGAACTTTTTAATATTTTGTAGATGTAATTATATTATTTATATTTTCTTTTTAACAGCAACTGTTATTAAGAACCTGATGATGGTCTCGTAGTTGGTTCAATCCTCACCCACTATTTTAGCTGAAATCTATATGAATGACTTCGAAGAATAATTATTTAAATGAAACCACGTTTTTTTTTACATATACCGTTATGTAAGCGATGTCATTTGTTGTTGGAAACGTTGCAATATACAGCCACAAGTTCTCAATACGATGAATAGTAACAATACCCATATCCAGGTTTTTATTTTTTATTTTTTGGTTCATCTAACCGATAAGTTAATTACCATAATTTAAAATATTTTCCGTAAACCTACCTGGCTGTATCATTGTTTCAATTTGTCTTCATTCAATTTTATAAAAAGTTACAGTCTTTCTAATTCTTTCTAACCGGTTCCCTCAGTCTAGAGAATCAAACATTATTAATCACAACGAAGATGTCAATCATCATAACTAGAATTTAATTCGTAATCTTACATCTGGACAAACGCGGTAAAATGCGAATTTCTAAGCTTATAACATTGGAACGGTCAATAGGATCATGCTGAAACTTTTAACGCAAACGTGGATAAGTATCGAGGAAAAGACGACGGGTAAAAGTGAAATTTACAACATTTTTAAATGGTGTATTAGAGTTCGGGGCCCAAAGTTTAAAAATTTCGTAATTTCCGTACAGGCAATTTTTAATTATTTGGCAAATTACAGATATGTGCAAAATCTTATCCAACTCGTTAGAACCGTTTCCGTGATATCCGAGTATGTACATATATATATATAACTTGTATATACAAGAATTGCTCGTTTAATAATATTTTAAATGAAGCGTGTAGCGAGAATTTAATCAAATGCTTCCTCGACAAATTTCATAATAATAATAATTATGATAAAAATAAATTAATAATTTCGCAAATTCCGTCCGTATGACTCGTTACTTATAACTCATCCTCATTTGTATTTTTCATAGCGGATACTTATACGATTCCTTGGTTTAGTCAAACTGATGTACTTTTCATTACTGTAAGAAATGTGTTCGTATTGTTCGTGGACAGCTAGTTTGAGTTATTTTTTATATAAATTATTATAATACTTTTCCACAAGTATACAAAATTTTCGTTAGCATACACTAGTGTACACGTTTATTTCTGTTCATGTCTAGGATTACGTAAGCTCTTTTCAGTGTAGCGAGTGTGCGTACGTGTCCATGCGTGGACAATTGTTTTATCCGGTTGTGCGCAAATTCCAATGTGTATTGCGAGTGACTGTTTTTATGTATATGCTGTTGTATAAATGTTTCTTTTTTGTATATTATTTTAATAATTTAATATCATTAATATTTTATTTTTTTCTTTCAAAATTTTTGTACTTTAATTTAGTTATATATTTTATGCAATTATTTATTTCTCAATGTTCGCATTGTAATCGGCATATGCTGTTATGTGAACCGTATACAAATATATAAATAAATACGAACAGCGACGAAAATATAAATATTAATAATTTCCCATTCATTATATATATATATATATGTGTGTGTGTGTGTGTGTATGTATATATATGTATATATATATATATATATATATATATATATATATATATATATATATATATATCGACCCTTAATCAGAACGTTATATAATAGAATTTAGTCGAAAAATTACATAATTATCTGGTATTTTTTTTTTTAATCAGACGAAAATATAGATAATCTACGTTTCAAAGTTCGTTAACTGACATTTTACTCCTAATACTGTTACAAGTTAAAACAACAACGAAATATGAAAAACCTACGCACTCTAAAACTGTGTAAAATTCGCGTTACAGTTATTTTATATTTCGTTCCGTAACGCTTTAAAAAACACAAAAACGGTAACCGATTAATACGTTATTTTTAATTTCGGTTTTATTGTTTAACATTATTCCCCGCTACTATATACGTGCGGTCGTTTAAGCCTTCAGTCGCACATTGCAATTTTTAATATAAAATTATACATTTTGAAGTATGAAATAATTTAAAACAATTATTTAGAGAAGGTGAAAGTATAAAATAATATTGCGTCCATAATACAGTTTTGTTTTTTGTCTTTTTAAAGTTTAAATAATATTTAATACGTTATATAAATATATACATTTTTTTTTTAAATGGAGATGCCGCTACAACTTACCCAACGTAATACTGTACAGACGAACTAATTCGTATTTCTATAAACGTGGACAATTCTAAAAACAATCGATATGCCCGGACATTCCCAAGATAAAAAAGAGACAATACATCGCGCAGAGGATCGTTATACGATGAGCGCAATAATTTTTCAGAGCATAACGTTACTAAAAGAAGAAGATTCGAGGAACACATAGTCCGGTTTGCAAATCATATTTTTAAAATTTAAACAATCTACGCTCCTTATTGAGAAAGTATATAATTTAAAAATCTATGTACTACCTAATAAAGTACACTGCGACTGGACGACTTAATCATAACTATATTTCTGCCAAATTTTTATAGGATCACCTAGACTACCGATGATATTCAATTAGTTAATTATTATAATAATATTAAATGTTGAATATATTGGAGAGTAGTGATTATATTTAATTATAAACCAAACAAAATATAACACCGTTTAATCATTAAAAATTTTTTTATTGCGAAGCTTTTCGACAATTGCGTCATTTTCAAGCACGCACAAATAAATATTCTTTATTTGTGCGTGCTTGAAAATGACGTACTTGCCGAAATGTTACATTTTGTTTGGTTCATAATTTAATAATATATATGTAATAATGTGTAATTGTCAACCTATACACATATATCAAAATAAAGTCTTATCAACTTCGAAAATTGCTAAGTGAAGTCGTGCAAGAAATCCCATCAACTTGAGGATTAATTCCTCACATTCTTCTATCATGTCCTTTGTACTCAGCTCACCGTCTTACTGTTGGACTTGCATCCTCTCTAATCGAAATCCTACAGTATTCACCATCTGCGGAATCTAAACTTATAACTTTCCTTACTTTATCCAACCTTTCCCCCTTAATCTATCTTTCCGTGCCTCTGGCCTTAGAAACAGTATAAGACACGTTAAAAAAAAAAAAAAAAAGTCAGAAAATTCGATGAGGTGATTTGCCTCATTGTCTCTTTCAAACAAGCTGGTACTTACTTATCGACCCATTAGACGGACAACTGAGTTAGCCAGAGGATATATATAGAAAGATAAATGATAAATAAAAAAAAAATAAACTTTTGATTGTTAACGTTTAAGTGTTTCGAAAAAGTTTATAACCGTTGACTACTAAATCAAAATATAAATTTAAGCAGTTAATTTCGATGAATAATGGATTACTTATTCTCGATGGAAATTACAGCATAACATATATATATATATATATATATATATATATATATATATATATATATATATATATATATGTATGTATATATACATATAAATTAAAGAACAATTATGTACATATCCAGCTGTTGGTGCAACGCCCGGATTTAAAAATACACACATACTTCAACGTCATTCGGTTCGGTCATAGCGCAAATTTTGAACGTTACAATAATCGCAATCTAAATTTTCTCCTTTACATACTAACCTCATCGAAGTTGAAACACCGGGTGTTACCATAATGACCAAATTGTGAGTAGTGTTTACTCGTCTCAACGAATGACCCAAAACCAAAGCACCCAACGAGTACGTGTCGCTCGTTGTAAGCGTAACGTATGCGTAACCGCCTAGAACAGAAAAAAAATCATACGTAAAAACACTAATAGTTAATAATAATGTGGGGTTAATGAACATTCCTCATTAGGAACGATTTATTTTCATTGGGCAACGTTTAATACATCCAAGTTTGATAATAGGATTTTAGAAATTTCCATTGCGTTGCTATATATATATATAATTCGAATAGTGAACTCCCTTGTTTTCTCGGTGTTTCTATATATCTCGGAGATGGGGTCAGTAAGCAGTGCCAACAGAAAACATATAGACACACTAGGAATGTGATGTTGGAGACGAATGATGCGTGTCTCATAGGCAGCTAGGAGAACCAATGCTTCCATTTTGTACGATATTGGTAACCCGAAAAGATTAAAATCTATCATTCTCAGCAGAATACTACGAATTTTAGAGCCGAAAATATGGAGGCGCTGTTCGTTCAAGGTGCAGTGACTGGTAGAAGAGCGCGATCGTGTACCTCTTTGATGATCAGATGCGATTTGCAAGACAACTGGCCGTACTTTTCACGATTGTGTAAATATCGCACGCGACCGTATTTGTTGGCGCAGGGTCCGCCGTGTGACAGATCATGGTCACGGATACCCCAGTATGGAGTGGCACGACTCACTGATGATATATATACTAGAGGTTACTCACGACTTCGCCTGTGTAATTATTTTTTGAATACAATGTCGCTATCTCTTTTAACAGACCTATATATTAGTATAGTATACGTATATATAGTATGTATATATATATATATATATATATATATATATATATATATCCGTTATTTCGACTACGCCCCTAACTAAACACTGGTTTGTATTGCGTGTGTTTTTAGTGAAGGTACATTCGAACCGAAAAATGTGTTAAATTTTGAACGATTTGGCAGCGATATTGTTGTTTTTTAAAATTTTAAATTATTGTAATTTTTGCCCTATTTGTGATATCAATGTGAAACAAAGCTTAGAACAAATTCGATAATATAGGCTATAAGCTGAGCGAATTTTATTATTACTGCTTTAATAGTTGTTTAGTTAAATCGGAATAAACAGATAGACAGGCACACCATTTTTTTTTTTTGTGTGTGTGTATCAATCTATATGAAGATTATAAACACAACTGCGAGAAAAAAAAAGAGAAAAATATCAGATAAACAACATATCCCAATGGATAATGTTATCTTGTTTTAGCGATTTATATTTATTCTTCCTCCATTTTATGATGACGTAAGCGCATCCCGACATTGACCTTTTTTAATACGTCTGACAGGGTTATCTGGGAGATGTGTTGTCGACATTCGTGATATTAGCGGATTTGGATTTTCACTGAGCGCCGTATGCATTTTCTTGCATCGCCGTCTGTGATTTGTTGCAACGGTCTGTATTCCGAGGTCATTATGTATGATATCGTTACGAACATAAAATGGTGCATCTGTCATAATCCTTAAAACCTTCGACTGAGACGATTGTATCTTATTTAGGTTGGTTTTGGACGTCGAACCGTACACCTCGAGACCATACTTCCAGATAGGAGTAATTATTGCGTTGTATAAGAGGACTTTGTTTACAAAACGAAGGTGCGATTTGCGCCCTATTAACGGATACAACTGGCGCAGTAGAAGCGTCAGCTTTTTCCGCTTATTTATGACGTAGAAACCATATTTTCTGTTTATGTGATAAAAATAGCCCAATGCTGTGAAAATATTCGCAAATCACAGACAGACACTACAGTTTTTATATATTAGTATAGAATATAATATATATATATATATTATATATATCGTGTCCTGATGTTCCTCTACGCCAATCTCCGAAACCACTAAACAGATTTCAATAAAACTTCGTTATTGTTTGATTCAACTTAAAAGATAATAGTTTTGATCTCGATTAGCGATCGCAATTTTTTTTATTGCGAATTTCAGAATAGTTGAAATCACTTTTAAATTCTATAAGTTTTTAATAGATGGGGCTATGTTTTAATTTCAAGTATTTTTTCATGCTCCAATTTATTCCATGTGCTTCACATAAATACGATTTAAACAACTTGCGCGTGCTCAGTTTTCTGCGTTATTTTATTCTCAGTGTACTGTGTATTATTTTTTAATTTTTTTTATACCATACTGTTATAATAAGCGAAATTCTGTGTATAATTTTATTAAATATTGTAAACTACCATTTGAATTGGAAAATTTCAAAGAGAAAGCGTCCTGTTACCACTTAACCCAATGATACTATCAGATGCTACATTATCATTCGAAAGACTTAAATTCCCTATTCGTTTGGCATTTACAATGACCATTAACAAGTCTCAAGGACGGTTAATGTCTATTTGCGACTTGGCCTTAGAAAATCCATATTTTTCTCGCGGCCAATTATATAATTATATGCTGCGTGCTAACGTGTTGGTAAACTATCTAATATATATATATATATATATGTAATATATATAAGCAAAAGACTGACTAAAAATATTGTAGACTGAAGAGCGCTTAATTAAATTTTAATAAATAGTTATAATTTAAAAAATATAATTGTTTACATTTAAAAACAACTTTTTTCCTCCCTATACGTTATTCATATAATAATTATATGTTGCAATGACGTCGGAAATAAATGCTAGTGAAGGATGACTTCAGACAGGCTTTAATAGAAATACTTACAGACGAAATTACATATGAATTGATACTGCGATCGGGCAAGCAATGGAAAACTATCCGATGATTTTTCCACGAGCATGTTATTAATTAAGATAAATGTTATGCCAGGCGACCCGATTGGCGTTCGACGTTATATCGGGTCAGTTGATTCTATCAAGTGGGAGAACTTATGGTATATATGAAAACAATTATATCATAGCAACATGGCGGTTGTATATATGAACAATATTAAGTCAAGTAACTTTAATCTTGTAAAAGGCTTTTGACTTCACATTATGCGATAATTGTCGGATGATGGGAACGATGGTATATTAATAGGTGGTAAAAGAATTAATAATCTACGATATGCTGACGACATTGTTATGACAATCAGTTCCGACGAAAATATGATTCATAAAGGGACCAGAAAATCAATGTAATGAGTATGAGTTGCGAATTAACAAAACTAAAACTAAAATCGCGATAATAAATAAAAGTAATAAGGTCAACCGAAGTGGCATATACGGAATTGACGTTGTGGCGTGGATAATTTCGTGTATCTGGGATCAATGTTAACCAATAGTGTGGAACTCCGGGCATAAAACGCGGATTACCGTTAGCGCGCAATGCTACAATTAGAGTAATAAATACCCGGAAGGATGCAGCACCGGCACTGAATACAAAGTTGAATTTACTAGACTGTTTAGTTATTCCAAATAGCCAAGCATGCGAAACATAGTCCCTTACTGCCGAGTCTGTCGGCAGAAGAGACGGGTTTGAAAGCTAGGCATATAGGTGGCTATTAGGAATATCGTGGTTGGACCGAAAAACTAACGAATACGTTTTCCAGAAGTTGAAAATACATAGGCGTTTATCAAACGGAATAAGAAAAAAAAAATCTTAGTTTCTTCGGACATTTGCTAGAGATAAAATTCTCTACAACGTCTAATAATCACCGGGGAAAGGTGAAGAGACGTTGAAAAAAACGGAAGACCAAAAAGCTGCTCGGAACAGACCAACATGGAGATCAATAACATATACGAGACTGTTTCTTAACGATAAGTCCTCTCGAGGGATAAAGGAAGAAGAAAGAAAAAATCGTATAATTTCAAAAATATAATTGTTTACAGTTAAAAAAACAACCTTTTATTATATGTTATCAATTAGGAATTTTTTTGTTGCTTATTACAATAAAAAATAAAATAAATAAAATACAGAACCGAAAATCTTAATTTGTATTGATAAATATTTTAAATGTATTACTATTATTAAAAACCGTATTAAACAATTTAATATTTAATTTATTTTGTTATAACTGACAATGAGACATCAACAGATATATATATATATATAAAACAAGAGCGGCACTGAATAAAAAGCGCTCGAAGGATTAACTTGATTTATAACGACCGTTCCATCGGACTAAAATGGTTTTACACGATCTGTTTTGGTTTTTTTTTCGTCTAAAGGTGGGATTATTTTAAACAGCTTTAAAAAGACGTTCAGCGAGAAAGTTGAAGCTTTCTAAAAAAAAAACAAAAATAAATGTGAAGACTTATTTTAAGAATGACAAAGAACAAAAAAATGTGTGTTAGAAAGTGATAAACGAAAAATGCGACATTCTTAACGCACCCTTTTAAATACGACGCTTCTTGAAACGGTGCTCTTGACTATGCCCTTGTAGTAAAACGAATATTTTCGATAGATTAAAAATACTTTCCCAACTACCGTCTCAACGATATACGAATACCGACGTGATCAAAGATCAAATAGTGATAATAATAATTATAATAATTATTATTATTATTATCATTATTATTATATATAATGGATATTCCGGAAATTATTAATTAAATATTGCGACGAATAATAATTAAGTAACCATTTATAAAAAACGAAAAAGTGATGTCCATATTTTTGCAGTGTATAGAAAATAATTTTTCATTTAGTATGTAGCAATTAAATTTTAAATTATAATAACTCGTTTAAATTTGTCAGTTTATAAACATACAATTGCGCGAAATATCGTTCTAAATCAGAATGGGTAGCATACATAAAGTCAACGTTAGATAAACAAATTCGAATTTCGTTAAATGTCAAAAGAAGAATTCAAAATGAACCGAAAAACGCTAAAGCAGCCACATATATTTTGGAAGTTTAATAACCCCAGGATGGGAGAAGCCAAAGAGAAATAGTAACGCGAATTAACCTAGCATAAACGTCGTTCAATAAGAAGCAATCCTTAGTAAAAAGTGTAAACTTGTATACATATGGCGTGTAGTGCTGTACGGGTCACATGACGGAGGATGCGAGAAAAATCAGTTAGATGGAGAAAATGACAAAGTACTGTAAATAGTACACGAATCGAGAACTATCATGTAAAAGAGTGAGTGTGTGTGTGTGTGTGGCAACATAGATATATCCACTCGCATCGATGATGCAATAACTCACGTGCGAATGTCATTAACGATACGAATTTTTAACGGTCAAAAAAAAAAAACTAGGCAACTTAATTGTACACCCACAAGGTGGGTAAATGAGTATTTTTAACTTGCTGTAAATTAAAAGTACTTCGGGAGGAGCAAATTTACCCCATCAATTACTGGCATACTCAGTATCAATCTTCCGATTGACGAGTATACTTCGTAAAAAATAAAAGGGCATTAAATCTATATAAAAACAATTGTTTAATTGATGTTTGAGAGCTCTAAAATGTTATATATATATATATAAAATCATCATCAAGTTGCATCTCCTTCAAAGGAAGTTCGCATCAAGTACGTTGGTCTTTTCATATTCTCCTAAGTCTGGCTGCATTACTACTTCCCTAAGACTTTGTTGAATCCAGCGTTTGATGTTATTCTCTTCATCTTATCGCTTTTCCAAGTATTTTACCCTGTACTTCCAACATAAACAGCACCTCTTCTCAGAGCTTGTGACCTATGTGCTTGAATTTTATGGTCAGCCTGTCTATGTTGTATTGCTTTGACACCTTCTTTTTGAAGATTAGATCTGTCCATGATATCGTTAATAGTCGTCGATAAGTCTACCATTTCGAATGCGTCCAACATCCTTTTACATTTGGCGTTAATAACCCACGCTTCGGCAACATGTTAATACAGGCCACTATATGTGTACTAAAGGTGAATTAAAAGGAAAATATCTTCCTTCCTTTATAATAAAATCTCGCCGACCTAAATTTCACCAAGCTCATTTCTGAGTCTGGATTTTCGTTGCTATTAAATACGATGTTCTATTATATACATGGAAATAAAAAACCCTGCGGTTATTAATAAAAACTCAGCTAACTTTAATCACCTGTACTTTCGCTTATTTTGCACTACGTCGGAAAATTTATTAAAAATACGATTATAATTTGTACAATTTCTTGACAATTTTATCATTTTTTAATTATGTCACTGATTAAAATATAACGGAAAGCTACAAATGTCTGTTTTATAACTATAATACTCAATGAATATAAATAGTTATGTTATATATAGTAAAGTTCACGGGATAATTATAACCGTAAAATACGTTTAAAAGAAACGCGCAATTTAATCTACGATCTAATCACCTCGGTAACATCGAACTCAATATAATTACTCAACATGCAGCGCTAATTAGATTTCATAAGAATCGTTATATTTTATTTGAAATAAACTCAGACTATATATATATATATATATATATATATATATATATATATATATATATATATATATATATATATATATATATATATATATATATATATATATATATATATATATATATATATATACGATAAATATTGTTTAAATATTAAAGTAAAAATAATTTTCTTGCCCTTTATGCAATAATAACACAACCATATGTATATATTATTTGTTATAATTCTTCGTCCCAAATAATAATTATTTATTTCTTCGATTTACAATCTATTGATTTTGAAAATTAAATAGCTAACTTCGAAATAAAGAAATATTAATGTGTTATAATCGTCAATTATGAACAGAAAACGTATAGAGTTTCATTTACAAAGATAATTATGAACATGGGAAGAATACAAATAGCGCAGCGCAAATTGATGCTTAGCATTAGACGAACAAACGGGAACTGCTTTACATGTAGTAGATAGCAAAAAATTGCCACTTTAAAGTGGAACTGGGCCGAATATGTAGCACGCAGAACGGTCAATAGGTAGAGGAATCTAACGTTAAAATTGTGTCACCCGCTAGATCAGAAGCGACGAAGTGTAAACTCATAACGAGAGTATTCGGGAAAAAGTTATATGGACGTGCATCCAGCAGTAGATATAATATAGGCTAATCGTAATCCTGTATTATATAAACATGTGTGTGTTTTCCTATAGTTCATTATTGAAATAAATTACGTTTACGATTCGATTATTCCGTCACTGCTTATCTAAGTAATTGTAAAAGGCTGTTTTTTTTTTTTGTTTTTTTTTTTAAATGGTCCAGTTATAAAACACTCTTTGACCAGTCTAGCTCCAAGTTCTTAATTTTTAATATAATTTATATACATATGTCTATCAAATACAAATCTTGTTATCTTTAATAAATTTATATAGCATTTTTGCCGCTGGAGAACATGCTGCTAGTATTTCATTAATTGCAAATGGCATTGTTCCATACTGTGCAAGGCACACCGAAAAAAAAAGTTCACGACCTTCTACACAGTTTGGACAGGTCCAAATGAGATGTGTCAACGATCCCTCTTCTTGTCCGCATAATTGACAAAGGCTCCAATCAATAATTAGCTAGATGGTCTCTAGTTCGCGTATGACCATTACCGACTTCATAACAAGGCCCAGACTGCTTGTGACCGTCACATCCTAGTTCGTCCTCCAGAATAGTCATAAATATTTCACGTAATGTTTGTTTACTATTGTAACTTATTTTCTGAAGTTTGTTGTTAGTGACTGGTTTTACTCGTTCCAGCGTTTAAATTTGTTATTTTTTCGTTTATCAATTTTTCAAAACTTCTAATTATATATTTATTTAAATGAATTGCGGTTTTTTCGGTTCATTTTATGCAAACTAAATTCACTTTTTATCCGTTTTATTTATTTTAGTGGCTGGTTTTACTCGTTCCAGCGTTGCGGTTTTTTCAGTTCATTTTATACAAACTATGAAATAAAAATTGCAAATTTTAACTCTTTAATACTATTGAATCGTTTAGAACAAGATAAACTGTTGAAACATGGATATTGTTTATCGTTAAAAGCGTTATTTCCAACTAATCTGGAACGTCAAAATATAAATCTTACTTTAAAAATTTTCAGTCCTTTCGTGGAAACTCTTTTAACTTTTGGAACAAATATAGAACATTCTTCAGACACGGCTAATTTTATAGATATTATTAACATGATGAAAAATTGTTAATGTATATTGTTAGGAAATTTCAAACAGATGCTTTAGAACACCGATTTGGAAAATATAGGCAATTATCAGGAGGTCATTATCACATTTCAATTAGACAGTTGTATAAATCCGAGAAAAAATTGAAAATACAATCACTTTTAACTTTAACATCAAAAACATTTGGTAATATATCTATTAAATTTTTTTCTGAAAGTTTAGAATCTTTTCACGAAGAACAGAGGCAATACGATAATTCATTTAATTCTGAAATAGTTCTTAATGAAGAAAACTTCGATGAAGTTCAAAATATATTACCTGTTATTACTTATCTGGCAGGTTACTGTTGTTATAAAATATTAAAAAATGTTAAATGCCAAATATGCAAACAAGATATAGTAAATAATGAAGAAATTGTTATTGAAGAAAATTACAATTTGATAAATAATATAAGCAGAGGTGGTTTACTATTTCCTAACGATAATGTTGTACATGTAGTTTTAATTAGCTTTTTAATTTTTAATAAACTTATACAACACTATGAAAATGATTTCTTGAAAATTCATTATAAAAAAGAATTTTTATAAATATCGTTTTTAAATACTGGCAGGTATATGAATCAATAAATTATTGCTCTGTATCATATGTTAAGTGTATTAATTGTCAAGGTACGCATCAATCTAATAGTCGGGAGTGTCCAGTTTATCATACCATTTTCGATAATATAAATAGTCGTAGACAGCTTTCCGCTTCAAAAAATAATTCAACTAGATCTTTATTTAACAGCTCCGATAGCACTTTTATTAATAATAATAATAACAATAAAGGTAATAATAATAATAATAATAATAATAATAACAATAATAACAATCGTACTATTACTGATAATAATATTAGCAACGTTAGTAATAATAGTAATGTTATCAATAAAACCACTAACAGAACCTACGCACAAACTGCTAGAAATACTTGCCCTGACACTTTTACTGATCGTATGCCATCCCTTTTTGATTCAGAAAGTGTTTCAGTTATATCTGATATTATAAAATTATTTAAAGATTTAAATTTTAATAAAGTTTGCAAATTTGTTAAATTGGCTCTAAGCCGACTTAAACAAGCAAATGATACATTTGGCAAAATTGCTATAATAGCTGAAACTATTATTGAATATCTCAATTCAGACTAGCCCTTTAATTAATTTAAAATTTTTGGGATGGAATGCTAATTCCATCAGAAATAAATTCTTAGAATTCGGGCAATTACTGTACGATAAAGATATTCATGTAGCGTGTGTAAGTGAAACAAAGATTGACTCGACACACAAACTAAGATGCCCAGGGTACATTGCATATCGACTAGATCGGAATTTAAATGGTGGTGGGGTAGCCTTATTTATAAAGCAAAATATAGTTCACTCACCTGTAGTCATACCACCTCTAAATAAAATTGAAGCTACGGGCATTTCTCTTGAAATATCTAACAACAGTATTATCATCTATTCCGTTTACTGTCCCCCTAAGGTAAGTCATAAAAATCTTTATTACGATATTTTCAACTTATTATCAACACATCACCGCGTTTTAATTGTAGCTGACTTTAATGCACGGCATAGAGCTTGGAACTGCTATTCCAATAATATGGCTGGTAATTGTATTTTAAATATGTCATATAAATTTAATTTTCAAATTTTAGCTCCTAGTGAACCTACCTTCTATCCGGACAATCAAAATTTACATCCTAGTATTATTGATTTTGTATTAGCAAAAAACGTTCAAACGATAACCAAGCCTATTTCTCTACCATTTTTAAGTTCTAATCATAATCCTATTTTCTTCAAGCTGTGTAAATCGGGTATTACTATCACATTGCCATCTGTTTTCCTCTTTAAAAATGCTAATTGGAACACATATCGAAATCATATTAATAATAACATAACGTTAGGAGGTCCTTGTAAAAGTAATATGGAACTAGAGAATGAAGTGAATAGTTTTACTGACTTGGTTTTAAAAGCAGCTGAATTGGCCGTTCCTAAATCTGTCGTAACGTCAAATTATTATAAAATTTCTTCCAATATTCTGACACTGATCAAGTTCAAAAATTATATTAGACATAGATATCAAAAACTTAAAAATGCTTCTACAAAGGCACTATTAAACCGTTTAACGTGCTTGGTAAGAGTAAAGATAAATGAAGAGCGAAATTCCAATTTTAATTATAAACTTCGTAATCTTACGGTTAAAGATAAAAGTTTATGGAAGGAAATAACAGTACTTACAAATACGCACACACATTTACCGCCAATCAGCTATAATGGTAGCACAGCCTATTCGGATAAGGATAAAAGTAACTTGTTAGCAATGATGTATTATGATATTCATACACAAAATTCGCATTTGACGTCGAACTATTGCAATAATAAAATTTTATCTTCCATTAAAAAGTACTTAAAAGATTCGCCTGTGAGAATTTTGCCCGCTGATTTAACAACGGTCAGCGAGGTACATCGCGTCATAAAGAAACTTAAAAATAAAAAATCAGTAGGTCTAGATAATATACCTACAATATTGATCAAAAACTTACCACAAAAAGCGATTGTTCAGTTAACAGTCATAATAAATTCAATTTTATTACTTTCTTATTTTCCCGACTGCTGGAAAGTGTCGAAAGTTATTCCTATACCTAAATCAAGTAAGGACATTTCTGATCCTAGAAATCTGCGGCCCGTGTCATTACTTAGTAATTTTAGTAAAATAGCAGAAAAAATTATTTTGAGTAGACTAAAAAAATTCATAGATGATAATGATATTTTTATAGAACAACAATTTGGATTTAGGAGTAATTTATCTACCGTCATGCAATTAGCAAGAATTAGTGAAACCATAACTGATGGGTATAATAAAAATATGCATACAGGATTACTGTTATTAGATATAGAGAAAGCCTTCGACACCACTTGGCAACTTGGTTTAATATACAAAATTATTCAACTTAAATTCCCTAATTACTTAGTTCGGCTTATTAAAAATTATTTAAGTAACCGAAATTTCATAGTTAAAATTAAAAATGATAATTCCTACATGAAAAATGCATTAGCGGGAGTTCCCCAGGGGAGCATACTGGGACCTTTCTTATTCCTTCTTTTTATTAATGACATTCCTAAAATTAAACATTTACAGATGGCATTATATGCTGATGATACTGCTATATATTGCACATCGTATCGAATTGACACTATACAAAGAAGACTAACTCAGGGTTTTATTAAATTAAATTTGTATTTTAATAAATGGAGAATTAAAATAAATTCTGATAAAACTCAATCTATTCTATTCACGAAAAGAAGACCGCATTTCTTACCACCTGTGATAGTGAACAACAGATCTTTGGTTTGGAAAAGCGATATTAAATATTTAGGTGTAATACTGGATCGGGGTCTCACATTTACTAAACATGCTGAGTATGCCTGCAATAAGACTCATGCGGCTCTGTTTAAGCTATACCCGATATTTAATAAACGTTGTTATGTCAGCTCGGAAAATAAATTAATAATTTACAAAACTATAATCAGAACAATTATGCTTTATGCTTGTCCCATATGGTCATATACTAGCCGTTCTAACTTAGCGAAGTTACAACGGCTACAAAATATGTGCTGCAGAATAATTCTAAATCTTCCAGTCTATGTAAAGATTGAACACATTCATAAGGCATTGAACTTACCATATATACATGAGGTTGTCGAACAAAAAACAAAATTATTTTTTGATAGCTGTGCCTGCAGTCAGTACTCATTTATAAACGATATAGGGGATTACACACGTACAAGTTTGCAACTAAAATATAAGCGCTACAAACACAAAAGAATTAAACACACGCTATTATGATGTACAGCCGGGATTATCTTTTATTCAAAATTAATTTTTGTATATAATACATATAAAAATTATTGTTTATCCTACTAAAATAAATATCTATAAATTTATATAGGTAGCTTTATGATCAGTATGCGGGTTTTGTTAGTGGTTTTTCCCGTATTTTTTATTTTAGTTATGAGCAACTGGGTATACCTTTTTAAACTAGTATACGTAGTAAGAACTGTGTTCGGAATGCGTTGTATTATTTATTTGTTTTTTGTAACATATATTTATTTTTTTTTGTAAATACACTTTTTATCAATCAATCAATCAATAAATTATGAACTAAGTAATTGTGAAAATCATAAAAACGAAAATATTTTAAGAATGTTTACAACAAGTGTAACAAATACATTAATGAAAAATTATTGTGGAAAATCAAACGACAAGTTGGGCAAAAATAAAAAACGTAAAATAGACGCATTAGCGAGTAATAAATAGAATTTTACTAATGTAATTTGATATAATTTATTAACAGTGATTTTTGCTTTGAAATTTTGTTTTCCATTAAAAAAAAACCAAAAACGAATCCGGTGCGATTGGGAGCTCAGTTCACGACTGACAGTCCCGTTTAAACAAGAAGCTCTCAGAAAATTATATTTAAATAGATAAATACTAAAAAAATTAGTAATTTACCGCACAAAACACTTTAAAATCCGATTAACGCGTACTATGTAGTATGACTACTCTTGATTCGACAGAACGCAGCGCTCAGGCCTTGTTATTAAGTCGGTAATAGTATGACCCGTTCTAATTCTTAACATGTTTTTAATATAGCAGCTTTTCAAGTTATCAATTTGATACCAAAGTACTTTTGGCATATTCGGCTGTATATTATGATAATTTTTTTCCTTTGGTTATGGATAACAATTTATATACTTCTTATTCCGCGCATCATATGCTTTTAATCCAAGTAATATATTCCGTCCATTCAATCGGTTTGTCTTCTATATCATATATCCGACCTCTTGTTAATGTGTCTACTACATCATTTCCGAGTATTCCTGTGTGTGAAGGTATCCACTTGAAGTATATCTCGTTTTTTTGTTTCTTTAAGTTCACTATTATTTTTCTAATCTGGCAAGATATATGATACAACATCTTTTCGTTTCTTACTTGCAATTGTTGTAATGCACTCATGGAGTCATTAACGATTAGTACTTTTTTTTTTTTTAATATCTTTTACTATACACCAATGCTTTGAGTATGGCTATAAGTTCTACTGTACAAGATGAATTAGCATATGGCAGTTTATATGCTTTACTTATATTTTTAATTGGTATGTAGAAAGCTACTACATACCACTCTTTGGATTTATCCAGGGAGCCATCAGTGTAGATAATTATGAAATCCTGAAACATTCTTTGTTTTATTTCATCAAATATATTATTATTTATATTACTATTATTTTTCGCTATTTGGTGTTAATAAAAGAATTCATTTTTATCAAGTTCTACTTGTATATTCACCGGAATAGCTTCATATGAGATTTGATATGCCGGTAATTTAGTACATTTTAGTATATTGAGCTTCCTGGTTCTAACGTAACTGCCAACCATTGGTGGTAATATTTTATTGCTCCCGTATGCCTCATCTTTATGATTATATAGCCATTTTATTTGATTTAGTATATTTGTCATTTTTTCGACCCTGATATGCAAGAGGAACTTATCGGTTAAAAATTGTTGTCTTAATTCAATGGGAAATTCTCCAGTTTCTTGGAATAGTAAACATAGGGCCTATACATAATCGTAGGGCTTTGTTCTGGATTGTTTGTAGTTTTTTCTGTTTAGTCTTATTCAAATTTAACATGATAAGCGAATAATCCAGTTTTGATCTTATCAGCGCTCTGTGATTTGATCTTATCAGCGCTCTGTGAATGATAAGATTTGTTAACGGGTGGGATCCCCATATCATTCCAGATGTCGCTCGTAAGAGATTAAGACCTTTTTCAGATTTCTTAATAATACTTGCCTTCGTTTCGAAGCCAACAGACCAAATGGTTAATATCAGTGATAAACGTAAGCTAAAATCATGTCTATGTGTAGATTTTATCCCGCAACTTATATTAACTATGTTACAGAAAAAATATCGAGCAACTCAGGAATTTTTGAAATTAAACTTCTATTGGCGCGGTTTATATGGGAAGTTAACCGCAAAACGAGAGAATGAGTGAAATAAAAGATGGATATATATATACATATATATATATATATATATATATATATATATATATATGAATTAACGAGCGGATATGTATATAATATATACCGCTCGCATATACCGCGCTACCAACACCGCCGTCATGTTGTGTGTATGTGTGCGTGCGTGCGTATGCGTGAATGTTTATAATCGAATTTAGTTAAAATGTCTTCTTCTTCCGTGCGCTTCGAAATTGAATATCCATTACATATTAAGTGTACGTCAAAAGCAAGAGTGTCATTTGTTAATATGCTCTTTATACTCAACAGTTATAGATGGAAAAATTAACGCAATAATAAAATGTTTATACAAATTTTTGGTGCTTTTTGCTTTTCTCCCTCCAGACCGACTTCAATATTTATCTATTGCTGTCCTTAAATTTTAAGAAATAAATCTGATTTCAATATTAGAGTATTGTTATTTAAAACAAACACATACTTACACACGCACACACACATGAAAATATGAAGCAGTCGATAAACGCAACCCGAATATAATTAGGGTTTGTCAGAGACTATTTTTTTTTAATAAACCCGACTTCCCTGTTACAGTATTATTATTATTATTAATAAAACATACACACACACACACACGTAAAAATATGAAATCGTCTATGGTACTTTTTTGCTTTCCTCCTCCCAGAACGATTTCGATATTTATCTTTTGTTGTTATTAATTTTTTGACGGAACAGTAAAATATTTCTTAATACGTAAACTGTAATTTATTGAAACCTACCTCTTATTTTTTATTCTTATCGTTCTTACGCCGAGAACTGGAATGCAACGATATCAGATTATTTTTTTTTTAGAATAAATAATTATTTCGATTTCTTGGACGTCACATAAACTCACATAAATAGCAATCCAGTTGAATCCTTCTCGTTCAACATTCTCGTTTTATTTCGTCCCTTTGCTTACTACCGCATCGATTCCAAGGAATTTGTGTGTGCGGTATTAAAAGGATTCGCAACATATATCGAATGGTGTAATTCATGCTTGGAATAGTTACAATGTTGTCACACGCTTTCCAAAGGTCAGAGATTATCGTTGTTCCAGGACGAATACATTGACCGATCTTATGAAGCAAAGTCACTGCAGTGCGATTTGGTACAGCGAATAAAAAGCATTCTTTGAAGTTTCACGACAGTAACCACCAAAAAACCCACTGCTGCGGGAACATTCGACCCACCTGATTTTTCCGTTTTATGAAGCAGGATTCATCGATTTCAACAGTAAGATTTGGACGTTCTTCTTCTTCTCATTCGGGTATTGTTTAACCATCAGCATGCATCGGTTCTTATTTCTTGCTATTTCAACAAATTCTTCTGTCTCTTTGATTGCGGTCCATTTTTTTATGTTATCGAGCCACGACATACATTTTCTTCCCGGTTTCCTTTTTCCTTCAATCATGCCCATTGCTTTCGTTTATAGTAGCTTGTACTTTTATACTCTCATAAAATGACCAAAAAAACTTATCTTCCGTTTTTTCACTACTGCCATTAAATTAATTTTAGAACCTCCTCATTTCTGATCTTTTTAGTCCAAGGTATTTTCCACGTTCTTCGTTAGCACCACATTTCAAATGATGATATCCGCTTCTTTATATTTTCTCTTATAGTCCAGGTCTCGCTTCCATATAAGAGCACCGACCATACGTAGCATTTCAGTAACTTATTTTTGATCTGTAAGCTTAATTTCCTATCGCAAAGGGTGCTTCTTAATTTCATAAATGTACTTCTAGCTAGTTCAATACGTGTTAGTATTTCAATGTCAGAATCATTATTTTGTAGCTATCTAGATATTTATATCTTCCGTCTTTTTAATTTCTTTAGCATCTAAAAATAGCTTTTCGTTTAGATTAGGTTTCCTTGAGAGTACCGTGAATCTGGTTTTCTTGGTGTTTTGGCAATCGAACAAACTAAAACGCGAAAAGCTGTGGGTCCCGATGAAGTGTCGGTATAACTACTGCAAATGTTGGGGCATGTTGGGATTAAGAAAATCGCTAAATTTCTAAATGAGATTTGTAAAAAAGGGGTACTGCCAGCAGATTGGTTAGAGTCAAGATTTATTACTCTACCAAAAACAACAAACGTGTACGGATATGATGATTATAGGCTAATCAGTCTTATGAGCCTCTAGAAATATTTTTACGCGTAATTCATAGACGCATAATTAAATTAAGTGAAGAAAACATAAAATGAAATCAGTTTGGTTTCCGTAATGGCATGGGTATAAGAGAAGCCCCTACTTTGTATAAAAACATTAATTGGAATTCGGAAAATCAGTATACATTTGCTTTATATAATAAAGCATTCGATAAAGTACGGCATGTGGAATTAATAAAAACAATAAAGGATATAAACATAAGTCAGGCAGATATTAGGATAATACAAACTCTGTGTGATAACCAACATGCAAGAATACTAATAGACAAACTATCAGCTCAAGTACAAATAAGACGGGAAGTTAATGCGTCCTATCGCCGATACTATTCAATTTGTATTCTAAGGCGATATTTGCACAATTCCGAGAAGATTTTAGTAACAAATCGACACAAACCAGACGTAAGTAGCTTTTCCAATCTGTAATAGCTTCTGTAGGTAACCACGTTCCGACCCTTAAACCAACTTCGTAAATTTGATACAACGACATCGGTCATTCTTATCGGATGACGGTAGAAGTATTTCATGTCCGGAAGGGCGTAATCCTTGAGGATGAAGAATTCCATAATCGCATAAAAACGGAACACCTTTTTCTTTACTATCGATCGAACACACTAATTTAAACAAAGACGACACGATGTTCACGTATAACAGTGAAACAACTGAATTTATTAGACCATGAGGTAACAACATTCTGAATTTAAAAATATTTAGAATGCTCCCATGACAAAACACAATAATATCCCCGTTGGAAAATGCTGACATGTGTTTACCGACTGTTTCATACTTTTACGCGCGTGTGTTTACTCTGTTAGTAATAATAATTCTGTAATACGGAAATCGGATTTATTCCTTAAAATTTAAGGACAGCATTAGATAAATATTTGGATCGGTCTGAAGGGGAAATCCAAAAAACACCAAATTTTTAAGACGGTTGTTTTTATAGAATTACGAGTATATATAATAAAACTGGTTCGAAAGGTAAAGTAAATTATACGTACAAGAATGAATGATTACAAATGTATTACTTATTTTTTGTTTTTAACAGCAGGAAGCTTCACTCCCAAAATTACAAGGATCATTAAACACACATAATTACAAATGCACACCAGAATGGAATGTTCATATATATATATATATATATATATATATATATATATATATATATATATATATATGTGTGTGTATGTATGTATGTATGCAGGTTTGCCGTCTACTTGAATATGACTCAATAAAAGTGTTTTCTTACATATAAATATCATATATATATGTATATATATGTATAGTATATATAATGTTGATATATCGGTGAGTACTAATTTTATGAATTATAAACAAAACAAAATCATAGCACAGTTGAATCACTATAAAAGTTTTCTATTGCAAAGCTTTTCGACAGTTACGTCATTATCAAGCATTCACAATAAATGTTGCATATAAATTAGCTGAAATATAACGACAATATTTTATATACTTTTATGTCTAACTTATGGTACTGAAAGGGTTATAACTTCTTGAATAATAAACATTGAAGGGGTAAAGTCCTTAATTAATAATCGCTGAGGGAGCACGGCCCAAGTGAAATAACTTTGAGTGGCGACTGCAGCCTGCCACCTCACTCCCTCCAAAGTCGGCACCTATATATGTATGTATGTATACATATATACACGTGTGTACGTCAAGTACATGTCTATATTTATTATGTATATAAATTACACACACACACACATGTAACGGAAGAACAAATTCGTTTAAATAAATTAATATTATCATTGTACGCGACGATATAAAGTAATCGATTTACCCATCAATAATTATATATAAAATACGTATATGTAGCAATTGTGATTATTAGTTAATTATTAATATACTAAAATATTAATTAATTAATAAACCCTAATTAACTAAGTAGGTTTTTGAGTATAAACATCACTCTGTAAATAATCAACAAAAAAGGAGTTAAAATCATTAAAAAAATTTTCTTCATAAAAAATCGCAAAGCATTTCGCCTGTTAAGCTATTATCACGTGAACATAAAAATATATATACAAATTTATAAAAGTATAAAATGTAAAAAATATTACTTTGATACGCAATTTACAAAACAAAATTGATATTTTTATAAATTTTTATATATTTTTATAATTTATAGTTTTATATTCATGCGATATAAAGCTTTGTGATCTTTCATAATGAAATAATTTTTAACTTCCTTTTCGTTATTTATTTTGTTCAAATACATTCCATACTTTTCAAATTACTGTGTAATTTTATAAATTAATATCTAGTTCTCAATTCATATTTTTGTCATGTACAGGTATACACTATCGCACAGTCTACTCCGTGTGTTACATTTTGAGGAAATTTACTTTTATAATACGATTCGAAATTAACGAAATTTACACGTCGAAATTATAAAACTTGACAAATCTGAACTGTTTTAAATTTTAATGCTAACCAAATTGTTTGCTTTCTGGTTGACGTGTGAAATCTTGTTCAAGGAAATATACTTTTGTTTTACTAATTCTTTAACGGAAACGTTGCGATATCAATTGCGATTTATTTTCTTTTATAATGTAATAATTTTCGTTTTGTACATTTAAACTGTACTACATCTCGTTATTAATTACGAATATTTTGTCGTAATTTTCCGAAGTAAAAATGAACCTGTAAAAAGTTTGAAATTTTTCATTTTGATTTCCGAGTATATACATATTATTTATGCGATAGTGATTTCTGATGGAATAGAGTTATAATCCCGAGTACTATTGCGTTTAGTGTCGTTTATAAAATTTATACTATTTTCTTCATAATTAATTACTATCATTGTTGGTATTGTAATATTATTTTATCTTAGATTAGAAATTATCGAGTTAAAATAATAATAAGGAATAAAAAAAAAAAAAAAAAATTATAACTCTAAACGATTCGGTTATTAATAGATATTACGTACGTATATCATTTTGGCCGGTCTAAAAAACGGAAGGTATAATAATTTTTCGAATACTACTTCAATAAAGTGTTTCTATTTGTATCATTATAGTTTCGTAGTGAGAAATTAAAATTCACGAAATCTTCAGTCTTGTTTTATATATTATTCATTTTAAAAATAATTATTAGAATCGCGTTAAAATTGCGTTTATTATGAAAAACGTAAGAATCGCAATCGACTATTCTCGTATAATTTTGGTAAATAATAACAAGCTGTTCCCTTTAAGTAATCTTCTTTTGAACTCGAACAATAATTGTTATTTAATCCTAAGCACCCTCTGATAATATTAATAACTTTTCCCCCATACACCCTACACCCATAAGCTGGGATAATATATCTCACTAGTCAGTTTTACTGGGATGATGATATGCCGCTAGTAATTTTTATTAGCATTTTGTAATTCCACTGATGTTGAAAACGAAATAAAAAATGTGCGCCGATGTACGAAAAAATTTATTCATGATATGCAAATCACAGAAAACAGGTACCTGACAGGTACTACATTATGAAGCATATGCGCTCATCAACTTTAGTTTGTGTAACGTCTGCGTGCTGATTGATCAATCGGCAAATGATCCAAATCTTTCATTAGCTTCACACTTTTGCTCGGTCTGCCATTATTCTTTTTATCTGCACGTTTCTTTACCTTCAGAAATAAGAATATCGGATTAAGGGAACAGTAAATACCAGTCTACTTCTTCTAGTCGGCAGATGATTGATGTAATTGTTCATAAATTATGTTGCTATTGACAACGGAGATAAAATTTTCGTCCACCAGTTCATCGATTTTCTGGCAAGATCAGAAATCCTAACTTTGTCGTTCAAATCGACGCCTCACAATATTTGTAGTCAACAACCAATTTCGTGCCATCTTTTCGCTTCCTAAGTTTTTCCATGACAGTCACACCATTATATCTTTCGAATGACACGGTCGGACAACTATGATACCGTCAGTAATAGTTATGAATATTCACCTCTTTTTTTATATTTTTCGTGAATTTTGGACTGCGCAATTAAGTAATATTCATCCGAATAAAGTGTTCCATGAAGAACACACATTCGTACGCATTACGTCTACACCGAGTGCATAAATTATGAAAAAGTGATAAAAAGTTAAAACTTATTCGCACGAGTGATGTATGCAGCTGGGTAATGCGGTTGTACAAGCTCCTATCTCTCGATAGATGGATAAACTAAATACTATGTAAAACTATAAACTAATAACCGGTGGGATTTTGTTCGTTAGTTTTGTAATGTATCTCTATATAATATTTTTGGGACATATTTTCTCTATGGGACCGAAAGCGTCAAGAGAATGTAAATGTTATTAATATTAAGAGTACAGATTTTATGACCGCATTGTCGTGACAGATTGGTTAGCTAGCGGATATCTGTGCACTTCTTTCTCATCGATAGATCGGTAATCATTATTTGAGGTCGCTAACATTTTGTCCGCATAAATGTTTCGAAACAGGACCACCCAAACTTTACTACCATCTTTCCTCGTTTGCTTTATCGAAAGAAAAAAACCAACAAATAACTATACATATATATATATATATATATATATATATATATATATATATATATATATACTTTTTTATTTCTTCGTCTTCGTGGCCAGCGAATGTCATTGTGATTTATCCTTGCAGTCGCAATTTTTAACGCAGACAAAATTGCCTATTGCCATAATATTATTAAAAGCGGAAATATATTAAAAAAATTCTCCGGAATCATGTAATTTCATTCAGCTGCTGCACAGGTGATCTTATACCGTATCACAAATGAATCCAAAAAAAAAAAAAAATGAGTACTTATGGAAATAATTAACATAGATGTCTTTAAGTATTTGGTACACACACCGAAATTTATAACGTTAGTCCGAAAATTTAGCGAGAAAATTTGTAATAATAATATAAACGAAGACTAATATAATAATAATTACCCGGCATGATGTTGAAATGACTTCTTATTTTGCGGAATTCCCAAAATTGTTAAAAAAAGAAAAATAATTTTCCAGAAATACAAACGCGAAGACGATATCTATTGTATATAATCTCGGATTACAAAAATACCGCGAGCGGAGGACAAACCCAACACACGTCACTACACAATTGCTACTCGACGATAGTGATAGAGAGACACTGACACTGACACTGACGTTATATTTTTACATTACGAACGCGGCTGGCTAGGAAGCTTCTTGTTGGTCCGGCAGCGACCATGTTTATTTATATCGAGAAAAGTGGAGACGTAAATGAAATATTGTTAATGCAGGCGCGCGTAACATTATATTACTACACTACTCCGCTGGCGATAAATACTCTCGCCAAACTATTTTTTTATTTTCTAAAATAAATCGGTAACTCAGCAACTTCTTATTCATGCATTACGTCACTGCGGACGATAAGGGGAGAACAAAATCGTATTTATACTGTACATTCAAAAACCGAGCCAGACAGATTTTTAATCATATTTTTAATCATATTTTCCATCCGATATAATAACTTTCAAATTCGAATGCTTCATCGTGTGACGTACGCGTAAAAGTAAACAATACGTATATTAAACGAGCAATTTTCGTGTATCGAAAACTGCTGCAGCAACGATTTCGATTAAATTTTGTACATACACACGCGCGCGAGTAATTTACGAAGTACAATGAAAGTGTTGTTCAATAATGCGAAATACGAAATGGAGCGAACTGAAATATTAAAAATAAATCGCTAATACCAACGTAAATAATAACGTACAATATCGATGTGTACATATCCGAACAGAACAAAAAAAAGACAGAAATATTTCATATACAACCGGTGGACGCGCGCGTTTAATAAAAATCTACGATCAATATTATTAACAAACAAAAACTTGATGAAATTTAATCATCATCACCATCACCACCGTAGAACGTTGGCTAACGTTTGAGCAATCTTCCTTCTATCGGCTACATCCTGCGAGAGTTCAGACACTTCGTACCACTGCGTCAAATTTTTCCAGCGATCTTTCCTCGCACCAAAAGGGGATGAAATTTAATACGTACGCAATTTTTGTTTTTAACAAATATAAAACATTTATCGATTTTTTTTCATTTTTAAATAATCTGATATTTTTTTGCATTGTATTTTTTAACATCATACAAATTGTCGGATATCATCTATTTTGTAATTCATTTCACCATTCGGATGTGCGTCTAAATAACTGCGCACACTTTTCACAATGGTATTGTGAGAACAGGAACTGCATTGTCCATTTTGATTTTGTCTAATTCATCGTCGCAATCTATATATCAACGATATTTTTTGAACTTTGAACAATCTCCAAAATCTTTTTGTCCGCCATAATTAGGGCTGTTCATCATCGTATACTGCAACAGATAGTCGCATATCCGGGAGTGAGATGATTAAAATTTCCGTTTCCAGGAGCGCTCGATTGCTTAGGAATCTGCTTTATGTACGCAATCTTCGCGGAGGCTCGAATAAGAACACGAGAAGGAAACTGGATATCACGTGGAAAGGAACATGGACCACTGCGATGCGCCGAAATACCTTGACGTGTACTTAGACCTCTCGTTGACATTCAAAAAGCATTGTACATCTACTAAGAAAAAGGTGATAGCTAGAAGCAATATAATCAGAAAACATTAAGCGTGTTTAGCCCTTTGTTTCTCCGCAGCCGAATTTGCTGCACCAGTATGGAAGAACTCGTGCCATTCAAAGCAAGTAGACACCGCACTGAATGAAACAGTCAGCATAGTAACAGGATGCCTAAAACCGACAAGAGTAGATCAGATCTACCCTCTGGCTGGAGTAGTGCCGCCTAAGATAAGACGTAAGGTGACAGGAGCATCAGAGTGCACATTACAAATGACGGATGACACCCACTATTTGAACATAATGACGTTCTCAGTCGATTAAAGTGAACAGCTAGGATGTGGAACGAAGCCGCATCAGCACCATATAGTTCAGCCAAGTTACAGGAAGTTTTGCCAGCTGGTCATAACTTATCTTGGAAAGTCTGACGATCGCTCGACAGACTGAGAACTAGAAGTTAACCTAAAAAAAAATGTGACATAGCAGAAAACGATAAGTGCGGGGAAACACAAATGACCACCTCCTCCAGTGTTCAATGATGGATCAGAAATGTGACGCGGAAGATTTAATTGCAGCAAACGATAAAGACATATCGGGCTGAAGTATAGAATATCCGGACACGGAAAGTAAGTTCTGCAACAAATGTTTTCGCGTTCAGCGATTTTTATTTCGTGCTAATAAGAGGCGAAAAAAATGTAGTAAGACACGTGTATGTCGGTTCATTATTTCCTGTTAACCGGTATTTCGTCTTAAGCGTTTTCGGATTAAACATATTTCACTGTAATTGAAAACGGTCGCGAAATGATGAAATTATGATTAATTTGAAAATTTCGATTTTTCCCTTCGATTTCGTCGTTTTCTCGATACTTACGTTGAAAATATCGATCGCGTTATTAACTGTTCGAATGTTACGAAGTTAAAAATTTGCTTTTTACCGCGTATACAAATATCATTAAAATGTTATATCTCGGCAGTGGCGGCTCGTGCATAAGGGCTGCAGGGCTGCAGCTCCATCTACAAAATTACCAGTATAATTTTTTTTTCATATTCAAAAATCAATTAAAATTATCCAAAATTTTGAAATTTCGTTTAAAAAAGTAATTTTTTCTCTTTGGATGCTCATTCTAGAACGTTGGTGAGGGCTACGTATGATGCAGCTCTTGTTGGCATGTTTAGGAAACATAAAAAGCGTGGTTCCGCGAGAAAACGATGTTAAAGGCGCATGCGTAGTGGTTTCTTTTTAACCGCGTTCGGGCTGCACAAAAACCAGCCCAATACAGCTCTCGTTCACGTGTTTAGGAAACATAAAGTGCGTGGAAACGGAACCGGACGATGGTAATTCTTAGAATGGCCGATTCTAAATTTTATTTTTGTTTAGAAAATTTAGAATTTTAAGTTTTTATGAAATGGTAGCCTAGCTGTTTGTTTTTTATTAAAAAAAAATTTCAACTAGGTAAAACTTTCAGCCCCTCCGCTTCGAAAACCCACGAGCCGCCACTGTATCTCGGCTACCGTTTCGATTTAAGGTTCGGGAAATATTTCTTAATCTAGGACAGATTTATTTTAAGGGAAAAGAATTCGATCGAAAAATTCCAAAATTCATTTTAAACAATCACGCTCGTTTCGAATATTTCGGTAATTATTTTTAAGCGTACGAAAGAACACGAAAATTCTATCGAAAAATTCCAAAAATTCGTTTAAGAAAAAAAATTTAAAGGTGACGTCTGACATTTGTCGAACTTGATATTTGCCGATTATAACTACGTTTTACATAGTCTGAAAAAGAAAAACGCGCGCAATACTTTTCGCGCCATTTTGGCTTACACGCAGTCTGGAAAAACCGCATGTAGTACTTTTCGCGCCATAATAATTGAAGGAAGGGCTCCTGTGTTCTTTTTTTATATTCGTTTTTTCTTTATAAATAAACCGTTAGTGAAATACACGGTGTAAATAAGGCGCTTATATAATTATTAGCCTCTTTTTTTTTTTCACAAAAACGAATATATCGATTAAGTTCTATTTCGAATATAGCGCAACATTATTAACAGTTCGATAATTTTATTTTATTTTTATTTTTTTTTCGAAAAATATGTATAGATACGAATCAAAACCGGTCCTTACCCTTAATGTTTTGAAAGAATTACGCCGAGGAAAAATACGATCGAAAAAATTCCAAAATTCATTTTCAACATTAAACCTTGCAATCTAGATCAAAACTGTTATTTTTAGTTATAACTCAAATTCTCCACGAATAAAGTAGTTATAGTTATGTATGTAATGGATTTTTAATTTAATAATATATTATCCGAGAAAACATGTTTTTACAATAAAAAAAAAAAAAAAAAAAAAATACGTTCCTAGGTACTTATATATTTATAAACTGCCTATAAATAAATTTAAAAACTAATTAATCCTTTCAAATCTGTCAATCAGAATGTTCTCTATATGGTAGATAAAATTTGAACGCTAACAAAATTGTAAAGTATAACAGTTTTTGATGAAATATTGAAATATTCAATTGTAGCAAGTTTGAAAAAACATCGAAACAGACAACGTAACAAATTAATAAAGATTATAATTGCGTATACACGAGACGTCCATTCTATCAAGCGGTAAATAATTTTTCGTTTAATTTTCTAATTGACATAATTAATTTTTATTTTAATATATATATAAATTTTCTTAAATATTTACGGATGCATAAGTTCAATAATTTTTAAAAATACAAGCATTTTTCACGAGTCCATGAACAACAATGTACGCATTTTCCGCAGTCGGTTATTCGAGGGAGTAAACTACGAAAATTGTAATAAGTGTGGGTCGATGTTGGATACTAACGGTCGTGTTGGTTTGGTAGCGTGTATATGTAATCTATTGTTTATTATTCTGTTACAAATTTTTCTTTCGCAGAGATGACGCGAATTGGCCACCAAAGTACGATTTGACCAAATTAGACTTTTGTTTCTTAAAGTCGCTTTTAATCTCCCTTTTAAAGTCAATATTACAAATCCTACTGCTTAAATTCATCCAGATCTATGAGGATTGAAAATTCGACCACTCACATCCGTATTACCGTAAAATACATTTGAAAGATGTTATATTTCGTACATAACGGCAAAAAAAAAATGAATTTCATTAATACCTCACACATTGATTGCCTTATTCCATTTCAACATCGACACCCTCCCTTATTGAAAGACCCTACATCATTACAAACGAGAAAAAAAAGATTATATCTGTATCTTACAAAAAAATAAATAAATAAAAACACGTCGAAAGAATATTTAACGTTAGCTACATACAAATTAATCCAGACTAGTAGATTTAAAAAAAAAATCACAAATAAAAAACTGTTTTGAAATAGCGCTGGTCGATGTGGCTGCGTCCGGCAATCACGTAGTATTGATGAGGCGCGTGTTTAATCTGTTGTTTATTGTTCTGTTACAAAATTTGGAATCATTTACAATCTGGGGATATAGATGATTTGTCATTTTTGGATTGGATTATCATATTCAGTATTTAGTTTAAAATATAATAAGATATTACGTTGTGTAAATTGATATGTTACCGTCCATGTGTTGCATTTAATTTATAATGCAGTGTAGCAATCGCGGCTAGAATACGGCATTTCAACGCGGGGATAGGCTGACAACTAGTATAACTAAATCGGCCACAAAATCGATGTCGGAAGTTTAATGTTGGGCAGAAAACAGATATATTATTTCCAAAATGTGTTTTTTTGTTGTTAATAGATTATTGTTACCATTTAAAACAATTAATAAATATTTGGAGAGAGAGACGAAAAATAACATTATAACACTAGAAAGACGAAAACGTACAAGAAAACAAAACAGCGGTAAAGCGGAACAAATAAACTATTACCTAGGAGAGATGAATACGTTATATATATGAAATAAAATAACGCAACGGATGATCAAAGTGAAACCTTGGCTAAGAGAAAATGTTAACGCAGTAGGGTAACGGATAAAAATAAATAATTGCAAAAATAAAAGTGACGTATGCGAGTATTTAACACTATCTTAAATATATATATATATATATATATATATATATATATATATATATATATATATATATATATATATATATATATGAAAATCACAAAAAGCGATGGAACATAGGAACATAGCCTCGTCTTAGTTTCAGGTTGGTTCTAAAGTATCTCATACGGGGGAATGGATAGATAAGTAATTTCTGTTGAATTATTTTAGTTTAGTGTAACTAAAATTAGGAAAAAATAGGTTTTATTTATTACACCGGAATATTTAATTTAAGTATACAATAAGGTTAATAAACGAGAATGCCTCTCCGCCGGTTTCACTTCCCATCCGGCTACTTAAGTATAGCATCCATATAATACAAGCTACACACGCAAATTATAAGAAAAAAAACCCTCGCGAAATTCAATAATAATATATAACCACACCCAAAAATGAACATTAGCAATAATATAAAACTACACGTACATACAATATTAAACGTGAAAACTACACGATGCAAATTGCTATAGATTTAAGATTAAAATGTTACTTGAAATGTAAAGAGTATCTGCCGACTGGTAAAACGGACGTAAAGGCAAAGGGGATCTGTTCCAAATAAAAATATGAAATAAAAAGTAAATATAAACCTATCGTCCATTCTAAAATAGGAGAATACGTACATTGCAATGAAAAACCATTCATGAATTCCTGAAATGGAAAAATTTATATGTCATCTGGATTTATCGAAAATATTAATTTAGATACAATTGTAGGATAATTTCATATAAATTACAAACAAAAAGTCTGTTATCTGATTTTGAATGAAAAAAATTAGGTTTATTAATAAAGAAAAAGATCCCGCCAAATTACTTACATACATACATATTTATATATACATATTTACACACACATTATATATATATATATATATATATGTATAAAATAAAATAAAAAATGGTCCATGTCGCTATAAAAGCCATAATGTTGGTATATTAAATTTTTTCCTTCCTGGCGATAATTTTTAAATTTTCTACACGCATTCGTTTATCAATGAAGTCTCAACATTTTGAAAAAATCATAAAACTATCCAAAATGAATTAATTAAGGGGTCATTGGAATTTTGAGTAAAAAATTGATCGTGTGTGACTAAAAGAGTTAATTATGGACATATATATATATATATATATATATATATATATATATATATATATATATATATATATATATATATATATATACATACACTTGTATTGTGCAGATTTTTCCATCATTTTCCTGTGGCGAATAAATAATTTAATATTTATTTAATAATTTAGTTGATTAGGCTTTATTGATACTAAGCTATTATTTTTATATGTCGTTTTACGTAGGAAATAATTAATAAATAAATGCTTTTTCTTCTATTATATATATATATATATTTTTTTTTTGTTCTCCAATTCCAGCAAGTGGGTAGAGCAAATATATTTATGAAATATGTTTATAAAAGAGCAAGGAACTAGTGTGCATTACATCAGTTGTGTGTAATTGTTCCTTGCCAAGTGTACTTAAAAATAGAGTAGAAGGGGGATGAATAACATAGTCCCTCTAACCACGTAATTGTTCCTTAAATTTATATATATATATATATATATATATATATATATATATATATATATATATATATATATATATATATATATATATATGTATATATATACAAGCTTAGACAAAAATAATATACAAGTTTGGTACAAATGCACGCTTATAATAACTTATGGTACTAATGATTAATGCATAAATTTTTTAAGTATATTAGGTAGAGGTAAACCATGCAAGACACAGTTTTATGACATAGTTACGAATTATCGGTATGACGTTTGAATTTGTTTTTATTTGACTTTCTATTGGCCTTAAACATCTAGTGCGAATTTTCTTTTTGCGCAGTGGCGGTATCGTAACCTATGAAGTTCTTCTATTATATATACAGCAAGCATTTTTTTTTTTTAATCGTAACTTGTAATAATGCATCCTGCGTGCCTTACCTTCGTGAATACATCTTTAAATTGTTCTTTAAATTTTCATCAGTTCCTTTAAAATTTCACATTTTCGAAATCACCCTGTTACGTTTTAATTCCTGCAATGTTCAACGTGATAGTATTCTACACAAAATAATACATTCGTTTATCTCGTATCGGTGGTCACGTGGTTAACGAGTCATTAATTGATGTTTTTATTATTATTATTATTATTATTATTATTATTATTAACATTATTTATCGTTTTTGTCGTTATTATGTTCGTAGTCGAAATGTGTTTATTACTCGGTCCTGTGGGACGAAAAATTTAAATATCTATAGCAGACCCGGAAAACGTATATAAATTTTTTGTCTTCGATAAGATATCGATTCGATTAAATCGAATTCTTATGCAAGTCGAAAATAAAATCGCGTATGCGATATTTAAATTGTAAGTACGTAAATTAATTAATTAAATATACGTAAATGTGAAACGAAATATACAATAAAAAAAAAAAAACCTACTAAAATAATTTAAAACGTCCTAAAAGAAAGATAAAAATGAACTCTACTATTGAGTACTAACACGTTGATGAACTTTAAATGAACTGGTACGCGTATTTAGTCATCGCGAGATAATACTCATTCTAGAATAAAAAATTTTTTATACTACGTGTCAAACGGTTCATTATAAATATATATCGAAGAAATAATTGTTTTTCATAGAGGTTAATTAATGTAAAATCAATTATAATAACCGAATCAGGACTACGGCGTGTTTAATTAACAGACATCGGGCTGGTATTATGCCATCGATGTTATCTCTTCTTCTTGCTCGCAAGTATTCGTATAGGGGCCTTTTAGCGTTAATTTGGTAAGAATGTTTGACTTACGTATTTACGGGGGGGTGTCGAAACGGCTGTAAAAAATATAAATAATTTGAAAAATGTGGAATGTAGTGATTTTTATTCAAATAAACAACAAAAAAGTAGTTAAAATCACTAAAATTAAAAAAAAAAAAAGCTTTTCAATTGTTACGCCATTATCAAGTGAACAATTTAAAAAGAAAAAATATAAAATAAAAAAAATATTATGATTACAATTCACAAATAACAGCAAAATGAAGAGCAGTATTAATAATAAAACAATCTGACTAATATGATATATTTGTTGAAATTTTATAAGCTGGTGTATTGATGCAGTTTACAAATGGTCTAAAATTTGTTCCCTTTTCTTTACGTAATTTTATTAATCCCGTTAAAATTGGCGCTTCCAGATTCGTTTTAGTTAGATTTTTGTGGAATAAGCGTGTGCTTAAATTATGATACGTGTTACGATCATTTTTTTCGGTTAATATTAGACGCTATTTGATTGATAGATTTTAATTTTTTTTTTCGATAATTTCATTAAATCTAAATTTTGTTGTTTTTTGCGAATTATAATCATCGATTAATATTTTTTCATTTTATATTAAATTTTCACTCGATAATGGCCTAACGAAAAGTTTGTGTTTTTTCATAAAGAAAAATTTTAGCGATTTTAACTTGTTATTTGTTATTTATTATAAAAATATAAATGATCGATGTATATTTCCTATTTCTTCGGAGTAATTTTCTTCGACGAATTATTATTATTATTAATAATAATAAGTACATTAAAATCGTTATAAAATAAACATGAAAATTCTCATAAAAAAAAAATAAGTATTACAAATGTATTCTTTATCGTTAAGCGAAAGAAATTAATTTTGAAAAAATTGTTTAACTAATTTCGGAAATATTTTTATAATATAAAAATGTTACCACGAGATGGAAGATATGCATAATTCTAATAGTTTATGAACCGAGTATCGTAAAAATATAGGGCGACCCAGAGAAGACGGATGGTTTTGTTTTTAAATAGCCGGGTGGTCACCCTATACTAAATTTCTATAATCTGATAAATAGATTTATTTGAATAAATTACGAAAATTTCAATCTCAAACTTTCTGCAAAATTTTGTAATTTTTTCCGAATAATCGAATTTTGGGTTTTTATCGCGTAGAATATTGTAGATGATGGTTTCCCCCCCCCTTAATAATCGTAATTTAAATCAGCATATCGGTTTAAAAAAATTTTCAATTTGAAGCTCCTAATAAAGAAACGTTGAAATTGAAAATAAAAAATACACGATTAGGATTATGAAAAAAATCGGAATAATAAAAGATGTTCGTTCGATTGTTGTCGCAAATTAATTTGGTTTTATTTTAAACATTTCAATTTAAAACTTTAAAAAATGTACCTACAACGAAAACTGCCAATTTATACGACTAGAATAGAACGTAGACGTAGAAAAATAATCCATTTAATCTGAATCAGCTGGTATTTTTCTTATTATACGGTCGAAAAAATCGAATTTCCTATCGTTTAACTGAGTTGATAATTTCGGTTTTCTTATTTAATCTGTTTAGTACGTTCAAATTATCAACCAATTTTGTAACATCTTTCGGTGTTGTCGCATTTTAAAGGCTTTCAGCTTTTTACAGAATTATACTAGACGATTGAATACCAAACACCGGAATGAAAAATTAAAATTTCGTATATTTTAAAAATATTTTAGCATCCCTATTAAAGAAAATTATATTCTTAATGGCGATAAGTATCTCGCGACTGTTTCAATACGTCGTTCAAGAAAATGTATATTCTACGAATATTAATTTAAAAAATTCGAATAATAACGAAATTTAAATAAAAGAGCCTTATATTCGAGATAAATTCATCGTAGCAAAACCAATTAAACGAAATTAGCGCTATCTACAGTGTACATAACTAAGTTACAATATGTAATAACGAAAAAATCCACCGGAAGAATAACTATTTGACCAGCAAACGGTATCTATTTTCTCTCTTTATAACTTGTTGTTCTTGAGTTTTATAAAAAAAAAACAACTGTAAATTATAAGAAATATTTTCATGTCTGTGCCCAATCATACGGAATTTCTAGTTAAAAATTTGTAATCTAATGCCGCATTTTAATGTTGAGAATTTGTAATTTATTTATTCGACCTGGTACAAAATAAATGAAAGCGCGAGTAAATAAAGAAGTACTACAAATAACGAGTTACATATATAAAACGTCCATTACAAAGGAAGACAACTTGGATAAACACTACCCCAGTCCCCATATGAAAGGGAATACCAAAAATCTAAAAAAAATTAAAATCCTCTTACTCTTACATTTTTGGACAGAAACACTAAATACATTGTTTATCTACTCATCTATATTTTTTAATTATTATCATTTTCTACAAATTAACAGATGTTTATTCGTTAAAAAATACCGAATATATAACTAACGAAGTCCAGACATACATATAGTTATCGCATATCCTAGCAATAATAAGATTAAAATATTGCATTACATTTTTTTATACGTGTAAATAATTTAAATTTCACAAAAATCGTGATTAATTGATTGACCAGAGATCATCGTAATAAATACAACAAAAACAGCTTATCACCATTCACAGGGGGTCAGTGGAGCACCCACGAGGGGCTACCGGGCTTAATCCAACGAGAGGGCTTAGAAAAGTATAAAATACATATCAAGAAGACGCCTAGCTTGTAGGCTACGATAGTTGACACAGAAGACAATATTTGAAAATACTCACGTTATCACTAATAAAACCTCATCTTGAAGAGCGTGCAAAACAGCCTAGATTGCAAAAAGTACTGTTAGAAAATATTCGTTACATTCTGTCTGTTAATGACATTGAAAATCCAGCTGACTGTGAAACACAAACAATAAATTGGCCGTTCGTGTAACCAGTGCAGTTTTATTGTTGTTATTACTTATTTCGTTGTTCGTGATCGTTTATAGTTTCTTTGCCTGTCGAACTTTATTATACATTCGGCTGTGTATATTTTATTCATTTTTATTACAAATTTTTTCATTCTTTTTGGGGTGATGTTTGAGCCCACCCCAGATACAAATCCTGGGTGCCCACCGATAGGAGGGGGGTTCACATTCATCTCTCAGGTTCACTACTTCACGCCATATATGCTGTACGATTTAATTGTAGTATTTTTGTATTATTTAATATATCGCGATTAACAAAAAAAAATTGAAAAACCTATTATTTATTTCTCATATCCGACCGAATATAATTCCCCACAAAAGACCTCGGTGTAACATTAGATGGAACATATAAAAAACATTGCGAAAATATTAAGAATACAACTGCTACTCGGAATGATATTCCGAGAAAACGTGTCGGTAGCCCGTGCTGGTGCTAAACCTAAAACACTTAGGATTACTACACTGGCGTTCTGCAACTCTCTGTGGCAGAGTACGCATGTACTGGTGTAATTCTGCTCACACAAAACAAATGGATATCGATCTGAATGAAAGCTGCCGTATTATCACAGTAGTCCGAAACCAACTCGTTTCGCAAAAATAAGAACTCTTTCATGAATAGCGCCACCAGCAATAAGATGCGGTAGAAGTAGAAAAAATAATTCAAGAAACAGCTGATGATCATAGATGATGTAACTGCGAAGAAGACTGCATTGCACGATTTAATGATTGGGAAATAGGATGATAAGAGTAGAAAAGGCAAGCAAGGCTTAAATCTATGGTTTTCTGTAGGTGCAGACCTAAACTTTTTTTTTTATGCCCCATGGAAGTCTTTCAATAGATTGTGGTCACAAGTTGGAGGAACCCGGCAATGAAAAAATTAGAAATTTCACAAAATTCGCTATCTATATGTAACTTGAAGCAGTCTATCGTTCAAATAAATGCCGTCATTTGTGAATTGTAATCTTAAATTAATATTTTTCATTTTTAAATTGTCCACTTGACGATGGCCTAACAGCCGAAAAGCTTCGTGTTTTTAAATTTTAGTGATTTCTTATATAAATATAATTGTCAGCGAGCTTTAGTTATAAGGTTGCTCGTTAAATTTTTATCGTTTAACGTACATTCGTTTGAATTTTATTTTATAATAATTTAACGCGAAGACGACCTTAGACGAAGCGGTAACATCAGTTTTAATACTTCGTATAAATGCGGTTTTAGAGCGTTATTACACGCAAATTATTTATGTTGTTTATCTTTTCGGTTAATTTTATATAAATATAAAAGTGTGAAACAAAATTTGAATTGTTCTTTAAAAAAAAAAATAGCGGATAAATCATTTTGTACATAGAAATCTGTTGTAGCGCATCGTCAAAATGTAATATAATTAGACATATACGTATATTATATTACAATTTATAAAATTATCTAAAATTATAAAAATATCGTAACGGCCGACAAACTTTCTTATCTTATTACTGGTGTGACAATTCCGCCCAATTTATTTACACACACGTACATTGGTGGTTCGTCTGATGTTACCGGTTTGAAGTTTGAATATTACTACGTGCATAACGTCGCCCGTACCGCCGACTTAAATGTATATAATAAACTGGTTTTTCAGAATGGAACGTCCAGTGAGACATTTCACCTGCGCGAGGTGCAAAGAGTTGGGAAACGATACAGGATAGTAACATTGGTTTGTACATTTGTAAATAGGTATTTTATTACACGTTTAAAATGATCGCTATTGTAGTGGTAATAATTTCAGTCTATTATAAGCATCGCACTATCAACTACAGCTAAATATCCACGTATAAAAAGAAGGTGTGTCTTTCTACTGTGTGACTCTCATCGTTCTATAGCGTTTGTTTTTCGTTGTTTACCAGTCGGTCGACTACAGGTATAAGCATGCGCGTTGGTGTGGATTTTTTACTTTGCGTTAGATGCGATTCGATTGTTAGTGTTAGTACACACAGATAAATCCGAGGAAAATATTCACGTCCTGATATCGACGCGCAGTAATGAGTAAAGTATAATGTCGACTAATAATATTTCGATTTTGACGCATATTTCCGATGACGCGATTACGTCGTTATTTTACGCGTATTTATTTCGTATTATTAAATTTTTCATTAAACAATTTTAATTTATCCTCAAAATAAATTAACAGTAATAAAAAATCGCGCGCGTGTATCTGCATAAATGTGAACAACACGTAAACTATGCCATTAGCTATTGCGTAACCGGCTTAAAAACTTGAAAGTAACATCCGTTACTTTTTCATTTCGTAAGTACTTAATCAAATTTATTCGGTTTAGAATGAAGAATACTTTATTTTTAACTATTTACGAAAAAATAAAAAGGTAATATCAATTTTTTCCCCGGGTTTTAGACGGCAGAAATATTTAACGTCACTGGAACACACTAATAGTATGTTATTGTGGGCAGAGGGGGAGATGGTTACAAAGTACAATAAATTCCGCCAAAAAATAAACGATAAATAATGATTTTATATTTTTCGAAGGAATAATACATAACTGAACTAAATTTAAAATTTAAAATCTATTCTTCGGGTTTTTCTACAAAATTCTTCTAGTACCTCCTATATTACAAAACTATTTATTTACTTCAAAAACAACGAAATTTAAATAAAATAAATGAAAATAAAAAAAAATAGGTTTAACAAATGCAAAACTGCATTTAACAACGAGTACATATTTTCTTATTATCAGATTGATTTTAAGGGGGGTCGTTTCAGTTGATTGACAAAAAAACCATCCTCAATGTCCCAACAGAAATTTGAGATATTTCATTCGAAATTTTTTTTGAGCTCTTCGATATTTGCGAGGGGCTTTATCGTTTTGCCTATTTTCAACAACATGGTGCGAGTAGAGAAAATGGAGTTCCTTAGAGATTTGTGAACTTCTATTGGCGCGGTTTATATGTGGAATTAACTGAAATTCTCTTAAATAAATTTGGAGATTTCCATATTTTTTGCTTCTTTTTGTCAGTTTTTAAAAATTTGTTGGCATTAATTTAAGGTTAAAACCTCGCAATATCTCGATCTTTCACCATTCTTATTTCTCCTCCCCTATAGTTTTTTTTTTTTTTACCAATTTTGAGCATTAAAGTCCCCTAATAATATTTTAATATTACTCGTTGGAAATTTTTGACATTTCATGTTTCAGAAGTTCTCAGAATTTTTCGACTTTTTCAGGATCTTTTCGATTATCATTACTGATGTTATTTGTACACCGTACAAGTCATAACTGATAAGCGTTCACTTGATGAGTAAAAAAATCTGTGATTGAGTTTAATATTTTAAATCCTGTTCCCAAGTGTGGTATATATTTCTCTCAGACACTCGACCAATCTTGCATTTAAAGACTCGATATCCGTTCGATTCTACTATATCTTCGTGTGTAAATCTTGTTTCTTGAATGTGAGTTGTATTTGCGTTTCTTCCATAACTTTTATTAACTGCTTTAATTTAGACTTTAAGTAACGAATTTATTTTTAATGTTCCACTTAGATATTTTCATTTCGATATTAATCTTAATGTTTCTGATTTTACTTTACACGTTGGTCCAGGCCCCCCGGAATAAAGTACCACCAGCGGGGTGTGTATATAATTTAGTTCTTTATTATCGTGGAGGAGGCAGTGGCATTCCACTTCATATAACATCATGTGCGTGCATCTGCGTCGCATATAAATAGCGCCTTAAATTCTTGCTCATTTTGTACGTAAAATTGTAAAATTAAACCCTACAATAGTTAGTCACGACGTTCGGCAACGAACAATAGGACGACGACGATGATGATAATATATATATATATATATGTATTGGTATATCAAAAATATTTCAGATTTTTTATAATGAAAAATAAAGATATACACCAAAAAAGAAATATTACAATTAGTTCTATACTTACGAAGCAAGAAATAATGTCTACCGTACAATTAATTTTTACAAACAGTTTATAATTTAGCATATATCAAACATTTTCGGACATAAAATAAACGTACGTATTACACACATATATATGTATATTATATATATATATAATTATATATATATATAATTATATATATATATATATATAATTATATATATATATATATATATATATATAAATATATATATATATATATATATATATATATATTGGTCTTAACTATACCGGAAAAATCGTACAATCGATGTTTCTTTGGCATAGCAGTATATATGCTAGTTGTTGGTTCAGAGTGGTAGTAGTTTTTCTGTCAGCGTTGTAATGCCATTGCATCCGACAATTACAAGGCTGAACATGGCATTACAACGCTGAACATTTTCCGATAATTAGTTCAACTATTGGGCTCTCGATATCTTGTCTACCCGATTATCGCTTCCATTATCGACGGTAGAATGTAATTGATTCGTTAACAACATCGATCCCGTATTCTTTTTCATATTATCATTTCGTTTCTTTTCTTCAGCTATTTGTTTGGGAGTTTTGACGAAAAACTCCTTGAAAAATGTCTGATTCGTCCGGCAAAAACGGGGCGACACATTTTCACAAAATTCTTTCAACGATTTGTATCTCGGCGGCGCCGAAGGTACATTCTCTTTTAGGTTAGAATTTTTTTTTATGCTGTCCGACAAACGATTAACGTTTGCGGCCGATTTAATATTGCTACTACTGTCGATTAATTTTTTTCACGATTTTTTTACCGTCCACTGTTTTTGTCTTCCGGTATCCGAATTTCCTCCGCTTTCCGATTATCTTTCGATTTTAACATCTTAGACGGTAATGATAATTTATTTGAACCGTCGTCGTTAAACTTCATATCATTACTTGTTCTTTGTCTTTTAAACGCGTTTAAACGTTTAATCAAGGTTCTTGTAGATTCATAACCGTGGAAATTATTCTCGAAATATCGTTTTTCGTTATTCATAGAAATCATATAAGCAACCTTGGAAAGCAGATCGGGATAATTCAGCGCGCAGCGAGCGAGCGAACCAAAGGCTCATATTCATTAGGCCTATTCTCACACTGTAGTCGGACTCCACCTTTCTTTCCCGTATGCTGTACTCATATACACGTGTATATTCAGTTTACATACATACAAATATGTACAGAAATTATGATAGACATGGGTATATATATATGTGTATGTGTGTGTGTGAACAGGTGTAACCATTTTTTGTAGGTTCGTATTCTTTCTCTTGCGCATGCCCGAACTACTATCCGTTATTTCGTTCAAATCTTCGCTCTACAAAGGATGTATGTACAACGTAGATTTGAGAAAGAAAACATTTGAGTCATCACCGTGTCAAGTTAAACGTAACGGTTTCTTTGTGAAATTTGTACAATTCCTGAGTTTATTAAATAAGTGTCTTTTTTGGGAAACGTCTTTAAGTTCACTTCTTTCTGCGCAGATAATTTTTTTGGAGACAGAATCATCTCACAGAAAACAAAACATCATTGACCAGCTAGATCTCCCGATCTCGCTCCCTTAGATTTTTTCTCTGAAGTTACCTAAGGAATAAAATTTATGAAACCCCCATCGCAAATGCCGAACAGCTCAAAAAGAAATTTCGAATGAAATATCCCAAAATTTCTGTTGGGACATTGAGGAAGGTGTTTGCCAATGAATTGAAACTCGTTCGATTCTGCTTGGAAAATGATCGATATCATTTTTTCAACATTTATTGTGAACTACGAGGTTTGACAAAATATATTATCATATTTTTCGTGATTTTTTTTTATGTCTTCCTATTTTTAATAATTTTTTTCATTTTCACTAACGTCAATATGAAACACCCTGTATAATATGTATTCATTATAATCACTGTATTGGGCTATTTTTATCACACATAAACACAGAAAATCTATTTCTTTAAATTTTTATCTGTCTGTCTGTCTGTGTCGGTTTAACTCGAAAAATATTAAAGCTTATAGCCTGTATTATCGTTATTCGCTCTAAGCTTTGCTTCGTATCAATATCATAAATCATAAATAGAACAGAAATTACAACAATTTAAAGTTTTAAAAAGTGATATCTCGGTCAAATCGTTTAAAATTTAACAGCCACCTAAAATCGGGGAACAGTACATTTATTAGCCGGTAGATCGCCTGTAAAAACATCGCAATTTTTGCTTTCGCATATTAAAAAAAAGAGAAAGCGATATCTCTGTCAAAGACCGTCTGTAAAATGTCTCATCATCGCCCCTTCGTTACGTTTTTGTAATAAAAGAAAGAGACACCGATAACCTATTAAAAAAAATAATTACACAGGAGAAGCCGTGGGTAACTTCTAGTGTTTATATATATATATATATATATATATATATATATATATATATATATATATATATATATATATAAAATAATATATTTATATATACACTCAGTAAATGTCATTTTTTTATGTTTGTGCACTATTTAACGAATAATGTTACATATATGTAATAGGACACCAAATTGATGTGATTTCATAATTTTAGTTTTCAATAATTGTACGACAGTACTTAATTGAAGTTATTTTTTCTAAAAAATCACACAATGTTAGGCTAAGCGACATTTATTAAAGGTATATACTTATTTAATTGTAATCATTTAGATTTTATTGAGTTGAAAAAAATAACAGTAACAACTATTTCACCGATGACGTACGAGTTGATTTTTAGCATCTTGAACGACTATGTATAAAAATGGGTCGGTTAAGATTCAGATTCACGTCGTTAATTTCGGTTACTTTTTTTCCCATTTTAACATTAAAATTTGAAAATTATAAAAAAAAAATAATTCGTATAATGCCCGGATGAATTAAATTTTATAAAAACGAATTATATATTAATGAACATTGAAAATATTACGTAAGTACTCTTTTAATGTCCGATAAAAATAATTTATAATTTTTTTTAGTATAACAGCGACCTCGTTCTAATTCCGATCTGATGTATACCGTATTTTTCATTATCGGCGTAATCGTTATTCGAGTATTGTCGAATTCGTGCGATATTCGTCAAGGTAAATGGATGGAAATGAGGCGTTTTCTATTATTTACTCGAATCATATCGTAGAATTGTCAAGGTATATATGTGTGCAACTCATAACTCGCAGACCAGTTAAACTTGTGAACTATCGTAATTTTCCGCGACTATCGAAACAATTTTTTATTCGTAATTAAAGGAGTGTCGTTCGTTTATGTAAATTCGCCTGCCACGTCGGAAATCATCAATTTGTCCTTCCGTTACGCATCGTAATATTGTGAAGAATTTAACGATTTTTAAATTGAATTTCGATTTTAAACGATGCGTAGAAAATAAAATGTATCGTTTTGCAATTCTTTTAAGATTTAACTTTTTGCTCCGGTGTCTTCTATTATTTGATATCTACTCTTTCACCTTCGTCCGTATTGTTTTCCTTCCATCTTGAATTATACGAAACTTGGATTGTGTCGATATAAGCGGCCTATCCATTTAATTCTTCTACGTTTCAACTTCTGAATTAAGTCCCGCGATTCGTTTATGTTTTTAAAAACTTTTTCGTTTATACCTTTCTCCGTCCAGATAATTTTCTGTGTAATCTACGCCAGCACCGAAGTGTCGAAAGCTCCTCTATTTTTTTATACATTGGGCGTTTGATCGTCCAAGTTTCCGATCCATATAAAACGATAGCTATGAAATGTGCTAAAAACGTTGTGGATATTATAAACCAATCTGCATGACCATTTAACGACATTCATCTCTATCCGAATGCCAATTGTAACAGCATCCCGATCAATTGATCATGTCTATCAATAATCATCACTTTTTTTTTTTTTCAATCCAACTTGTAGATTTATGGTCTCTTTTGTCAAATCATACGTATGGAGTTATGATTTGACAAAGTGCTTCCTAGTTTGTACTCTTAAATTTCTTGAAGTTCGTAAAGATCTCTTTACTGAAAGTCATTTTAACTACACTAATTCTAGTTGCTATCTCGTTGTCACTTTTTCCATCTTGAGTTATTATACTTCCCAGATATCTGTACCAATTTACTTATTTTAATCTTTTTCTATTAATTTTTACAATTAATTATTTTTTTAGCACATTTCATAGCTATCGTTTTTTCTTTATTTATTGATATATTATACTTTTTTTTTTCGCTACATATGTATATCTTATTCAATCGCTCGATTCGAACGTTGTGGATATTATAAACCAATCTGCATGACCATTTTACGACATTCATCTCTATCCGAATGCCATAACAGCATCCCGATCAATTGATCATTATCAATAATCATCACTTTTGGTTTTTTTTTTTTCAATCCAACTTGTAGATTTATGGTCTCTATTTTTTCCGACGTGGAAATTAACCATCACCGTATCTTAACTTATTCGGTTTTCTCCCATCTTCACGCCATCATTCCATCCTTCACAGGTTTTTCTGATTATCAACTCGCTACGAATATTAAAGATTATAATTATACAGTCTCGAAGCACGCCCTTTTCTGGTTTTGAAACTTTCTGTTAGCTCATTAGCTATTCTGACGTGCCCCGTGCTGTCATTATATAAAAATTTAATCAAGTGCACTAGATATTGTCGAGTCCCTTAAGTATCGTCTACATTTTTTATACGTAGTTATGAATTTTTTTACAACAAACTGGTCTCTTAATAGGATATTTATGGATGTAAAGAGGGAATAATTCCATCTTTAAAGTAGAAATTTGAGTAGGAAGAAGTATTCTCAAACAGTAACGAAGGCACGAATTCTGTATATTTAAAAACTCTAAAGAATTTTCGAAGCATTACTATAAAGGACATCCTCAAAAACGCCGAACGAATAAACGATTTATAGAGTAAAATTAATGTTAATGGATCTCCTTCTCCCAAGTTGAGATTACGCGTTTAAAATTTTTTGCGTACGCATATTGTATACGTTAATTCCAGTTCTATCCAAAATTATACCTAAATACTGATGTGAAGTATAAAAGGAAATTGTATGGCGAGCGAGAGATAATTTCGTAATAGTGGGGCGTGATTCTTGTTTATAACAAAAACCACACGGAGTAATATTTATTAATAGCGAAAGAAACTCCCAAATCAGTTAGTATCTTTGGAAAATAATGTAAAAAATTGTCCAGTAAACTGACGCCCTCAGCGTAGCAGTGGTGATCGCAGTATATGACGAAGTAATAAACGTATGATATGAAGATTCGATGCTAGTTGAAGTTGAAACGACCGAACAATGTATATATGAAAAAGAATTGGACTACTGTGTAGAGAAACTTAAAAGCATTCCCAAATTGATTAATCTGTTATATAAGATTGGAATAGAAACGGAATCAAGAGCCTTATTAATATTAACACGTAGTTAAATGTTTTTAATTAAAAATGATTTATAAATATCTGATCAAAAATAAGTTGTTTAACGAATTTATTCGTAATGAAAATAGATTGCAGTTTTTAAGCCACCGAACTAATCTATTTTTAAGTATCTTTTTAACAGTATTACGTAAGCACGAGACGAGTGAAATTGATCTGTACAAGGGTAGGAGGGTGGTTGTGGAGAAACTGATTGAGATTTTTTAATAGAAATTATGAAGAACTTAGTTTATTCATCTGGAAAGTAGATAGTCCGGAATAAATTATTAAAACAGTTTAACAATAATGTAGTTGCAGAGGATAGGATATGATTGATAATAGTATATGTGATAAACCGAGAGAGAGAGAGAGAGGATCTCTTATTGAAGGAAAGTGAACTCATAAGCCCGGGTAAGGTAATTGTATCAGATATGTATTATTATGATTGGATGAATAAGAAAGAGACAATTTGTGCAAACATAATCAGGAGCTTATTGCCAAATTTTCCATACCGATCAAGATTATATAGGTTTAGATGTGTTATTCCTCGGGTTATGTTCGTAGAATAATTTTGCCTTATTCCAAACATAAGATATGGAAACGATTTATCGAACTTACAAATTGCTTCCTAGATGTCATTTTTGTAGAGGAATTGTCTCGTAATAGCTCGCTGATTCTTGTAAGCGAAGTAATCCAAAATTATTTTTCTTCTACGGAAACGTTTAAAATATACGCTTTGTTTTTGGTGTACACAAAGGAGCCATCAAGCAGGTGGGAATAAATGGTTGACAAAATGAGCGTATACGTCAAAACACGAATTAGAAAGTAACAGCAATAAATGATTCTTCAGTATCGCGCTTGACAGAAGCGTGAACATCATAGTGACTTCCATTTAAAATTGATGGAATATCATGATGGCAATAAGGGATGACACTACGTATTCCATAACCATCGTGTCTATCATCGCGAGTATAGAAATAACCGTTAAAAGTAAAATTGGATTCAGCCATGTCTCGAAAAGTAAAATAATATCAAAAGTGTTGATTGTCAGGAAAGATCGAAGGTTAGATTTGCTCATTGAAATACTATGACAGTTTAAAATATGAGAAGGGCTGGAATACATTGCCAGTCTAACATAGTTGTAGCCAGACTAGGGTATATGTAATCCTGTGCCCAAAGAAAGAAGAAAAAATTGAATTTAAATATACATTTATTATTTTTAGTTCTAATTAACTTTTATTTCATATTATATATATATATGTGTGTGTGTGTGTGTATTTATGTGTATGTATACTTGAATCATTATTTTTTGTTATTAGAAATAAACGATACGAATATATGTATAAGTTGTTCTAAACATATGATATTAATTAAGATTCGCGGCATACATTGCCTGTACTTTCTTGTATATTCCGTACTTCCAGTAATACACGTTATTTCGTGTTCAATACTTAGTACACAGTAGATAACGAAGTAACCGATTTTTCAAAGTACTCGATTACATAGTAACTGCCATCGGCCGACCATCATGGTTTTGAATTTAGCTCGCGCAATAAAATTTTTTATCATCCTCTGACTCTCGGTTATCACGGAGATGGGAGTAACGGTGAACTCCGCGTAACCTCGTATGCGTGAACGCCTACTTTACATTTGAATGCTAGCCTGATTTGTACGCAATAATACTTACATACAATATATGCATAAAATAACATCCGGGAAAATCTAAAATTATTTACTCCGATCATTGACACACGTGCAAAAAGCCATTTACATTATTGTTTTTTTTATAGTTCACGATTAAAGTAATGTACTATTTTTATCATTGAGTTCGGTGCTTTTTTCTCTTCTTACAAATCGAGATATATTCTATTTTAATTTGATTTAATTTCGATATTATTCTATGATTATTACCACAAATTTCTGAGTATTGGCCAAATAATATTGTTGGTTTATTATTAATAATTCTTTTCGATTAATAAAATTTGGAATAGCGTCTATTTCGAAGTTTATTGCTGATTACATATCTCTATCGATATAAAATAATTATTCGAATTTGATAATTAAATGGAATCACTAAATTGTTATCATGTTCTATATTAAACAATTATAGAAGTTGTGTTTTATTCGAATAAATCAGTTAATTTCGATATTAATTAAACGCAATATACGAATCGATAATATGGAAAAAATTAATTTTATTCAAATTTCATATAATAAATATAGAACGATCGTTTAATCTAAGTCAAACACGTTTAAATAACGAATATTCTATTTTATATTAAATATTTTAATACGAGAGAAAAAAGGAATCGAATTTAAAATTCAAAAATTATATTTTATTCAAAAAAATAATAGAAATAAATAAAATAAAATTTCTAGATGCCTTTAGTAAAACAACCGTCTATAACGATAATCGATTTTAATTTCGCGTCGAAATTATTATTTCGATCAACCGCTATTCTATATTAAAATCGCTACGAATGTGTTGGTATAAATTCGCGCGTAAAAACATAAAAAGCTACATCTTTTTGGACTACTTTAAATTCTGGTTGACTTGTAAAATTGTACTCTGAAATACTTCTCAGCGATAAAAAATTGTGTTTGTACGACGATATTAATACAGAAATCTTTCAACCGCGAATGAGAAATGCGACTTCCCGTATTTTTTTTTTTTTAATATATATAAAATAAAAGATAAATAAAATTGATTTATAACGGGAAAAATGTATGTAGTAATAACGGTTTTACACGTCGTAATATTAATAATAAACGATATTTTAAATGTTTTACCTTCATGTTTAACTGCAGTCATTGGATACATACAGATGCGGTGACTGGCATAGTTGAACAGAACGATAATTATGTATACGATACGATAAATTTTAATCATGATAAATTTAAAAAAAAAAATTAAATCATAATAACAAGTCTAAACTCCCGATAACTGATGGCGATTAATCCCTGGCAGCTGCTTATTTAGTCTACTACTAGTAAATAAGAAAAAACTATGTCCACTTATCGAATATTTCGAAATTCGTTTATAAACATAATGCACACATACATATATATAATATATATATATGTGTGTGTGTACTTTTGTAATGTAATGTATTAACGGTCGATTACGCTATACATTTTGTATTATGACGATTTTAAAGTTAAAGGAATGTAATCGAATTTCGTAAACAATTGTAGGAAATATACAGGACAAATTGCGGTATTGAATATTTTACAACTGTATTATCGTTGCGCAAGAATATAATTATTTCACTATTGTGTAATATTATTCCACGACATATAAGAAGAGAAGAAGCCAACTGAATGGTCAAAGTATCTAACAGTAGCTGATATGCCTATAAATCAAGATGTAAGCGCACCCAAACGACTTAAATCGAGGAAACCAGCCTATGAAACAGCTAAAGAGCTTATTGAAAAATGTACCGCAGCAGAAGATAAGTGGTCCCAACTGTGGACCAGAAAACATATAGATCATCATAAATTGGTCCCCGATCAAAACAAAAGACCCGCAGGATTCGATTTATCAAGGAAACAATGGGTTAAATTGAACCGGCTGAGTACCCAGCATGGTAGAAATAACTAAGTGTTAAAGAAGTGAGGACTTAAAGGCAGCAGCAGCTTCCAAACGATGTACCATAATGAATAAGTGTCCAACGCGGGCATTAGCTGGCGGGTGGAAGGAAGTCAGAGACCTTACGAGTACAGCCAAGGATTGGATAAAAAACTTGGACATAGAATTTTGACAGATAGCTCGAAGACATACGCTTAATAATATAATTTCATCGCATTTGTTAAACAATTGATAATATTTTTTTTTTAATCCCATTAGTATTATTACTAACAAATTAATCGGGTGATCGTAACGTAGACATTGACGCAATGAACACGGTAAAAGAAAATAAGATTTTGGATTGTAAATTCGTAGGAATATCCAAGATAAAGTTACGCCATAACCGGATGATTAAAAAAGACAGCTGTTGAAACCGGATGAAGAACGATCTTATTTTAAAGCTAAATAATAATTATGCGAGAAATAACCCAAAAAACCCTTCGTAAATCACCTTTAACTCTTACATAATGTCCTTTGAATAAAGAATAATTTATATATGTTATATATATATATAAAGTTTTAATTTTTATAAAGAAACAATATCATAGGCCAGCAAAAGATGTTACCGGAATGTCATCAATATCGGATTCTATAGTAACGGAATTAGTTATAAAAAGACTAACAACGTGCGCTCAGGAACGAAAAATGGCAGGATTCTGGATGTCAGAGCACCTACACAATTATGATGAGCACTGAAATATATAGTATTGTTTTGATTTAAAAATAAAAATATTCAAAAAAATAAACCAGAAACCTAATGTGAATTTTATTAAAAATAATGCACCCCACCGAGCTCAAGACATTTTCGGACTAATGCAACACCTTGGTGGTCGAAGGAATGCTCATCAGCCATACGAGACAGAAGAAAAGCCCTGAAATTGCTGAAAAGTAATCCAAGCAATACTAATTACATTTTATATAAGAAACAGCGCGCTAAAACTAGATATATATTGAGAGAAGCTAAAAAGCAATCGTGGCGAGATTTTACATCAAAAATAACTTCTAAAACTCCACCTGCAGTGTTCTGGAAAAAAATACACTCCTTAGAACGTTCTAAATCATTCCATATTCCATCGACAATCAATCTAAACAATACACTATGCACAAACATCAAAAGACAAGGCAAACGGCTTCGCTCAACACATGGCTGCTTCAGCAAATGAAAAACCTCTCTGCTAGTCAACATTCTCCCTGTACAACGATAAATAACGAACCATATAAAGAAAATATTACCTACAGGGAACTGTATACTGCTATTATTACAAAACAAACTGCAACTGGCCCCGATCATTTTCATATTAACATGTTAAAATATGCTGGAAGGAAGACTCTAGACACTCTTCTTCAATTATTAAATAACATCTGGTCTTCTGGAATATTCCCAAAAATGTGGCAGACCGCCGCGGTTATCCCCATTCTAAAACCAAATAAAGATCCAAATCTACTTGATAATTATAGACCGATTTCGCTTACATCGATGTTGTGTAAAGTCATGGAAAGAACTGTGAATACAAGACTACAGTGGTTACTCGACTCACGTAAGCTAATTACTAATAAGCAATGCGGTTTCAGAAAGTCGCGCTCTTACAACAGATCAATTCAAAATTCTATTCTACACTCATTTGCCCACAGACGACATACACTAGTAGTACTTTTCGATTTTACAAAAGCCTTCGATACCGTTCGCAGAAAAATTAGTATGATTAACCAAATGGAAAAATGGAATATAGACGGCCATCTCTTTAACTTTATAATAAACTTTTTACAACATCGGAATTTTCACATCAAGCTTGGTACAGTAACGTCAAATGGTTATCCTTTAAATAATAGCGTTCCTCAAGGTTCTGTTTTAAGCCCAACCTTATTCAATATAGCTATAAATTCCATAACCGAAATTATCCACTTTCCAGTTGGCACTATTCGCAGATGACCTTACAGTATTTATATCCTGCAATGATGAGGATCTACGAGAAACTGCGCTCCAAGAAACAGCAAATAATCTGTCTATGTGGTCCGAAAAAATGGTCTAAAGCTTTCAATTCAAAAAACAAAAGCTATGCGCTTTTGCCGAATTCGATCTTGTAACCATCATCTTACAGTGAAATTAGATGACACACAAATTCCAACTCCAGACTCAATTATGTATCTGGGACTAGCGTTCGATAACAAGCTGAAATGGATACACCGTATAAATTATCTAAAGATTGTCTTGCATGAAAAGACTTAATTTAATGAAGAAATTATCTCATACTGTTTATGGAGCAGACAAATCCTCATTGCTGAAGATTTATCGAACACTTATAAGATCCAAATGTGACTATGGATTTCCAGCATATTCCTCATCAAAAATCACACTTCTTCGTTCACTTAATCCGATTCACAACGCTGCCTTACGGTTGGCTCTTGGAGCTTTCAGATCCACTACAATAGTTAATGTCTATTGTGAAGCAGGTGAGCTACCGCCTGATTTACACAGAGACAGTCTTTTAAATTTTTGGTCCGTTTACAATCGATTCCAGACTTACCTACAAAATTAACAGCATCTGCATCTTATAATCAGCCTCATGCTAAAGATATTATCCATTACAAAATCCAATCAATTTTATTTAATTTCACATCACTTCCAGCAATTTACAAATCTGTACCATCGAAAACATCACCGTGGTGTTCCAATATCCAGACAGACACGTCGCTTACAGAAACAAATACCACCACATCTAACTCCAATCTATCGTCGAACTTCAACCAACTACTGGCTAAATATAATGATTTTACAGTTTACTACTCAGATGGAGCTAAAAAAGGCGCGATAATTGTGGATGCGCTTTGCTGCAACAAGTGAGCCCTCCTCTCTGTCACTTTTTGTAACACTCAATTAACTACCCTACATATATTAATCATCTGTCCTTTATATGCAAATATTCGTTCCTCTCCAAATATGCCTAGATCTCTTCCACTGATCCTTCAAAACGTACCTTTTTCTGAAGAAAGACTCCTGTCTTTCCTTAAATCATGCAATCTATATAATCTAATCTAAAGTCTCCTTTCAAAATGCGTCTGACCCTTGTTGCAGTACATAGCACGGTTAAAATAAATTAAAAAAAAAAAATAATAATAATAATAATGAATATCGACTGAAAGGGTTAAAGAATTTTCTAAAAGATGGAAAGAGAGAAAACGAATTCGGTTTCTTCTTCTTCTTTAAAAGGTCTTACTCAGTCCCGGATCGTCGACAATTGTCATCACTTACAACTTTATCTTCTGCGCCTGTTCAAAATCTCTACTCTAGCCCAATCGTTTATGTTTGTGGTCTCGCTAGATTTTGAACCTTATTTTCTATTTTACAAATACTTACGTCGAAGATATCCGATTTTTATCAATTATTCTTTCAATATAGACTCGCTCTATAGTATTATAATTTCTCATTTTAGTTGTTGAAGGTATTTTTACCATCATTGCCCGTATCAACATTTTAAAGGAGCTGCGCACGTGTCCGACTGTTTCGTTTGTTTAAAGTATAAAAGTCTTTCGTAAATGTTCTTTTCAATTTGTATAACTTCGCATACCAAATTTGTATAATTTCGCATACCAAATTTGTATAATTTCGCATACCAAATTTGTATAATTTCGCATACTGAGGAATCCCTTTCCCAACTAGTCTCAGATGCCTGCTCAGCTCACAGAATAATAGCGTATACATGCTTATATTTGATTACATATTAGCCTGTAATATAAATATTTAGTAAGACATGTCGTCCGTTCGTTACAGCCCTCGGTGGAATCACAAAAGCCCATTAAAAAAAAAAACTTCGCATATTGTTTTACTTTACTTCGAAATCCGATTTTTTTTTTCTTTTTTAAGCAATATAAATAATTGAATCTATTTTTTATTTATATTTAATTGTTTGTTTTACTTATTTTCATTTAATTTCTTATTATTTAGCGGCTAGTAGCGAAACTGAACGGTCACGATGCAGAATCATCGCTACGAAGTTATAACTCGTTCGGATGATAACAGAAATATGATTCGGTTAGATAATGGAAATCGCGTCGATAATAATCATTTCGCTTTTAAACAATCAGAAAGTTTGTACGATTGTGGGTAAGTATGAAAGCGATTTTATTAAATTATTATTTTTCCAAAAAAATATTTATAAAATAATTTTTCATGTATATAAGAATAGCGCGAGATTAACTAAATATTTAAATTGTTGCTATTTATAAAAATAGATGATAAAAAAATGAATGGTCCAATAACGGAAGAAATTTTATAAAGTTTTAAAACGACAAGACCCCCCGAATAACTTACTTCTATAATGGAGATAAGCGTATTGAATCTAGTTTTCCGAAATTTAAAAATATTACCGATTAAATGTACACGAAAACAAATTGTTATCCCTATATATATATATATATATATATATATATATATATATATATATATATATATATATATATATATATAACTACTGATAAGGCCGTGAATATATTCGTATAAATTACACGATTCGTATTATAATCGTATAATATATTTTATACTGAATTATTTAATTGAAATAAACTTCAAATGATATATTATTTAAAATTTATTTTATTTAATTCATCGTTATGTTCGCGCGCGCGTTAAAATATACATTTGCACAAAGAAATACGATCATTTTAATAAGAAAATTATAATAAAAATTATTAGCTTAACGGTCGAATAGAAAATATGCGCGCGAATTATAATCTTTGTCAAATAATTAATTACGTTGTCTTTTCAAGGTCTTCTTGAATTGTGCGCAATTTACCACAAACGTTATCGTTTTAATCGATTTTCCGTCTTTTTCTCCGGATCCAAACCATCAACTTTCTTTTTCTTCAATCAGCACTAAATCTATCTTCACGATCAACTATAACCTTTTTCCACATATGCGTGCGCCATCTCCATTTTTTAAAGTACTCTATATGGCTTGTAATGAGTTTTTACGCATTGTCTATTCGATTTTCTACATATTCACACACACATACATATATATATATCGTCGTATAATACACACATGCTTCATATACATTTTGGAACGTTTTATAATTAAATCAAAAATGATTAATTATCATATAAAAATTCTTAATTCATATATTTTTTAAATAAATTAGTTTATACAGGTGGAATACGACGATCGTCATACATTTTATATATATATATATGTATCGACGGGAATAGCGCGTTGAGTACGGCGGCTTTCCATCTAATTGCCGAAGTTAAACAACGGTACTTGGATGGGTGACCGCCGGCTCAGTGTTTGTGTGTTGTTGTTATCTCCCAATTTGCCTGGCCCGCACGGGAGATAAGGCTATTTTCTCCCCAATTTATTGATTGGGGAGACCTACGTCCAGCAGTGGACCGATGTAGGTTTATATATATATATTAAATTTTGTGCTAGCATTCAAAGAACCAATTACATTAAATGCTGATGATGATTAGTAAGAAATTGGGTGTTACTGTGATAATGATAATTAAGAGTTATATGATATGGAAAAACTTTACGACGCGTGCTTTATTATTTTCATTTAAAGTTTAATTTTATTTAGATTAAATAATTTAAGAGGTTTAATAAAAGATTGCGTGTATATACCGAAATATTTAACAGACAATCTCCAGGTCGGAAATAATAAAATCACGATTACGTGTTCTTCGAATGTCCGTTAATAACATTATAAATTCCTGCGATCATTATGTAACGGTCCACCATTCGATGTATTGTCTCTTCTTCATCTTGATAATTTACATCCGTTTCCAGACATAGAGATATTTCTAGAGAAGTTGCCCACTGTTTACAGAACTATTGAGTTAGTTCCTACGTACACTATCACGTTGGGAAGCTTCGAAAGGAATCTCCATTATTTAATAATATTTTTAACTTACATTATTTCGTTCGAAATTATTATTAACCGCTTATTTTAAGCTCCATGAAAGAATATATATATATATATATTATACATATATGTTAGGTTCGAAATAAGATTGCGTATGGTTTTAGTTGATTTAAATTCGATACACGAGATATTGCGGTATTATTTTTCAATTATCAAAATACGATTACATCACACGTTGACAAACCATCGAGTTGCGTTAGTTTCTAATTGATGAAATTTCCCGACGGCTAGTTCGCTCGCATTAAGAATAAAAAAGTTTCAAAACTAGCGGTAATCGCGTTCTGATTACCGTCGTATTTCGTCATTTCCAATTTTAATCGTTACAACGGTTAATACTACTCCCTTGAAATTATGAAACGATGTAAAATGCAGAGCTAAAATATTTCTTAATAAACGTTATTAGTTAATGAATATTTCGTTATTACCATTTTCAGATATCGCTGTCTTTCGAAGAGAATCAAATGTCGTTTATTGCAACGGTATGCGCAAATCAATAATTTTTTCGTCATACTATGCGCGATTACGTTTCTTCATTCGGCTATGCAAGAAATTTTCGCGCATTTAATATTTACCGATAATAAATACAACGTCTCATTCACCGTTACCAGTAAGTTTAACATTTTTTATTTACATATTTCACATTTTCCGTTATATTAATCGTCAATTGTGCCAGTATCCTGAAATTACGGAACATTACGTCAATCCGGAGGAAATTATTTATATATCCTTATTCCAATAAATATTTATTCTACACAATCCTGTTCGCGATGTATGATTACCTTCCGTCGGTTTGATCGCTTGTTGAAGCGTGCATTCTTTTTCTCTCTCTCTCTCTCTATCTCTCACTCTTTATCTATCTATATATATATATATATATATATATATATATATATATATATATATATTACGACGGTTGTCGTATGCCACGCCGAAGTAAAGAATTAAATGATTGTATTTGTGTTTATTTAATAACTGCACTATTTTTAATTAATGTGACAAAATTCGTTAATCATTAGCAAACGTTTTATAGATATATTCCTCATCATTTTATGTATATGGGGATATGTATACGTATGTGTAAAAATAATTAAACAAAAATTATTATTATTAATACGTTTGTTTATATTCTTGTACCTGTATGTATATATTTGCGTATCATAATTAATAATTTGTGCGAGGTTCTTAAAACAAGTAGCCAGGGGCGTATTTCAACTTTTGTCGCCCCTACGCCACACAAGTGGTGCCGCCCCATGTAAGGCCATCGATTTTCCAAAATTTTGTTACTCAAATATGTTGGTTCGGTTACAAAATTTTATTTTCTGAAAAGTGTTTTACTATTCTTAAACACAAAAATAAAAAATTTAAAGTCTATGGTATGAGTAAAATAAAAACTTTTTAAAAATAATCCATTTTTGTATTTACTGTATAATAAATAATTTACATTTGAAAACTTTACACTGTTTCAATAATTATAGTTGATAGAAAAAAGTCATGATGTTTATTAGCAAAGTTAATGATGTCCGTCCAATTAATTTATTGTCATATATTTTTAAAGTTTCTATACCTACAAAATTTTGAAAATTTGATCGAAGAATTCGCCTTAAGAAAGTCAAGAAAAATTGTACTATAAAATAATTACTTGTATTTTTTGTGATAAATATATCTGATTTAAAACTAAAAAAATTAATTTTTTTTGTTAACAAAATTTATTTTTGGTCCTACATGCCGCCCTCCCAAAATTTTCCGCCCTATGCCATGGCATTCTTGGCATTGGGGGTAATACGCCCCTGCAAGTAGCAACGAAGTCTGTATGCAGTAATAAAGAGTCTATTAGGACCTCATTATGTGTATATATATATATATATATATATATATTACAAGATACCTCGTAAATACTATTATTAATATTATTATTTAATAAAAAAATAAATAAAGTATTTATAAAGAAAAATTTTATTTTATATTTAAAAAAAAAACTAATATATATTTATTAATGAAAAAAATAATAATTTAGTTAAAGACTAACCTGACCGGATTCGTAATTGTTTCAACCATTCATTCTCATTTTATTCTAACCGTCTTCATTAAGAAACTAACAACTGAACTTTGTAACTGAAAAACTCGAACTCCTTTTGAAAATGAACAACCATCCCTTTTTATACATTTTTCTTAAGCCTTGTTAAACAAAAATTACTGGATTTTCTTCATTATTTACTGGCTGTAATTTATTTTTACTGGTATTAACTAAAATTATTTGGTCAAACTAATTTACTGTTTTTTTTTCCATTGGCTAACTAAAATTAATTTTATCTATTGTATAATGATAGTTTATCTACTACAAATCCGGTTTGGTTATATTATAATAATTTTAATATATTTTACTTTAATTAAATAAATAATTATATATGTATATTTTGTTTTATTATATTAATTAAATTAAATATTAGTTTTCCACCTTCAATATAATAAATTTAGATTTATTATAACGTGAACATACGACGATCGTCGTAATATATATATATATATATATATATATATATATATATATATATATATATATATATATATATATATATATATATATATATGTATGTGTGTATATATATATATATATATATATATAAAATTTGTTTTTATTTTGTTTTATTAATTCATAAAATCACTACTCTTCAATATATCAAACGTTGTATTCTGTTTGCTAATGACATTAAAAATCCAGCTGACTGGGCAACACAAAGAAAAAAAATGACCCTTGGTTGGGCCCTTCAGAATTCGAATCTGACCCAATGACCAGTATGGTTTTTTGTTGTTGTTGTTATTACTTGTTTCCTTGTTGTTTGTGATCATTTATAGTTTATTTTGCCTGTTCAATTTTGTTACATATTCGCCTGTGTATATTTTACTCATTTTTATTATGAATTTTTAATTTTTTAAGAGGGTTATGTTTGGAGCCCACCCCAGCGTTTTCATTGTCAATGGTATCCAAAGTTTCGAGGTTTTTCTTGATATTTTTGTACAGTTAACATTCGTGCATAACTAGTCCTTGACTGTGGATTTGTACTCTGGTTTACTTTATTGTTGTCATTTAAAGCAGGCCAGAAATTGGATACGATAATTGATGGTTTGTGTTATTTTTATTATTTTATGGTCTAATGGCTTGTAGTTTTCTGTAGATTTCACAACCCTTTTAATTTGAAGGATGACTTCTTGTACTTTAAATATGTCGGGGATTATTTTCCCCGGGTTCTATGTCCGCAAAAAAAAATTGAAATAGTTGTTTGGTTACTTAACATTTGTTATATCCCTGACTTTATGGTCATATTTTTCCAAGGTTGATACTATATCAACCGTTTCTATAGAGTGATGTAGATCTCTTATTACCACTCGGTAGCATCGTTCCGATTTAATCTGTTACGTGTGATGTTCCATTTTCTCTCCTCGTCGGCAGCGCGGATTATTAACTTACGATAATTGTCGTATTTGTTTTTATTTCAATTCTTTTATCGGTCACTGATCAAAATCCTATGCACAAGCCTCTCTGTCCGTGTTTTCCTATTTTTATAAATTCGAAAGAAAAAAAAGATAATGATTAATTTTTTAGATTATTTAATTCTTTGGGATGGCATCGTACAAGCGGTATTCGCTTTAATTATCGGCTACTACGGAAGAAATGGTCATTTTCCAACTTGGGTCGGTATTTTCAGTATTGTCCAAGCTATCGCTTGTTGCCTGTTTAGTGTTATCACTGCAGAACACGGAAAAACCATTTCCGCGTCCACTCCTACAGGTAAAATATATTTTTTAAACATTTTTATTAATTTTTTATTATTTCAACAATTACCTTAAAAATCTAGTCAGAAATGTTACGCGTGACCGAACTTTACTTTCACCTTACGAAGTAATTTTTTCATTTATATCTTCTATTTACTTTTGGAAAAATATAATTCATCGCACTCGACTAGTCGTCGATATTTAAAAGATTAATTCGTTGTTTTTTTTTTGTTTTTTTTTAGGCTTAAGTTTATGCGAATACGGCCATTTCCGGGATGTACATCCAAAGTGGAATAAATCGTGGACTCTGGTTTTAGCTTTATTCGGATTTCAAACGATATCCACCCTATGGTTCGCCTGTTTGGTCTCTCTTACGTTCACCTACCTAGATAATAACGTTTCTTCTAGTCAACTACCGATGTTAGTAGGTAACGTTGTGTAAAATTCTGCTAAATATTTTCCCCGATCGTCTGTTATTATTCAAATTTCATAAACTAAAAACAGATAAAAGGAAAATATCTATATATTTATATATACGTCTCTCTGTCTCCCTATATATATATATCAGAGCAGGAGCAGGGGAAATAGCAATGGATGTCATGCACAAGATATGTCAAAAAGTATGGGAAACTGGCGAATGGCTAATGGATTGGACCGAAACGATATATATTCCTATATATAATCCCGGAAAAAATGTGAAAATTATCGCACGATTGCATTTATAAGTCATAGGTCATGCTACGTATCCTCCAGAATCGACTTCGACATTTCATGCTTCCCAACGTTTCAGAGGAACAAGAGCTTCGTGCAAGGAAAGGGAACACGGGAACAATTGTTGCGATAGAGAAATTAAAAGCATTTAATGTTCCAGCGCTATTCTGTTTCCTAGACTACAGTAAAGCCTTTGATAACGTCAAATGGTCCAAACTATGGAAGATTTTGCCATCTCATTGGTACGCCAAAACACTTGATATTCTTGTTGTAAAAGTTGTATATAAATAACGAGACTTATGTTAAAATAGAAAATCAATTATCGGACTGAATTTCAACTGCACAAAGGCGTAAGACAAGGATACTTGTCGCCTATACTGTTTAATGTTTATGGAGAATACATTGTAAATAATGCAACACAAGGTTGGGAAGGTGGAATTAAAAAATAAATTTGAGATTTACCGATGACCTGACTCTAATTGCAAATTTCGGGGGAATTAATGTATCAACTACTAAATAAAATCGAAGTTGCTAGTAACGAGTTGGGATTGAAGTTGAATAGATCAAAATGCTCTCTCTTAATAATGAGGCAACTACAATACAAACAAGGAAATTAATTAAATATATGCCCATACGCGGAGAAATGATATATTTGGGAGCCTGTATGATAAATCAAGGTGATTCGGACAAAGAAATAAAAAGGATAGATTTGGCAAGCGAAGTATTGGGGGAAATTATCAAAGATTTGAAAGGATCGCAAAATTACGAAATATACAAAAACAAACTTGTTAAAAACCCCTGGTGTTTTCGATCCTGGCATATGTATCGGAAACATGGACTATACATTTGGTATCGACAAGGAAACTGGAAGCCTTCGAAATGAAGCGCTATCGAGAAAAATATTGCGAACACACCATGGACTGCACGTAAAACTATCAAGTCGGAGGAAAGCGAGCGGCTGCTACCTAGATTGTTATCATTTTTCTGTCATATAATTCGGATGGAAAACCTAATTATTCAGTGTAAAACGTAAACGACCGAAGAAAAAAGGCAAATCGATATTTAGATTAAATAACAAAACTAACTGGTCTACAGACACCAGAACCGATGCGAGAAGTAGACGATCAATGGCGGTGACGCGATAATGTGCAATGATAGGAAAATTTGAAAAAAAAATACACATTGCAGGGGTTTTTTATAAGAATTTTCCTTCCTATAGAACTTTTTAAAAAATATACAGTTTTTGCGGCGTATAAATTTGTCGCTGTTTTATTTTGAAATAGTATTAATAATGAAATAAAAATAAATAAACAATTTTTATGATTTATTCGCATATTATTTTTAGGTCTGTTAGCGGGCACGAAATATTTAGCCATAACGAGTGTTAGAGTAGTAATATGGCTGAAAAACGAATTACAATTTCATGACAACGATATTTACTGTTGGTACGGTAAGTAATTTAAACGTACGGAATAATTTAAATTATCGTCATTTAAGTTGAAAAACATTTACGATTAATTTCAAAACAGTCTAGGATATGTATTATAATTTCGCGATAGAAAATGTTACTTCTGTTTTTACGATAGTAGAAATGTTAATAAAAAATTTTTTAAATATTTAAATATATATATATATATATCGGTCATAATATTCGTCAGTTTCCTTTGTATATATATTTTTTTTAAATTTCGTATTAAAATTTTGCATCCGTTTTAGTCGAAAAACCAGATAAAATCGAGCGATTGCAACAAAATAATTAAAACCGTTTACAGTGATTTTTTCGGAAAAATTCGAATAATTCCAAAATATATGTTTACATAATAAACGTCTAACGCGTACGAAACGGTCGTCGCTTTAGAAATAGTCGAATATTTAAAATATATTTTCGTTCGAATAATATTTCTTTATTATAGCCAGTCTCTAATTACAGGAAGTTATGAATTACAGTTTTAGGGATTCCATTACTCGTTTTATCCGTGATACTCCCGCTGTTTCCCGATCTGTATTCGCGATCAATAATACCAGCCGGTTCGCTCAGAACGAAATCTAATCAAAGGATCATCCGTCAAAATACTCGCCAGCTGAAAATACCGGGTAATTGTCGAGATTTGTAATATTTATATTAATATATTTACTTTATGCTTCCACGGTTTCAGTTTAAACTTGAATACACTTTTGGGCGTTCTTAATGTTTTACTAACGGACCCGGTAAACGTCTTACCAGAACGTTGTATTGTTTACAATTAGCAGTTTAAAATAATAGCAAAGGAAATCTTAAATCATACGAAAGCGATATAAATCCAAACATACATACATTCGTATAATGCGAACGTTTGTAGACGGACACAAATTAACATAACATTTTCAATTTCATTTATTAATAAATTACTTTTAATTATAACAAAACATAGTTAAAGTTTAAGATCACCCAGCCAGAACACCCCAAAATGCACCTGCTGGGTATATATATATATATATGTATATATAAATATCGATGGGCTTACCAACACGATAAACGCATATACCCCAAAATGCACCTGCTGAGTATATATATATATATGTATATATATGTATATATATATATATATATATGTATATATAAAGATCGATGGGCTGACCAACACGATAAACGCATATTTAATATATATATGTATATATGTAGATCTGAATACTGTTTGCTCTCGCGGTTGCTGGTTATCTATTTGTTTCATTATTCGATTGATGATTATGCGTGTATAAATGATTTATATGTGCGACAGTAAACTGATCGATCAGTAGTTTTGTAGCTTAGTGGTATCACTTTTCTTGTGTATAAACATACAAATATAATATACATATATATATATATCTTCTTCTTGGTCGTAATCCCCCAAAGGAATGTCGTGGCGACTATACTACAGCGTCTTTAATTTTTCTCGCCGCTGTATCGGGTTAGCAGTCATCCGTTTACAGTCAACAATTGACTTTTTTAATCTATTTACAATCATATCCGTCCATCTCGTATTTAATCTATCTCGTGGGTGATTCCCTGTACTTGTCCATCGATTATTAACCGTGGCATGGAGTGCTCATTACGTACAATTCTTAATGAAACTTGGCCGGACAACGGTTTTGCGTAAAATGAAAACGTTTTTTTTGCTTCACTATCCGAGATAATATGTCTCCAAATCTACATCTCGAAACTAACTCTAACCTTCACCGTTCAAACACCGCACTACCTTATTTTCTACCTCATTTATGATAGATCTATCGCGCCATATTCCATACAATCGGTTGCTTATCACGTATTAAGTCTACTACTATCAATTTTGTTTTATTTTATATCTGTAATCCATATTTGGCACTTATCTTATTCGAACTGCAAACTAATAACCTTATATCGTCAGCAGTTACAAACGTTATTTCATCTGTAAAGCGCACGTTATTAATAATTCCTTCCATCTGTAAATATATCAACACTTAAACCGTCCTGAACTATTAATATGTACATTCGGAAATAAGACGCATCCTTGCCCTATTCCTATTTCCGTTTTTAATTTTCCCGACTGCGTATCGCCTACCGTGTTTATATTACGTTCGTATAGATAATTTACTAGACGTCTCTAAACCCTCATTTCAATGAGAATTGGCCCAAAGTTTTTCCCAAAGAACACTGTCGCAAGTCTTTGAGTAGTTGACGAAGCAATAACACTAACGGAACATTATGCTCCCTACTTTTTTTTCGATAAGCTATCGTACGTTTAATATTTAATCATCACGAGTGCCTTTTCCTTCGACACAACTCGCTTGTATGTAAATCCTGCTAGTCATCTATTCAGAATTCGAAGATTTCACTAGTGTGCGGCATTAGTGAAATGGTTGTGTAATTTTCGCACTTTGTAACTTGCCCCTTTTTAATAAGATCTCTTTGCATATATCATGTATCCGATTAACCAATCATTGTTCTTATTCTCGACGAAGCAGGCAATTTCATTTTTACCCGAAATTACCATAACTAATAGTGTAGTATATACGGTTTAAATCATCATGATTATGGTTGCACCTTTTTGGTAAAAAATGGTATGCAACAACTTCGAATCAAATCACATATCTCTTAGGCTGCGTCCATTATTTTATACAGTTGTACCCGAATCCTGTTATCATTTCTATTCTTAGTCGTCCCATTTTATTTTATTTTTCCTTGCATTTTAAGTAAAAATATTCCTCCTTCCCGGATCCAGTATCCTGCAAACTTCCTTTTACTGCTCGATATATCATCTATCAGCGTCATCTTGATTCCGCTTTTCTGCAGTATTTCTGTATTCGTTTATTTGCCACATTCGCCGTAATGTCCACCTTTTAATGCTTTCTGCATTCAGTGTCCAGATCTCCGATGCGTACTTTACAACCGACATTACGTAGCACTGGTTTACTCCGACCTTGGTGGTCATTGTTAACGTTCGATCAGTACTGTCTGTAAATTATGAAACGATTCTTTCGTCATGACAATACGCGATCTGATGTTTTGATTTCTCGGTCATCTGTCGCGAATTGACAACCTAAATTCCCTAACTAACTGGCTCGATTGTTTCATTTCCTATCATTATTTTTACTTGTTCGTTATATGATCTTGTGAATTTCGATGTAAAATTTAATCTAAAAAATAAACCCGAGTTTTTATGCGTCCCCCGCCAAAATGAGTATATACTTTTATGTTATCGTACAATACGAATTCAATATATCTACATGCATACATATATTTATTTATTTGCGTGTAAAGTAATATTTTCTTATAACGCAATTTTACATTTACAATATTTTTTTTTTATTTTGGCCAGTTTAAGTGGACTGTTCGAATTGTAAATTTATATTAAATGAAATTAGATAATTTACGCGTGTCCAAGGAGCTAGAATTCATACTATATGTTCTTCAGATTGTAAATTCAGATAGAAAGCTATCCCTATTTATTGCATACCTCACAAATTACACTTCTGATGATCCCTAATTTGACAAGAACAAATATATATTGTGTGTGTGAGTGAACGATTATATCGGCGAGACTAACTCTTATAAATTAGTAACGCAATATGGATGTTGTGAAATAAATGTAAATAGATCCATATTGCGAGGTAAGTTGTTATTATAATCGTCAAAAAAACCGTTTACTATAAAAAAGTTATATAACCGTTACAGTAACGTCTTATCTATTATACACTATTGAACGTGAAATATGCCAGACGAAGAAGAGACCGTTCCCAATTTATGCATTTACTAGTAACAGTTACGTAAGGTTTCTTTATAAGAATTCGTTAATTCGATTAGTGTCGGTATATATGTCAAAAAAAATAATCGTCTCGAAATTTTTTTGTCGCTTTATATTCATTTTTTAACAACAATAATAATAATAATAAAAAATAGGTCATCGAATACAGTTTAAAACGAAAATAAAATGGCCGACTTAAATTCTTTTGTTCAATTTTTATTTTTTTTTGTTATTTTACGGTGTCGCGAAAATTTTTATAATACTTCCTTTCATAGTTAAAATTTGAGAAAAGTTAAATAAACGACTGTAAATTACTTTAAAAAATATATTTACTAACATAATATTTTTCTCTGCAAAAAAACGATATAGATAAATTAAATTTATTTTTTAAAAAATAAATACTTATATATATCGCAAAGTATATCTGTAGTGGTCGTTTGGTGATACATTGTGTTTTTTCTTTACTCCAGTTCCGCTGTGAAACATCCACACCATTTCTTTACACACCCCATTCAGAATATTTCTACTTTTGTCTTTGATTTTGCCATATTTAGTACAATTCGAAGTAAACGATTTCGCCTTTCTCTCTATACGTGGTCGAAGAATTTCCTTTCCCTTATTATTATTATTATTATTCTTTTTTAACGGGGGTGCCTTTACAGCTTACCCAACGTGATACTGCGGGGACTATCTACATCTTAATCAAGGATGTTGACTTCTCTAGAAATGTCGTTATTAGGGGAATAATTGTAGATTATCTACATGGAGATGTAATACTTGAAGAACGTAGCAAGACAATGTAAAGCTATAGAGCATTAAAAAAAAAAAAACATGATCGGGGTTGTAGACTGCCTGTTCAAAATGGAGGAAACACGAATTTCTCTAAGCTGCATACGGAAAAGACGGTCAGGCAACAAATGGTGCCCAAATCGTAATCTACTGATGAGTACAATTTTCCATTGCGACTAATCTTCTTAAAGAAATAGAACCACGGGAGTTTGGGGCTGATAGTATTAAGTGAGAGGTGATTGACTAACTCGTTATTTTTCTCAATACGATTTAGTACTTCCCCGTTTATACAATAAGCGTATATTTTCTAATTTTGTAAATTTTCGATTAGAAATATTTTTAATATTTCTAAATATTGAGAATATTTCTATAAATCGCGTATAGACTTTTTATTATTTTTTATCTCGCTATTAACGTTAGTATTATCCGCAGTTTAATAAGTTCGATATCTTGTTCAATACGCTCATTATTACTTCAAATTATTTCTGTATTTCGTTAAACTCGTTTGCTTAATTAATCTTCTTCGTCTATAATCGTCCTTGTAATTGACAACGTGAAGAGTAAAATGGAAGATCTGCTTCAGATTTGTTTATTTTCTAAATTAATATATTATACATATTGAATAAGAATGATACTATATATAGAAATTATTTATTTATTTACAAAACATTACCGCGTACACAACAGCAAAACACCAATTACAGTGTACGCACTGACAGAATAATTATAAAAGTACAAACAAAAATAAAACTAGACCACACTCACGCAACACGTTAATTAATATAAATTTATTTTTTGCGTAGTTCAGCCAAAATATTCTCCTTTTCCGGTGACAGTCCTTCCATGTTTATTGACATTACTGTTGAACTAATTACTAGGATGGAATTATGGAAAATCGACTAAAATTATGGGAACAACCGAACGAACATATCTACCTACCGGTAATAATTTGCCGCGGTCGACGTGGAAAACCCTAAATAAAATAAGAACCATAACAGGAAGAACGGCAAAGTACATGAAACGATCGAAAATTAAAGATGACGACAGATGTGTACAAGATTCAGAGCACCTACTAACTTGTTCATTATTGTCAATACAATGCAGGATGGAAGATATGGCCAGAATAATGGAATCTCAGACGAGGCAGTTCAGATTGTGAAATGTTTCGGGGGGAGGCATATAACATGACCGATACGATAAGAAGAAGAATATAAATAATATTAAAAATTGGAAAATAAATTACTAATACCGATAGAAAAATGATACATGTTTCTAATGAAATATAATACCCGTCCGAACAGAACAAAAAACAGAAATACCAATCATACACCCATATTCTCATGTAAAAAACTCTCCATCGGGATATATGACCAAAATAAAACACATTTACTGAAAAAATAACGATCGAAATCAAGAGTTTAAAAAAAATTATTGCATAAAAATTTACTATCAAAATGAATATCTAACTGTGGATGAATGTTCATTAGTACGTTATTATATAGACGTAAGATGGATAGAAGTGGTGAATTATACCTTTGATTTGTACGAGCATGTGATTCATAGAAAATACGATGTGATACTAACACCGGGGACCATAAATAAGATTTTAGATAATAAATAATTGTCATCTATGCGAGGCGTTACAAAGATCATGCAGGGACCTCAACTTACTTATCTTTCTTCTAGCACTCGAAGGTTTAATACTTAAATATTATAACTCAAAAGTGCATGATAGACACCCGTTTGACGGTAATAAATATACCTCAAAAACTGAGACTGAACTTTTTCCCCACCATGTGAATATATTTAGTGTAGAAAGGATTCCAAACCACAGATGCGTATTCTAATTGCGATCTTACAAGAGTGTTGAAGAGCAACAGCGGAGTGATCACGAAATACGCGTGAATTTCTAATGATGAAATTCATAGTTCTGTTAGCATTTTTAGTGACATTAGCAATATGAGTTAGTGGTTAACTTTGTTTTTATTTCGTTTTATTAATATATAAAAAGTGTTTTTAATTATTTTTGTTTAAATTTCTATATTTATATTTCGAATTAATTTTACTTGGCTATTTCGAAATGATTGTCAATTTTTGATTATTTCCAGTTAATAATATTACATTCGATATATAGTTTTTCATTTATTTTTTTTTCGGCATCGTCAGTTTAAGAATTAACAAATGACGCAGTTCTAAATTCACTTCGAAAGATACAGGGTGTATATATTACGTGTTCGTTTTGATTAAAATCGCGAATTAATATAGAAGTGTTTTTATCGAGGTTGATGATAAATTTAAATTCGGTTTTTTGTTGTATAGGTTCGGTTTTGAGTATTTGTTTATTTTCAAATTTGTAATTTCTCGGATCCGACGTATATTCTTAATGTTATTTAACCTTGTTAAAGAAAAGGGCAAATTGTTGATGTATATATAAACGAATTCTTAGTTCCGATATAATATTTTTATTTGATAAATCGACCTCGTGGCATAATACGATAAATTTTAGCACGGTCTCCGTAATCGTCGATATTAACGCGTATTCCGGCGTTATATTTCAAATTATTTCGGTTTAAGTCAAATTCCATTACACGTCATCTATGTAAATAAGGCTGCTAGTCTCAATATCCACTTTGTATAGCGTTGTCTTTAAGTCGTTTATATCCTTTTTCAAATGTTTGTCAACACTTAAAACGCTATCAACCCCATTCGGATAGTTATTATTATATATGATGTGCCGTTTGCTGCAACTGTGGCCAAAAGTGTGAGATGATTAGGATATTATTAGATTAGATTTCACAGATATTATTATTTCGTTCGAGAAAATGATAGATTTTTTTTTTTTGAATTCTTGAAGATTGTCGGATAAAAGCAGTCCGGATATTAGTATGAAACCAGATTGAACACGGGGTACAACTAGAAATTATGGAACATGGCCACAGTATCGACAGATTCGAAACATCGGCACCATCCGAGAAATTCTTGCGTATTAATGCTGCGTGAAAGTCTTGTAGAAATAATTCCATCAATTCTTGATGTGATGATAATGATACATGACACAATAGCTGGTCTAACTCTTTACATCTTGTTCGCAGATGACTGTTCTTCCAAAGTACGACTGCAATCCTGCTCGAAGTTTATTTTTACTACTTTGTAGAGATTCTTTCGTGGAACTACACACGATAGTGTAGCATGAACTTTCTTATTGCTTGTTTTGTCCTAAAGTCAGCTACAGTGTTTCCGCTTATGTTTGAGCAACTTGAAAGTCAGCATAGCGCTATTTTCACATTTGATAATGTATTTGTTGGACAAATGGATTTTTTAGGATAGCGTGTCGTAATCTGATTTTCATGCTCCACGCGTAACAAATAATTATATATATATATATATTTTTTTTTTAATTTCCAGTAGCATCGAAGTAAATACAATGTTTCCAAATTTCATCGGTAAAAATAATATTTACCTATTAAACAGAAAATATTCCATCTGTCGATTCGTTCATATCTCGGACCATTAATTTATTAATTTATTTAATTTCATATATATATATATATATTAGTAAAACTTAAGAAACTTTGTTTTAATTAATATTACGCGTTCGATTGTATTTCGTTAAATAAAGTAATAATTAATAAATAAATGTTACGTTATTAATTACTTGTCATTTATTTGCACTAAACAGAACCGATTATAAATAGTGTACTGAAGTGTAAGACTGCGATGTTTAATATGGCGGCTCTAGGATTGGTACAAACTGTAACCTTTAATTGTTCGAATTTGGAATACGATTATTTAAAATCGGTATTTTTCGTGCCCAGTACTGAGGCAGGTACCGATTTTCTGGGTAAATAAAAATTAACTTTATTTTTAAAAAGTAATATTTATACTTTTATTATATATATATATAAAATGAGGGCACAATTTTTACCGTAGATACAATAAGACTGCCAGTTGTAATGTTAACTATAGTCGGTACGGGATACGTGTTAAGCGTGGTTAAACCTCGAATGAGCCGTTTATTCGCTTCGAATGTTACCATCGTCATTTTTCTTACCGTACTGTCTGTAATCAACATGTTTATCCGTTGCAGTCAACTTACCACTCGTAATGAACACATAGGCAGGTATTCACAATTTTTTTTTATACGAGCATAAAATATATAGATACATATTTATGTGCAGCAGTGAAAGAATATAATTTTATTTTAGTTGTCGAAATTAAACAAAAAAATTTACCCAACGTTATTGCGACTAGATTAAAAAAAAAAAGTGATTTTCTAGTGTGTTGCAGAGATACATACACATTCACTACAAACACGTATATATATATGTGTGTGTGTGTGTATGTATGTATGTATATATAAAGAAACAATTTTGGTTTTAAAATTTCACGATTAACAAAGTAATAGGCGAACAAAACACTTTTTTTATCATTCAAATTCATGAAGTGCAATTATATATATATATATATATATATATATATATATATATATGTGTGTGTGTGTGTGTGTGTGACATGTGTATATTTCCACATATGTAAATTTTTTTGACTAACCAAAATCAGAATATGCGCAACTCTAATGAACGAAACCTGTGAGATGTAAATTCTAAAATATGAGGCCATAGCAACACCGAATAAATTAACTTAGACTTAGCAATTTGGTACACAAACGGTAGAAAATGAACAAGAAAACACTTCAGATTTTTAATATTTATTTTCATTTTACTTGTAAAATTGTGTTTTTTAAAAAAATTTTTGCGTTCGTATATTTTTATATTTTATATTTTACTTTTGGACATCATACATCGCAACAGTTAATGAAAAATTTAAAATTCCACCAATACACAACTTTTACAGAATCCGGAAAATAGTATTGAAGAAAAAATTAATATAAAAAAACAAAATTAGTAAACAAATATATTGATATTAAATTTCAACAAATCAAAAAATAGATAGAACAGAAGCAGACATTGGATCACATTTTCACAATCACCATCGCATATTTTTAAGTAATTATATTTAATTTATATTTTTAAAATTTTGATGTTTTAAAATGGTTCACTTGATAATGGCGTAAATGCCGAAAAGCTTTGTGTTTTCTTTAAGAAAATAAATATTAGTGATTTAACTAATTTTCAATTGATTTTTTATAAAAAAATCACTACATTCCACATTATAAAAAATTAAAAGAAAACACTTACCAAGGAAATCATTTATAAGATCAATGGATGATCTTATTGCATAGCAGGGTGAAATACAACGTAGCAAACAATGACGTAATACACTCATTAAAAAAGTATATATGTATATGACATTCGCCCTTTATTCTCTCTCTCTCTCTCTCTCTCTCTATATATATATATATATATATATATATATATACATATATATATATATTTGAAATAATGGTGAGTACAAACATCAAGAGAAGTATACTAGGATGTGTACCACACAGTGACCGAATGATTTTACTGAAATTAAAAGGGAATCCATTCAACATTAACATCATAGAGAATTTTTATAAAGATCTCGTTAAGCCAATAAAGCGGCATGAAGTTACAATTATAGTGAACGACTTTAACGTTAAGATTGGAACAGAGAGGACAGATATCGTAGGTAATTTTGAATTGGGAAAAAGGAATGAAAGAGATGACAGATTGGTGCAGTTCTGTCAAGAATACAATCTTATAGTGACAAATACATGGTTCAAGCTACACCGAGACATTCATATTCCTGGAAAGCACCTTAGGATAAACCTGATAATGTTGTTAGAAACCCCGTAGATTATATTCTGCTAAACAAAAGGTTTAGAAATGGATGCATCTACACAAAAATATTACCATATAGATGATGATATGTGTATATCTATTTATATACATGGAATGCATTAACTCGCATTTTTAAGTCTATATATTAAATATCAAAGTACATAGAACAATTATTTATATATATATATATATATATATATATATATATATATATATATATATATATAAATATTTACGAATGATGGTATTTAGGTACAATTCGCCTATTTAGTTCGCGATTTTTCTTTTCTTTATTTAACAACAAACAGGAAGTCACTTTTCGAATTCTGTAATCAAGACTGTCAGTGCGTCAGTTCGGAAAAGTTTTCTCCGGTTTGTCCAGAGGGCGGTTCTCTTGTCTACTATTCGCCTTGCCACGCTGGATGTCGGGAGGCTTTTGTAAATACGGTACGTATTTTAATTACGCGCGAAAATGTACGTTACAAAGTTTTTTTTTTTATATAAAAGCGCGAACGATAATTTAATATTCATTAAAAAAAAAATATCTTAAATTTCCACGTCTATTATTATTAATGCCGGCTCATTTATTAATGAACATGTTTTTCATTTTGATTTATTTTCTCACGATGTAATAATCAGTTTTAAAGTGAAAAAAATGCCGATATTAAAATTATTGAATTTCATTTACTCTTCCACGATATGCTATTTCAGAGCTTAATAAATATTTCGTAAAAGTTCTAAGTTGATCGGTGTTCTTACAATACCGCTTCCAACGGTTACATAATTCTTTATATTGACACGCTTATTGGTTCTAGTACGTTGAACACGTTCGAACTCTATAACAAATGTTTTTAACACATTTCTCTATTCATATTTGGAGTGTTACAAATTTCAATCAGGTCTACGCTGAATGCGATATCCTGTTGTTTTACTGACTTTTTATTTTTGAAAGTTGCCACGGATTAATTAATTTTCAAACTCTAATAACGTTCCAAAAAGACATTTTCGACTTGAATATATTGAAGTTTAAAATAACTCTTAACAAACTATTACGTCTTTATGTATGTATGTGTATGTATATATAAACATATTATCGCTCGAAATATGGAAACTTGTGAATAAAAATACACATAAAAAAGTATTTCGATTATATATATATATATATATATATATATATATATATATATATATATATATATATATATATATATATATATATGATTGAATAACGTATTCCGTAACAAGGATATACTAATCAACTTGGAAAAAAAGCTTATAACCAGTGTATCCTACCAGTATTGTCATATGGAGCCGAGACATGGGTATTCACAAGAGGAATCATAAAGAAAATTAGGAAAGTGCAAACGTCGCAAAAAAGGTTGATGATGTACATCAGACTCAGAGAAAGACGAGGCCTCGCCTGGATCAGACAACAAACACAATTGATGGACGTTATAGAACATATTGCCACAAGGAAATGGAATTGGGCTGGACATGTCGCCCGAAGGCATGATAGCAGGTGGTCCAAGAAAATTTTACAGTGGTGGCCAATGGACCGTAAAAGGAAGCAGGGCTGTTTAATTTTTTCTACTGTTGCTGTAGGTATATATATAAATTACTTTCCGGTGTCTTGTTATCTGTGTACGTTTCACATAATTTCTCTTCACAACTGTGGATTCGATTGACTTGTTCTATGAAAGTATCCGATATTTTATCTGCCGTTTCTTCACCATCTCCTATATACTTTTTAATTATTTCATCCGCTATTTCTTTCTGATGGCCGCCTAATATATTCTTTATTGTCCTTCATGTCTCTTTCACATTGCCACTTACTTGAGCAATTTTTTTGTTGTAGTACCTATCTCTTCCTTCCTTAATTTTAATTTTCGTTTTATTTCTCGCTTGTTTATATAATTCCTCCAGTTTCTTATTTCTACGTCTTTTCCTCCATTTTTGAAATAAAATATCTCGTTCTCGTATCTAAAATTTCTTTAGTCATCCATTCTTTATTCGCAACTTGTCTCCTAGTTTTTGTATTACTTTTATGCGCATTAGTGCGCTTTTTATATATCTCTTTCCATTTCTCCATTATTTGTGTATACATTTGTTCGGGACTTACGTTCTCCATTATTTCCCATTTTTCAAATTTTCTTTTAATTTCACCTCATCGATACTTTATGATTGCACCGATTTGCATTATCTCTCCGGTTTAAACTGCTTCATAACGATGAACGGAAGATATCTTAAATTTTGAAATTGAAAGCTGAAAATCTCTGAACCGTTTCGAATTTACTTCTACACTTGAACGAATTAAAATCATAAACCGCGAGTAGCTTGTGCTTTGTTGTAATTCTCGGTCTAGATTTAAAATTAAAATTTTATTTTTTGGATTACTCATTATTAATCGCCTGGTTTGCAGGAATTTTGGAAATGCGCTTGCGTTCGAACAGGCACGGTAAGCGCCGATAATTGTAAAATTCGCAGTTGCGTTTTTGGCTGCACCGTATTTCGATTTATAATGTTAATTTCAATCTGCCTGTTAAGTACGATGATCGTCAATAATATCGTAATACTTATAAGGTAAGTGATTTTTTTTCACCATTCAGTCGTATCGTCTGAAATTTTTTTTTTATGAAAAATTTTATACTATATATGTATATACGATTAAAATGTTTTTCCACTTCTAACGAGATTTTGAAAATATACATTTTTCTCCACTTCTAACGTGATTTAGAAAATATACATTTCGAAAAATGTTTTTACTCAGAAATTGTCGCCACTTTCCGATGATATGAGAGATTTTATTTCAAACATTTTCCACGATATGAGAACTAATATATTTTACTATATACATAAGGAGAGATTTAGATAAATTTATTATTATCGAAATAAAATATGTTGTACTAAAAATAAATCAGAAAAATATACGCTTAAAATTAATTAAAATTGCGCTTCTTTAAATAGTAAAGAGTTAATCGAACTTCATCAATTTTTGAGTAACTTGTAATCGCGCCGACAATTAATTAATTTATTAGAAAGAATAAAAATAGCGGATTACATTTATTTATTTTATTAGTAAATCCCGCGTGTACGACTTAGTTCGTACGAAGTTCATCGATCTCCGAATTTAAGAAATTTTTAAAACAAAATTGATATATTATTATTATTATTTATTATAAATTGGACTCTGGAATTAACCAATCTGTCCATGAAAAACATAAAACATAGCAAGAAAAAAAAAATTAACATTATAAAGTAACTTTACATTCTAAAATAAATTGAAATAAAGAATAATATATACAAGCATCATCTGAGGAAAGTAATGAACTTAAGATATACGGAGGCCGATGGCCTAAAGATATAAGCTTAGAAAATAAACGCGATTGTTCTGCCGAGTAGGAGGAACAGTTGAAAAACAAATGATTCGAATTCAGAATCATATCGGTATCGTCCGGGTGAGAGCAGGTGCTGGTTTCGGCCATTCCAATTCTGTGCAAATGAACAGGTAGGCAACAATGATTTATACGAAGCCGAGTTAATGTTGTAATCATGTGACGAGAAATTGGTCCACTAAACTTTTTTGGGAAAATACCACGCTTCTTTGGAAGGAACTGGTTTAACGCTTTTATAAAAACTGCTGACTTTTCGCTAATATCCGATTATTAATTTTAAATATTTCCGAAAAAATTGTAATCGTTTCGCGATTAATTATATTCGTAATTTCGACTTCATTTTAGAAGTGTTAAAATGCGCGATAGATCACTAGCGATGGGATTGCAACTGACAGTTTCGTCGATTTTCTCGCATATATTCGGAAAACTTTATGAAATTATACGTTGTAAGTACAAACATATTTTGATAAAATATCGTATCCTCCCATTTTGATTTTCTCTTAAATTATATAATAAAAATCGTGTTCGGCTATATAGTAAAAAGTAAACCGAATGATCGGAAACGAACACATTATTCGTAGGCGTTCGAAAGTTTAATAGATGATAAATGAACGAAGTTAATACAGCTAACATTATTAAAAACTAAAGCTAAGATAAAAGTAATGAAACGAATCAACGAAGCTTTCGGTTATTAATTTAAGGAGAAGCATTATCCCCCATAATGTTTAATTCGGTCTTTATAAGAGAGCGGTAAAAATTACTGTGATCAGATAAATAAACCGATACTCTTGCAGGAAGGAAAACATTTCTATTAATTCTTTAGCGTTTGCAGATTAAATTTTCTCTCAAGATTTAATAACCGCGGTACAGCGGATTAACCTAATAAGGAAAAAAAAATAACGGAAAAAACTGGTCTACAGATTTCGTTTGAGAAAACGGAATATATGACAAACATCGGGATCTCGCCTAGATACATATAGAAAGGTATACAAGAAAGTAACAAATTTCATATACTTAGGCGAGGTTATTCAGAAAAATGGATTGGACGGAAGGACGTTCAAAAAGAGGGCAAGAAAATTGGACGCGACGGAAGGACGTTCAAAAAGAGGGCAAGAAAATTGGACGCGACGGAAGGACGTTCAAAAAGAGGGCAAGAAAATTGGACGCGACGGAAGGACGTTCAAAAAGAGGGCAAGAAAATTGGACGCGCGTTCCAATTAACGCGCAACGTATACAACGAAAAGTCAAGATCGGATATTATAATATAGTTATGTGTTTATATGCTGTTTCATTGTTCAATAATGTTTCAAAGTATTCTTTCCATATAATTTTTATTTTATTCCTATCTCTTATTCCAGATGCATCTGTGATAGCAATTTCACGTCTAGTATTTAGGCCATATATTAACTTGAATGCTGTGTAAAAAGCTCGATCATCATTTTTGTTAACCATTTCTTGAATTTCTTTTGTTTTATTAATCCGCCATTTATTCTTGATTCTGCTTGTTTCTCGTTGTATCTCAGCTTTCAGAGTCACAAATTTATAACGTTTGTTGTTATTTTTTCTATCATTTTGCCATTCTATAAAAGCCTGTCTTTTATCTTTTATTTTTAATCGTATTTCTTCTGACCTATCAGTAAACCAGTCTTGCGTTTCTCTTTTTATAGCCTAAAACGTTTTATAGTTCTTCTACAGATCTAATTTCATTTAGTATGTTCTTTTTTGTAAGTTATTTTTTAACTCCGACCCAAATTTTTAAAGCACGTCTCTGTTCTTTAGGAAATTAGTATTATATGTTTTTTGTGTTTTAACTGTTTTGTTTGGGTGATATTTTAAGACTGGAAATCTGAATTTCGATCTCACTAGTATGCTCCTCTCATTGCTGCTCGTATATTTAAGCGGTCAGCTCTATGTTTTCGTCGTATTATAACGTAATGGAGTTGATGCAGATGAGCTGATCTTGGATGTATACAGGTCCCTTTATACATATCATTCATCTGGAAAAAGGTATTAGTAATACTTAAGCCATTTTGTGAGCAAAATTGAAGTAAACGCTCACCCATTACTATTTTCTTTATCTAATACCATGCGCACCTTTCATATATTACAACTATTTCCAATCCGGGAATTGAATTATAAGCCGCGCGTTTAGTGGAATTTTATTAATCACTTGCTGTAAATCATAGTAAAACCTAAATTACATCACTATTTTGTAATGTTGGCGTATACGCACTGATTATGGATACAATAGAACTTGATGGAAACTTTATTTTCATCACCATAAGTCTATCACTCATTCCGGATGGCTCCTCTATAATATAGGGCATTACTCCATTATTGATTGCAAAACCTACTCCATTTAGTCGTTTATCTACTGCTTTCGCACCTTTCCAGTAAATTGTGTAGTCTGTACTTTGTTCATTTACTATTCCTTCTTCTGGAAGTCTTGTTTCCGATAATGATGCTATATCAATGTTATATCTCTTCAATTCTTAGGTAATTAGTGCTGATGATCTCCGTATCGGTCTTTCTTTTTTATCCTGAAACGTTCTAACATTCCATTCACCTATATTCCATGTGATTCATTATTTCTTACGGCATTGTATAGGTTCCCGCCAGCTGGCGCGCGCTAGCCAGGTTCACATGGGAAGAGCTATGTTTAGGACACCTTAGTCCACTACACTACTGTGGTAGGCAGAGCGGATCCTAAATAGGACTGCCTAATAACTTGCTGTCGAGCTTCAATATATTCTAATCCTTTTGAAAAGCGACCATCTGGGTTATACCGCCTTCCGTGTAAAATCAATGGCTAAAAGCTTCGAGTCAAACCAAATCTGCACCCGTCACCACGATTCCATCGCCGTAGAACTTTTTAATAAAAAACGAAAGGAAAGTAATATTGGATAACAGAAGAAATGACTGTAGCTGTGCATATTTTAGGAACATGAAGCCGGTGCGCTAACGACAACCATGCAAACTACACCAGTTTGACCGAATGGCAAGGATGAAACCAATACAATTGTTCTGGTGCAAGTCAGTGCAGTAAACTGCAGGCATAAATAGGAAATGTCCTGAAAAAAAAATTGTTAGGAAAGAATTAGAAAAGGAATGGAAGGGATGTGAGAAGGGAACTCTCCTGCACTTGCTCAAGGTGCACACCGTAGAGTGGTTTATTTTCGGAGTATCCATTCTCCTAGGACAGTTACATACCCATGTTAAAGAGTTTGTCCTACCTTTTGCTATTAGGGAATAGCTGAGCGACACATATAGCGGTCTCAACTGCCAGTGCCAGGACTTTCAACGGGTACTGTCACTACTGGAATCATCTACAAATGAGAATTTCCGCCAGTAGCCGCTGTTTGTCCGCGACTACTTATTTGTTCAGTTGAGCATTCTGGACTAATTAGCAGCTAATCTCTAGAGGTCATTCCACCATCCGCAACCTGTTTACGCGACCCGTTCCGTTTAAAGCACCGGCTTCCGAGAGGTACAAAAGTACTCCCCGGGGGATTAAGTAATATACACACATGTAAGTGCAATTCGAATTTGAACAATTTAATTTCTCGATATTTAGTAATGTTAATTTATTCATACCAAAACCTATTTGTACGTTCAGACTTTCTTTGTGAGGATGTGCTGTCAAGTATAAGCAGGGTCATGTGCAGTATGGATGACGATTCCGAAATTATAGTGAAATTCGTCAATGATTTCCTTTTATTAACAGATGTATTCATGGAACTATTAAGATTACACATAATAGTAAAAATCCTAATGAAAAATAATTATTATTATTTATACCGAATATTATACTATCGATTATCATCGTTATATATGCATACACATATTGATCCAGTTTTATATGTACGTTTGTCGTATAGATCAAACGTGTATTTTATTCGGAGAAAACGGATGCCTAATGAACAACGGAATCCAGTTTTCAACTTACATAAATTTGCTGAACATTTGTAAGTAATCTAAATTTTCTACGAAATGTAAGAATTTCTTTTACATTACAATTTTAGTCGATTACATTTAAAGTCTAAATCGACTAGTTGTATGTAATTTGTAGATCAATAAACAATAAAAATACGTTTTAGACCGCATGATTAAATGTAAATTTCCTAAAGTACACTTCATATATATATATATATATAAACCATTATCGTTGCATTGTTCGTTACAGAACGTCGCGATTAACCATTATACGTTTATTTCTACGTATAAAATAGACGACTAATTATATGCAACGCAGATGCGCGTGTATATCATGTTATACGTAGTGGAGTGCCACTGCTTTCTGCGTGATAATTAAGAATTAAATAATGATGAAAAAGTTTGTATGTCGCGAGTTGATTCCGAATCGTCGATCGTCGCGCTGATAGTCGAGCAATCTAGCAACTAGGGATAAAATATTTAAAAAACAAAAAAAAAAATGATTAATTGCGATTGTCGCGTAGGTTTCTTAATGACCGCTTGCGGGTTGTTTACAATGGCTTGGTACAATATTGAAGATATTCGATCGTTTCCGAAAGACGAAGACAGATACGCTACATCCACCGAGACGGAAAGTTTGTATTACAGCAATCCTAGACTGCTAGCCGCTAAAAGTAATTCGATCAGCGCTATACCGTTATCCGATAATAATCCGTTTAAAGAAGACATCGTACGAGAATTTAATAAAATGTCGCCGAAAGAATTGGCCAAAAGCGAAATGGATCTTAATATTATATTACGACAAAACCAGTTCGATGGAAAAGGAGTTACCATCAGGAAAAACGGTATATTGACGACAATTTTGTGAGGTTAACCGAAACAAATTTAGTTAACCCTTTCAGTCACGGGTTACCATTTTTTTGTTTTATACGAAATAATTAATAAAAATGTTTCCAAGATATTTTTTCAATCTTAAACTAATATTTTAAGAATAAAGATATATATATATATATACGACTAATTAATAATTAAACGTGTATAGAATATTAGTCAACTAATTTCTATTATTTATATGTATATATAAGTGTATTGGTTACATAAGTAAATCGTTTGGCTTTAATCGCTCAAGGAGTGTTAACATCTGGCTAGTGTGTGTGTGTGTCGGAATAAATTTATTACGTACCTAAATCACGAATGACCTCGTTCACTCACTTCGGATTCAGACCCGCGTGCAGATTTCCGATACCGACCTAAATTGCACGAATGACTTTAACTACTTCGGTTAGCAGGCTTCGCGCATTCATAAATGTCGGATCTCATATAGGTTCGACGATCGACTGGTAATCATTTGCTGTAGAGATCGACTTGTAAATTTCTTCCTAACAGCCGTCATATTTGACGGATTTTAAGTCGGACTTATTCAGTTTTTTACTTCGCGTGATGCTTCCACGTTAAATGGGCACCATTGAGATGCAGTCCGAGATATTTAGCTGAATTCTTCTGCGTGATCTGCTAGTTATTGATGTAAACACTATACTGCAGATTAACTTTTTGTAAACCTAAATTAACGTTAACGGATAAAGACTTTAAAGTAATATTTGATGTATCACACTGTTGTTGTTTTTTTTAGATAACTTTAGATTTAACGCGTTATATACGTATTTGTAGAATTTGAATATTCTACATCAACCGAATGATGTTTATTTATGAAAATAAGCGATTTTTTTAGCATTTAAAATTTAAGTATCGTATACGGAATATTGCGACTGAAAGGGTTAATACAAAAAATTTGATAAATTTGGAGCGGAATGGAAATATATACGAAATATTTAATTATTATATATATATATATATATATATATAAATGTGGATATATCGATTTCAGTTAGATCATTATTATTCGTCGCGAGTAAGTTTCTCGATCACTCTTTATCAAGTGGTGAAATAGTTTTCCGTTTTTTCCTCTTCTCATCGAATTTGGCGCCATCTATGGACCAGCACGTGAAAACAACATTTTCTTTTCCTTTCTTCCCATCCAGTATTACTTCACACGATGCATTTTCTTCCTATCATTCGTCCATACGGTTTTATTACTTTTGGTTCCGTTAAATCAATGGATTTTTTTTTTCATTATTTCTAACTTCTAGTCCGTTATCGATCGTTGCATTGTCTATTTGAATTTCATCGAGATCCATCTTTCATGTTCAACCTGGACCTGGTTTTCAACTTATCAAAATGCTGAAAGATTCCTTTTTGTCAGTCTGCTATATTTCTCATTCTTCGAATACTTTTCCTCGCAGTGTCAGCTTTTCTACTATCTCATATAGTTTTTTATTGGACCGGTTTCTGAACATCTTTTCTTGAACCGAGAATTTTTCTTATAATCTCCCTTTCTCCCCCCTCCCCACAAAATACTTCAATTTTTCCGATTTTATTTTGCTCTAAGCTATAAACACTTCTTTTTAATAACTGTATTAGAATGTCTGATCTCGGCATTTATTTATATTGATTTCTCGTCATATATATTGCGCGTAATCCATTTTGCCGAATAACCTCACCTAAGTATCTGAAATGTTACTTTTTCTACTCAACCGTATTTTGCGCACATGTACTTTCCGGTTTTTATTTTTTCTACCTTTTTTTCTAAAAACTCTTTTATTTCCATGATACTTGGGATATTTCTCCGCTCTAGGTTGCACGTACCAGCTGTTCTATATCATTCGTGTTCACATTTTAATATCGTTAAACGACTTCCTTCGCCCAATTATTATTCCGACCGCTATTTTTCCGAATAAAATACTGTACAATAAGCAGTATCTTAGACCTCGATCAAATGACCTAAGTACTGCAACTTTCAATTTTTTCAACGAAGTAAAATAAAAATATTTTCATTCTATATCGCAATTAAATTTAATCAACACGCAATATTAATTTCACTGGCTACAGAGGCATCATCAGGACTGAATAATAAACGATAAAAACTAACAAATAAATATTCACATTTCGGTAAACAAAAGAACCGGTGTACTAGTAGATTCTGGAATTCGTTTGTTAACCAACTGTAAGAATTAGTTGAATATTTCTAGTTTCTATTGTTTATGAAAACGTGTTAGATTTTAAAATTAGATGCGTGATCGAATAATTAGTGGGAATTATGTATAAGGTGGTCGGAAAAATTGGAAATATCAGTTCTTTCGTTTTTCTACAATGCAGCATGTTCTTTAAATCTAACATTAAAATTCCTAGTAGTTTTCTCTTTATATTAGACAGTTAAAATCTTTGCAAACAAGTCTGTAGCCTGTGAAACTAATAGACTGTGTTTATTATTATTAAATATATTGTGATAAAGTATAAATAAAAGTATTTTTATTTTATTTTGTTTAATTCAAATGTTTACCTTAAGGAAGTACTACAGAAATACTTTTTGATATTCCTGTTTTCTATAACGTTAAGTAACTCGCGATCTTTTTACATCGTCTATTGTAGGATATAGATTTTTTTTTATTGAATTGCGTTTATTATGATGTTTTTAAATAAATTATTTTTAATACGTTGATCGAAGTTTAATTAGTAATTTTAATTTTTAATTCCGAGATACGAGTTTTATTCGGAAATATGGAAAAAGAAGAAACGAGTAATTTTTCTATCCTTATTTGGACATTTTAATTTTAATCCTATTTAGAATATAATTGTTTTAAACTGTTCGATGTAATACACACGATGACTACCGATAATTTTTTTTTTATTTTTTCAGACAATAAACGTTAACGGATATATGCACTATACTATTTTTATATATATATATATATATATATATATATATATATATATATATATATAATGTAAATTGTGCACAAATTTAGAACGACATTTAATTCCCTCAACTTTGCCATTTATTTACGGTACTAATAAAAATTCGTAATGTAAATCAGTTTTATATATTTTTTTTTATTTATTACGTAAAAATTATTTTAAATATAAAACTTTAAAAGAACAATATTAGAAAAACGGGAGCAAAAAATAATTAGTCAGTTCGATGCTAAAAATAATTAATGAAAAAAATACATCTGGACATTACACGCGAAAAAAAAATCGAATATTCCGAATTTTGAAAGAAAAACCTAGGAATAGAATTTAAACTACTAAATAACTAGTTTTCTGATTGAAATAAACGAAAAATTAGGCGCGTACACATATATCAAATCAAAAATTTCCAAGAGCAACACGAGCGAACATATATATTATTATTAATAATCTAAATTATTGTGCCGTGTGCAGCAACTAAAGCTAGAGGAACAAGGGAGAGGAAGTAAAATCAAGGAGTAGAGACCGGAACAAAAGAAACTCTAGGAACAGACGTATATGGAGTATATACAGCAGTTACCTCTTAACAGATACTATCAATTGCAGCTGTCACTTCCTATATTTCCATGGTTTTACTTTTTTAAAAACATTAAGCGGAGAGGAATTGCACTTATCAGCGGATTGCGGTTTGGGCATTGCTTGTTGCCGGACCGCCTGTTTCTTATACAGCTTAGAGAAACTCCTTACTGTCCTCTACACGCTGGACGTGCAGTTTGCAATCCTGATCACGTGTTCTTTGAATTCCCTTCTTTAATAACATTACGCTCTGAACTGTACCTTAAATTACTGCGCGCGCCTCGTAATGGTCTTCCCTATAACGTTTTGTCCCTTCTTCACTTTCATAATTTACATCTGTTTCCGCACATAGCGATATTTCTAGAGAAGCAGTCCGAGTTTTATGAGTTAGAAATTACAGTTTCACGTTGGGTAGACTGTAAGGGCATCCCCATTAAAAAAAAAAAGAGACGAGACATGCTTAACAACATAATTAGGTTAGTTAGAGAGGAGTATTCATCTTTGATGAGAAGAAGAAGTGAGGAAGGAAGGTTGAGAGACAATCTGAGTAATGAATACAAAAGACAGTTAAACAGGATATGAGAGACAGAAAGCATGAGGCTATACACACAGTGCAGTCGGAATTCTGTTGATCAAGTATGAATTGGTGAGTCTTGTCTGACCCAGACGCAGTCTGCTGAGGACGTCTCAACTGCCACTTTTTTTCCTACGAAGCAAAAAGTCTTGATTTGACATAATTATATACATCAATATCTGGAACTGGGACGTTTGGGCTCGGAAACAATGTAGTGCCTCATTTGCCCCCTCTATCTTCCAGTTTATTCCCTGGAATCAGGGCACATGAGCTGGAATTCACAGGGACGAAACTAATTGACTCGGTTTGACTAACAGCACCCGTGTCACTTCTCTGCCTATAGGATACTGATCGTTCCTGAATACATCGCATAAGAAGTTTAAAGCTAAGAGAGAGATAGTCGGAAGCTATTGGATGTTAATTATGAAGTCCGGTACGAGGTAAATCGGATAAAGTTCGGCTCAATTTCTAAAGCTGATGATTGAGAGATACAGTTGAACTTTCCATCCATTATGGTAGCACAGCGATTGAATGTTTTAATATCTGCGGTTTTAGAATGTTTATTTCTGATAAGATGCTTGATTGTAACCTATTGAAGCGGTCTCGAAAAGGGTGATTATGTGCGTGTAAAATTAATATATACGTGTATGCGTGTATACCAACTCCCAAAATCTATTGTGATGTAAAAAAAATACTGACGACCAACTCAAGTACTGATGATGATATCGTATGTCTTCGGGGTAGCTTAGATGTCCACATCCAGGTTTCGTAGCCCTTGTATCGCCGCGTCTGATACTACTCGAATATCCTTTCAGCCGCCCATAAGGGTTCTACGTGGGCATACGTTGAGAATGTGATCCATTGTCTGATCTCCTAATTGGCAGTGGCAGGATGGATCATCTTTAAAACCCCACTTTTCGAGCATATGACCACTGCGCCCATGGCCTGTTCTGACACGATTTAAACGCACCCGACATTTCCGGTCTAGTTAAAAACCTGATGGCTTGCAATTCGGCGTGTCTATAGCGTACATTCAAGTACTTATTAATTTACTTGATTTACATTTTTACTTGTTCCATCGTGTCTTTAAACAAACAACTAACGTGTTCATTTTCTGCCATGTTTCATTGATATATATATGTATATATGTATTATATATTATATACGTGTATGATTATGAAAAATTTGGCACGAAGATAATACATGCCACACTATCGCAGATACTATAAAATAAAAATAACCAACTAATATATATATATATATATATATATATATATATATATATATATGTATATAATATATTATATACGTGTATGATTATGAAAAATTTGGCACGAAGATAACACATGTTACGCCATCGCAGATACTAGAAAATAAAAATAATCAACTAAATAATAACTCCAACGTGTCGAACAGTGTATTATCGATGATCGATTAGAATGATGCGTATGAAATTTATTTTAACAGAAATAAAAATGAAAATGATTATAATACAATGGTTTATTTATGCCAATAAAATATATAAGCGGGATAATTATTGACGCGAATAATGAAGTGAAACGTGAATATGTAATGTAAGTCGACTAAGCTATTGTGTATAAGAAGTTTATAATAAAATACATGCTCGTTCGAATGACTAGTAATGTAACGGTATTATGTTACGATTTCCGAAATAAATTTATAAATTTATTACAATTGTTTAAACAATTAAAATATAACGCAGCGATTCTAAACTCGTTAATTTTTACAAATAAAAATAAATAATAAAATTTAAAAAAAAAATTATTTTACTTATCAGTTTCGAGAATAAAAAATTAAAGGTATTCAAATTTTATTTTCGAATTAAATTCGGAAGATATAGTCGAATGATGCCGCTAAAAGGAAATTTAACACAAAATTCTGTTAGCAGAGAAGAAAAAGAAATTTAAACCGAATTTATTATGAAGTATTCTTAGAATGATACAAATCACTGCGTTTCAAATGCAAGAACAATTTAAAAATAATTAATTTATATATAAATATATTATATATCGTTTATAAAATAAATACATTTAAATAACAAAATAAAAATAAATATTAGGAACGTAATTCAGTGGGATTTAAATACGAAAGAACTAATGAAACATTTGACGGCGACTTTTTAAGAATTTTTTAAAACATTTTAAAATAAATTTTTATTTGATGTTTCGTAGATTCGCTTTAGTGCATGATTTTTTTTATTTTTTAGAAAAAATTACTTTACAATAATTGAAAACTAAAATTATAGTGCAGAATTGAATTTAAACTCAAAAGCGCGGAGGATTACATTTAAAAGTTATAGTTAAAAACATACGTTTAATAAAAATTTTCTTGCAAATTTAGATTTTGTAAACAGCACTGGTAATTCATCGAGTTGTGCGTATTAGCAGCATTTTCAAAGCTCGTACATGTCCATAGAATTTGTTGCTTAATAGTAACATTATATACACTCCACGGTTAATCCTGGAAGTTTGTAAATAATTGATAACGTTACATCTTAAATAAACTAGTTTCGTGTGATCTCATATACGAAAACAATCTGATAAATGTCAAAACGTTCATATTATATATTTTTTTTCATTTGAATCAAAATAAAAATGAGATTAAATTTCAGAAATTAAAATTTGTAACATCCGAAACAAAATGTCGTAAATACTTAATCCATAAATCCAAACATCGAATTGTAAGATACCGTTTGAAAGTCGTCGGATTAAATTCTTTCACATTTACAAAATAGTTTATGGTTTTTGGAGAAAAAAATGTAACAATACTATACAAAACATATCCTTAATGGTGCATAAAATGCACGCACACACGTACAAATATAATGTTCGATCGCAACGTTACACATACGTATTTTCAAAACATCAGTTATTGTGAGACGTTAATTACGTTAACCGTATTAATTTTCTAACTATAGAAATTGTATGGCAGCAGCTAAATAAGTGATAGAAAAAAAAATATATACTTCAAATACAAGCGCACCAAATTATATACGAACAATTATATTAATGTAATTTTCAAACAAAAAATTAATAACAAAAATATTATTATAATTCTATCTCTAACGGTTATTTAACGTTGATTAAATAAAATATTAATTAATTTGAAAAGTGCGGCATATAATATTTAAAAAAATAATAATAATAAATAAACCAGAAAGTAATTAAAATCGCTAAACGTTTTATAATATTCACAAAGCTTTCCGGCTATTCGACCATTATCGAGTGAACATAAAATATTTTTATACTTTATTATATATATATATATATATATATATATTCACTCCGATAGGTTTAATAGCTGAAAAGCTTTGTGATTTTTATAAAACGTTTAGCGATTTTAATTCCTTTCTCGTTGTTTAAAATTTTTGATTTTTTTTTCGATGCAACGCCTAAGCATACGTTCTTTAGCGTTAAGCCAACGTCAAATTTTCAATCGAACAAAATTTAAAATTTTTCGAGCGAAAATTAAACATTACGTTCGTGAATTCGGAAAATAATACTTTAAAAAAATACGTTTACCTTATTTAAATTATCTTTCAAACGTCGTTCAGAAAGTAAATTATTCATTATTACTATCGGAATTTCGACATGATGGAATTTTTCTTTAATGTTGTACAAAAATATCCCTGGTATCGAACTTATTTAAATTAAATTACAAAATAAATATTCTACGTACTTGACTAAAGAATATAAAATATCGCAATTAACATCGTCTTCTTACAATAACGGAAAAACCTTTCACATTTTAATAATCACTGGTTTGCGTACAAAAACGCGGTTGCAACGGATGCTAGATCAAAAACTTCGTCAAAACACCAGCAGAAACATTGGAACGAGTAATACAATCAATATAGATTATCCTTGGCAAATCAATTTGAAAACAAGCATCAAATTTTATAGCAGATCTGTATATTTTCGGCAGAACTGTGAATTATATCATCCCCAAAATAAAACGCGAACCAAAATTGATCTGTAAACACTTTCTGAAATTTCTTGGCCGCCTAATCGTCTGATTTACCGAATTGCAATTATTTCTTCCGAGGAGGTAACCCAGGTTATAAAGTGCATCGAGGACTAGTCGGAAATTCTGGAAGAACTTCGAACTAATGTTATCTGTGAATCGACTCTGATCGTATACATAAATGCTGGCCAAAGTGTTAGATAATTTTAATAGTTTAATCGAACGTGTCAAAAATAATGGAAAACAAAAAAATAACGTAATGTGAAATTAAATCATGAAGTATCCTATACATATTTTGTTGTACAGTATAAGTAGAGTACAAGGCAATCATATTACGGTCTTGTTTCTGTAGTGAACTTACGTCATTGGCATTTTTTTAAGTCATATTTGTTTCACATAATATAACAGATATATTCAATGTTTTCCTCATATGCAATCATTATTTTGAATTAAATGATTTTTTTGAAAATGAAATAGTTATTTATTGACTTATTGGTCGGTTCGAAGCAGTCAGTTGTTAAGTCGGTTTCGCTGAAAGGATTTAGTCAGATTTATATTACGAAAACAATTTAGTCGTTTATTGTAAATAAGCTACTTATGTTTAGTTAATGTTTTTATTAATAACTTTAGATAGTTACTACTCGTTATTCGATTATTGAACGCGTAATATAGTATTAGTAGACTACTAACAACTAATTTTAGTCGGTTTATGAATTATTCGATTCTTTAATAACATTTATTGAGTGTGCAATACGATGTATTTTCGTATTTTTATCGACTGCTAATATCATTTGCAGGTGTTTATTATAATTTAATTACAATTTTTCACTAATGGTGTAAAATTCATTATTTTTAAATGTATATTTTTCAAAATTAGAATGTATTTGTAAAATATAGAGTTTTGAATGTTTTAAAATTTTCGTGATTATTTCACATACATATATGTGAATATGATTAAATTATTGATTTGATATACGTGTAATATATTATTGTGACTAAGTATTAAAATACGATTAGATACTTCCAATTTCATGGTTATTTCACATACATATATGTGAATATGATTAAATTATTGATTTAACATATGTCTAATATATTACTGTGACTAATTTAATACGATTAGAAACTTTCAAATTAATGATATAAATAACATAATGGAATATAGTTTAAAATAATAAAGTTTTAAACAAATACTTAAATACATGACATTTATGTATTTTTCTGTTTTTATCGACTATTAATGTAATTTAAGTAATACAACTTTTCACTAATGGTGTAAAATTCATTATTTTCAAACGTATATTTTTAAAAATTAAAAAGTATAAACAAAAAGTTAAAATACAGATGTTTGAATATTTTGAAAATTTACCTGGTTATTTCACATACATATATGTCAATACAATTAAATTATTGATTTGACAAGCGTGTAATATATTGCTGTGAATAATTCCAAATTAGTGATATAAATTACATAATGGAATTAAAATAGTTTTAAACATTGAATACATGACATTTTCAAAGAAATTTAATTTTGAAAATTAAATTCTTTTACGTTGGAAATGAACTGAGATAAGTTAAATTTGCATTTCTTAATTTTCATGAATAAATGTAAGGCAGTAAACTAATATTCGCAGATTCTATATTATTGGAAAGTTTTTCTCATCATTGTAACGTTGATTAGCACTTATCGTATAAATATTATTGAAGAAGAAATAATAGGACAGCATAACAGTTTAGTCGCAGAAAGCTGGAGATGGATTAAATCGTGTATAATTATTTGTAACATTAATGAAATAAAATAATTATAAACTTGTTTAAAAATATTTTATCTACATTTTTTGGATATAACCCACTTGTTCTATTAAATTAAAATATTATTTATTGGCTTATTATTCGTTTTAGTCATTACAACAGTCAGAATTAATTAGTTTAATAATGGATTTATTCGTATTTTTCACGTTAGCCTATGTCGCGTATATCGCGGTAGAAAGCGTATAAAGAAAAATTAAGCCGAATAATTAGTCCGAATTAATAACTTTCGCCCGAAAAATCGAATTAGTCATTTGTTATTATTCCATTATGCCCATCTCTAAAGCGTACTTATATTATTAATAGCGCGCATAACATATTATGTTATGCGTGGTTGGTTTGCCATCGCCTTTCACGCGATAAGGATTATTTATTTTCCAATGATTATTTTTTGCGAATATGAACCATATTCCAACTCGATGGCTTCCATGTAGAAGTACTTGCCACTAGGCTATACCAGCGACAAATACGCGGTCTGAAAACGGCGTGTTTCTATTTTATTACAATTTTTATAGAAAAATTCCGTAAATTCTTTTTGAATTATAATAAATTAAAAATGTGAAAGGTTTTTCCGGAACACCCTGTACGCGCGTAAACAGAATCATTGCAACACATACACACGCATAATACGCGTCGATAAAAAAAAATTAAATCATGTATAAAACTCGTTCGCCAAAATTCATTTAGACTTCAACCATACTGATCGCGTTAAGCGAATAACGTAGTGTTCATTTTCATTTTCCGGATTTTATATTTATTGCAGAGTTTGCACCAAATTGTACTTTTTCTTTGTACGTTTAGAATATTTACGTTTTTATGGTACTAGAAATCACACAACAGGATAGCGTTTTTCAAAAGAATGTTATTTTTTAAAAATCGTAACCATTTGTTTTACGAAATTATAGGAATTATACGTGAAATATAAGCATCGATAAAAAATGAAAATATTCAAATTAGACCATTTGCTCTGTGTACGATTACTAGTAGTATCGTAAATGAAGAATTTGAACAATTACAATCAGTTGCGAGAAGTATTAAATAAATAACAATTAAAACACACACACACACACGAAAAAAGTACGAACGTAAAATTACCGTTTTCCGAAAGAACGTTTGAATGTTCTTTGGAAACGAGGCAAAAATTTGTCCTATTATTTCCATTGATAACTATCTGTATATATACATATATTAACAAATTGTCTATCCTTTTTCTTAATTAAAAATGTTTAACACACGAACATTTGTTATCACGAATAACGCTCGTATACTTCAAAAGTTAAGTTTTCATACACACATACATACATACTATATATATATCATAAATAGCAATTAATATTAATTACATATCAACTTTCTTCGACAATTTAACGAGCAGATTTCGTAAATTAATATTCTCGTTTACACCGCGAGTTAATAATTTCTCCACGTTAATCCAAAATTACTACTACGTACAATTTTAGCTGTAACAACTTACATGCAGTAAATTTATAATGTACTATCATCGATGAGCTCCGTCAGATACTGCGGATTGTCATATTTATTTTCTTTTCGCCGAGAATTTTATTTTAGTATTGCATATATATATATATATATATATATATATATATATATATATATATATATCACCATCGTCTAGCTATTGTAGATTTATTTTTACGTACCTAATGAGCTAGCATTTGTGGCACTATTTATATACGAACGCAGATACACGTACATATGATGTTATACGGAGTGGGGTACCACTGCTTTCTCCGATATATATATATATATATATAAGAATAAGCCTACCTATGTGTACAAACATGGTTTGACGACGGCTAGTGGTGGTGCGGTACATGCGAACGGGATATCCGTCTGTTACTTCGTTGACACACCCAAAGCAACAAAAGTGGTTTTAATAGGCGTGTGTTGGGGTATATATATGTATAATATGTATATATATATATACATCCGTCTGTTATTTCCGCGTACTCGTTTTGCGTTTTAACTTCCTATACAAGCCGCGCCAATGGAAGTTTCACTTCAAAAATTCCACCCAAAAGGAAAACGCTTGTTTACTATTACGTAATTTTTGTACGCTACTACCATAAACGAATTAATAAATTTTATTATACATAATTCATCTCTGTTATATCTCGCGGTATAAACGTGAACATACAGGGAGAGGAGAGCCTTACATAACTTATTCGTAATTTATAAATACGGAAAAATAATTCACAGCTCGATCCACTAGAAGGCGTAAGAATAATTTACGTACATAAATGAATTAAGAAAAAAAAAGGTGGGGGAATTTCGACGATTAAAAACTAAGTAAAAAAGCGATGTATCGAAAATATTAATAATAATAATAATAGTCGAACATTACCACTATTCGACGACTACAGACTGTTGCGAATTAACCGACTGCTGACTGCTTACCGAAGCTGAACTCCGCGATGAACCTTTCCGATATTCTTTCAATTCTAAATACGACGCGGGTACCCAACCTTCTGCGCCAGACGCTGTACAACGATCAAAAATCGAAAATATATTTTTTTTTAATACGAATTAAATCGCGAAAATATTTTCTCAAAGAACGTAATTACCGCCGAATTGGAAAATTAGCGATAATTTTACGTGTTTTTTTTTTATAAAAAATAAAAAAAAAATACATTATCAATCGACAACTATATAAACTATCGTTCGGCATGATTCCTATTTTGCGTAACTCGGGTCCAATTAATCGCCGTAATTTTCTAACATGCCACCCACACCCCGTTGGTTATAATGGAGAATAAGTTTCATTCACCTAGCATCATCTCCATGCGGCAACGTAATCTGCCACGTCCATTTCAGCTTTACTATTCGTTTCATTACATCGATCAATTTGTGTCTGTTCTCAAATTCGACTAATTATTTTTCCCTCTTTTAGTTCGATATTTAATATGATTTTATTTTAAACACCGCGGTTTCAGAATTTTCAAGATTTATATTCTTTGCAACGGTACGTGTTTCAATACGGAACGAGACATACCGGTTATAAAGTTTATGTATATTCATTATTTCATGACAAGCTAAATAACTTTCAAAATGCTGAAATTTCATACAACGAAATTCGAGTTTACGCTAATCGTGTTCTATGTGATTAACTTCGGTTAAAAAACTACTAATTAATAAACTTGTCATACTAATCGTGTATATATAATTTTGTTTCATATTTTTTTTTTCTATATATGTAAAAATATAATATTTAAAAAAAAAATTAAAAATAAAATGGAAGTAAAAATTTGCATAAATTTCAATAAAAATGAGATAATTGTAAAATCGGAAAGAAATATTTACTTAGTAATCGTGAATAAGAATTAATAAATCTATTTGAACAATGGACAATGATACAGAGTTGAAAACTTCGAATGCATACCGTGTACTTCTTTACTGGTGTTAATTCACACTAGTTTGTTTTTTGTAGGTCGATAGAAAACTTTATATATATATATAAATAAAGCCTTTATTTCGCCAAATATCAGCCGAAGGCCTCCTATAAATATACTAACAATATTATACAACATATAAGCATGTATACACCTATAAATAATAATAATTAAACATAGTGATGAACACCGTATAATTGGCACGTTTTCTTCCATTCCGTTCTTTCCGAGCTTAATCGCAACCAAGTAAAACCCATCCGCTGTCTGTAGCCCACCTTAACGGTTGTCTACCTACGCTTCTTTTATTGTAATCTAAAATCCACTTGGTTAGGCAAACCATCCCGGACGAATGATGTGACCAATCCAGTTCCACCTGCCCTATTCGCAATGTTCTTCATTTTGATTTTATGACTTATGGCTTCCGAATGAATTCGGTCAATCCTTTAATTCCAAGTACAGATCTTTTTATTGCTCTCTGTACACGGATAATTTTGCCAATATATACTGCTTTCATAGACCACGCATGACAGTCATACAGCAAAACTGGCACAACACATCCTTACACAATAATAACTTTCATTTTTAGGTTAATTTCCCAGCTCCTATTTTTTAGAATTCCTTTTCAACTCCCAAATTTATTCCATGCTGCCGTAGTTCTTGTCTTTTCTTTGTCCAACAAGTCGCCAAATGATAAGCACTGGCCCAAATAAATTGCTTCCTGCACATATTCCAATTCTTCCCCATTAAGCCAGTTTTTTTTGCTGTATTGTTAGTAAGAAGCTTTGTTTTGTGAGAGTTTATATCTAAACCTACATTTCTACAATTACGGTATAATTCTTCTAACATTCTTGAAAGTTCTTTTGCAGATACAGCAAATAGAATCATGTCATCTGCACATCTAAGATTAGATAAATATTGTCCATTGATATTTATTCCTTTAGTTTCCCAGTTTAATTTTCTTAAAGCGAATTCAAGTACCGTATTAAATAGTGCAGGATAGTATCATCTTGTTTTATTCCTCTGGATTGTTTAAATATTCTACTATCTTCTTCTAATGAAACATAAGCTCTACTTAGTTTGTATATTTCCTTGATTGCATTTATATATTTTGTTTCTACGCCTGCATGACTGCGTTTAATCCTATCGAAAGCTTTACTGAATCTATTAGAACAATATATATATATATATATATATATATATATATATATATATATATATATATATATATATATATATATATATATATATATATAACTCCAAAAACTTTTTTTCTCTAACTTGATTAACTATACGAATATTATCAATACTCTTTAAATTCAGCTTGTTTGCAATTGGCATTCGTTTGTACGCGTCTTCCTAAGACCTTCATAAACAACTTACACATAATAAGAATCAAACTAATCGGTAGATAATTATCTAAATTGTTACGACAGTCTTTCTTGTGCAGTAATATAATACTAGATATAGACATTTCTTTAGGAAATTTTTCTAACTTAAATATTTAACCGAAAAATTTTGCAGATTTTTATCAATCGTTACGGCACTCCCATCATATGGTTCCGCATAAATTCGATTAAATCCGCAAGCGGTTTCTTTTTTCTGTTCTTTAATTACCGCAGTTTTATTTTGTCGTTAAGAACTATTGGAAACATATCAGCTTTTGTATGATTGTATATTATTTAATTCACGATCTTTATATAATTCTTTATAATATTTTGCTACTAACTCTATAATTTTATTCTTATTGACTATTATCTCGTTTTTATCATTCATATTATCCACTTTTTTCCGACTAATAATTTTCTCTAGACTTTTTTGTTTGTGGCACAAGTTGGTAAATGCTCTTCTAAAGTTTTTCCAAAATACGTTCTGATATCAAAGTTCTAAAGTCTTTTCAAAATACGTTCTACAAATATATTATATATATATATATATATATATATATTTTATAACAAACAGATTGAAAAACAATGAATACCCATTAAACGATGATAATAATTGTATGCGCAGGTTGTTCTGACGCATCTGTAGATTTTATTTATCAAGCTACTTCACGTCAAACATCGATACGACACTTTTTAATAATTTAAAAAAGAAAGCTTATACGAACGAATTGAATACTTACTTAACAATTTGATGTACCACCAACCAGTTCCACCAATTTTTAACAATTCCAAAGGTTCGCCTTCTTTCATGGACACTTCATTTTGACTAGTAGCGCAATAATCAGCGAGAGCGACGTATCGACCATTCTATAATATAATTTTAATTATCGTTTATTTAATAATACATCCACTAATTGATACGGACCTGTTCGTATCGTGTATAATAATAATTTTATTTATTTATTCAGCATGACGTGTATCGATATAATAAATATATTTGATTTAATTCGATTTATTATCGAACAGGCAAACGTGAACAATAGAAGAAAAAAAAAACGATAATTACAGACGTACCGTAATAACCTGACTAGCATACATATCTTCGTCGTCGGAATTACTGACTTCGGAAGATGAGCCGTCAGTAATTTCATGTACGCTATTCGGTCTACTATTGCTCCTGCTACTACACGGCGAAGGTAACATTCCATCCAGGGATATAGCTTTAGTGTAACAACTGCAACATGATTATTTATAATTAATTAATTAATTAACGTCGAAAATTAGACGAAATATGTTACCGACTTTATGTTAAATGTATAAAATATCTAAGAACAAACACACAAATAAATAAATATGTATGTATATATATGCATTATTTCAACAGTGTTGAATGTAGTGATTTTTTTTTTTTTTTTAAAAAAGTAGATAAAATCACTAAATTTTTGTAACACGAAAAGACTACATTGATCATTGAGTCATTATCAAATTGACATTAAAAAAATAAATAAAATATAAAATACGAAAATATATACAGTCTATTAAAAATATAAAAGAAAAAAAAACAAAAGTAAAATGTACGAAAATATTTAATTTAATATTACAAAAAATAGCAAAGTGAAAAAACAGATTTGATATATAAATTATGACAGTAAATATGGGAAACAACACACAAATCAGCAATATAAATAATAAGTATGCATAAACAATTACACTAAACAGTGAAAAAATAAAAACTTCCTGTCTAATATAAAAATTGATTAAATTTATAATGTACTCCTTAAAACTAATTCTTCATTAAAATTTAACATTTAATTTAATAAATTATTTTTATTACTTACATTTCGCCCAGTATTTTTTTCCCATAATGTTCCTCATATTAATCAAAATTTTAAAATTTTACATACAAAAAAAAAGCCTCACGAAACAAGAAAACTATTAGAAAACTTGAAATAATAGAAGGCATCAAAATAATCTATTAAATTAAACGATAAATTTTATCGAAGAATTAATTTTAAGAAGTATATTATAAATTTAATCAATTTTTATATTGGAATGCTTTTATTTTCCGGCTATTTAATGTGTTTACGTGCAAATTTTACGTATATTACTGATTTGTTGTTCGTGTTGTTTACTACATGCATACTATCAAATTATTTTATATATCAAATCTGCTTTTTCAATTTTTTGTAATATTGTACTCAGTTATTTTCCTGTATTTCATTTTTTGTTTTATTTATTTTTTTTACTTTTATATTTTTTTATAAATCGTATATATTTTTAGTCTATTATTTATGTCCACTTGATAATCGCTTAATAGCCTGAAATGCTTTGTGATATTTTTATATTGTAAAAAATTTAGCGATTTTTAATTGCAGTTTTTTACGTTATAGAATACTTACGCGTATTTCTCGGCATACTGACGTATTTTCTCCCCCTTAAGTTCGGCCAACTGTTCGAAAAGTACTTGCTTTATTTCCTTAACCCAAATTTCTTTTTGTTCAATCGTCGACGCTTGTATAGTATAAACTTCTTGTCTACCTTCCAGCCACACTTCGAATTTTTTCGCGTCGCCTCTGACTGTTTCGGTTAATCCTATTTTAGACATCTGAGAATAATTTTACAAAGAAATTACTAAACATATATGGAGAATATTCTCTAGTTAAACCTTTTAGTCGCATATTATACGTATAAAATTATAAATTTTCGTATACTGAATAATTAAAGGCTGTCGAACAAAATATAGGGTATTTTGATAGGTTATTTCGTTTTTGAGGTACGTACAAAATTACTCGAACGAGTAAAAACGTAAAAAAAAAATTCTAGCGAGAACACGTAAATCTGACGAGTCACCTCTTAAAAGTATTCTTAAAGATTATTCATCGCAGAATTTATAAAAAATGTGAGGAACAAGATTCCGAGATGCGTTTGGAACAAGAGAAGCATTGTTTTCGTTAGAAATATTATTAGAAAGATGTAGTAGAGGTGTTTCATCGACTATCAGAAGGCATTCAATCAAGTAAATGATAGTAAGAAGATTCCGATTCTAGGTGAAATTGGATTGGACGATAAGGATATACGAATAATTACAAATCTCTACTGGAACCAATAAGCCTACTAAAGTAAAGGATGAGGAAATAACTCTAGGGCTAAGACAATCCAAAGAGGGGTGAGGCAAGGATGCGTGTTATCACCAACGTTATTCAATATATACGCGGAACAAATCTTTAAAAAAGCCCGTCAGGATTCGGAAGAAGCATTACAAGTTAACGAAGAGCGCCTGAACAATCTCCATAGATGATACTGTAATTTTCACTGATAAAAAGTAGCAGAAAGTAACAGTAAATTTGGTCTGGAATTGAACTTAATTAAATATATGGTAATCAGCAAGCACAACATACCCTACAGTCAGCTGATCATAAAAAATAAAAATATAGAAAAAGTTAATCACCATATATATATATTTGGAAACTATAATAAATGAGAATAATTGAGATCAATCTGAAGAATTAAAATGCAAAGGCGTGAATATATACGAATTACTGCAGAGAATTCTTGAAGGCAAGATAACGGGGCCGAAGAATAATATCTTGGCTCAATAATTTAATAACATGATTTGGAGCAACATCCACAGAACTCTTCAGAACAGCGATGGACAAACGATAATGACTAATTTCACCGTTAACGGATATGCACTGAAAGAAGAAAAATATTTTGTACGTTTTACCGCTTTTTAGGCGACTGTCGGATAATTTTTAAGTGTTCGCATAAATATTTTAAAAGTCGAGACGTTCTATTTTAACTTAAAAAATAGTCAATTATTATGAAAACAGATAATTTTTTTAGCGTTAAGAGTTCGTGTACTATAACAAGAAACACTGTGTAATTGAAAGGGTTAAGAGACTGATAATTACATTTTTAAATTTAAATATAAAAAAACCGATCGATATAATAAACGGGGTAATAGTAATATTTCTTTTTACGAAGAATTAAGTCCTACTATTAATAAAATGAAATTCTTCGATCACCGTGCTCGGTAGAAAAATACTTACTTTAAACATTCCCTTAAATTGATATTTCCCTTTATTTTCTGAGGATCGTTTCTTGCAAAATATTATTGCCTTTCTATATAACAACACGTGGCGTCTCATCGGCTTCAATCTCAGTTCTTTCAGTATATCTTTTTTATTCTCAGCCCAAACTGAAAATGTACCCTGTAGAAGTAAATCTCCTTGATCGAGCAGGTCGCACTGTAAAAAAATTAAACAAGATATATACAAATAAAAACCCGAGAAAAGGAAAAACCCACTAAATTCTATTTTATACGTACGAATAAATCCTACAACCATCTTATCCGTCGTATAGCAAATTATTTGCGACACCTTACAAAACAAAGCGTTTTATTTAAAATCTGAAAACGTAATTTTTTTTTTAAGAACACACGTACATTATCGCAACGAAAATTGTATACGGTAAATTTCGCGTAGGAATTTTTTCGATAAATAATAAATTGACAAGCGAAAAATTTCGTTCAAATCTGGTTTCCACTATGCGGTAAAACATGAATATATATAGCCGGGCATAAATTAAACATATGTATTAACGTAAATTTTGATCCTAACAAACATTCGAATATTCCTATAATGGAATTTTATACATACAAACTGCGATAAAAGTATCAACTCCTTTAATAACACACGCATGGACTTATTTTTTATTTATTTAATTCATTAAACTTTAATCGGAAAATTTCTAGCTTAGCAGAAGTACAATTATAAAATAAAAACTGACAACAATCTCAAAACCATCAGACTGTAAAGAATCAAAACAACTGTTTTTTTTTTTTGTTTTTTTTTTTTTTTTTTAATTTATATACAATACAAGTTACATTATTAATAAATAAAAGTAGATTAATTTAATATGCGTTTATCAGAAGTTTATTATAGTTACTTCGATTCGGAAACTATTGTACAATAAAGGATGTCATTATGTTAATCAATATTAAAGAAACTTAACTGAAATCTTAGTATTACTATAATTACGTTAAACAAATACAATTCGATTAACATCAATAAAAAGATACTACAAATTTGAAGTTTACGTTAATATACATATATTTAAGATTGTGCAATGAATTGAGAAATTGAGAGAGCATTTAAAATTAAAATAGTAGGATTGGGTTACACAATATCTAATAAATTAAACGTTTAGTACATAATACATATACTTTCCTATTATTATTTTGTTTTATTTTTTAGGGATTTTTTCGATACACACACACCAACATTCATTCTTATAAAATTAATGAAATAACGATAAATGCGAAATTATTAAACAACTACATATACTTATGCTGAATCTACGTTTAATTTGTAAGTGCGCAATTTCCCGTAGTAATTAAAATAAAAATTATGGTTTTTAACTACACGCATGGTTAGAATTGCTCGGATAGATACGGTATCTAATCGGGAGATATTAAATATAGGCAAAGTCAAGTGGTTTACAATTAATGGAAAATATAAAATATGGAGAAGAATGATTTTTCAACTTAGTAGCATAGGGTAAAATTTAAGGAAAGGCATATCCAGAGGAAGAAAAATTATGGAATTAATTAGTACAAATATAGAATTTACGTATTTTTCTCGATTAATTGAATTTTCCAGATGTCGATATACATATATCTTTTACGATACGTCATCTCCCGAACTGGAGATGCTCTACCTTTACGATGATGACAATAGAACGAAAAAGAAATTTAAATCTGCGACAAAATTTTCTACACATTAAGAATTTTTTTTGAGTAGCAAAACGAGATCCTTAAGAAAATTTTCGTGTATAATATAAAATAAGCATTTATGTGCAAGAGAAAAATAATGTCAACATTTTAAAGTTATCGAAAAAAATAATTAATTAAAAGGGATACCGAAAACGTGGAGTTGACGTAAAAAAATTATTTAATTTAAAAAAAAATAGATTAATTCCACTTAGAAAAACGATAGACGACTATTTTTTTTTCATTAGCTGCAACAATTACAACGTACTTTAATGCCGATGATCTGAATTTGATGCATTCGATCGTTCACGCATTTTAACATTACGAGCATGCAGTCTAAAGCGTGATTTAACTTTGCCACACATCTTTCGTCATCAGTATTTTTAATAAGATCCTGCCGAATAAACAAATTTCACGAAAATTATAATAAAAACGTATCAGTAATCGTACAATTGGCGCAAACTTATACGCCTGAACGTACTTGGTTTAAAACAAACAAGATGTATTCTTTTCATTTGGATAATTCTTTAAGCTCACCCCCAAGTGGGATGTTTTTTTTTTATTTTGATCTTACATTAAGAAATTTAATTTAACCACGAATCCATTATCTTTTCCATATTATTTTATTTTATATATAGGTACTTGAATCGTAAACTATAACTTCTATAAAATTTCACGTTAAAATGCTCTAATTTTATTTATTATTAGAAAGGTTATTAATATTGATCATTACATTCGGTTATTTTATTAACTATTTCATTTTATATACGTATAATGTTGTAAATTAATTTTCATTCTGCTTCGTTTTGAATACTCGTGATTAATCCGTTACAAAACATTTTAAAAATCTTACTTTTAAAAGTAGTTGGTATTTTGTTATACGCTGAACCGGTTTCAACATGTCAGCCGCTAATGGTAATTTATGTTCTAATTTCATTTGGCACGCTACGAAAAATGGATTCTTCTCCCCGACTTTTTCTCGTAATTTCTCCGACTTGGGTAAATTCTGACAGTAAAAACTGTACAACTCCAAAAGTCGGTCTTTCTAAAAAAGAAAAAAAAAACGCAACCTTTGTTAATGAATAATAATATGTTTTTAATACAATGTTATAATTACACAAAAGTTAAAAACACAAACATTAATGCTAATAAACAAACAAGTTTTTCACAATTACTACGAAGCGATTCATATGGTTAATTTTAAAATACATACTTGCAAATAATTTTAATAATAAATTACAAATATTTTCCAGCGTAGAATCAAATACGTTTTATTCCCGATCGATTTAAACGGTTAATTTTAAAATACTTATAAATAGTTTTAATAATGATACATCGGGTTTTATTATAATTATACACAATTTTAGATAACTTGTATCAAATCTATTAAGATGCTCAGTATGAGCAGGAGTTAAGCTCGGTATTTGCTAATATTTCATTTTATGTAATTTATAACAATTACGAAACATGTTCTTTTGATCATTCCAATATAAATATTTTCCAGCGTAGAATCAAATACGTTTTATTCCCGATTTTAATGTCTCGAAATATTTGATGATATAAATATTACCGCGAAGGAAATAATTCTCTTACATGATCTAGAAACAGAGAAGCGATTTTTCCGACATCGAAGATACACGTCTGCATAATCGGTAAAAAAATACCCGAATGGAAACTGTATAAATCGTCTAAATTACAAAACAGGACATCTTCCTTGCTGATTAAATCAGCGGGGACTAATTTACGCATCTCTTCATCGCGCATCATATCTTTATATCCCTAAAAAAAAAAAAAGAAAAAAGTACATTATTGATCACAACTAGCAAAACTTAATTTGAAGCGTGTGGAATGAATGATTTTTATTAAAATAAACAACAACAAATATGTTAAAATCACTACAATTTTTTTCTTTATGAAAAATCACAAAGTTCTTCGACTTTTAGGTCATTATCAAGTGAATATTTAAAAAAAAAAAATCAAAAATATAAAATGAAAAAAATTCAAGATTACAATTCATAAAAAAACAGCAAATGAAGAACAGCCTGACAGATTATTTTATTAATATTGTTCTTCATTTCATCATTCGCTGATTTTTTGTGAATTGTAATCTTATATTAACATTTTTTAATTTTATATTTTTTTAAATATTCACTTGATAATGGCCCAACAACAGAAAAGCTTTGTAATTTTCCATAAAGGAAAAAATTTTAGTGATTTTAATTACTTTTTTGTTGTTCTAATTTAATCAACAAGATTTTAAATTACCACCGGAAACATAAAATACAACGGAAATAATACATTCGTCTTATGTTAGTAAAGAAAAAAGTCTTGTGAAATTTTTATTTTTCAACTGGAATCCAAGCTATATATTAATTTTATTTCACGTCCATCTTAATTTATACAATTCGCAGTGCAAGTTATGTCAAAAATATTGAAGCCGGATTTAAAGTTTCATTGGCGTTTATTAAAATTAAATCTAAAAATTTCCGAACAAAGCCAAAAAAAAATCAATTTTTAATAGAAACGGTTGACTATTAATAATTATCGTGGATTCCCAAACATACATTCATAATCATAATAAGATTTCAGCCTTATTTATTGTGATTACAGTTCATATCTGCTCTGAGAAGGTGGTCTCATTTTTTACGCATTCAAGAACGTATTGTTCATTAAATTTGGTTTCTGATAACAACTTCATTAGAATCACCAGGCGCTTAATACGTATAAAGATATCTATTAGGTGAAACTTATTATTTCCGTATAAAAGCTATTCTTTCCAGAGAAGGATGGCATATCATAATAATTAGGGTTATACTGGTAATTTCGTCATTACTAGGATAACCGCAAGTACAGCTTATTATGGTTATATTATTATAATTATTTCCTCGTTAAATCAACATAACATATATTTATTCCATTTATTTTCACATGTCCCGAGTAAAACCTTAATTCAATACTTTTAATAAGCCTATACTATTACGGACGTAATATGTGTAGATGGACTAAGCGGATATTACAGTGGTGCAAATTGGAAGCTGACGTCCGCGAGGGAGGAGGTGGCCAGATGATGTTATTAAATGGACACGAATCAATTGGATCTAAGCCGCACAGGATATATGTTAAGATAAAATTCAATAGGCAGCTATAGTGCCTTTTAGTTATAATGATTATTTTCACACCCTTTTTTAATATAGTTACTTTGTTTTCAAACACACATTAATAAACATTACATCGTGCTGTTTAGCGGTCCCAGTATCTGTCCAACTATGTTCACACATTCCTATGATATTGAGTTTCGGACATTTCATTTCCCTTCCATAATATTCTAGCATTACAATTTACTATTATTAGCTGCGATCCTTCAGCAGATTAATTCCCACTGTAGACTGCCGTATCAACGAGTACACGAGAAGATTCAACCGTATCGCTAAGAATAAAACTTACTTTCTACTAGCATACACTCCGGATATAGCATCTATATTATTCCCTCTTAACACGTCGTAATTATCGGAAAAGAATATAGCGGTGATTTCTCGTTGAACTCCACGAAATTTTAATTTGTATACCTTAGCCTTTAGATAAATACCCTGACGCAAAAAACAATCAATTACTACTAAACAAGTAGTGACGTAAAGAGTTTGAAAACGATGAGATGAAAATTTTTAGTAATCGGTTCTCTATTTGCTCATTAGCATTTTCTTCTTCTATTTTTCTGTTGGCATTCCATGTCTTTCACTCTGGGCAGCCGCTTGCGAATTTATAAAATTTCCGACATGCCCAGCGACACGAAAAACCGTTAGGAAAAAATAATCATTTTTAAATTTAACTTTATACTTTTTTTTTTTTATCAACAATACTTTCCATTGCTTTTAAAATTGAAATTTAATGTAACCTTTAATTTTTAATATTAGTCGAAATAATAAGTTTATTGTTTATTAGAATCATACTCGACACTTCTGATTAGTAGCCGATCTTGTTTCAAGATTGCTTACGGATTACTCACTATCACACAGCATATCTGCTGACCCATCCGCTATCTATTATATTGGAACTCATTCTATGAGGTACCTCAACCAGTTTTATCAAACATTTGTGCTCATTCTCGTGATTTATACGACTTCGCACACATCATTTTGTAAATACTTTTATTTTGCACTATTCGCTACTTTAATATTCATATTTTTATTTATCAAATGTTCCTTAAAAATATAAATCCGCTGATCGTATTTCCAAATACTTAAAATAAAAAATACGTTGTTTTTATTACACAATTCTAACGATTCTGAAAATTTACCCCAGATACTTATTTTGTTACAATAAATTAATATGTACTTCTCATTTCATAATCGCGCTATAAAAATACTTTTAACTTAATTTTCATAGCTAGAAATAAATGTATCCGCTTCATAAAAACGTACAAAAGAAACAAAAGTCTTCCATAGAAACAATCAATAGTTATATAAAAAAGTTTCACTTGCCAAAAGTTTTCTACAATTTTTATTATTCTTATTCTTTTATTGTTATTATTAAGATTATATTCAAAATGTTACTTTAGCAATAAATTATCTGATCTTTGTTCCGCATTTAGCGCTGAGTGTGTAGCAGTATCTCTATCCTTATCATTCTCAATTGATATGAAGCTTCCGGATAATTATCTCATTATCACCGACTTACAAAGTATTTTGAAGGCTATTGACAACAAAGGGAAGGCGTCAGATTCATTGATTTCATTCATCATGTTGAAACTTAATAATCTGGAAAACTTGAGTAATTTGTGTCTTTCTTATGGGTACAGGGACATCGAGGAATCCCTGACAATGAAATTGTAGATTAATTAGCTAAAGGTAGGTGTTCTAATGGTGTGGTCCCTTCAGTTTCAGCACTTGATATCATACATTTTATACACTCGGAACATAACAAAATCTGGGAACAGACATATGTAGAGTATATACACAGCAGTCACTCTTACTAGGTACTATTAATTGCAACCTTCTCTTCCTTGCTACTTTTTTAACAACATTAAGCGGAGAGGAATTTTACTTATCAGCAGATTGTGGTTCGGAAATTACTTGTTGCCGAACCGCCTGTTTCTTATGCAGCTTAGAGAAACTCCTTACTGCCCTCTACATGCTGCACGTGCAATTTGCAATCCTGATCAGTGCCTTCTTTAATAACATTACGCTCCGAACTGCACCTTAAATTAATTCGCCCGTCTCGTAACGGTCCTTCATATAATGTATTGTCCCTTCTCCATCCTGAGAATTTACATCTTTTTTTCCGGACATAGCGATATTTCTAGAGAAGTTGTCTGAGTTTATAGAAATATGAGTTAGAAAGTACAGTACCACGTTGGGTAGGCTGTAAGGGCATCCCCATTAAAAAAACAAAAACAAAAATCTTTTTACATATAGATCAACTCACCTTAGCATTTACAGATAATTTTTATTATTTTTGTACATTTATATTATTATTATTATTATGTTACTTCATAACAAGTGATAGATATTCAATTTCATAACAGGAATTACGAAAGATTAAATTGAACATTTGAAATTCAAGAAATTCTTCTTACATATGGAACACCTAAGCTCAGCGCTTACAGATAATTTTTATTGTTTTCACACATTTCCACAACTTCTGTAGTATTAAATTCATTTCGACTATTACGTTTCAATATTTCGGTGTTTGTTTTTTTTAAATAATAATTACATTACCATGAAGTATCAAATGGTAAATCGGTTGACTAAAGATAAATACAAATTAATAGTATAGAAAATCTTACCGTTATTATTAATTTAATATCGGATGCATAAATTTTTTCTGTTTCTAGCAATTCTCTTAATATATGATCGCGTCTAGTTTGTACAGTATCATTAGTAATATAACCGTTGTTCAACTCTTCGTTCAACTGTGAAAACGTATATGTGGCAAATTATCAGTGTAAAATGTTAAATACGCATGTAAATATACAAATTTATAAACTACAACACAATCACATTTTAATTTACCGGTAGCGTTTCATCACCTTCTAGGACGTCACCGTTACAATTTAACTGAGAAATAGGAATTGCAGGTTCAGGATTAACCGGCTGTATCGGACGATTCGGTTTTGCAATTAAACGTCTTAAATTAGTTATTCGTTTATCGCACATCACCCTAACATCTTCTATTCTTTGTAGAACCTATTACGTAAAATAAATAGTAAATTAGTTTCTTTTTCAATCATACAAAAAAACAATATACGTACATTATTCGGTACACTACCCTGAGACACCCCGGCTTGTACCTCATAGAAGCTGAATTTTTCCTCCTCGTGTGCAACGCGGAACTTCATACCTGATAGATACGATCGTAACAGCCGGATGCGTGTTCTCAGTCCCTTACTTTACCTCGTGTTTACTGCTAATGTTCCAAAAATTGTAGGTACTACGCTCGCCATGTTCGCTGATGATACTGCGATCCTTGCTGTTGCTAACATAGAAGCCAATTATATATTACAATATGCGACTCGACAAGACGGTCTTGTGGATGCAGAATTGGAAAATTAAGTTAAACGAGTCAAAATAAGTTCATGTTACCTATGGAATGCGTCCGATAGACATACATCTGGGTGTCTACATTAATGTAAAACAGATACCAACACCTACTTCAGCCAACTTTATTGGCTACTAGGACATAATTCAAATTTAAGTTTGTATCATAAAAGGCTGATTTATCTATCTATGATCAAACCGATATGGACCTATGGTTTAGAGCTTTGGGGATATGCCGCAACATTGCAATCATTCAGAGAGCACAGAACAAAGTTATACGCTTGATCACAAGAGCGAGGTGGTTCCAGCGTAACGATGATTTACATCGGGATCTGCAGTTGAAGAAAGTGGATGAAACAATTTGCGATTTTGCATTTGCGCATGAACGGCGACTAGTGGCACATGTAAATATAGAAGCACAGAAATTGCTGAATACGGGAAAACGGTAGACTGCAGCGGCTTAAACCGCAAGATTTACTGAATTTATAAATGTTATATATCATATTGTATTAGTAGAGCATACCATTGAGCTATGCTTCTACATTATTATGTTTTCGTGTATAATAGTGTATCTATAATTTATTGAATTTATAAAAGTTATATATCCTATGTACTAGTAGAGCATACCATTGTGCTATGCTTCTACATTATTATGTTTTCGTGTATAAATAATGTATCTATAATTATTACTTATTTAAGATTTTTATTTTTTTCTTAAAATTGCAATACAAATAAAATATATTAAAAAAAAAATTACTCTGTAAATACGACCATTTTTATCTAACGAAAAAATCACTGCTTATTTATAATGTAACTCTAGTTTCAATACACTCGATTAACAGAATTTTATCAGGACGCCACTGTTATTTTTACGAAATCTTTGGTAGTTGTTTCCATCGTTTTCAATTCGTAATTATTTATAATAAAAAAACCTATATAGTTATCAAATGAAAACATATTTCAAAAGAAAAATATTTTACATATTCATCGATAATAGGTTCGTGTTTCGATCTAAAACATCAATTATACACGACCGACAAAATATATTAGTTAACACAGGTGGATCTACTTTTAAAAATTAGCCATGAAAAACGCACTTGTGTTACAAGAGGCTTCGTTTCTGGTGTAATACTATCTTGGAACATAACGTATAAATCTTCAGATCCGCTAACGTCAAATTCATCGGCGCTAGCAACAAACTGTTCCAGTTCAATTAAGATTTGTTCCACATGCTCGGGAAACATGGAACATTTTTCAATATTTTGAGATCCTAAAAGTTCCACACCTTGAGCACACCATTTGTTCGCCTATGTGAAGATATAAACTAAAAATTATTAAAGGGTTAACATGTCGGGTATATTTAAATATAAAAACTATTCATCTATCATAATAAGAAAAATTCATATGCAAAGAGACTATTATATAAAATTCTAATTGAATAAAAGAATCGAATTAAAAGTAACTGCGTTTCACACGAATTTATTACAGGTACATGAACATATAGGAATTTCGGAATTATCGATCGTGTGATCCTTAAAATTTTTAAAGAAAATCAGTTTATTATTAAAAAGCACAATCAAATTTATAAGTTGTTTACACAAATGTTGTATTTTACAATATTACGACGATTAAAGTTTATTAAAACTCGTTAAATCGAGTTGAAAAAAAAAGTAGTCACGCATAGATGTAAAAAAATACACAACTATATGTACATCACGATACGACTACATCAACCCACTATTGAGAATAGACACTTCACAGACCGACCCAACCTTTATCCTGTGAGGCTCGAATGCAGCTGATTTCTGTTCATTTCACAATATCATCCAACTCACAGGCATTATCTAAAGCGGTAAATTAATAGACAGAATGATTTATAAATCGATTGCATAAGAAAACACTTTTCCGTTTGCACATTTTTCTGTTTGTCATACTATATATAGTTTTTCATCTATATATAGGGTGACCCAGAGAAGACGAACGGATTTGATTTTTGAATAACTCAAAAACTACAATTTTATTTAAAAATAGGAAAACGAGAGATTAGTTTACAATCATTTAGAACACAATATTGTTTAGATGACGGCAATTTGCAACAATATATTCATTCAGTCTTTTTACAGTTTCATCAGTCATCAAAAGATCATTTTAATCAATCTCTTCGTCTCAAAATCTTCCAGCAATATACTGCGAACAGATTCTCTCGACAGGTTTAAAAAAGCAGCGTGACGACGAACAGAGCGTTAGAGACTTCGAATTATCGCTACTAAAACTTGATCGTTCTTTGTTGGGGTATGAACCGGTTTTTTTTTTTGTTTTTTTTTTTTTGTCCGGGACGTTTTTTATCCATTGCACGAAAGTTTTCAATCTACCCCTTAAAATTGAATTGCGAAATGATACAACTTTGAATTCTTTTCAAAACTCTCTTTGCACTGTCATGATCGATTCACGCTGAAAATAACGTTCGACGCAAAACGCGCATTCCTTCTCGGTATTGGATGTAATGATAACTGAAACTGGACAAAAACAAATCTCTCGTGTGTACACTAAACATGGAGTACTCAGTTTGCGTTGTATCAGTGTTACCAACTGCGCTATTCAAAAAACAAAACCGTCCGTTTTCTCTAGGTCACCCTATATAATATGTAAGTACAAATTTGCACCTGTTGATATAATATGGAAAATCAGGCATTAACTTTACATCGTTTTAGAGAAAAAATAAAATATAAAGAACTGAGGCAGTTATGTTTCGTATTGTTAATCGAAGCATCCGCACTACTCGAGAACTATTTGTTGCAATAAGAAAATAATTTTAAAATAACAAAAAAGTTACACTAGACAACGAATAACCGACATCATGTAATTTTTAAATATCTGTTTAAAACTCAACTAGTGAACCAACGGATATTAAAGTCAAATATGTGGGAAGAACCTACCTTAATTAACTGTTGTATGTGAAAACTGTATTAATTCCACTATTTTTATTAAGAATATTTTATTAAACTACCGTCGGAATAGCTTAGTGGCTAGAGCACAGACTTCTATTAGAAAGGTACCCAAGTTCGAATACGATCGGCGACATAAAAATTATCATCAGAAAATAAAAACATAAATAATCCTAATATTATCCCGTGGAAGGCACTGGCAAACCACCACGCACAACACCATATGCGCTAGTAATAATATTTTACTACCAAAACACGTGGGGCTGCATTATGTCGTGACAACAAACCGATTACAATCAGTTCTCCCGCGTATGTGGCTACCTGCGTTAACGCCATATTATGATTTCCTTGTACACTACTTAAATTGTACAACGAAATATGTATAGCTAAGTAATCCGCTACCTCCGTATAATGATGATGATGTGTAAGTAATTATGTAAATTATTTATTTATTATATTTTTTTATTATTATTATTAGAAAGATTACACAAACAGATATATCAATTAGATAGACTAAAAAGATTAGATAGATTACACAGCCAAACCATTATATTTAATCAATCAAATCAAATCAATCAATTTTTTATTAGTACTCATTTCAATAATACATACAACGAAGCTAATAAAAATTCACATTAGAATACAAAGAAACCCGGTTATGCACATAAATGCGCGAATACCGGCTAAATTTGCAATCCTATAAGTTATAAAATACAGGGTTACCCGAAATAGAAAAACATATTAGTCGTAGTAGATAATTACAAAAATGCTAAACAAGTTACCGGAAAGTATATTGCAAAAAAAATAATAAACAATAGATGCAAAATGGAGAGAATGTAAAAAGTATAATTTAAAATAATAATAATAATAATTTGAACAAATTATAATAAAATAAATGATAAGTTGAATACAAATGGAGATGCGAGATGCTAAATGAATACTAACGACGCCTATTACTAGTGTTGGAGGTAATTCAAATAAGATAGATATGAAAATAAGAATATTGTGAGATTGCAATTGAGAGTGATGTACAGAAGTGAGATATGACTGGATTATGTATATATGAGTGCGTGTGGGTTAAAATTTTTAGCATTGTAAAATAATTATTAAAAATAAAATATAGATGATGTAGATATTCGTCGTCAAGCGAAAGCTTGACGGAACATGTAGGCTATGTATATCTTATATATAAATTACGTGGGAGTGCGAGTGTGTGTAGTGCATGTACGCTATGTATTATCGTATACCGGTGTTTTCATGTATTAATGATGATATAAATATACGATTTAAAAAATAAAAAATTATAGTAATAGTAATACCTTCTCTATTCGTACTTGCAACTCTCTAGACTTCTTTAATGATTCTACTCTTCTTAAAAGTTTTTCAGCTAATGATTGATTTATTCTTCGAAGTTCATCGCATTTTGGTTCTACACTTTCTAAGCTTACATATTTCTGGCTTGTTAATGACAGTTCTTTCCCTCTTTTCATTAATTCATCGCTTCGATCTATTTCTAACTATATGCAGAAATAAGAACATTTAATCGATAACGAAATACGTTAAAATTACAAATAACGATTAAAATAATATTTGTAAACTCACGACATATCGCAGAGAATTCATCGATAGTTTACTTATTTCTTTTTTAAATATTAACCATAACTCCATCATTATTTCTTTTTTAAATATTAACCGTAACTCCATTATTACGAACAACAAAACAACGAAAAATATTTTCTATTACACAAAGTATCATTTTAACGAATAAAATCTGATTATGCAGCAAAATAATGGCTTCGAAAAAAAATCATCATGAATTCTAAAATAATGAAATCAAGAATTATAAAAACGCTTTTCTATAATTGAAAGAATTAAACTATATAAATACGACAATAAAAAATGACAACATTTCACAGATTTCAGAAGTTTACAATAAAGCTCATGATTTCATAAATAACATTTCACGGTTGCAAGTATTAATAATTATCTCTTATTATATATATAAAAAAGTTTTACACAAACAAAATGAAGATAACGATGAAGCTACAAGAATTACGGAAAGTCAAATTTAATCAAGCTAATAAAATATATTATTGTAATAACGCGGACAAAAACGAACCGCGACTACTGACGTAAGAATTGTACACCCATCACGAGCAAACATGTGTGTCGATGAAATATCAATACAGTCGCAACATACAAACAAACGAGAATAACGCAATTAGTAAGGTTTGTAATCAAGCTTCTTAATAAAGAACACAATTCATTATTATTATATCCTTATAATTAGTACAATGCTAAAATTAAAATAAGAATACCATAAAAATTTTTACGAAATTAAGCAATGAATTTAAAAAAATCGTCACATTTGTTTATTAATAATATGAATGAATAATAAGTACATTTAAATTGTTCACAAATTAAAGCAGATACATAATAAAATGCGTATACCGAGCAGTCGTACGGCTCTCACTACGCGCCTTGGATTTAGTGAACGAAGTTAGCTTATAACTATTAAATAGACGATTTTACAGGGGGAAAATACAATAAAAACCCTGTGTAGCGGAAAAAAGATATGTTAAATATTAATAAGAATTTACGCGTTAAATAGAATACATATATACATATACATACACATATAGGACGAAAGGAAGTGAGAAAACGTAATGAATATGCTTATAACTATAGAAGTACAAGAGTGTAGTTGTATCGTACTTATATATGAGTAAAATAAACAGCGACAACGTATGATAAACCTTGGTTAGTGTAAAGTAAATTAAAGTAATATGCGTTTGTAAAAATTTTATTTAGAAGTCCAGAGCGTGAGAAGTAAATATTTATTTCTTTTATATTTGTATCTTTTGTATCAAGTGTAGTTACCAATTTGTTGTACATGTGTAAATTTACTTATGGGGAACATACGATAAAATTTAGCAGCTTCCTTGTTGAGAAGTTTAGATATGTATAGGCGATTCAGTGCGGAGTGCATGTGAGAAATTTTTGCACGAAAAGGAGCATTAAGAGCGTGAGCTTTATCAATAGTCCGGTTGATGTTGCTGAATGTCAATCATCTGTCTAGGATGAGACCGAGTATTTAACAGCAGATTTCCACTCCAATTGAATGTTGTCTATTGTAATATACTGTGAGACCTGAGGCCTACATCTGGAAAATAACATAGCTTCAGGTGTTCGATTTTCCATTTTGCATAGTATTTGTGTATTTTATTGTAACTCTTTGTCAGTCCAAATAGTATCAACTCTATACAATGATGAGTAGATTGCAGTACGGTCAACATACAGGGAAGTGATGATATTTTGTAATCGTGGCAGATCATTAATGTATAGAATATAGAGAAAGGGACCGAGAATGCTATCTTGTGGAATTAGACGTAAACATTCAACTATTCAACAGGTACATCGAGTACTACATAAAATAGAAAAGTGCTTTGAAGAAAGAAAAGTATGCGACTCGGTATTTTTGGACGTCAGGCCTTTGATAAGGTCTGGCATGATGATCTCCTACACAAAGTGAGAACACACTATCCCTATCAGTACTACAAACTTATTACTTCCTTCTTAAATGAAAGCCACTTTCATGTTAAAAATGATGATGCAACATCTCGCGTACATTCTATAACTGCGGGAGTTCCGCAGGAGAGTGTACTGGGACCTTTTTTGTGGGGATATAGCTCTAAGACAAACGTCGAAGTGATTCAACGTTTTCAAAACAAAACATTGAGAACATTGGCGGATGCTCCATGGTTTATAAGCAATAAAACGTTACATCAAGACCTCAAGATGCCATATGTAACGGAAATAATAAAAAACGAGGCCAGTAAACACATAGTCAGATTATCAAACCACCCAAATTGGACTGCAAGCAACCTACTAGATAACTCAACTGAAGTACGGCGTCTACAAAGACGCAAATTATTAGACTTACTTGATTAACTAAGCTACTTTATTTTTGATTATAAAAAACAGTTGAAATCACTAAACTTTATTTATTAAGCAAAGCTTTTCGGCAACTACGCCATCATAAAGCTATATATAAATAAAATTAAATATATAAAAACATAAAATATTAATTTAAATCTAAGTTCACAATTTTTATACAATAAATGAATTATAAAATCTTAATTCTATATTATTTTTTATACTAAATTTATCTTCAAATTCATAATTTTCTTTAAAAAACTTTTTTTTTAGTTGCCCTTCGCTGGAAGGTCTACCGATCATGTGTCATAATTATCCTACAATCTATTGATAGCCTACCAAGGCTAGGTATAGATTTAAAAAAAAAAAATTGTTAATATTATTATAATTTCTATTACTATTATTATTATCTAATAATAATCAATAATAAACATGCTTTCTCCACTAATAGAAAGAAGATCAACTTTATCTGGAGATACGGGATAGAACTATATAGCGATGCTAAAGCAAATAATCTAGTAATCAAAAATTCTTCATGTGATGATCGCGGCTCCTCGATATGTTTCGAAACACACTCTTCACAAGGATCTTGATATTCCATTTGTTAAAGAAGTGCACATTCAACAATATCAAAGATTCTTCGACAAACTTCGCCTAAGCGATAATCTGAATATACTTCGGATGTCCAGATACACGTTGCCGGACAGTCCTAGAAGAAGATTAAAAATGTGGTGCCAGGACGCCCTTCCTACAAATGATGATTCTATAACCAGTACACTCGCTAGGATAAATGTCCTGCGTCTAACGATGTCAAGATGTCAAGCATGCGTCGATCATTATCTAGCCCGCAAGTAGTGAGGTAGCATGTAACTTATATGCTTCCAATATCCGAAAGATAAGTGGCTACGGCAAAATTCGGCGTAGAACAATATAAATAAGCCAATATAATGTGATAGCAGATCGATCTTGCTTTTATGAAAACATGTTTTAATTTGTTTAATTCTAATTAACCCTATTTAAGAGTTAACATTCCGTTTACTCATTTGTTGTCTCCTATCCACTGGGACAAGAGACAATATCTATTTTATTTATTTTAGACTTGAATACCAATTATTTCCATATGTGGCCAGTGTTGCAAAAAAACAAGATTCTTATTATTTGTGCCAAATATAATTTACAGTTAAATATATATATGTGTATTTAAATTTTTAATTCCATAAAAAAATTAAATTATTTTATATTATTTTTTTCTTCACCATAAGCGATTGCGAAAAAAACAACAAACTTGTACAAACATTTGCAGCGTATTTACGTTTATATACATTTTTTACACTACATATGCGTTAATTTATACAAAAATTAGAAAGAATATGCATGAGCACAAACGATTCGATAAGACGAGTGAAACTAATAAAGGAAACTAGAAAATAAAGACGTAATATTAAATAAAATAAAAAACACATTAGCGTAGATCAGGTTTAAACTGCACATTTATTAATCGAATGTAATCTACACGTACCAAAAAATAAAAGTTACGAACTTTTTTTTATATAATATTCTAAAAAAAAAAAGATAAAAAGCTTTCAATAAACGCTTTATAGATGTTCGCGATATTTATATATTTAAAAACTCCGTGTTTTTCCCACTATCATTTCATTTATTCCTTTATGATATTAAGCATTTTCTATTTTATTTTTGTTAAATTTGATGGAAATGATTTGAGCATCAAGTATGCCAATGCCAAAAAACATAGTGAAATTTATAATTAAATTGCGCATACGTGTAATATTTAAATAAATAACAAATATATAAATTTTAAAATTAAATAAACTTATCGAATTATTGTTATCAACACTTAGTTAAAGTACAAACCTAAAATCTAAAGTAAAGCAAGATGTAATTACATTTGAGTAAGATTATGTATTATATATATTTAAAAAAAAAAAAATTAAACCATATACGTAAAGGGAGCGTTAAAAGTAAATTTTTTTTAGTTGAAATATCTCTATAAACGATTTTTTATTATAAGACAGAAAACACAAGTTTGAAAATTTGTATATCGTATTTCCTCAAGCTGAAATTAAAAATCAAACATATTATTTATTCTTTCTTTTCCCATATTTCACATTTATAAAAATTTTACTTTAGTTAATAGGGTTTATTTAATTTTTTTTTTTTTTTTTAGCTGCGGTGTTGATTTTTTTGCCAAGTTACATATGTACAATTGATAACCTCTAAAACTGGTTCCTAATTCTAGTACACATTTACTCTGAATCAACGTCGCCTTTTGTCATATTGTAAAATGTAATTATTTCAGGTTTAGCTGGATTTATCAATTTCATCCAGAAAGTGCATTGTCGACAGTAAAATAACAAACCTATTTTTTTTTTGTGTATATGACACTAATGTCATTTTATCTTGGAAAACAAAGATTGTTGTCGGAGATTTTTTAGACTTATTAGGCAGAAATTCAACTGTGTTTTTTTTTTTTACTGTGCCCACTAAGATTAATTTACAATTCAATAATTCACACGCTAATGGATAACTAGTGTACCAGTTATCCACAGTTACATTTCTGTTTTGTACATTTTATACTTTGAACTAGCCTTTTCACTATATCACTTGTGAATTCTGGTATTTATAATGTCCTTCCGGCTGTTTCCCTGCATACACTTCGAGATTGCAAGTGTAGTGAGTTTTAACATCACACATGGCAAATATTTTCATACCATATTTAGCTGGTGTTGGGTATGCACTCTATGAAGCTGCATCGTCCTCTTTATGCTTCCAGTTTTTCATCTATTATAACAAATTCGCCAGGCTGGTAACAAGTCTTACAATTTTTTGTAAATTCGTCAACAACTGTTCTTATGGCGACAAGTTTGTCTAATTTCCTCCTTTCATGACAATTAGCAGCATCTTCGTAACGAATACATCGTAACATAAAGAGAAATATTTTATATGACATACAGCCCTAAAAATTTCAATGCCAGTACCATCATTATGTCTAGTTTTCTTTACACCATCTAAATACAGAAGTCCCAGAACAGGTAACACCTCAACTTTTGTTGTATGTGTGCAGTCTCTTTCTCGAGCATACTATTTCGTTTATTATAACATCGTTGATTAGTTTGAAAAATGCAGATATTTCATCTGAGATATTGTTACACGTTTTCGTTGGCCCCGGGAATTTATTCTTCAAAATATTACACCTGGCTGTTTTCGCATATTTACTTGTAACTGGTGTAGCAAATCAAGCAGTTGTTTTGTCTTTTCCAGTATACATTTGTTTTGATATTTCCATCTTTGGCTCATTCTCAGTGTCTCCTTCTTGTGCACTACAACTATCATGATCACTGAATTCTGTGAGACGAATTAATACATAACTTTGTAACAGTAAGTGCAAAAAGCATCCAACTTAGTAAGCACATTAAATAAAATATGGTTAGAGGTTAGAGTGACAAACAACCTTGAGTGAACCCTTAATTTACAAGATATTCGTGTACACATTATCAGTGGCATACTGTAATGCCGCACGCCTAACTGAGGGTTAATATAAAAATATCAGTCGAAATATGAAATACGACAATTAAAAAGGGATTACCAACAAACTAAAATTAACATAAAAACCCTGCATTTTTTCTAACATTACAGACCCATTTAAAAAGGGGAAATATCAATATATTCTGTCCGTTAATTATCACACATACGCGTAATTAGTAACATTGATTTAGAGAATAAAATAAATCTTACATCACTACAATAAGTAATATTCATACCAACAGAATAGAAAGTTAACATTATAAAACAAAAAATTATTTAATGAAAATATGTTACCAAGCGGGATTATTAGATATGTGCGCAATTCAAATAACGTAATTGTCGGTTAACGAAGTTTTCAAATTTAAAAAATCAGTAATAAAATAAAAATTTTGTGAATCACACAGTGCGCCACTTAAAAAATATTAGAGAAATCAATAAACGAAAAGTAAAGTAATAATTAAACTAGAGAACCAAATGTAATTAATCAGTGTAGTAACTGATAAGCAAAAATTTTTTTAATAGAAACAAATGCACTGTTTTACATTTAACAGAAAAACCCAAGAGTACCGTAAAACAATATCTATTATCAAAAATGTAATTATACATACACACACATATAGATATATATATATATATATATCGACCAGTGATATGTGTAATGTAAATAGCGTTTCAATTTTCTTATCATAACATATTATAATTTAATTTAAAAAAAAAGTCTAGGGAATTTAAAACAAATCAACTAGCTCAAATTAAGTGATGCGGTGGTTATGATATGTAAATTTCAGACCAGGCATTCACAACGGAAAGTATGACAGCTCATCATCTATATAATAAAATACACCATTCGTCATGAAATACGCAACACATTTATAAAAAATAAATAATCATTTGTAGATATATATATATATATATTCTTCTTCTACATCGTAATCCGATTCCGGATGTCGAGACCGGATGTGTTTACAATTGAACGCCACCGCCATCGATCGTCTACTACTCGCATCAATGCTGACGCATGTAGACCAGTTAGTTTTGTTAGCCGGTCTGCCTTGTTTTTTTCGCCCGCTTGCTTTACCCTGAATAATTTGGTTTACCATCTTATTGGTCCCAATTATATGACCAAAAAATGATAACAAACTTCGACGAATTGTAGGTATCAGCCGCTCGCTTTCCTCCACGTGTAGTTCTTCTAGAACAGACCTGTTGGTTCTGCGTGCAGTCCATGGTATTCGCAAAATTTTTCGAAAGCACTTCATTTCAAATGCTTCCAGTTTCCTTGTCGATACCAAATTTATAGTCCATGTTTCCGATCCGTATGCCAGAATCGAAAATACCAAGGTTTTTAATAAGTTTGTTTTTGTATATTTTGTAATTTTGCGGTCCTTCCAAATCTTTGATAATTTCCCTAATATTTCGCTTGCCAAAGCTATCCTTCTTTTTATTTCTTTGTCCGAACTACCTTGATTTGTTATGCAAGCTCCAAATATATTATTTCTTCGCGTATGCGAATATCTTTAATTAATTTTCTTGTTTGCGTTATAGTTGCCTCATCTCTATTGATTACTAAGAGAGAGTATTTTTATCTATTCAGCTTCAATCCCAACTCATTACTAACAACTTCAATTTTATTTAGTAGTTGGTTCATTTCTTCCTCCAAATTTGCAATCAGAGTTAGGTCATCGGCAAATCTCAAATTGAATATTTTTTTCTCCTATAGAAATTCCACCTTCCCAGCCTTGTGTTGCATTATTTACAATATATTCTCTATAAACATTAAACAAGGCGACAGGCAGCATCCTTGTCTTACGCCTTTGTGCACCTCAAATGGGTCGATAATTCATTTTCTATTTTAACATAAGTCTTATTATTTATATACAACTTTTACAACAAAAATATCAAGTGTTTTGGTGTACCAGTGATATGCAAAACCTTCCATAGTTTTGGACCATTTGACGTTATCAATGGTTTTACTATAGTTTAGAAAACAGAATATCGCTGGAACATTGAATTCTTTTAATTTCTCTATCATTTGTCTCATATTCAACAATTGTTCTCGTGTTCCTTTTCCTTGTATGAAGACAGCTTATTCCTCTGAAATGTTGGGAAGCAGGAAATGTCGAAGTCAATTTTGGAGGATACTTTACATGACCTTGCTAGAGCATGACTTATCCATTGCGATAATTCTCACATTTTTTTCGAGGTCCCTTATATATATATAATAAATTAAACTCCTGGAAATATTCGGAAACGAATTGAATAATTATTTAGAAAATTAAAATTAATGCATGTTTTAAAATTATTACAAAATCGGCATATTTTTACAAAATACTCGTTTATTTATTGTTGTAGTCAGATTGAAATTACAGGATTCGCAGAACAGTCAACGTGAGTTACAATATGTGCACGAATTTCTAGTTATTCAAGTAAACTTTTAAAGTAAAAAAAAAAAATGCAGGCTATATGTATGTAAAATATGTAAGGAATGCACACACACACACAATCATACAATAAAGATAATTTCCTTAATACCTGGCAAGAACAATGGAAATCGTTTAAATCATTTATTAGTCTATCCACGTGTTCGACTGATTCACCAACTTCGTTCATGTCCAAAGCAAATTTAAGATAATCATCCAGTTTCACCTGTGAAAACACAAATTTCATAACGGTAACAATTTTTTTATCGCTGATAATTATTTAGCAATAATTAAGAAAATGCACACACACAAAGTAATTAAAAACATAAAATTACGAGAATAACACGTACAAACAAAATCATTCGTGAGGCGTTTACTATCAAATATAAACATCTCCTTAAAAAAAAACTTCAACTTCTTTTAAACAAGAAAAGATAATCATAATTACACATTGAAAATCACTTTTTGATAAAAATCAACATTAATTAAAGGTCGGAAACAACCGTATGATAAGAAATAATGCGAAGAAGGAGGTATAAATTTCAGCATTATATAAATAAAATTTCATTGAAATTCGCTGCCATTAAGGACGGGTTGATTAACTTTCAACCGCATGTATTTAAAAAAGTATTCATTTCTTACGCGACTATTTTATTTATTAAAACACGTGTAACACTGACGTAATATCGTATATAAATGTTTCATCGGCTTCAAAATCTAAAGCGTTTAAAAAAAGATTTTTTGAACTGTAGTGTTCAACAAAGTTCCGATCTTTTTCTTAAACCAATATTAAAAGATCTGTTCCGCTCTAACAAAAATTAATTTTAGAAATCTATATGCCGAGGATTACAAAAGAGCATATAAAAATTTAACATTATTAGAATAAACAACAAAAAAGAAGTTAAAATCACTAAAAGTTTTTTCTTTATTGAAAATTTTCGACTGTTAGGCCATTATCAAGTGAATATTTAAAAAAATAATATAAAATGAAAAAATATTAATTTAAGATTACAATTCATAAAAAATCAACAAACTGAAGAACAGTATTACTAAATTGGGATTGTTTTATTAATTTCAGTTAGCTGATTTTTTGTGAATTGTAATCTTAAATTAATATTTTTTATATTACTTTTTTAAATATTCACTTGATAATGGCCTAACAGCCGAAAAGCTTTGTGATTTTCCATTTTAAAAAAAACCTTTTAGTGGTTTTAACTTCTTTTTTGTTGTTTATTTTAATAAAAAACATTACTTCCCACATTCTACAAAACATTATTTAGTTCGCGGTTGTTATCATCAACTCGTCGAATTTTTTCAATGAAAACCATATGATTATTTAGTTAATTTCGCATTAGCGCGAATATTTTAAATTTCTAATCGTTTATAACGACCTTAATATAAACGGCAAGGTGTCGAAAAATATAATTAATTCCATTTTTAAACATGAAAAAATGAACGTGATGACATTTTCCCGTTTCCTTATTACCTTCAATCGTACGTAACTACATACAAATTATTATTACACGATAACTTTAAACATTTTGAGACGAATTTTCACCTGGATTATCCGGAAGTCTTGCTCAAAGGTACGTAAATCCAAACACTGTCTCAATCTTGCTATGTGATTTTCCCAAAATCTGTCAAATTTAGCTTCAGTTGCTTCCAAATCCATGAGTGATCTATATATTCAACAATAACGGATCAAAATTACTTTGTTAATTTACAGAAAAGTTTTACACCCGTAAAAATATTAATAACACTTTTTCATTTTTATACAATAGTTAATTTTACTCATTAAAAAAAAAAAAGCATAATTAATTAAGTTTATTCAACGAAATACGCCACTTACATAAGTTTGTCGTTATATTGCAAAATTACAAAAATAGATGACTATTAAATTAACCTGTAATTAATCTCAAATTAATTGTATTTGTCAATTTTTAATAGATTTTTAATTAATTCTTTTTTGTATTTTTGATTTAAATTCACGCGATAAACGAATTAAAAATATAATTTAAGATGAAAACATGATTAAAATTGTGAAATTTATTTGCTTATAATTAAAACTTTCCACGATGAAAATATCGTTAATTACTTTCTAATAAAAAAGGTATAAGGTAATCATTCATAATTTTATATAAAATTGTTAATTGCAAACAATTATGCAGTTGCCGAAAAAACACGTACTCATGGTTTACATCATCTAGAATTTTTTTATAATTTAACACATTTAAAACTTACAAACACAAAAACTTTACTATTATTTTGATTATCCAGAAACACACACACATATATATATAATATACATATATATAATGATAAAAATGAATTTTGAAACTTAAATAGTTCTTATCTTATGCTTTTTTCCCCTGAAAAAATTTGTTACCCTGTTAATTTTTTCGAGTGTCTAGTTTTTTAAAATCAGATTTGATATTATTACTACAAACCTCAGAAAAAAACAATGTTAGTAGCGCGAAAGTAATTAATAAGAATATAGATACGAATGCAATAGTACGAAATTCAGTAAAAGCACTTATTCACAAGTTTATTTCTTATAACGTACTTTAATGATAAGATTACAAAATATTTATCTGAACTAATCTGTTCTTTATTCATTATTGACATTGATATTAAATAATAGTTTTTCAAAAACGATAATCAATGGTTATTTTCAACTTAAATAATCTCACTATATATATATCAATGCATACATTCGCACGAACGCATATATATATATATATATATATATATATATATTTATGTATAAAATAAAAACTAAGTACCTTTCAATCGCCGTTATGTTGATAATAGAAGGTATGTGGGAACTTCCGCTTCGTATGTCATTGAGTAGAATATCTCCTCGTTTAGTTAACTCTAAAATGCTTTCCTTTAAAAGCCCATACTGTATTGTATGTTCGTTCAAGAGATATATCGTATCTTCAACAGTTATCGGCAATTCAGCGGCTGATTTCTGTACATTTGTTGCTAAGTTCTCTAACGATCTAGATACTGCCTTAGTTTGCGTTGAAAAATGTTCTAAAGACTATAAACCCCGCGCAAAAAGAAACGTTATATTTAAAACAAGATTAAAAGTGACATTATGAACATAAGATAAAAACAGCATGTCTGATGGTAATAATGATTTGTACAACATATAAAATTTTAATATTATATTCGAGTATCACAAATCGTTTGTGTAGCGGTAATAAACAAGTCGAATTAATAATTAATGAAAAATTTTAAAATAAAATTTTATCGAACGATTTTAAAAATTAAGATTCAAAAAATTTATTCACGTATAATAATTGTAAATAAATCTAAAATGTTAATTTAATTAAACTTCCGAATAGTCCGAAATTTTCTATAGTAAAACTGAGAAAAAGCGATAAACTACATTTTCCCCAGTGCTTGCTGTAAGTGCGCAAATAAACTTAATTTGTAGTAAATCAAGTTCAATTAAACATTCTACGTCACTTATAACATTATTATCTTTGAGTTTCAATCTTTTATAGAGTTCAGTTAGTAATTTTATTAACAAAACTTTATATTTATACTTATTCTTAGGACGTATTATACGTAAAGAGATATCATTTTCTAATTAATAATAACAACCAAAAAACTGAGAAAAGCACATTATCATATCAAAACTGTTAAAACAATTAAAAATTAATTGATTCGATATGGATGCATTTACATATTTTTATATTCTAATCGGACTTTCTTGTTACAATATTACATATAAATACAATTTATTATAAATTTAACTTTATTGTCTATTCTCTTCTTTTTTTTTAAGTCCACACACACTTAGGCATAATTCATAACTGAAAATATTATTAAATGAACTTACAATTCGTTGCTGAATCCAATCCTGATTACAAAAAAGTAATTCTCCTCTCAAATCTGTAGTTAGCTGAGATTTCTCAACGAACTGATATAATTCATGTAATTCATTACATATTATCACCTATATGAACAAACCATACAGACGATACATGTTGTTTTATAAACATCTAAAAAGCAACTGCACTGCGTTAGACACTAAAAACATCATTTTACTTCATTAGAACATACTCAAAATTTTAAAATCTTACGCACAACCGATGTAATGAATTAATAAAATTATTAATAGTAGCTTGTAAACCTAACGAAATTTTCATTTAATAATTTATCATTATTCATCAACAGCATCATGACCACGAAGTGTCAATTTTTCTATAGAACCTGTAGTAAAATTAATTTCGATATTTTTACAAATGCATACCGTTCCCAATTTTACATATAATCTAAAATCGATTGAATTTCACGGTATATTTTTAAAAATAGCTGTCAAAAAATATTAACTACGATATTTAGTTAGACTTTAGAAAACAAAAGAAATATACCTTGAATCTGAAGTCTTCCTTGAAAAATTTATTACTGACTTCCGATATAGCTTTCTGAAAAAAACCTACTGGTCTCAAGACATACACTACATGAATAAGGCCGGGAAAGAATTCCTACAACAACCACATGCTTATTAAAAAAACACAATCATATCACATACGTAAATAAAAAATAATAATAATGATACTAGATCTATGAAATAGTCGTCAATATTAATCCTTAACTACAGACAAACGGCCTGACCGATACATGATTTCATTTTTTTGTTTTTTCACGAACCACGCCTAGCTATGTACTGATATTTCTCAGTACCTTTTCAGAGTTTAGTATCATTTATATATTCGAAGTAATGAGTTTATACCTTATGCAGTAGAAGACTTATTTTAATATAAAAATCGCTACTGGTCAAAAATACCGGTCATCTGCGTTGATGTAAAAATAATATTATTTTGTGTTTGTATTGCATCAATCCTACAGGGATAATGCTGACCTAACTCGATATAATTTTATAGAACAATTTGGAGTAACTTTGATAACACCTAAAATCAAACGGAGATTGCAGTCCAGTATCAGCAACAAGTCCGATTATATATAAGTCGTATACTAAAGATAGATAAATGTTAATAACACTGAGAATGGAGCAAGTGGAAAACCGTCAATTAGAACTACTTGCAGAAAGTGTATGAATGAAAACGTTCCATACACGTCTAATATGCAAGACGCATGTACGTATGGATTGTACAAGACGTTTTTGTAAGGACTGTGTGATCTAAAAGTATGCATTCAAAATAAATTGCACGTTTTTACACAAATATTATTTTTTAAATATTTTAATTCTTTACTTTTAATCACAACACTAGTTAACAACATCTTATAATTAAAAATAATATTTAATCACCTCTTAAGATATATACGAATATTCCATAAATTATGTTTAAAACTCCATAAAACGTTTTTATTAATATACCTTTTTCAGCACAGCTCATTTAATTATACTTCAAATTTATTGATTTTTTTATGTACACAAATTTCGCAAAATTATTTTAGTATAGTAAAATATTACTTCTTTAAACATTTAGGTAGATATATTAATTTAAACACATTGATCAAAATGACAGTTGTCCGTGACAGTTTTAGAAATACTACTTCTGTGGTTATTAACTAGACATTATAATCAAACCGTAGAAAATATACAACGTAATATAAGTTAGTTGATGTAGAAAAATTGGTTTAATATTTTTTAATAATAAATAATACGCATTATCTTTATCATAACACCTGGAATTTTGATTTAAAATTTACGTCCCAAAATTGTTTTGAATCCACAAATACCACGTTAATAACGTATCTGCAATTTGATTTTAAAGAAAAATTTAGGTTATTTCCCGCAACAAAATTTATTAGTTAGGTATAATTTCGCTGTCATGGTCAAAACAGAATATTTAATGTCCCATATAAATTTTCATATAGATACAGTATTTATCACAACAAATATAATTCTTAAAAAATGAAGAAGTTACGTTTAATAACACGATTTAAAGCACTAATGTTTAATTTTAAATATGTAATAATATAGCTATGTAGTGAGATCACTGACAAAGATTTGAAATTTTTCAACTAATAAATTGGGATAAAATCTTATTGCCTCTACATTATTATTATAAAAATTACACAACTTTTATACGTTATATAATTTTATGAGCCACGAAATTACAATAAATGAAGTACCCCACTGGACATGATAACAGATACATGCAAAAGCGATAATGCAAACCAATATTATAATGCGAGTATGTCAATTAATATCTATTTTAATTACGTCAAAAGTATTCCCACACGCCTACACAAGGTTAAGCACAAATGACGTATAATGTGTAATGAATAACATCATTCACGACAACCAGATGGTTTTGTTAAACACTACATAAGCGGAAGAAGCGTGTGACCTCGTAAATACGTATAACATAAGTATAATTTCAATGCACGTACGTCTGACGTATATAATCACGAGTTATCATCATTTTGATATAAATAGAAACAAATACAAATTAAATATATCAAAAATAAAAAATCATATATATATATATATATATATATATATATATAGAGAGAGAGAGAGAGAGAGAGAGAGACTATCATAATTTTTTCGGTATGAACATTAAATCAAAGCATCTAAAAATATTTTATTTCCGCTTAACAGTGAAACAGCATGTTATTAAACATAAAACATAATTTTTATATATTATTCATGTTAGATGGTGCAATAAATTAAATTCTATTCATAAATATCAAACTATAACTGATTCAAATGTATTTCCTCTGAATCACAAAATTAAAATTAAATTAGATAATAAATTTTTAATATTTAAAGGTCGAGTTGAATAAAGCTGGAAGTACTAACAAGCAAAAAATAAATGAAATTTAAGTGCAAAACAGGTCGAACTGTTCAACGACTTTAACGCGTACAACTTACGAGACGTATTTTAAAATGTAACTATTTTATTTGGAGAATTTTGAACAAATCAAAATACATATGATGAGTAATCAATCATTGATATGAATGAATCATCACAAAACTTTAAAATATATAAACTTTTGTTATCTGCCCAATTATTTTTAATGAATGAAGAAACTTCTACCGATAAATATAATAATTTAGCTTATTTTGAAATAGTCGAATTAGTGAGACAAAAACCAGCAGTTAACACATTCAAAAACTCACCGTAAATTTAAATAGTATATGCCTAACTGAGCTCCACTTATCGTTACGTCGATCAACTATTAATGCAAAACCATTATCTGTATCATGGCTTCTACAAAATAATAATAATTACAGAGCATATATAAATATACATGAAATTCTTTAAAACACTAACGGTATTATGTACAAACGTTATTCTACTTAACCCAAGAAAAAAAAGGGATTAGATACAAATCAATGTTAATTTCCAATGAGTTTTTGCCGCTTTAACGGCAAATTTACTTGACCCAATTTTTTTCATCTCACTGTCATATATTCTGTTCTTTCTTTTTTTATAATTTTTTATAAGCTTACTGGTGAGTTTTTATTCAAATAATTAGTAAACAAATTATCTTCAGTTACCCATATATATAAATATTAAACTAAATTAACACATATTCTGCATATAAAATAACATGTCATGAAAATTTATGCAATCGCTGTGTAATATATAATTTAATAATAAGGTATTCTTCACAATTTTACAAAACGTATTAACCAACTTGAACCATGGTTTACGAAATGGCGAATTCATTTAAATGCTAGTAAATGTCATCATGTTACATTCACACTCAGAAGAGGAACGTGCAGTCCAATATATATTAATAACCCAGTTATTCCCAACGCTGACCGTGTCCGCTACCTTGGCTTCTACCTCGATAGCTGTTTAACATGGAGGTACCATTTAACTGTTATGAATTAAGAGTTACACAGAAGATATACAGTACTGATGAGACTGTTTGATGAACGATCAAAATTAAATACCAAGAACAAAGTCATTCTATATAGTACTCTATTAAAACCAATTTGTTTGCATGGATCAGAACTATAGGGCTTGTGCAATCCATCAAATATGAAGCACATACCATGCACGCAGTCAACAATTTTAAGATTAATGCTCCGTGGTTCGTATCAAATAAAATAATCCATCGGGATTTGAACGTATCGATAATAGCAGAGGTTATGAAGACTAGATACACAAAATTCCACAACAAGCTAACCTGAAATAATAATGCCCTTATATCGGCCTTGGCAGAACGACAATTACCAGACAACAGAAGATTAAAGCACCGCTGGCCTCGTTGAACGCGTAAGGTGTACATTGTTACGGGAGTGCGCTCGTTCGAACGTTTCTCCTTATTTCCTCGATAAGCTATGCTCATTCAACAAATGCACTTATTGTTTTTCTAAACAGTTGCGCGTATACAAAGAATTTTAAAAAACTTTTAAGGTATTTTCATAAAAGAAAATGAAAAAAAATCGTTTTACAAATAAATACAAGACGTCTAAGTGAACTTCAAAACAAATTACTTAATCTTGATTGCACACACACATATATATATAAAATAAAGTAACATTTTTGAACATAAATGACGAACCACAGTTACATCATGACACAGAATAATATGAATATTTCATAAAACTATGTAATTTTGTTCAAAAATTATATTTACAAAGTAAGTTTATATTTACTTACGCCGGAACCGTGGTGATATAAGAAAGTAACTTTATATACGCATTATTTGACAATGTATGGAATAACCCGTTGTCAGGAAAGGTGATCAATGAATAACCTTCTTTCGATTTACCACCTATACAATATATCAAATTTATAACTCTATATCACAGCACCGATAATTTTATTTATCTTTTTAATATCACCATCTAAGAATTTTGCGTTGAAAATACGTCAACCTTACCCGTAATAATAATAAATTGTTGAGCAAGTAAATCGGCAATATCGGTTATAGATATGTCATTTGTCCCATTGCAGGATGCTGCTTCATTGATGGACATTGTTAATTAACTAACGAAAAAATTATTATATTCAGTGAACGTCCTAGTAATACCTAAGCAAAATCGGAAAACGCTTGTAAATAATCAAAAAATTAACACAAGGGCTAAGATGTCAATAATGTACTTTAAACGCTTACATGACAAATAAGTTCATACTCCTAATGATGTACTTCCAATAATCAGAAAGACTTAAATCCATAATTGACAATTTTATAGTAAAAAAAAAAATTAGAACGAAATTATAACAATTTAATTACATTAAGTAATTTCATACCGTGGCTCATAATTAAAACCTAAATTACATGAGATATTCGTACGTTTAGCTAACATTTCACATCTATACAACGCACAGCTTATAAAAAATAAAACTTAGTACAATTAGTAATTTTTGCTTTTATATACATGAACAAAATATTAATTAAATAGCAAAAACAACCAACCTGTTGAAAAGGCGATAACCATAATTCATTTATTATATTTTAGATAAGAATTTCTCCCATAAACAGGGAACTGAAATATTATCGTGAAAAGAAAAGTTAAGAATGAACATTTTATCTATATCACTATACATTAAGTAAACCGCTACAAAATATCGTAATAACCGCGCCTCAAAGCAACGCTCATTTAATAAAACTGATTATTTTGGTGTGATTGCGACGATTAAACCATTGACGCTAATAATCATTTTTATTGGATTTTCGCGCCAAAACGTTGTAACCAAATATAAACATAGATTATTTTTAAAATATTATATTTTTTACTTATAAACTTTTTTTTACACTCATTAATACTTGAAAAAATCATAACATTCATTACTTATACATTATAAATAATAGAACGATCGAAAAAATAAAAACTTAAAACGAATTTGAATAACAGTACGCTTAAAAATAAGTTTTAATAATGCACTATTGATTTAAAGTGTTCCAAAATAATTTAAATAAATAAACAAAGGTGTATAATAACATTTGAAATACGTTACAAGAGAAGTTAAAAAATATGGCGTACGTGTACAGAAAAATTTACATCTCTTACCACGCAACAAAGCTTAATTTATTATGTACAGTATTAAACAAACAAAATTATACAGAAAATCCGCCACTAAAACCTATATAGAATGAAAATTGAGCATAATATTAGTTATTTACTGGATAAATATATAATTTATTAACTAGAGTACAAAATAATAGATTAAATTACAATTACTATAAAATGCTGATGGTAGTTTAAATCACTCGTATTTATAACGCTTATACGTTAACTGCAGGCTAAGATTCATAAAAGGATAATTGTTTTGTTGATAGGAATCAAATCTGTACGTTTTACATAATTCTAGTGGTGATATATAGTAATTTTAAAATCTAATGCATGTGTAACCAATTCTAGTGTAGAAAGGTACACTGAGTATTATTACACATTTATTTTGAATCTTTGTAATTTAAAATATTGAAGTTCTTAACACGTACTAGTTTTATTAGAAATGTGTTTTATTTCCTCATCGAAAGCATTCCTAAACAGAGAATTATTCAGTATTCAACCAATTAAGGCGTGCATATAGTATACAGGATGTAATAATAGTTTTGTCGATGAGTCCGTTTAAACTTTCGAATACAATTTAAACAAACACGCACTAGTTTTATTAGAAATATGTGTTATTTCCACAGCGAAAGTATTGCTAAACAGAGAATTATCCATGAATACGTCCATACATTTTTGTTCTCGTATATAAATTAGAACAAATTGTGTAAATAGAACACAAAATGTGAAAAATTTGAATTTGCAAATATACGAAATATTCTGAGTAATTTACAAAATGTCAAACTAAACAAAATAATACCTAAAATTTACAATTGTATTTGTGTATCTGTGTTATTTGTTTACCGTTTTGACGTAGTGGGTTCATAGTCTAGTTCTAGATGTTTTTTGTCGATTATGTGTATGATCTCTCACACACGCGCGTTTACCTTTTAACTCGAATATATTATACACCTTTGATTGGTTTTATTCTTTTATAACAGAAAAATCTAAGTTTATAATTTTACTGTATTAGGCATACACACTACAGAAATTAGAAAATAGTAGGGGTTGGTTTAAAATAAAAATCACATTGTATATTAGCTTAAGCGTAAGCCAAACCTTTATTCTCAGTATTCGCTAATGTGACGAAATGTTTTATATGATTTTCAACATTATGGATCTATTATTTGCAGCTACTACTGAATTTAATAATATCGGTCGTATTTCTGTGAATAGTGTTGGTTTGCTTTTCTCAGCACCAATCCTAATTTTCCATTTACTAAAATATGTATTTAGTTGTTTAGACGCGAGGATGACTCCGTTTCGAATAGTATCAATGCTGTATAAGCATCAGGAGTATCAAATTTATATCCTGTTTTAAATATATACTATTTATACATAAGGATCCTCGAAATCATTTCGTATTCCATTAACTGTCGTTAAATCCTTAGTTCAATGTGTTTAAAATTTGTCTTCAAATAGTTAACAATAAATAAAACTTTAGAATTTTGATAGTTAGATACCATTTCCACAATTTGTATGCGCACATAGTAATATGTACTCTTTATCTTTATCAAAGTAAGGTATACAATCGTAATGACGTAGTGCTGGGAAATTAGATTTGCGTTAGTAAATATTCTAGTTATTTTTCAAATAAGTTGATCGCTTACTGATAAAGATGTTAATTTAATATGCCATATATTGTTACGGTTGTTAGCTTATTTTTAATTAGTTGCGTAAGATATTACAACCGATTTTTAATTGAAAGGCAGGGAACCTCTGATATTCTAATTTTAGTTTTAAATATTATTAACTCAATTAAATCACAAGGGATCTTAGTAGCCGCGTAATAAGCGGTTTTTTTTTTATTATTCCATTTGTACATATAATGAACAATATTTGAGCCAACTTACTACCTCGTGGTATTTCACCACCATATCTTGTTCTTCTAATTCTTCTTTTATACTGACTGTTATTTTTCGTTAAAGTAATTCTCAAACTATTTTATCGTCTTTCATCGAATGCCTACCTAATTTAACTTACATAGGAACTTTTTGTGGTTTATCAAATACTCTAGTAAAGTCAATGAAAGTTACGATCATTTTATTTCCTACTTCAACATTTTCTGTTCACCGCTATTCGTCTATAATTTATATAATCACTGCAGTCATCCCTATTATATGTTGGTCTTATCAACTATATTTTAATTTATTCTGGCATCTCACTCTGTTGAAATATTCTATTTATTAGCACAGTAATTACACTTGCTATATCACCTTTTGCTGTTTGAATATTTTTAATTCTAAATTACTATTACTACAATTACTACTACTATCGCTATTAGTACGGTGATGCGCACCAGTTTGCGTGATGTTATTAACATAATTAGCAATTTTTAGATTATATATCTAGGGACGCTGTTATTACATACATATTTTGTACGGGCCTCTCCACATTAGGGCAAAAAGGATCCTAGAAGCAGTTAGGAGTAATATATCCATAATGAAGACATTTTTGACATTACTTTATTATTTCTTCTGTATTTTTTTTTAACGAATTGTGCAGTGACATATAACATTAATATTTATACAGAGGTATTTGGTGGAAAATTAACGGGATAGAGTGGTAGAAATATTTTATCATTTACGTTATTATGATTTATCATTTTTTTGACATTTGTTATTGGAAAATAATTCGCAGATGATACTTTATGTTGAGAATTACACATTTATTGTACGCGTAAACTCAAAAATGTCTTTGCTATTTCACATTTGAACGTTTTCCCCTCAATTTTCATTTTAGCTTTCGAATGATGCTGACATACACGCCAGAAAGTTGTTTTAAAGTTCGTGTATAATTACTTTTTACTTTAAACAAATATTTTCCTTCAATAAAATTATTATTTAGCAAATTGGGGACATAAATATTGCGTAGAATCTTACCGACGGTTCTTGAGTAAAAGTTAGCAACTTAAATGCAAAAAAAAGTTCCTACTGGTAAAATATTATGACCATAGACTCTTTTTTTTCCTTTTGGAGGGTAACAAAATCTGTAACTGTGACGTTTAGGACCGATCCCTCTCGTTCTAAATATACAATGAGTTTTACATTACTTGAATCCTTTAGATAGTTTATACTAAGGATAATTCCCACAATAGGGACGGAAAAATACACTTGTTCAAAATCATCAAATAATCAACAGAATGTGCAAATTTTGTTTCCTAGCTATGAAATTGAAAATATGGATGTTTTAACGCAAAGTGGATCATACCCAAAAAATTGAACCGACATTCTCGCCTATATATATATAAGCACAACGTTCCTTTTTCATGCTGTGCTAATTATTAGCGTAAAATGAGTATTTAAATTGAATTTATCTTCAGTTTAATATATATATATTATAAAATCGAACGCATTTATTTAAATTCATTACTTTTATTTCTCGTGGACCATCAACATAATCGCACATAACGAATTTATGTGAGAATTGAAACTTGTATAATTATATTAAAGAATTAAATTTTATCCGTCGAAATAAATATAATCGATTTCGTTATTTTCTGGCTACTTCGTAATTTTCTTTAAACCAGTTTACAGATTCTTCTATAGCAGTTTTTAACGGTGTAAATTCAAAATCTGTTTTCAATAATCGTTTTAATTTCAAGTTACTGGCAGTCTTCTTCAATTGTCCATCAGCAGCGGTAGTATCGAATTCAATAACACCGTCGAAATTCGAAGCATCCGCTATCAATTTTGCAACCGTCGCTATAGATACTTCGTCTTTTTCATCAACTATTAATTTAAAGTCACCATCATATGATTTCAACGCGATTGTAAATTCAATTGATATAGACTAAAAACAGTCTAAAATAACGATTCCCGCTCGTGCGATAAATTTTGCGAAACACGTACATAACAAATTAAACAAATATAAAATAGAACACAAAAAAAAGCACGTAAAATTACCCGATAAAATAATTGGATCGACATCATTGTACTCTCTTAAAGCCCAAACTATTAATTTTGCTAAATCGCGTGAATAAATGAACTGGCGCAAAGGTTTACCACTTCCAAGCACCTTAAATATTTTACTATCTGCAAAGGAAACAAACGCCGAAATTAACTACGAGATGAGAAACATGCGGAAGAATTACGTAATGCACATGCGAAAAAAAATCAATTTATAAATTAAAAATAAAATTTATTACAACCAGATTAATTGAATCCAAAGGCGAATAATTCACATTTTCAAAACATGCTTACTTTCACAGCTGATGATAGCTCCATTTGATATTGATGCACATCCGCAGAGATGTATCCGGTAAGTCTGCACAAAATTGACGTATATAATAAACGTCATTAGATCTATTCTATCATCCGATACATTCAACTACCTCTTCAATTGTAAATTCTTATTTTATATATGAGATTTTAAAATAGGAACTAAGATGAAAACGAATTATATTAAAGTTGCAAGTAAAACTAACATCGGTTAAATGTACTTCGTGAAAAGAAAATTTTTACTAAAGTTCATGAATCTAAATAAAGTTTATTCTCTTTATTATTTGTGTTATCTTAAATAAACGACGAATCAAAATTTGTTCATAAATAAATACTTCTACAATATTTTTTTCACGAGATATTTATGCCAGTTCTGTTAGTAAAGTTTTGTAACTTCGCCATCTGTACGTAGATTAGAATGTATTCGATCGAGTAGAATAAAAACTGACCATCTATGAACTTTTCCAACTAATGAGGTTAACGTGTTGGGCAAACAGAATAGAATATTGATTTTTTTTTTATAAATTGCGAAATGTAGTGATTTTTTAGAAAATAAACAAGAAAGGAATTTAAAAAATCGTATTTTTACATTTTATGTTTCTTATATATTTGTATATATCTTAATTTTACGTTCACTTGATAATAGCTTAATAACCGAAAAGCGTCGTGATTTTTATAAAACGTTCGGTGATTTTAACTCCTTTATTGTTATTTACAATATTGAACGTTACAAAAATATCTGAGCTATTTGTTTAACTTCTCTCAAAGATTTTTATGTTTTAATGATAGAATTTGACGAAGAGCATGGTATACAGATAATTATAAAATTCTAAATAATGTTGGTGTTACAATATTTTAAAAAATTATGTATTATTGCTAAATTAAATTAGACCTTCATTTGTAAAGTACATCAGGTTATTTACATGTCAAATACAGGTGACACTGCACAAATTAACTCAAAGGCAACATGTATTAAACGATGTTCTTGGACGGTTTTTATAATTAATTGTATATATTTTCATCGAAGAGATTATTGTATATTCGTTACACACACAACACATTATCCTATACAGAATAATGCAAAGATGGTATTTTCTCCATACACAGTTACTTGTCGTTTTGTTAACATCTTACGCTTCTTCAACGTAAACGGATTTTTTATATGTCAGCATTTTCCGCTATTTTCTTTTCTATGTATTTACAACTGAAGTTTCTTTATTTAACAATTTTTAATGTCGTTTTATATGCGCGGTGATTGTCATATTTTATACATCGCTGGAGTTTTTTAGATCATTATTATATATATGTAGCTTTGGTTATTGAATCAATGTGTGTTTTTTAATTTTACAATGTATTTTTTATAAGTAGCCATTATTTAACTCTTTAGTTAAACGTATGTTACTTCAATATAAAAAAAAAATTACGACACATATTTGTACTACATTGGCAATTTATAAATTGTGTTTTTAGATTAAAATTTTAATTTTCTTTCTTTTTAATTAAATACTTTAAGTATACGCGTCAGATTGTTACTTTGAGTTTCAATTCATCCTAAAAGAGAACATTTTTTTAATATTGTTGTTTATATTTACGATGCAGTTTCATTATACTAAATTGTCTAGATTTTAATGGTCACTCGAATTACATGAAATATATTCGGAATTGAATTTATCGACAATTATTTATAAAAAATCTAGTGGATGTACTTTTATCTCTAGTGATTAGCTATTGTCTGAGTAACAGGAAAAATCCAAATTATTAATGCTTTTAAAAATATATGCTATATTTTTCATGAACTAGGCTCCAAAAAAAAAAAATCAATATGAACATTTTAAATGTTGTTCAACAAAACATTCACATTAATGTCACACGATCGTGTAAGTGGGGAAAATAATCATAATGAGTACAATCTGAATATTACATACATTGCTCGAAAGTTTTTTTATATTTAAAAAATTACGTTTACACTTTTGCAACCCATAAATGTATAAAAAATTAGTAGTCGTAATTAAATACTTGGGCATAATAATTAATAATTCAGCTGAAATAACACGTTAATTTTACGATTTCATCTATACTTACTATTTTTTTTGGCAATATACATTTTATGAATTAAACCGGGAATTACATGACTGTTTTCCAGTTCGAAATTATCGAACGGTCCAAATACGTTACAAGGAATAATGGATGTGAACATTTTCCCGTACTGTTCGTAATACCCTCGGTTAGCGACATCGATCATACGTTTTGCGTAACTGTAACCAAAATTGGAAGGATGGGGTGGACCATTATGAATCTGCAAAATTATACGTTGAAGTTTTTATCACGTCTGAAAATAATAATAGAATTTTTATTAAACTAACCACTATCGTATAAATAAATAAATAAAAAAGCACACATTATAAAAAGAAAGTAATCTTTTAAAAGCTTGCAATATAGCCGGGCACACAATACCCGGTTAAAGGCAATGCTTTTTTGTGGAGGAATGATGTTCCTCCGTGAAAAATTTAAAAGCCTACTTTAAAAACAGTAAAAAGTGAAAAATTAGTATAAAAACAAAAAAAAATATTATTTCTGGACCAATTGAAAAACACCTTATCGATTACACGTCAATTCGAACAAAACAGTAAAGTTCATATATTCAATTTTTAACATATTTTCAATTTCATAAATAAAAAAAAATTGACGAGAATAAAGTTAACTAATTTAAAGAAGGATAATGCCTCCATTGATAGATTAAAATCATTTGTCTCTTGCCTTTCGTACAAATATTTTAAACTCCTATATCATTTGACTATTAGAGGATGACCAAGCAATATCAAACATCATTTAATTTCTCTATCGTATGATGATGATGCTGTTATGCGAATAGTGTGGCTAAACCGATGAAATACGAATTTTCGTCAATTATAGTTTGGCATTTGGAACTCGTAGTACACGAAGCAGTGATAAACGCTCGTAGAGGAGACAAATCCCATACGTTTATTGATAAAATTATGCGTATTACTACGCGTTACCGACAACTTCTCGAGAATTGAAAAATTGTGACGACTTATTGAAAATTGAGCTTTCAAAAGTAGGACGAGTTTTAAATATAAGGCGGATAGCTTCAAATTTCCGTTCAACTCCAGGCACTTGGAATGGATATGAAACGTTAGTTCAACATTTCAAAGAAACAAAATGTAATATATACAGAGATGCAACTGAAAAAAGTACACATATTTAAAAAAAAAAAATGAAAAAGCTAACCCGTAGTGTATTTAACCTAGATTTCTTTACAATAGTTGAGCGAGTTAAGTATGTACCTTCAACATCGTAATACAACCCTAACAACAGCAGAAAAAAATACCGTACATTTAATTGAAAAATTTACAAGAAAAACTGTTCAGGCATTATAAGCGAAAAATTTTATTATTTTTCAGAGTTGAGTTGCTCAAAGAGAACGGAAAGAAAAAACACCGAAACGTTTTACTTCGCAATGTCCATAACAAATCATTTATTAGATAGAGGAGGTGAAAAAATTATTGAAACTTTTTTAGCTTTGAAAAATGAAGAAACCGTTTTATTTAGTGAAAGTAATATGCACGTTGACAAATTTCATTTAAATGAACTTCGAGCTTTTCGTGGAAAAAAGTATCTAAAAACTTTTACACCGTTAATAAACACAGTCAATACTATTGCGCTTTCAACTGATGAATGTAAACGAGGATTTTCGCGAATTAATTTTATCATAACCTCGTAGAGAGCAGCTATACTCGTCAGAACAGTCGCTTTATTCTTATTCATCAAATTTAATGGTTCACTACTGGCTATTTTCAAGCTATTAGAATATGTGAATTTTCGGCTCGTCAAAAACGTGAACGACTTGAACAAAACACAAAAACGAGAATAAATTTACGATTAAAATATGCTAAAAATTGGAAGATATTTCATTAGTTTAAACTTTACAAGTTTATGTTCTATCGTATTAGCATATATTTTACAAAATTCTTTAGGGGACACAGTTTATTTGTTAAATAATTCTTTAACCTACCTATTACACATATATACTCGAGTATAAAATTTTATTTTACGTATTATGCTATTCATTTTTCTATCAAATTTATAGTAAATGAGAGACTGACAATAGGAATTAAAAGTAAAAAAAAAAAAAACTTTTGAACATTACCTTAGTTCGGTAGATACAAAAAAAACGCTGCACATAGTAAACGCTAAAATAAGACTGTTAAAACATGCTACTTAACTAAAATTAAAAATATTTCTAAGTAGATATTCATAAATGATAATAAATTCATAATTTATGAAATTTATACGAAATCTATTCATTAGTTTTAAATAAAACGTCAATTATGAAATTACAAAATTCATAAGATTCGAAAAAAAACTTAAAATTTTTAAATCGCATTAACTTCGACTAGCTGGTATAAAAATTATGGTATAATAAGTTAAATTGACTTACACAAAAATTATTTTTCCTTGTCATTAAATTTATTAAATATTCATTTATGGATACCTGAAAGCTTCTTAATAATAAATTATTATTAAATGTATATAATCCACGAATTAACGGAGATATTTTTAGTCACCACCTATGTATGGGTCACAAGTGTAGATCATCAGTACCACTAGTAAGAAATTAATCGAAATTTCGAAATGAGATGCTATCGATATGCACTACGGATATAGTTAGCAGCCAAAACTAACTTCATTAGTTACAGAATAATAAGAATGATTATCACCATCACCTTATAGACGATTTGCATGGTGGTCCATTGGGCATGCAATCAGAAAGAGCTAAATACAACAATTTAGGATACAATAAAAAATGTACGATAAAAAGGAAGACGACGAACTTCAACCCGTCACGTGGAAAAAATAAATAGATGGATGGGTATGTCATTCGAGGATCTGATTAATTCAGTCGAAAGTTAAACTTGTAAACAGGGCAGACGTAAAATCAGATGATAATTCTTGAAGTTCACTGCTAAGCTATGATTGAAAAGTAACTAATAGAATTTGAAATGCAATTAACGACTGTTCAAATATACTGGCATTCTAAACAGAAAATTAGCGGAACTTCATTACAAGTAAAACTATAGTTTATATAAATAATTTATCGTAATCCTAAGAAAATTTATACTTGAAAAATACAAATAAATGGAACATATATAAATTTGTTCCTCCTTTCAGGACCATCATTAAATTACAATGAAATATTAAAGTGAATTACTAATTGAAAACAAAAACTTAAACAAGACTAGTTAACACTGTTTAATCATAAAGAAATAAAAAAAAAATGCTGCTGGTTTCACGCCTTTTCATTTGTATGTGTAAAATTGTGTTTTTTACATGTTTTCATATTATTATTATGTATTTTTGGAAAATCAACATTTTTTCGTTACGCTTTAATTTTTAATTTTTCATACAAAACACCAATTATTATTTTTAGTCGCTAAATTTAAAACCGATTTCCGCCCTAACAATTGATGTAGCAATTTTCCACGAGTGATGATAGTTCTTTTAGTATGCACCACGTGTAGTCACCATGTAAACCTCTTATATAGCACAACATTGTAGCCGGATCCGGTGGAAGATGTGAGAGAATTTCACCAGGGATGTCATTTATACCCGGACATTTCCGCAGAGATACTTTACATAGGCATATATAAACCTGTTTTGGAGCAGATTTTTGTCGATCTTTGTGAACAGGGTTTGTTCAGTATCGACATTATATGTTCAGGGTGTTCTTTACAGATTTCAGGATGCAGAATAAAAACTGTACGCAGGTGTTCAGCAAAGGAGTTTATTATTTCTTCATCTGTTCTGACCCATTTATTATTTAACTTTATATATGACAGGAACATAATCAGAGAAAAGATCGATGACCGTTTTACATTAATGACTGACAATGTCTGCTACTGTGCGTTCATTTAGAAATGTTTCTATATTCACTACAATGATCTGATAAGCATCTGTACTGTGTGATTTGTATTGTTTGTAGCAACTCTGTACTAATATCATGGTCCATCTGGATGATAAGCAGAATATAAATTGAATCCATTTAATTTAAAGCTGTTACTACTGCTTACTAGGTGTGTTTTAGAAATCAATACAACATCAATGGCATTTTGTTGAAGAAAAATCTCTAGCTCCTTTTTTTTAATACCATTAGCATTCCGTAGCATGATCACCGGTGACTGTTGAATAATATTTATATTTCTTGTCATTTATTTTTCAATAACATTTATTAGTATGGATATTAAAGGAGTAATCGCACTTTTCTAAAATTTATTTTGATGGCATATCAGAACCATTGTTATTACCACCGCAGTTATTTATCATGGTAGTGATACCGCTAACCATAATTGTTGTCCAAATAAACTTCCTTGAATGATGAGTTTTCATCATTATTTGTACTTGTACCGACTTATTTTCCTAGGACTGCTGTGATTTGTATTATAATTGTTGTAGTTATTTATTCGAGTATTAGCATAAAATGCACGTATATTATTATAAAATGTAGCCTGTTGTTTATAAACTGGACATAATATATTCATAATACGAATATTATATTAAAACCTTCTGATTCCAATTCATAATTCAATGATAACAGTGGAACATTGTAGGTTTTTTACCACTACTCTGAAAGCTTTTTCTCTTCCAACGAATAGGTGTAATGTAAGTAGTTAATTGTCTTTCATAGCCTTTATGAGGGAACGATAACTGTGTGGATTTGATGGTTTTATAGTCACTCCTGACAATGTTGATTTCAAACGTTTTATTTCATGTACTTTACTTTCATTATTACATGTTTTAAATAAGTAAGCTATACGTTAATATTTATGCTTTACACGATATTTATTAGTATGGATCGATTAACATTATACTTATATTTATCTACAATGTTTATTAGTATTAAATTATTCGGAAGATCATTATTAAAATAATATAGCATAATAATGTATCTTACATTTTACAAATTACATTTTTAATGAAAATATTGAGTTACCTCATGATCTTTTGTCAATTCATAGTATAAAAATTTCAAAATAAGACGAAATTATTTGAAAATTACAATAAACACAAATAATAGAAACATACCATAGTTTCATCTATAGGATATGTAGTTTTGTCTGGAAATATGCACGTAGATAAACACGAAATTACTTTTTTCACGCCCGTTTCATGTGCTATATGTAGTACATTGTCATTTATGAGACAGTTAGTTCTCTATAATTAAAATAAATCGATAAACGTTAGTCCTTAATAAGTGTAACAAAATTAAAAATTAACACTAAAAAAAATAATTAGTATAAAAAAATATTTCTAAAATTATTAAAAAATTCCATATTTATTCCATGCAACTTACAAAAAAATCTAAATTACGGGACATGTTATGAAACAATCCCCCAACCAAAGCTGCCAAATGAATCACATATTTCGGTTTGTACAATTCGAAAAGTTTTCGTGTAGCTTCACCATTGCTACAGAAATAAAAAAACATGATTCGTTTAACTTTATTTGACATTTATATAACGTTATTCATTTTAAAATAAAAGGATGTAAAGAAATACATTCACATTATGTCAATGAACAAATGAATATATGAAAGTACGTTTTTTTTTTATGCCTTTTTCCACATCGTGTACTCTCGCATAAAAATACACCCAACATTAACACAATTTTACATTTCTTTATACGCTAACCTCAAATTTGCATCTTTTGATCCTACAAAAATCCATTTTTCCTTATCGTGCTTATCATGATTAACCACATGTTCTATAGCTTTTCCAACTAAACCGGTGCCACCAGTTACCAATATAACATCAAATTTATCGGCTGACATCTACAATAAAATTATTTATTTCATATATACTAAGTCAAAAGATATGCGTGCAATTTTTTACATACGAAATAATATAAATAAATCACATATGGAGTAGAGAACCTAAATATAAGGCATCCATGTATAGATTCTACGTTTACTTTTAACGCGTTAATTGAAGAGTATATTACTTTTACGTTATTCACAAACAATCCTTGGAAACGTCATTGAAACTTTATTATATAAACAGACCTTAATACATTAATCGTATCTTCAAAACATCAATAAAATTGAATGAGCTTGTAGAAATGTAGAGTAGAATGCACGCTATTTTCTCATAAAAGACAAGTTAGTTACTTGAAACGTTTTCAAAACAACTATTTTGGTCAGACGGATGAGTTAATTAATTAACTACCAGTACCACAACTGATAAGTTTGTATTTTGTATGTTTATGTTTACATTCTTGTGAATAATCGTTACAAATTTACTTAATAATAACTTTTTAAAGAAGTATTGGGAACCAAAAAAAATAAAAATGTTTAGTTTTAAGCTCTCTTCACTTTGTGTATTGGGATTGGGTTGAAAGGTATTTTTGGCATGGATGAAATCATATAGTCACCTCAATGCAAATTAATTCAAAAGCATATTCAAATTAATAAAATATAACAATATTATAATATTCATTATTTATTACCCGATTTATTTTTTGCATCGTATGTTACTCCGACTGAAAGTTTTGAAATCCAATAAATTTAAATTTAAATTTTGAATGTCTATATAACGAAAGTTCCTCATTATTTTTTGTTTAGGATGTCTATTGAAATAGAGTCAGCAGAGTAAGTTTTTTTACTATCGTAAAGTATATAATGTAATGGTTACGTACGTCTAATAATTACGACAAATCATATTTGAATTTAATATTTAATTTAACTTTGCGGAAATAATACATTTAATCACATTTCTCCCTCGGAATAACTATTTTTAAAACCTTTAACCCTTTCAGTCACGATGTCCACTGTATGGTACCTGGAATTTTAACGCTAACAAAATTTTTCATTTTCTGGTGGACGTGAAATGTCTCAATTTTAAAAATGTTTATATAAATACGTTGAAAATTGTCTACAGTTCACCTAAGAAGTAGTATTATATAATAAACACCTGTATAAATTTTATAATTTTGTGTCGAAGTTTTAAGTATCCCCATTATTTCCATTATATTTATTGTAAGTTACAAATAATGTGCTGCAATGCACATTTCTCACATGCGTATGTGTTTTGAATATAGCAGTTAAAATCATGTGATATTAGGCTGTTAAACAAATATTTTTTAATGATGTATTCTATTCGAGAAGACCCGGAATAATTTTTAGAACATTAATTGTTTGTGTTATAAAGTTAAATTATATCTTACATTTGATTTTTGCGTGTGCAATCAAATTCTGTGAATATTTCGATAGAAATAGTTCTCCGTTTACAATAATAATACTTTTAAAATTACGTTTTCGTACAACAAAATTTTATAGGTAATTAAAAAAGAAAAAAAAACAAGTGCTGAATACAAATTGAGTAGTTGACGGTAGAAATGGTCGTTGTAGAACTACTACAATTTTAAAATATATTTTCATGAGGTGTACATTTACGGTGTATTTCTAAGATTGGTACTTATAATGATATATTTATTATGCATTTTTTAATAGTGTTGTTCGGCTTATCCAGCAGTATTTGAAGGAATCTAATTTGATAAAAACATTACATTGTTTACAGGTTGGTTAATATGCATGTGTACTCACTAGTTAATTTAATTTCTAAAAAATAATTCCTGTTTTATTATTTTTTTAATATAATATTGGTTAGAATTTAGATTTGTAGACACATTTTATTAAAAATTATTCGTTTATAAATACCAGCAGTTTCAGTTTTGTAACTAACGCTGAATTGAATAAATATTGCATTTCAAATTATTAGTAGCTTCCTATTTATTCGTGATTAAAATATTTTATTTTATATTATGACAGGAAGAGACAGGCGTTTCTCTTAATACTGTTGATAGCGTAGAAAGTTTCATAAATGACATTAATAATGGACATTGGGACACTGTACTGAAAGCTATTCAGTCACTCAAATTACCCGACAACAAATTAATCGACTTATACGAGCAGGTAAAAAAGAATGTGTACGTATGATAAGCTTGCTGTATTTTTTTATTACCAAAACTTTTCAATAAGTAGGGTGTTAATTAACAGAAAGAATGTATTAGTTTTTTTAATCGTTTGATATATTACTTGTTCATGTTTTCTATTTTTCCAAATTTATTAATATTAAATTTTTTGTTATCTGCATTCTTCTGTAATCTAAATATACTGTATTGCAATTTGCTAAAAAGTATAACGAATATACTTTTAAACTTTCATGGCTGATAGCCATACGTTTACGATTTTTTTCAGTATAAACCATGTCAATATCATTACTATGTAATGTTTCGAAAACACTTTCAGTTTTCATTTTCAAACTGAGAACGGTTAGATTGTGTAGGTATAATCTGGGATCATATAACTGTTTACTCTTAAATCGAACTTTTTCTAACAGACTAATTTGAATACATTCTCCCCATAGAGATTCGTTAAATATACTTTCAAACTTTCATGGTTGATATCTATACGTTTACGATTTTTTCCGGTGTAAACCATTTCAATATTAGTATAACGAAGTTTAATAACAGAATATATTTACATTTTTGAACTCGGATGCAGACATTTAAACAATATAAGGTTCAGGCGATGGTATTTTTTAAACACAAATATTTGCTTAGATATTATTTGTTTAGTTGATTTAAAACATTAATTTCACTTAGGTTGTGATGTAATAGTTTTCTTAATTTGAAAAATATACAATAGAAAGATAAATCAAGAGTAAAACAGCTTAAACATTGTTGATTAAGTTAACTTCAGTGTGACAAAATTTTTCTGTTGCAATTAACATTGTCGTATCCAGTATATCAACTTAAGCTTAAAACATCGGAAATAGTAGTATCATTATTATCACTATTATTAATAAACAAAAAATTTAGTAATTTTTTGTTGATCGCTAAATACATAATAATACCATCTAGTCAAAATACGCCTGCTACTGGTTGCCATTTTAATATTTTGTCATTATTTATATGTTTAATACAGCTAAGGGTTTACGGTTGTAAAAGCTGGTGCAATAATGTCACGCTTTATGTTGTGAATAAATATAAAGGGGAAAAAAGATAACTAACGTTAGATTAATGTGTAGTAGAATAGTACGATAAAAGTATAGATTTCCACACATGTTGATCTTGTCATTATTATTGTCAGCGTATTATCCTCAGACATTATCACTTTATAATTTGTGATACATTAATTTATAAATTATAAATTGAAAATCTGCCCGAGTTTGAAAATAATACAAGTTCAGTTCTGTCTGTTGATCTAGACGCGTCATTTTTATAAATTTCGACAAGAACCGAATAATTTTCGACTAATTTTATACACCAACACGTTTACACTAAATTATTATTAAATACGATTCTTATACAGGTCATAAAAACACGTACTTTGGCTTCATAGTCGTCTGAAGTGTTTTTGATTTTAGGTTGTGTTAGAATTGATAGAATTAAGAGAACTCGGAGCTGCTCGTTCATTATTACGTCAGACTGATCCAATGATTGTAATGAAACAACAAGAACCTGAACGTTACATTCATTTAGGTATGCATTGTTTTGAATACATTTCAACTTATGATGAACATTACATCTGTATATTAGTTTTAGGCGATTTATGTACACTTCGTAATAAAAGATAAATTGTTCTCGGTTTAATATTTTGTTTAAAAGATCCAGTTTTAAAATGCAGTCGTCCTTTATTATCATCTATAACTTTAAAGAAAATGGTTATTGATTTAGAAATTTTTATGCTGCGCGTGGGTGGAAACGATCTATTTAAATTTCCTTTTGTTTTTCTATTGAATCATATCGCCTCCAGCAAGTACATCATCACACAGGAATACTGCCTTTATGAATTAGTTTGCGATAAGCTGTGTGTGCATTTACTGACTTTTTAACCATCTCAAAGGCACACGGCCACCACGGTCTTATTCCATCTAATTTCCATTCTATAACAATATTTTTTAATCCATTTGTTTGAACTACGTGACCAAAAAAAGGGTCTAATTCTGATGAGTACTTCCGTTAATAATCGTCTAGGTTCTCCGACCTCCTTCAATATAAATTCGTTGATTCTCTTAATAATAATAAACTAACGGTAAATATTTTTAACTGCCAGTTACAGTCAGTAATAAGTATATATGTTTATAATAAATAATTAAATAAGTTTTATGTCGCAATGAACTTTTGTTCTATTCCTTTTGAAAAAAGTTTTTCTTTTAATGGAAGAAAAATTATTTTTCTAACATGATTATTGTATGTTTACTACAAAATCGTATAGTCAATGTAAGTCCGATATAAAAATATTCCTTTTTTGTTACGATTGAGAGATAGAAAGATATTTTGTTTCTTGTAGTGGATGGGTAATAATGAGTATTATTTGTACATATTTATAATTTCATTTTAAAAAATTGGAATTTTGTCTTGAAATTATACTTCTTAAAAATTAGACATGTTTATTTTAAAATATTACTTTGTACATAGTTCTAGTCTTAATAGTTTCATAATAATGATTACTAACAGTAATACTATTTTCTTGGTTATGAAAAATAATTTAACAGCCTTCGGTTGTGTGAACTTTTTTTTTTAACTTATTTCTAATTGAATATAATGTCGACATAAATACATTTTATTTTGTGTGCACTTGCAGAAAACTTATTAGCGAGGTCGTATTTTGATCCACGTGAGGCGTATCCAGAAGGAATAACTAAAGAAAAACGTAGGGGTGCTATTGCAAATGCCCTTGCTGGTGAAGTATCGGTAGTACCTTCGTCACGATTGTTAGCTCTATTAGGTCAAGCGTTGAAGTGGCAACAGCATCAAGGACTTTTACCCCCAGGTAATTTGTTTCTAAATAAGTTATATCATTGTCGTAGAATATTTTACTAATTTTTATTATTTTTTCGAATTAATTTTAATTGACCAAAATACTTTTAAAATTATTTGAATATACTATTTGTCTATCCTTGTTGCTATTGGTCTTATTATAATTTTGATTCAGGAGAAAATGTTCGGAAATAGACGGTAAAATTAATTGAAGCTCTGATTCCTCCACAGGCAAGCATCTATTTTAGTAAATGATGTAGTGGTTAAGTAGTTAACTTGATACAGAGAATTCAAAATTACAGTCGCTGATTCGGGATTTATTCATTTGTATTGTGTTCTATTCATTGAACTCTGAAGAAACATTTCAAATTTATATTATTGATGCAATGGTTACAAAAACTAACAATTTTGCATTTTATTGAATTGTATAATTAAAAAGACGAATAAGTGGAACTTTTCAAAGAAGTATTCTGACAAATATTCTGAACCCTGCGTTAGTAGTCTCAGTGTATCTCACAGATACGCGAAAGTTTTTTTAGATATATTGTATTTTTTTTTAAGTTTATTTGAACTTAAATCAAATTACGTGTATGCAGTTGTAAAAAATTTACAATCACGAAACGTTGATATATGTTAGAAATTTTTGAAAATATTTTAATATCTAAAAAACTAAAAACTGGCACGCGTCTCAACAAACAAATGTACAATATTAAATTGGTTATTTCTATGTATATCTAATACTAATTCTGTCACGCACAAAAAAAGGATAATGTTACGAAGTTAAGGTATGTATGATAAGTGTAAAAATAAGATGATGTAAAATATTACTTTAAATAGTACTTGTGTATATGTCAAATGTTTGCTTTGTACATTAAAAATTACGAACATACAAGGTAAAAAGACTTTTTTACGTTGCTCGTAAAACCCCTTTGTGTTCTAAGTCAACCTATTTTTTTTTTTCAATGTTTGACATTCTGTGCAATATTTCCTTTTCTTGACAGCTGTACTATCTGCTGTTTCTTTTCGAACGCTAACTTCATTTTTGGACTAATTCTTGAATATGTAATGGTGTTTCACAAAGTAAACCACTTCTCCATCTGATCGTTTGCGTTTGTTAATTCACTAGCTAACGAACGCGAAAATTTTCTTCGTGGCTACCAACATTGGTATTTGCAATGTAAAGAATATTGGGATTTATTTCAGCGATATTTAAAACACGGTCATTGGCCAGCATTTGGAAGTATTTCAAACATGTAACTACACAGACATCGACTTTTGTTTTATTATGAATTGTAATAACAGCTAGTTTTTTCTTTTTCACTAGTTGGATCAATTTTATCATCGTCATGCAAACTATTTAATAAAATATAATTTTTTCTACTTTTGTAATGCATGACGCAATCATAAATTCAATGCGAAAACCAAACATAGTGAGTAAACTGACATGTTCTTGATAATTTGAAATTCCTTGTGTATTTGTATTTTAATTTTTTTTAAGCGTGCCAACGAAAGACAATTTACTTCCCTTTCGAATTTGAACAGTGATAATCACAAAACCAGTGATCCAAAATTATGTTTCCCACCTCCATGCGAACAATATTCTGCGGCTGTATAAACTAATGATAAAGCGAATATGCGGTAAAGTCTTAGCTGTTGATCCCCGCGACATACCAGCTAATCTTTTTATGATATTTACGCGTGTTCTGATTTTTCGACTTTAGTAAGATTTGTTTTGTACGTGAGCGAACGATCTAACGTTATTCCCAAATATTTTGAATTCTTCGTGTTATTAAGTGGCGTTCTATCCATTGCCAGATTTAGTTGTGTATTTACTAGCCTATTATTAAGGTGGAATATGGCAACTTCAGTTTTTTTTTGGATTTGGTCGTGAATGACGTTTTTCCATATATGCACTTATTATGTTCAATTCCGTCTGCGATTTCCTCTGACATTCGTCAATATTGTTATCTTGCACTGCAACAGCAATATCATCAGCGTATTGAAATACAGTACTATTCAATATGTTTGGAAATTCTTGAAGGTATACTTTAAAAAGCAATGGGGCCAAAATTGAACTTGAGGTAAACCATTGTTTATTCTCCCCATCTGCTATTTTTATCCCCGAGGAATCAACATTCTGTTTAGTAAATTTATAATTTTGGAGCAAGGTATTAATTTTGACAACTTAGTCAGAAAAATATGTCCCCAAACTGTATCGTATGCGACTGTAACGTCTAATTAAACAACCGCTGTTTTTAGATTTTTCTGAAAACCATTCTCGATAGATTGGGTTAATGCGCAGCTACTTGATCAACACAAGATCTGTTAGTACGAAAACCAGCTTGCTCGATTAGATGTTTTTCGATTTCTGTTGATATTCTGTTGTACATATTTCGTTTAAAAATATTATACGGGATAGATAGTAAAGATATCGGCCGCTACTCCGCCGGGTCATTCCCATTTTTTCCTGGCTTTTTAATGGCAATTACCTTTGTTTGTTTTTTTTAAATCCCTGGGGAATTGGCCGTCATCTAATATTTTATTATAAATAGTGATTATGAATCTTTTTGCTGTTTCTCCAAGATTCTTAAATTCTGGGTAGATTCCGTCTAGATCAGCGGCGTTATCACTCTTGGTGGATTTTAATGTCGATTCTAACTCATTAATATCAATATTTTTTGATAAGGTATTATGTGATGTTAGGGTTCTTTTGAAGTTTTGCAATTGTTTCTTAATTTCTGAGGATACTTTCTTATCCACCTTGAATTTACTTAATTTCAAGAGTCTTGTAGTTATTGGGTTTTAATGACGCCAGAATTTTGCGAGTGTTTACCGGATGTGTCCCTAACCTAAGAAGATTCTATGCCTTCCGACTACTATGTGTGAAGTCGATATTTTCAACTGTATAGATCAATTTTTGTTGTCTTTCGCTATTCAGTTTTGTAAGTAGCATTTCTGCTGTCTCGCTTTCTTGTGTATGTCTGAACTTATACAGTAACTGTTCGCATTCATCTGACCAACCTGAAATATATTGTTTCCTAAAACCCCGAAGTATACTATATCGACCTGCGTCTTTAATTGCATGAACAAATGAGTTGTAACTTTTAAGAGAGGGGTAATGTTTTTTAACGCTTTTTCCATATCTCTGAAAGTATCGCAGTTGGCCTTCTTGAAATTCCATCTCCTTTTTGGAACCGAATTTATCACTGATATACCAGGCGAGATTATTAACATAACTAGCCGTCGTTGGGTGCGTGGAAAAGCATCCGGTATTATCCTTTGAGGTTTATCAATACGGTCTTCTGTGTCGTTTGTAGCAACAATGTATAAATATGGTGTATATGACTTGTTCCATCTTGTAGATCTAAAAGTTTCATTGCCTTTTGCATTATAGATCAGTTCGATATTGTTTAACATTAAATTATTAAGCATCTTTCCATTTTCGTCTTCATCGACGTATCCCCAGTTTGTTGGGTGGCTATTGTAATCGCCAATATAGATCGAAGCTTGTTTAAATATTGGAACCACTTTGGTTTTCTACTTAACAAAAGGGGATTTATAAACATTCGTTATAGTCGTGTTCGATATTTTAATTACTATAAAAAATAAGTTGTTCCTGTCTGATGTTTGAATTATCCTCGTGATTGATTGAAGGTCATTACGGACGTATGTTGCTATACCGTATTTTCTATGTGGGATATGTGCAACTATTTTAAAAACGATCAAATTTCCTCTTCGCGTTATGTCTTGATCAGAGATGGTATGAGTTTCTTGCAACGTAATTATATCTATATTATATTCTTGTATTATCCGTGCAATACAATCTGTTTTGCTCTGGAATAGACATTCTACATTTAAGTTTAGTATTTTGAAATATCACTTACTCATATATTGAGAGTTTTTAATGTCGTTATCATAAATGACTATTCCTAAACTTTCCAATATGAGCATCTATTATTTTCAACATCCAGGAGGTAGAGTTAGCCGGACAACAATTGTTGTCGTTTACAGGAACACCGCGTGGTGGTCTCTACCGCGCTCCCAAAAGGTTATATATATTAATTTTGTATCTAAAGATAGAAATATTTTTTTATACGTTTATGATCTCACTATCACATAACAGAATAAAAAATTCAGTACAATTGAAAATCATTTCATAAAAATGTTCAATATATTTGGAGAATATTTGTATCTAATAAATTGAAGCTGAACTTGAATATACTCAAATAATAGTTTTCCATTTATGAAATAAGCATGCAAAATTAAATATAACATGATAAGATTTCAGTTCATCGATAGTCCAAGTTCAAATGAATTATGCTAGAAAGAACTCTTTTATTCAAATGTGAGAAATAATATTCTACGCATACTAAACTGAAAGTTTGTGAGGAGCTACTCCGCATATCCTTCGTTTATCACCTTTGATGTTATCCATATACGTTGGTTACTCCAGGCGTGTTTATGCCGCCTTAAAACAAAGTTGTTGAATCATCACAAAGTAGCAAAAATATTTGAAATGTTAGAATCTTTTCAAGAATTTTCTCTCATTGTAATTAAATCAAAAACGATAAAAAAATCTGCTAAAATACGTTACAGGTATATTTTGTGTACGTTCAACAAAATAATCCAGAATTATGGTTAGAAATAGGACTGAATCGAACTACTAAATAACCTTTCTCTGGGTGTAAACTTGGGCTGTCACACTCAACTTTATTTTTAATTGCGAATTTATTTTGTCTTCTCGATAAGATGTGAAGATTATGTTAATTGTTAATATTGTAAAAAAATAGTGACAGCTAAGATATTAGTAACGATTACAGTTTATTCGAATTTATTCAATACAAATATTTTTCATATCGGTCATAGGCACTACAATTGATTTATTCCGTGGAAAAGCAGCCGTACGAGATCAAGAAGAGGAAAAATGTCCATCTCAACTAGCGAAGCAGATTAAATTTGGGCAAAAAACTCATGTCGAATGTGCTAAGTTTTCCCCAGATGGCCAATATTTAGTTACCGGTTCTGTGGATGGATTCATCGAAGTGTGGAACTTTACGACTGGAAAAATTAGAAAGGATTTAAAGTATCAAGCGCAAGTTAGTTGTTTATTTACTTGTTTATCGCTAAGAAATTTTGAAACGGTTTCACATTTATACTATGTCAAAGAACCATATTATTATTAAAGATATTTTATTAATTAAAAATGTCTAATTATGTTTACTGCTTGATACAAATTTGAAAATATTTTTCAGCTATAACAAATATTACAGTGGCGCTTAGTAATAAAATCAAATATAACTATAATTTGTGCGAATCTTTTTAATTCTTATTTTCATCTACAATAAATTAAAGTGTTTTAGATATATAATTTGAACTAAACCAAAAAAATATATGCATTTTATAACCTTATTTTTTATTTTCATTTGTGTGTAATAATAACACTTAACAATTCATATGAAATAAACAATACTAGAGTTATTTGCCAGATTAGATTAAACTATTTTCTGAATGTGGTCTTGAGATTACGATAGAAAAGCCACTATAATGATAATAAACGATGTTCAAAAGAAAAAAATAAAATAAAAATGTGTAAATTGCTTTATGATTGAACAATACCTATTGTAAAATTTGTTGAATACCTTGTTATAATTATGTATACTAAACTTAAATTCGATCGTCATATTAAATACTTAAACGACAAAATTAATTTAGTATTTTATATGCTGTTAAAATTGTAATCAAATATAAACGATGTTAAATATAAAGAAAGAGTTATAATATACAAGGGTGTCGTGCAATCAATCTATAATTATGGTAAACGTACATATGTACTAAACGAATAAATTATCGTTCAAATCTATATAAAGTAAACAAAAGAAAATATTACTGAGCGTTGGCTTTGTATATAGAACAGTGTTATCTGCTGATAAACGAGCTCTATTCTATAGGTTTAAGTTTATTCAAGTCGGCGTTTATATTCAGGATATTTATAAGTCGGGTTTAATTAATAAATTTCTAGTTACTGATGTTTTTACTCGAGTTTATAAAATTAACGTTTCGCATAATAATGTTGTCGATGTTAACATTTTAAAAATATACATCAACTCCGTGATTAACAATTTATGTCAAATCAGATGGAACAATTAGTCTTACATGATTTTCTCTGATATAAAAGAAAGACTATGTTTAAAAAATCTGGACATCAACTATTTTCTTAGTCAGGCTCCTCTCGCCGATAGTAATTTTTGTCTTCATAAGAAAAGGTTTCACATTATCTGCATTGACAATCGTGCGCTTTTTGATATTAGAATAACAGGTTCTGGTGCTCCGTGCCTTGTTTCAGTGCTTCTGTTTAATTACATAAAATTCTTGTAATCTAAACGGTGCACCGGAAATTAATGGTGAATCGGGTAAATAGGATTGCCTTTAACAATGAAATTTCTGAAATTGGCTACTATGACGAGAAATAATTGTTCTATTCTAAGTAAAAGTTCAGGTTTAAGTATATTATTCTAGTATTTAAGCTTCCATTCAGATTAATTACATTCTTACATTATACAAAGGAAATATTCGATTTTATTTTCTTGTGTGTTCAATATGGTCAAACCACTATTTTTGTAGTTTGCGTTAAAAATCTAATGATATATTTCATTGTTAATTGTTATTATGTAGGATAATTACATGATGATGGAAGAAGCGGTTATTTGCATGTCATTTAGTCGTGATAGCGAAATGTTAGCTACCGGTTCTCAAAATGGCAAAATTATTGTTTGGAAAATAGCAACCGGTCAATGCTTACGAAGATTTGAAAAAGCTCACTCGATGGGAGTTACGTGCTTAGAATTCTCCAGGGATAACAGTCAGATTTTATCAGCTTCTTTTGATACTACGTTAAGGTATTGTGAAGGCCTATGAACTTTTTGTATATATATATATATATATATATATATATATATATATGTATATATAACACGTTAAGTATACTCTTTGAAGTTGACGTTGGATGTTCTATTATTGTAATATCAGTGTAAGCATTAAATTTAATTAAGATTACGATGTAACTATATACATCACACATTTATTTAAAATATATATTTAATTCCGTTCGTTGAATTTGTGAAGGATGACAAAAATTATAAATAGTTTTCGACTGTAACGTGTATTACAGAAAGGCGCACCCCATATCACGTTCTCGTCGTACGTCTGGAAACATTATCAAGATAATGTCAGAATATTGAAAACTGTCGGCGAATTGTACTTTGAACCTCACGCCACATGGTAGCAACACGTCGAGAAGTAGAAACAAGCGTTCTCGGGGCTACTCGAACTCAACCGTAACTTAACATTGTTGAAAAATAATATTCGAATACTTCAGATTAACGTGGAAGACCTTAGCCGAGTAAAAATCCAAGATACAAGTGTTATACTAGTGCAGAAAGGCACATAGAAGATGGAAAGCAACTTGGGAAATTGAAAACAATACCGGGATTTACAATTGCAGCTGCAGTGTGTTATCGGAAATATGGAATAGTCACCCTATATCAAAAATGAGCTGGAATGAAGTTTTATTAGAGCAACTGAAAAAACAATATCTTTCTAGTAGAAGTAAAAGTTAAAAACTGGCATCCATTTATAAATCACCAAATATTAAGACAACTGATAGAAATTAACAAACCGACCACAATCACAGGAGACTTCAATAACAAACGTACAATGTGGTTATACAAGCAAATAAGAAACTATGGGCTTGGACTAGCCGAATGAATGGAAGTACGGAACCTACGGATAATTATGACGCTAAACAACAAGGTACATTCCACTCAGCCAGATGGAAGCAAGACATCGTTACAGTAAATCAAAATTGAAGACAGAAATCTTGCGTATAATTTTCAAAAAGTTTCCAAGAAGTCAACAAAGACCGGCGATAATAGCGGTAAACTTTAGATTACCAATAATAAATTCCATCTAAGTACCTGATGGAATTTAAAGAAAGCAGATTGGAAATACTTCTCACAAGCCGTTAACGACACTGTTCGCTGGATCAAACATATACCAGAAAACTATGAACGTTTTGATAATTTACTTGTAAAAACCGCAAGGAAATATATCCCAAAAGGATTGCGCAAGACATATATTCTTGTTTATAAGATGTCATCATTACTAGACCATTTTAAAAACTGGCAATTAACGTTAAACAATAACAAAACACTGGTTTTATGCTTTCACTTTAATAATCAGCTTTAAAAAATGATACTAAATACCGAGATTGGCGAGTGCAAGCTAAAGCACGAATACCATCTGAAATATCTTGGAAAACCTTTTGATCGCCAACTGACCTATCGCAAAAATCTTAAGAGCAAACTCAGAACACGGACGAACATGATAAAAAAACTAGCAGGAACAACACGAGGCGCTTCTACATCTATATTAGGGACGTCTGTTTGCTCAGCGGCTGAATATGTCGCTCCAGTATAGCTGAACAGTCCACACTCAAGAAAGAGATTATCAGCACTAGCGAACATTATACCAGCTCATATTCGTAGAAAAAGCGCAGCCGTTAAAAAATGGGCGAAGTACGCAAATGATGTAAACCTACCGATACACCAAGATCTGGAAGGACCAGAAAAACTGAAGTCTAGGAAGCCAGCCTATAGACTAGCTGTAAAACTATTATCAGAGAGTTTTGACGTAGTTGGAACCTGGAAGAAAGAGTGGAGTTAAAAGAATCCAGATCGCGAAATAGAACGTCAGACACACTATACTGCAGTTCACTAAGATTTAATCTGGAGCGGAAAAGCTGGGTACGTCTAAATCGTGTACGAACTAGCCGTGTGCGCAGTCATATGCTCGCAAAATGAGGTATCGAAAATGACCCATTTTGTGACTATTAGGTAGGAGATAAGAAAATGGATCATATCCTTACACCGTGGTCACGCAGAGACGCTAGGAACAAATGGGAAGATATTTGTGCAATATAATGTGCGACTACATCATGTTTAAAAAGTTTAAACGTGGATATTTATGCTACCCCGTAAACATACGATATATATATATATAAAAAATGAAACATACTAATTTTTCCATCTTTAAATTTTTACGTATCACAGAATTCATGGATTAAAATCCGGCAAGACATTGAAAGAATTTCGTGGTCATAATTCGTTTGTTAATGATGTGGTATTCGCAGCTGACGGTTTTAATATTCTCAGGTAATAAATTTAATTTATATCAGTGATATTTTAAATGCAGATAGACATTTTAGTCTGACATTGATTTGCTTAACGTATATTCTATTTCTATACCATTGTACGCGAATTAAGAGCGTCATCCTTATACGAATCTGTGTATACAGAATGCCATATTTTCAATACCGTTCGAAATAATACAAAATTATTATTATTATTATTATTTTTTTGCTAAAACTCCGTGTAAAAATTGAAACACCGAGAATAAAAAGCTAAAAATAGGACTGCATGGCCAAATTTGTTTAAACGAACTTAATTTTTTCGGTTACTTAATTTTTTCGGTTATGAATTGAATAACGCATTATTAATTAAAATAGAAAAAAAATCTTATTTAAAACATTTATATTTAGTTTGTTTAAAAGTAAAATTTTCTTTATATACCTTCGTGGTGGTGAATCATCCGCGAGTTTTGCCAAATTCTTTAGAAGTTCATACATAAATTTTACTTCGGAAAAACTGACCGTGAACTGCGAAATTACATTACCGTTTCTGAGATTTTAAAAATTTAATTTTTCTATTCGTATTAATTATTATTAATGATTAAGTTAAAATATAAATTTTTCCGGTTTTTTTTTGCCGATGATCTTAAAACTGTTATATCTATGATACACCGGTTATTATGAGTATATGCATAACGTGTCGTCTAAATAAAATTAATTTAATTTGAATGTTTGGATAGTGGGGAAAAATTAACCGGATACACGTTGATTCTATTAATGCGATCAATGGTATAATGTTTTATTCGTCTGTAGGTTTTTTTTGAACGTCGAAAATGTTCGATTTCAAACGTGTGCAAGTTTGTTTTATAAATTATTATCAGTTATATTAAGATGTATGAAATAATAATACCTATAAAAATATATGTATACTTCTCAACGTATTCATCTTGAAAAATTATACAATATAAAAAATTGAACTACGCGATGGTTGTAATATGGCAGAATTTTCGAAAATTTTATATGATATATTACTGTCGTGATTTATATTTTCGTCATTATTTACGTAGCGCTTCAAGCGACAGCACGGTGAAAGTGTGGAATATAAAGTCTACCGAATGCGTCAGTACATTTAAATCGTTGGGTATTGGAGACGTTGCCGTTAATAACGTACATCTATTGCCTAAAAATTCGGAACATTTTATCGTTTGTAACAGAACAAACACAGCGGCCATTATGAATATGCAAGGACAGGTAACTATAATTGAATAATAATCAAATCGAATCAAAGTATGCTTATTTTATACGTTCATGCACAATAGATTTCCAAAAGAATCATCATAAATTTCAATACAAAAAATATCTGAGATGCGTGCCCAAGGTAAAACCAACCAATACGAAATGAGGAAGGACACTGGGAAAAAAATAATAAAGAAAAAGCAGAATTATTCGTGAACCACCTCAAGAAAGTATTTACGCCTAATGATATCGTACTGCCTAATATTCAAAAAATTATTAATAATTCACTAGAATAACCGTTTCAAATGACACTCCCAATAAAAACCATAACTTCACAGGAAGTAAGAAAGGCAATTAAAGAAATGCCCTTGAAAAAAGCTCCTGGATATGACCTAATTAATGCAGAGATCCTACAGCACGTTTCAAAAAAGGTTATTGCATTCATAACTACATTATATAATGCAACATTAAGGTTATCAAGTTTCCAATTCAATGGAAAGTAGCTCAGGTTATTAAACTTGGTAACATCATATAGACCGATCAGTTTGCTTCCAGTATTGTCAAAAATCTGGGAAAAAATTTTGCTTCTGGCTCAAACCGATAATTCAAGAAAAGGTTATAATACCTAATTGCCAGTTCGGATTCAGAGAAAGGCACTCAACGGTGGAGCAGCTACACAGGATAGCTGATACAATTATAAATGCTTTGGAAGACAAAGAATTTTGCAATGCACCATTCCTGGATATTCAACAGGCCTTCGACAGAGTGTGGCACGAAGAAATATTATTTAAAATTAGAAAATGGTTATCGTTACCATACCAATATTATCTGCTGATAAAGAGTTATTTAGAAAACCGAATGATTATGGTTAAACAAGATGAGGAATTGTCCGATGTTCACACAATCGATGCAGGAGTCCCCCAAGGTAGTATATTGGGACATATCCTTTATTCAATTTTTACAGTTAATTTACCAGTCAAGGAAGATACAACACTTTGTACGTTCGCTGATGATACGGCAATTTTAGCGAGGGATAAAGATAGTAGTAAATCCACACATAAATTACAAAAACATCTGAACGATATAGAAAATTGGATGGCCGATTGGAGAATAAAAGTAAACGTAAATAAATCTACAAATATCAACTTTACTCTAAAGCCCTCCGGTGATGTTTTCTAATAAGGTCGTACCTCAAAAAAATATAGTTAAATATCTAGGACTACATTTTGATAAAAATTTAACATGGAAAATCATATAAAAATTAAACGTAAAGAAATGAATCTTAAATACAAAAAAATGTACTGGATGATGAGGAGCTCCAGTAAGCTGACATTAGATAATAAAATATTACTATATAAACAGACTAAAATCCAGACATGTAAGCCGACTCGAACAGCATGTAAATGTTAAAGCAATATGCCTTCTTGATAACAGTCAAACAAGAAGACGATTGTTGACGAAAAATATGTTTTAGATGACATATTAGATTAGTAAGCGGGATGGGTCATTGGGTCCACCTTGCACAAGTTATTATTTAAATAAATAATACCTAAATTAATTGTGACCTCTCTGGCCGTCGTAATTAAGAACATAATAATCATAAAAAAAATCTATACAATAATAATAATTACCAGAATGACGCTAACCTATATCGGAATGTAATAATTATGCATTTTAAGCAAAAAATACTTCAAACAAAATTATAATTGCGCGATTTACAAAATGTTCAGATTTTTTTTTGAGTGAAAAGAAAGAGAAAAAAATTTGTTACAAATAATAAAAGTAAATAAAACATTTGTTACTTCACGAAAAATCATGATCTAAACTGTTCATATGGTATATAACCGTTTAGTTTATAAAACCTCAGTAATAAATACAATTTTTAATAGTGAAAAAATATGATTTTATTATGAAGAGATACAAGGCTATTGGAAAATAACATTATCTTTCATATGTTTATTGAATTAGCTAAAAAATAAAAAGTCCAGCTGTATGAACATTTAGATTTCATAACATAGAACAAAGCGCACTTTTATAATTTATAACATTAAACTTTCTTTTAGAAAAAATTGTCTAATGGTTTGCGTTTACGCTTGTAATTTTTTAAATATATTTTTAGTTCACGTTTGTAATTTTTTAAATATATTTTCAGTTCTGATAATATTGAGTTTATAAAGTTTTGCTTTCTCATACGAAGCCTTTGTGTGTGATTTATTAAATTGTGGACTCTCCAAATTTCAGTCCTAGTTCTCGTTATACGTCGTGAACTTTAATTGGAAAAGTAAATTTATTCTAAAAACGAAATCCAGTAGTTGTATTTCGTATCATGAATATTAAGGGGATATTGATTTTTTAATTGTTGCTTGTTGGCAAAATAATGCATTTGAACGATTGTATTTCTAAAAATTCTAGGAGCTCAAACAATAATTACAATAATAAAAACCTGTGTACGCTGTACTTACAAATTTTCACAAAAAAAAATAAAAATAAGGGTGAAAATAACGTAGAGAAAGTTTAAAACATTTCGATTATTCGATTAATTAGAATTCTACTTTTTACAGCATAATCTGACTTATTCGACAAATTTTCGATAAGTAACACCAATTAACTGACGGTGTATATATATAGCTGTGTGTTTTCTGGTTAATTTTTTAAATAGTTTATAAAATGATAATTATTAATTCATAATTTATTGTCCGATTCGTTACCAGATCGTACGATCGTTTTCAAGTGGTAAACGAGAGAAGGGAGATTTCGTTTGTTCATCCACATCTCCACGCGGTGAATGGTTATATTGTATAGGAGAAGACCACGTGCTTTATTGTTTTTCGGTAACGTCAGGAAAGTTGGAACGAACTCTTAATGTAAGTGTACGGATATATTTATTTAAAATCGAACGAAATTGTATATATTCTAATCAGTGGCGCACTCACGGGGAGCTACCGGGCTTAAGCCCCCAGAGGACTTAGGAAAGTATAAAATGCATATCAAGAAGGTGCATAACTTGTAAGCTCCAAACAATTTCTCAGCTAAAATGATAGTTGAAACAGAAGAGAATATTTGAAAGAGCTCGCGTTATCACTAATGTTTACATAGTTCAGTATCGGGACGGAACGTCAACTGACTAATCTATTGAAAGAAGCTGTTTCTCAGGCGATATCTGTAACTACTATTACCACAACTACCAATATCGTAGATTCTGTTGGTTGTTAGAAAACCGCCTCCAGCTGGTCTGTATTTTTCGCATTGTTATTTCTTTTTTCTTGGTGTTTTTCCCTCATTTAACTTAGGATGGTATTCCAAATATCACTAAAACGAAAGCCATCCTCTCTATTGAAACTATCTTCATATTTAGTAATTTCAACAGAGCTTCTCGTGCCAACTTTGCGTGATATTTATCCACTCTACCTGAAATGGAAACGTCATTGAATTTGATTACATGACCTGATTTACCTATATAATCAGCCGTAGTAGATTTTTTAGTTCTAAAATATTTTACATCTGCTATATGCTCCTTAATACGAATGTCCACTGGCCTTCCTGTTTAACCGTGTCCTCGTGGTAAGTCATATTTGGCACTTCTAATCGTATTTCCCATTTTTCAGTAGATATTAGACACGGGTCTAATATTTTTTCTGCGTAACACTAGTCCAATTTTATCTGTAATTTTTTTTATAAAAGGCGGGACTACATTAGAATCAAATGTTTCCTTCTCATTAATAATTTCTGTTATCTTTTTCAATGTACTTAAAATTTATCGATGAAAAATTTCGCCCCTATATGACATTATATCCATTATTTTGTCATGGAAAGCTTTAAATGATTTAGCTCATCCGATACATCACCGCAAGTTACTCTTCTTGCTCGAGTGGTTAAAGTTTTGAATGTGCCAAATCGTTGTTCAGGAGCATGGTGAGAATCTTTCCTTATATATAGACACCTGTATGTGTATTGTTACGGAAGACAAATGTAAAACAATTTTCCGCCTTCCCCTTTTTTCATTAAGACGACCAGAAATGCTAATTCTCCATTTACTTATTTTTCGACAGTAAGCCTTATATTTAGGTGCAACGAATTTAAATAAATTAGAACAGAAAGTTGTAGTGATTAACTGACTAATAACATTACCATTCTTAATATTTATTTGATTTTATTGATTTAATAAAATATCGTGTTTCTGAAAATAATTAAGTCGCGTAAGACGAACGCCAACTTCAATAAATATTTTTTTATATACATTTTAAATATTACGATTCCATCATTAAATCTGTACATTAAGCGTTTTGATTCGTCAAAATGAAGCGTATTATTGAATTTAAAAGAATTTACATAAAAATTTTTAAGATTTGGAACGACATTTTTCCTAGGACTTTTTTATTTTCATTTTTACTCGCTGCAAATTTCTCCGTCATAAGTTATAATTATTCGATCGGTCATTGCGCATGTTGTACATTTTAAAATAACGTACGTAAATATTAAATTTAATTATATTCCTTTAAAATAACCTTTATTTTACATATTAAAAATTATTATACTACTAAAAAAATAATGAAAATAAAATTTCTTCTTACTAGTATGTATCGAAAGTATCTGCTAATTTATTAACTAATTCTCGATTATTTCCAGTTAAAAAAAGAAATATTTTTAAATTGTATTGGGCGATCTGTTCGAAGAACTATGATTATTTTTTTAGAATCTGTCTCTATAATATTTGCTGTTAACCTGAAAATATTTAAAAGTATTAATTGTGGGGGGGGATGTGTAACTGAGATTTCGGTTACAGGCAGGTTGTAAAAAGTAACGTTTATTCTTTTAATGGCTAAATTTTAAATTTCCCGAAACAATAATTACTTTGTACGAGGTGGCACGATTATGTTGAGCGTTTATTATAAAATATCCTCGTAAAAAACAGACCTGACAAAGAATAGAATTTTAAAAACTACCGAAAAAAATTATATAAATTATGACGTAATCAAGATGATATTCGATTTTTTTTTTTAAATTTTATTAGCATTCGTGTGTATTATTTTATTTGCAGGTACATGAGAAAGAAGTAATTGGTATTACTCATCATCCGCATCAGAATTTAGTTTGTACATTTAGCGAAGACGGATTATTAAGATTATGGAAGCCTTGAGTTAGTGCTTTTCTATTTTATTCTTATTCAAATTCGCCACTCCTACGCGATTATCTTGTACGAATTTCTGTATTAATTTATTAATTACACTTTCAATTTTTGTCATGTTTATTCATTTTTACATCGGCCCATATAAAGTAAAATCTTATTTTTTTATTCCTTATCCTCTCGTGTTTAACAATTGTTAAGTATATTTTCGTGAATTTTTATGTTGATTGCGTTGTTACGTGTGTAGTTTATTCTTAAGGAGATATCAGTTTTTGGTGACGAATGTTTGCAAATGCTAAATATCATAACGTTTATATTTATATTATAAATGGGACACGTATCTTTTGTATATTTTAAACGCTCGTAACTGAATAAGAAAATGAATAAACGAAAATTATTGAAATCATTATTTAGCATTTTGTGAATAATTCGAGAATACCGATACACATTCGATATTGCTAAATAAGTAAATTAAAATACAGTTCTCTAAAAATCGATTTCTACATCATTAATTCTAGAAGGTCAAGCAGCATCAGTCGTTTATGAATAAATCAATGTGTTATCTATAAATAAAACTAGAACTAGGGTAGTTTCGGATAACGTAATATCATCAACAACAGAAACGTATAGTTCATCGCAATTATTAAAGATAGAATTGCAATTACAAGCAAATATTCGAATTTCAAAATTTATATTTTACACATTTATAACAACGATTTGTAAAATGTCTTATTACAACGTAGTCCACATTAATGTTAACATTATGTTGAAAGCAACAATAGAGTATAAAATTTTAAAGTTTAATAAAATTTAAGTAAAAATCTTACTTTTAGAATGTGTGTGTGTGTGTGTGTGATGTTTTATCTATATCACCAAGAATTATGCATTCTAATCAATTATGAAGCCAAAACATTTTAATTTTTTTGAAATTTCTCGCTGCCTACATATTATCCTAAATTCGAAACTCTATGTTAAATATTGTTAATTTTATTTGAAATTCGCATTATTCTCGTTATTTTTCCCTTTGTTTATGCATTTTATTTTATTTTTTATTTTACTTACAATATAAGGGAGGATCTCATCATCTCTTTTAAATTTTTTTACGTGTCGTGTACCGCAATTATAGCTAGAAACGCGAAACTAAAATAATTACAACAAGAATATTAATTTGATATGTTTTAAAAATTCGAAAACTCGATTAATTGTATCAAGATTATCCCTCAGTAAACGTTGTAAGTCTAACGATGTGATCTCGACATTGGTCGTAAATTGGACAGTTTGCCAATAGATGCTTGACAACAACACTGTGGGCACGTTGATGGTGTTTTTTTCCCAATAAATGAATATGGGTCAGTTTTATGTGTCAATCGGTATAACATTACCTCTTCCGTTCTGTTACTTCGATGTACTGAGAGCCACCGTTTTGAAGATAATTTTGTAAATCGTAGCTTATTCTCCGTAGATATTTGCTGCCAGTGACTATTCCGTGTCGATTCAAAATGCTATTTTAACTATTGTTTGAAGTCAGCTATCGGTACAGGGGTATTCGGAAACGGATGCCAAACAGCTATTTTTGTTGATTTATCGGCTATAAAATTACTATATATACTGCAGTGAGCTGGTATACACAAATGTTCTTAGGCATGGTTTGTGACATGAGCTTCGTTGGCTATCGGATTTGAATTTTTATTATTTAACTTCTTAATCTTCTTCTTCTTCATCCGCCATCTCCGTTGCGAAGGTCGGCGATCAACTTGGCTACAGTCTCTATTGACACAGCAGCCCGAAGTAATTGAATGGACGAGCAGCCAAGCTGATAGCGAATCAGTACGTTAAATGAAATTTTTATTTCTGTTGGCATCTGCGTATTTTACTTCCGATCTAATGGAGTATCCGTTGATGAAATTGAGAAGGTAGATGTAAAAACATTTTGAAGAACTACGTTTTCGTTGATAACTAACGAACAAGCTAGCCCTGTTGAAGATTTCGATCCATCTGTGTACTTAAATACATATTCTGCGTGGTTTTTAGTGTGTTGAAATAGTTTATTTAATGGGACCCTAAAACTACAATATAATAATAAAGTCGATGTGTGTTCCTACGCCGACGATTTATTATTTATCGTAAAAGGAGATTCTAAAGTTGAACTGGAACGTGCTAAATGAAATATTTCGCTTCACTTTTCACTAGGTCATTAACACTTAATATAAAAGTCGTATACAAAGGTTCTCAACTTAAAGTCGTTGAATATTTTAAATACTTAGGAGTTATAATTGACAAGAAACTCACTTTTAACTATCACTTAGACAATATGCTATTAAAAATGAATAGGAAATATCACCAATTGCTAAAAGCATGTCAGAACACTTTAGAATTCGATTTTAATTACAGAATGATAATATACAAATCGCTAGTTGAAAACATTGTGTTATCGCTGTTCCGTGTATATTCAAAGGTTAACAATAAAAATTTTCATTACAAAGGAAATTTTTAATTAACGCATGTAGCGGATATAAAACTATCTCACACAATGCGTTAATCGCTATTTATGATGTACTACCACTATACTTACTAATGAAGAGCGGCGCTGTTATATTTGCAATAAAGAATAATAAATTGCAGTTAATGAAAATCTAGATCAAGAACTAAGCTATTTATTACTAATAATACAAACCGTTTCCTTAGCCCATGCAGCATCCTATAGCAAACGAATTAAAAACACAGTACAATTTGGTAATTTAAATGGGAAAAGGCACAGTTGGTAACTTTAAATTTTCACCGAATTTTTATACGATCCAACTATTAACAGGGCATGGGAAAATTTCCGCGTACTTATGTCATTTTCGCTTAAGCAAAGATGACAAATGTCCCTGCGGGTTGAGAGAAACTGTAGAAGATATTATTTTCAAATGTACAAACTACAAAATCATAAGACATTTCGATAAAACAAATCTAAAATTCAATGAACAACTAATCGCTCAAAATTTCCAAAAATTTGCTTTCCACGTACTTCGTCCTAGATCTTAGAACGCAAGCGTCGTCACTTAATGGTCCGTTCATATATCATCATGTGTCTCTATGTATATCTGCGTGTGTGTTTGTGCGATGTACACGTAACATCGAGAAACCTAGTTAGGTAAATAAATAATTATTGTAGATTTCAAATGTACATATTCTGTATATGATTTTCTCAACCGCGTGTATTGGTAAAAGTAATTGTAGCAATAGTACACAACCTAGCGCTGTGTTGCCTGATTACCTCCTTTACAGTGGGTATTTCAATATCCCTGTTTAAGTCATCGTTCCGAATATACCACGGTGACGATGAGATGCTGCGTAGAAATTTGGCCTGGAATCGCTGAATAATGTTAACATTAGAATTTCTAGTTGTTCCCCAAAACTACACGCTGTATGTTCAATTATTTTGTATAATAATAATTTCTCTTCAATCGACAATTTCGAGTATTTTCCAAGTAGCGAATTTAACTCTTTGTACTTTAAATGAAGTTGTTTTCGTTTGGCTGTTGTATGATCCATCCATGTAAGCCGTTGATGACGGTATAATGCCCAGTATTTTGCCTTGTGTAAGACTGGAACTAATTTATTTTTAAATGAACTAGTACATTTTTACCTTTATTTAATGTGAATAAGACTTGTGGGGATTTTGTTTCATTAACTTTGATTTTCCATAAATTAAACCACCTTTAATCTGTTATATGATGTTGTAGTTTATTCGATGCTATTGGGTTTTCATCAGTTGCTAGTATGGCGGTGTCGTCTGAAAACATAGCTGTAGTAGTGTTAACATTTTTTGGGAAATCTGAGATATAACACCAACCCTAGTACGCTACCATAAGGTGTACTGCTGATTGTATTACAGAAAAAGAGCATAGCAATATTTTTTACCTTTATAGCTTTTATTAATATAGACAACTTTGTGTATCTGTTCTATTGTGCTATGATGGCTTCTAAACCCAAATTATAGGTTAGGTATTACATTGTTTTCTTCTAGAATAGATTTAATCTTTTAAATATAAGTTTCTCAAATAGTTTGGACACTATCGGTAGCAGATTCCTAACTTAGGAATCATAATAATGGAAACGAATTTCCATTGTATTACAGCCTGTATGAATTATTGCATTGAACACATACGTTAACAGAAGTATGGCTTTCCTTGATAACTTTTTGAATTCTAGCAGTTATTAGGTCATATGTAGGCGCTTTATTTGGATTTGATTTTTAATATATTTATTACCTTCCTTAGGATTAACATGTCTAATGGAGGAGACATTTGAAACGGTTTATTTTTGAATAATTTGTTCTTCATCAGTGATTGTATTACTACTACAAGGTTGAAAGCTAGATGCTGTCTTGATCGCTGCGTGTTCAATTATTATGTGTACTAATGAGAGGATTTGGTGATATATGATTTGTTTAATATACTTTTAGCAACCTTCTAAAGATCATAGCTAGTAGCTTTAGTTTAGTTAAATATATAGTTTTACAGTTCATTTTTAATTTCAAATAATTTTCATCTTGTTTGGTCGCTCTGTTTAATAATTTTATTGTTAGAATTTCTGTTATTTTGCCACATTCTTGGGAACCTTCTCTTTTCAGAAAATTTTATGAAGCGTGTACAAAAGCAAAATTTTTTCTCAGCAAGAGTCAAATACATTTTGCATAATCACATCTGCCTTAAAATATGTCAAATTAAATACGCAATTCAAACATTAAAGTACAATATGTTAATGAAGTATAAGTTTAATACGTTATTTAGAAAACCCTAGTCTAAAGCAAATCAAAACCTATTCCAAGCGATTATCTTTTTATACATTAATGTACACGGTGGTATAATTAATTGTTATATAATTCATGTAACACATTTTTTTCTTTCATAGTTTATTAAATAGCCGTGAAACAGATTTTTTTAAATGTCGCCTTAAAATATGGAAAAATATTGAATAAACAACCCAGTACATTTAACCACAAAGGAATAATATAAACTTGTTTTATAAAATATGTTACACTATAATTTAAAGAAAATTAAAAAAATTTAATTGTAAATTGTGCTATTTTAGAAATCAAATTTATCGTGACGCGTTATGTAAATTTTCTACTTATATTAAAAAATGGTTGATCTTTTTAGTATACAAGAACACAACGCAAAATATTAATCTAAGTGTGCTAACCATCATGCAAAATATTTTGTTGTACTTTTTTGCAGAAATATCACACTTTGCAAATATTTAATTAACATATAGGAAGTTAAATTTTTTGCGACATAAATATTTTTCATTAAAATATTTTGATTATTACATTTCAGAAAAAATATACGTACTTAATAAAATTTTAATTATTGTTGTTATTAATTTCGATAAATATTCGATTACTAATATAAGAATAGTCCTTTATGCACGTAACGTGTATGTATAAAGACTATTTATTGGAAAAAATAATTTATTTTAATTACGATTTTATTTGTGGGATGATTGTGGTTGTGTTGTAAAATAGTTGGTCATCTTTTTATGCATTATAGAAAATAGTAATTAGTTTTGGTTCATTCTATTTTTTATTTTGAAAACATTTAAAATGGGAACCCGTGATGATGAATATGATTACTTATTTAAAGGTAAATCGCAATATATAATGTTTTTATTTATTTGTTATGAAGTGAAATAAATATATTGAAATATTTACTTTAACGTTGTACTATATCGTTTCATATATTGCCTTTAGTTGTTCTTATCGGCGATTCGGGCGTGGGTAAAAGTAACTTATTAGCACGATTTACAAGAAATGAGTTTAATTTGGAATCTAAATCTACAATCGGTGTCGAATTTGCCACAAGGAGTATAGAGGTTAGAATTTTTGTTATTATAGATTAACAATGTACGTCAGTTTTATCGCCTATTTAAGTAAGCTATATTATATTTTACATTTACAAAGCCCATTGATTTTCCTCTATAAAATGATCATGTATTTAATTTATACGTTAGGTGTTTATTGTTACGTTATATAACAATTTTTTTTTACGAAATTTTAGATTGTTAGATAATGACTATAAATATATAAAAAGTTCAATTTTAAACATTCTATTTTTCCACTGAATTTTTAGTTTAAAACGTAGGTTTCTTACATGAATATTATACCGATATAAAAATATCTCACTGTATTTTTTTTACAAGTGCGTTTTGAAAATAAAGATATATTTTCATTATCAGTTTTATTATATTTTAAATGAATTATAATCAATTCGTTAAATTATAATTGTACTCTAGTTACTAAATATTTTTTATCCCGTTAAATTGAATAAAATTACGCAATGGTAATAATATTTTGTCCGTGAACATAAGAGAAATAGCCAGAAGATATTTTTATCTGCTATAATATTGTCAGCTTATTGCTTTTCATATTGTCACACACAATAACTCGGTTACTGTATGATAATTCTATAATTTTTTGTTAAAATCATCCTGTATGCCATTTCTGTGTACACGTCGGAATCAGTTATATAAGTATATTTTACTTTATCTTATCTCATATCTGTTAAAAGACAAAGTGTAACATAAAATAAGTTATTATAATATTGTGATGCCATTAGATTAATTAACCTTTCAGAGTTATTAGGTCAATTGTATGCTAGTTGGTTCAGTCGTTTATGATACAAATTCCGCATACTATTGCGTATTAGTGACAATTGTCATGATTTTAAATTATGTCATTAATTTAATTGCAAACGGTATTTTCACTTGCTGATCATTTTAATTTTACGTTTGGCTTGTTCGTGTTCAAATTTTTCCCCCTTAAATTGAAATATATATATACAGCATTGATCATTTAAAAGTTAATAATGATATCTGTTAAATTTTTTTTGTTGTTATTTAATATTTTTCATAAATTTAAAGAAAAAACAACTTCCTAGCGCGATGATTTCTTGTCAAAATTTGTTTCTTTCGAAAATTGATCTACATTTTGATGAATTTATTTTATTTACTTGTGATTTAAATATATTCGTCTATCTCATAACGTCAAAGATTTATTAACATAAAATGATAGCATCTTTTATTTATACATATCAATTGTAATTAATCCTTGACTTCGCATTTCATAATAATATTTAACATTAATTTTGGATATTATCAATATTTACTTTATGTTATTGTTTTCATACTATTATAATATTTAATTACTTCACGCCTTCAACTAGTTTATAATACATTTGTAGCGATTTTATAAACGGAACTTGAAAAATATTTTTTCTATGGAATTTCGTGAAATTTTCGATCGTCGTACATTTAATGTAACTAATTATTTTTATACTAATTATTTTTCCTCATATTTTTAAAATCAAATTAAAATGTTTTTTGTTAATATTGAACCCTGTGTATGACAATATGTTTTTTTCTTTAATGTCACAAATATTTAAGCTTAAATAACGAAAATTTATATAAAAAAAAAAATAGTTCAATAAAAAATATACTGTATATGTAGTTATGATTATTATTCTACATAAGAAATGTAATCTAGTTTGAATATTTTTGTATGTTTCCTTGTTGTTCTTTGAAATTGCATATCATTCAATTAGCTTTATTATTAGAAATGCGTATGTAATTAACAGGTAAATAATAAAACCATCAAAGCTCAGATATGGGACACTGCCGGACAAGAAAGATATAGAGCAATTACATCGGCGTAAGTATAAATGCGTATATTTAGTTGTTGAATGTTATAATCTTCACAGTATCGTTATTACTTTTTTATGAGATATAGTTTACATAGTTTTGAAATTCCTTTTCCCTTTATTACATTTTAAATTATATTCAATTAATAAAAATTGGAATATGAAAGTTATTTTATTGAAAAATGAAAATTTCAGTTACTGAAATTTCAAATACAAAAGAAATAAAGTTCTACAGTCAGCAGATAAAAATCTATTTCCGGTTTTAATATGATGCGTTAAAAATTATAATTTGGAGATATCGCGTGTAGTATAATTATGTTTCATTATCAATGATTACGTACATTTCTTATCAAACATCTTGTTGTACTTTATACTACTGTTTATTCGGTTAAGTCCCTGTTAATATTTGTTTAGTAAATTTCGCGCGTTATTTAAATGGCCACTCATGTATAAGAGTAATTTACAAAAATATAATAATTTATAAAATTCACAAAGAAGTATAATTAAATATCTTTCAATTAAAGCTAACCGATTATTCATTTTTTTATCTTTTTTTTTTATTTCCGCTAATTCATTTTTTCGTCCCTTTAATTAATAACTTCCGCTGTTAAATAATTGGTATCTTCAGTTCATATTTTTATTTCACCATGACACAACTATATAAACGCAATTGCACGCGTAAGTGTATGAATATATTACGCTTTTAAAATTAAGTGTACACTGTTTACTAATATAACTATATTACTTAACAACATACGTACGTAATTTTGTTGTTAGTTTACACGGTTAGTACAGCTCTTTAATATTTCAATAAAAACTAATAAATCCGTCTGGTTTTAAATTATATTTTATCGCGTGTAAGATAAATTCAGTACGTATACAATCTCACGCTACTGGATCGATAATTAAAACTCGGGTAATATATTTTTCATTGCTAATCGTGTGAAATCATATTTGTAGAATAATGATGAAATGTACAAAACAAAATTATTATATAACGGTTAACATAATTTAATTTTAATCTTGCTTTATGTTCCTGTCTGAGTTTAATACTTTTCAAAATTTATCTTGTTACATTAATTGACGAACTTTCTATACTTTCTGAAAAAATAAACTAATTTACATGTATTTAATTTTTAGATCATTTGTCTTCTTAAAAGAAAGATATAAAATATCAATTTTCTGTTATTATTGATGTAAGATAATTGGTATTAGCGTGTGGTGATTACGAGGTTACTCAGGTTAAATATTTCGCGATTTATAAAAATTATACAAGCGTTCTTGTTTATTAAATTTCATCTTATCATTATATTAGATCTTACGTGCTGTACAACGTTAAAAGACCGATTTAGTCGCTAAACAAAATATCGTCCGAATTTAACTATTTCAATTAATGATTTTTCGATCGCCGAAAGAAGTATACATGTTTAGTTGTGCAAATACTTTCTTTTTTATATTCAATGAGTATAACTCTAGACAACCTAAATATATTCCTTATCAACAGGTTGTTGATATTAGAACTACAAAGCTTCCTCTTTGGCGCCCGTTGCATTGAATTCGCCGCCTACTCTTTTTTCTGTTGTGTGTAAAACAGAAACTCCTTCCAAACAATTTATTTTGCATTATTTTCGTTAAATGGTAATCGTTAGTAGTATCGTGCACCGTTTTTAATTGAATGGTATCACATGCTGCTGTTAAATCTACAAATATCACGTTCGTGATCATTTCTACTTCATACTCATCCACGATCTGTTGAACCAAATTTGCTGTCTGGCTACTGCAGCTCTCCTTTCCTGAAATCATCCTGTTGGGAACAAACTTATCGATGATGTTTCAAAAACTTAAACAATGATATCGGATGATGTTTTATGGCTCCTATAGGATTTTTCTCGTGTTTTAATACCGCCACAACGTGAGCTTTTTTACATCTGTTCGGTATTCTTTCACGCCCAACAATATTGAACCATTCTGTTTTTCATCATGTTTAGTGTATTCATAATTTGAAGATAGCTTATTCTACTGACTGTTGCTTCTTGATCCTATTTAGAAGTTTACTGATAAGTGCCAATTTCGTAGTTATCATATTCGGATAACATTGAAGTTTGTATAGCCATAATTAAGACGATATAATTTTGTGCTTTCGTTAATAATAATAAAAAAATCGCTTTGTGTTAATTGATTAAGAAATATTAAAAATCAGATTAAACAGAGAACTAACCCGGTTTGTGATGTATGTTTCAGCATTTCCATTAATGAACTTGCTGGCCATTTTCTTTTCTATTCAGCTATCAAAATCGAACTGACTAATCATATTTTTCTCGGGCTCTGATCACCTTTTACTATTTAACTTCTACTAACTGACTAACTTCAGTCGTGATCATCTCGAACATGTTTTTTTTTTTTGCCCTCGCGACCGGTCGTCAACTGACAGAGGAATTTGAGCATACGCAATTTTTTAATTTTACTCACCTTGTAATGAGAGAGGCGTTTCAGCTTAAACTATTATTATTATTGTGTGACAATAGCTCGTTCATTTCAAACCTGGTTTCAACAATAATAATCATAATAACTACAGTAACGTATGTAACGTTTGAGCGTCGAATTATACTTCGATCTTAAACAAATAAAAATATTTTTCCGTTATTATATCGACATTTAGATTAAATATTATTCCTTATTTTATGCGTTGATAATTAATATAGTGTTAGTATCGAGCGATTTTTCTGAGACATATAAAATTGTTTGTATATATTTTCTTCTATGGTCGTAGTTCCCCGAAAGGAATGCCGTGACCATTACACCAGATCCGCTTCAATTTTTTTCCGTCACTCTGTCCGATTTGCAGCCATCTGTCTGCAGTCTGTAATTGATTTCCTTAAAACGTTCCTGATGGTGTCTCTCCATCTCATGTTTACCCTGCCGCGTGGACAAGTTATATATATATATATATATATATATATATATATATATATATATACAAATAAATCTATTAATATATATATATATATATATATATATATATATATATATATATATATAATTTTTATTTCCGAACTTGATTATTTTTATTTCGACGTGAATATACGACGATCGTTGTTATACATAACACGAAATGTTTTTATTATAGATATTATCGCGGAGCAGTTGGCGCTTTATTGGTCTATGATATAGCCAAGCATTTAACTTACGAAAATGTAGAAAGATGGCTACGGGAACTACGTGATCATGCGGACCAGAATATCGTAATCATGCTGGTAGGTAATAAATCAGATTTAAGGCATCTGAGAGCGGTGCCGGCCGACGAGGCTAAATCGTTCGCCGAAAGAAACGGTCTATCGTTTATCGAGACGTCCGCTCTTGATTCTACGAACGTTGAAGCAGCTTTTCAAAACATTCTTACAGGTACATATTTTAATATTGCGGAATTTTTTCTTACGTTTCCTTTTTATTTTGTAGTGTGCGTTTGTTTTTATAATTTGTGCATGAAATCGCGTTTTTTTCATATACCCGTTTAGTTTGATACGAAATTTTAACCAGTACCGATTTACTACTTAATAATATGCGTCATTAATGATACAGTTTCAACTCCCTACGGTAACTATAAAAATTTATTTTTCAATTGTAATATTTTTTTACGTGTTGTCCGATCGTAAACTATGTAATTGAAACTTTATTCGGACAAGGCTTTAAATGGATGGATTAAATTTCGAATTTTAACTTCAACATTTTATGACGTAATTGTGAATACGAATTAACGATCTGCGAACGGACTGTTAGACTGTTAATTTTTAAAATTGTCGAGTTATCAATTATATAAGTGCGGGTGTTCGTTATGTTTCGCTTCATGTAGATATCAATGATGATGGTATTACTTTCATTTTTTCCATCGGGATTATTTAGGATTTTTGTTTTGTTTTTTACGTAATTTTCCCAATCTCGCTGTGCAGCTTTAATTTAAAAATGATTTTTTTTATTTTTATTATTTGTTTATTTACGTACTGACCGGTTGTTTATTTGATAAAATAATTGCGAGGAAATATATCGAACGAAATAAACAAGAAAATTTTTTAAATGCAATAGGATTTTAATCATAGAGCGTAGGCGAACACCAGTATGATGTCAACTAGATTTTACTACGTTGTCTCGCATCTGAGAATTTTAATAAGTAAAAAAATCAGCATGAAATTCGGTTTTAATATAATCATATTTTGAAATGAAATGTTTTTGCCCGAGGAATGTTTTTTTTTAACATTTATTAATTTTACAGTGTTTATGCGAAAATACGTTTTCAAAATTGAAAAAAGTACAATTTCTTGTAAATACGTTATCTCATTGACACTGACCTGGGAATAATTGACAATCCCAGGAGTAGATATAAATCTCTATGCTGATGACACTTCTCTAATGGTATCTTCTTATAGAATAGACACTATAAGTAATAGATTAACTAAAGCAATTGATGTCATGTCTAAATTCTACCATAAATGGAAAATAAAAGTTAACGATGAGAAAACAGAGTCAATAATGTTTACCAGATGTAGGCTTTCATTAAATCGTTTCGTTAAAATAAAAAACGTTGAACTTGACTGGAAGGAACATGTGAAGCATTTAGGCGTCATCATGGACAGAAGACTCACATTTACAAAACATATTAATGATTGTGTAAGTAGAACAATACGGAAAATGGGTTGTCTATTTCCTATATTTAATAAAAGATCTGCGCTTTCAACGCAAAACAAATTTTTATTATACAAAAAGGTAATTTTACCAAAGCTACTCTATGCCTGCCCAGTGTGGTCTTATACTAGTAATAGTAATATAAACCACGTGCAAAGAGTGCAAAACCATTGCCTTCGAATAATTTTGAATAAACCTCGATTTATTTCAATAAAATCTCTCCATGATGCGTTAAAATTCCCTTACGTACAGGAAATGATTAAGGATAAAACGAAAAAATTTTTTGTCGATTGTAAATATTCCGACATTCCAATGGTAAATTCTATAGGTGATTACGATTACCAAGCTTTACGACACAGGTATAAAAGATATAAGCATAGGCGTATAAAACACATCCTTCTATAGTAAGCCAGCTACAAATTCTAGTTCTAGTATTAATAAATAAGCTAAGATATTTTTAAGTATATTGTTGATACGGTAAGAGTGTACGCACTCTGTTATTTTAAATGAGCAGGGTTTTTGTATTAAAATTTTTTCCTGCAATCTTATAATAAGGCGTAATTTAAATAATATTTTATAAGATTATATTTTGTATTAATTTTTTCTGGAAAGAATCGTTGATATATTCGGTACAGAAAATTCTATTGAATGGTAACTTTACTTTTCTTGTAAACAGAAAATATTTAAATTGCGCAACTATATATGTAGAATTAAATAAACAAGAAAATGTTTAAAACGTAAATCGGTTTTGATGTAATCATGTTTTTATTGACGGAATACAATTCCGAAAATGGTGAATTTTCAACGTCCAATGTTTACTCGCAAATATAAATATATTTTTAAAATTAAAAAAATACGAATCTGTTATTTAGACTGTCAATTGTAATATTAATAGTCCCTGATTTACTATTTCTTGGTTAAAGAAATCGAATTCATACCATTCTTACCGTGTCCAACTATATTGATATAAAGTGATCTTGTGTACAAGAAATCTTTCATTTAACAATACTGCTTCAAAATTGCTAAAACAGCCCACCGGAAAAACCCTAAATACGAAATTACACTAGTATGTTATGAAATTTTATGAATGTTGGAATCGGTATACGTTTAGAAAGCTGTATTGTATGAAAAATTACTATAAAAAATATTTAATTAATTTTCTAACAAAAAAATCATAACAGTCGGAGTGGCATTTTATGTTTCGGCGAGTTTTGTTATGATTTTGAATACGATAACAGTACGATTATAAATACCGGAAATGATAATATTTACGTTCTTAAAGTTCCGTGTTCATTAATTCCTCGCGTTATCTCACATTAAACTTGACAGTATTCGTTTAGAATTATGAAATGCGTTCCCAAGTGAATGAAGCGAAATTGCTCCCTAAGAAAGATATTTAAACAAAAAAAAAATTAAAGGAAAATTTATCCGAATTAGACGAAATAATTTATGCTTTTTAATAATTTGCTATCTAGTACGCACGATTTCTTAGTCTAATAGTGAAAAATAAAAGGTGATCGCTGGTAATGGGCGCTTCGATATTATTTCAATATTGCCTGCTTGATTTCAGTTTTGCAGAATTGTTTAGAATTTTATTTAAATAAATTATACAGTATGTTTGTGATAAATAAAATTTACGGTATAAAATAACAGTGTAGTGTCGATTTTAAAATTAGGCGTGGAACTACGTGCAATGAATGTAGTGTGTACGTTACAATTATTTACTTATTCGTTTCAACTTGTGTAAAAGAAAAATTAAAACGTCTGTTTTGTACATTTTTGTCTCATTTCGTACGCATTTGTTTTTTGGTTTCAAAGTTTTAATAATCATAATTATTATATATGTATTAAAAAATTACCCATGTAATAGTTGTAAAAATAAAATTATCTACATATGGTGTGCGTGTATATATATTTCTTTAAGCCACACCAGACTTAGAAGTTGGAAAAACTCCAATTTAATATATATGAATTATATCATGATCACCTGATCCCATTATTCCGTTATATACTAGTTATTAGTTTCCTACATCGTATAAATTTATTGTAGGCCACGTATAAAATTATAGATAGATTTTATTTATGATTATAAGAACAATTTGAATGCACATTTTTTTCTTTTCTTAGTTCTGTACGAATAAAATGTAATACTATTCTCAAAAATATATATATATATTTTTAATTTCATTATGATACGTTTTTATTGTTTTTAATTTTTTCCGAATTTTACAGTTTTAGCTTTCTTAATTAAGAACAAATCGATGAAGTATGTATTACTCGTGAATAATATAAGACGTTTTTCTGGTAAACCGTCGACGTAGTTGTAAAACCATACGAAGTATATATATACGAATAAATTGAATATTGTGAACTTTTAGAAATCAATAAACAACAATAAATGAGTTAAAATCATTAAACGTTTTATAAAACACCACAATGCTTTTCGGCTATTAAGCCATTTGATGAGATCTCCATTACCACCCATTGTAGTCGATATTTATATAAATAAATTAGAGAAATGTATTAAAAAATAATAATATATTTTAAAATAATGTCAAATTATGGAAAAGATATGTTGATATCTTAATAATATGGAATAATAATGATAATAATAACTATTTTGAACAATTTTGTATCTAATTTAAATAACTAAAATAAAATAATATATATATATAACTTACACAAACGGACACATTAATACCTAGAGATTCAGTCCATCCACAAAGGCATAAATTGGACAGTTTAAGGAGTTTTATTAATGGAGCAAAAACAATTTTAACGGATAATTATAAGAAAAAACCGTAATAAATCAAATAATAATAATAAATATAACCCTACTGTAACTATGGAAAAAATCTTACAATAAAAATGCAGAAAAAGATTAAAAATATATATATATATATATATATATATATATATATATTTAGGTTCAATAAATTATGCAGGAACTCATACATAAAAAATAATATAAATAATTAACAAATATAACATAGATTTAGCAATAAGAAATAATAGCAGATTATTAAGATCAATTAGTAACAAAATAAAAGAAAAATATATTCAAAAAATTAGGAGTATATAAGTTAAATTGTAATCAATGTGAAAAAAAAGCAACAGGGGAAACAGACGAACAATTCACAATAAGATTTAAAGAACATTTAAGTTCATATAAAAACAATTATGAAAAATCATGATTTGGAAAACATTGTAAAGCATTAAATCACAAAAATCAAGAATACTGATCAGAATTATCAAAATTTATATACAGTAAAACGTTATAAAAAAGAAAACTATTCTAAAAAATGTAAATAATAAAAGAAAGAAAAATAATTTATTAAATTCAATGATAAATTTTGATTTTGTTCTAAAAATTGTATTATAAAAATAAATTTCTATATTAAATAGAAGTTCGTATTTATTTTTATATTCTGCGCTTTCAGTATGCTTATGTATAAATTTTGAATTGCTAACTGTAGATTGTGCTGTTTATCGCGTTCATTATCAGACTATTTTTCATTTTGATAATTTTTATAAATAGTATATCTAAATTAGTATTTTTACAATTTATATTTCTTATATATATTTTTATATTTTATTTTATGTTCACTTCATAATGGATTGATAGCTGAAAAGCTTTGTGGTTTTGTATAAAATTTTTAGTGATTTTAATTCATTTTTTGTTTATTTTTTTTTTTTTTAACTACTACATTCTATATCTCTCAAATTCCAGAGGTCATTCATAAAATTTCTAAAACCTTCATACTGATTTTTCGAAGTTATGTTTACTTTATAAGCATATACGCATCGCAGCATTTTTTACGTTTATTTCTTTATTTTCCATCGTACGTACTCTGGTTTTCATACTCATATATCTTAACCTTTGTCGAATGATCATTATTTGTTGCACCAAAAAATCTATCAATCGAGTTACATTATTTTTATAAATTTGGTTCGTCGTTTATATTTATTACAAGTAATTGTATCTTGTGTATGTTCCTCACTTTTTAAAACATACACAACGTAGTTTTACCGTGATTTTATAGTTATATTGATAAAGAAAATTATGGAATTTAAGATATGATTGTTTTATTACAATGATTTAATTAATTATACGAAAGTTAAAATTTAATTTATATTCGCTTGTATTTTTAGCGCGTTTAGTAGTATTGCTTACACACACCGTTTCCTCTTAAACATGTATTTCAGTTTTGGTATTTTTTTTTCTAAATAATATAAATATGTTGTATTTTTGTTTGACCTGGGGTAGAAATTTATCATATTGTATCTCAGAAGCAGATGCGTGATCCACCGGAAGGTGACACTATCCGCCCGAATGTGGAGCCTATAGATGTTAAACCTACCGTCATACCAGATAATGTTCGAAAACAGTGTTGCCAATAGATGCGCACAACCCCAGGTCAAAAATTTAAGCACGTATTACTTCATTTTATATTATTTATGTTAATTATTTGACGCTTGTTATCGCGCTTTACTAATACGCACGCTAACGTATATGTAATAATTTCGCATGATTTACAATAGTTGGCATACGTGAATTGTGTCATTCCTTTAACGCTGTGTACACGCGTATTAATGATTTGCTACATTTTTTTTTTTTCAGACAATTTGATCCCGGTTTTCCTATTAACCTTTGCACGTATAATAAACGTAAATATATTTAATAACGAATAAAATTATTTTATTCCGTACAAGTGTTAAAAATCATAAAAGCATGAGGGGGATTTATGTTACACATATTAATATGGTCTATTTCATCATTATGTGGTTCTTAATTATGACGGAAAAGGCAATGGCACCCCACTCCGTATAACATTATATGCGCGCGCATCTGCATCGCATATAAATAGTACTTTGAATGCTAGCTCATTTTGTACGTGAAAATAAACGTACGATGGCTAGTCACGACGTTCGGTAACGAGAACAATACGACGATAATTTAAATTTAAAATAAATAATATCAACTCTGCGGGTATACTTCTGTAACCTAATTTTCTCGTAACTATGTTACTTAGTTATTTTCTGTATTAAGGAGTTTCCGTGTAATGTTAACTTTATTTGAATCCAGTGTTTCGTTGATGATATATATTGACAAAAATGAATTTTTATACAATATCACGGTTATTTATATTTGTAAACACAGTTAACTAATTAACTGTTTTTAAATATAAACTAGATTAACCAGTTATTAAGACAATATCAAATAATGAATAAAGGAAGAAATATAAAAAATTTTTAACTGAAATAATTTTTAATTAAATAGTCACGAGAATTTTACCCTTTAATTTTATATATATATATATATATATATATATATATATATATATATATATATATATCGTTCATCGTTTCTCCTCAACCGCTAGGTTGGTGGGCAACATGGCCTGCAGCTAAGCAAATAATTTCCTGGCAAGAGCAGCTTCTTTTATCTTCACATAATTCTGTTATTTTTCCATAAATCGGGTTCTTGGTCTTCCCCTTCTTAATTTTCCATTTGCTTTCCTTCCATTAAAGTTTTTAGCCATTTACAATGTCTGATTTGATGACCGATTATACTATTTCTTCTTTTTTCAATCGTGTTTATTATCTCTGGTTGTTCTTCTATTCTTTTAATACCTCCTTATTTGTGATTTTATCCATCCATGATATTCTCACCATTCTTCGATAACACCAAACTTCAAAAGCTTAACGTTTTAATCTTTCTTTTTTATATAAAGTCCATGTTCCGCTGCCGTACAGAGTGCAACGATATAATATATATATGTTGTAGTGCCTTCTCCGTTAACGAAAATTGGCTACATTTTTTAAAATATTGTTCTTGTTCCTGACTGAATAAAGTAATCTGTTGGTTGTCAATCGCGTCCAATGTTGTAGATTTTTCATCCATATGACGTTCGTCTACGTATTTTTTTTGTCTACAGCCTTCTATTTCGTCTAATTTGATTAGTTACAGCAATTGATATCTGCCGTACCTCAAATATCCACGTTTCAAATGCTTCTAACTTTTTTATGGTTCGTGCCCTCATCCATCCCATTTAGTAAAACGAAATGCACATAACATTTAACTGTTCTATATTTCAATTCGGAGCTGAGATTTTTATTAGCGAATATTGATCTCATTTTAACAACGTATTTATTCAATTCTTATTTTTAATTCTTTATCCGGGTTTGTGTATTTATTTAGACAAAAGCCGAGGTATTTGAGCGATTTGATTACCTCTAAGTCTTTCCGCCTATCGTTATTGTTGGAAGTACCCGTTTTTCTGAGTATAATTATTCGTCATCCTGAATCTCTCATTTGGACTATAATTTTATTCAATAATATTTACATTCCGTCTACTGTGTTATCTCTACGTCGTCTGCGTATCTAATATTGTTTATTTTCTTGTCGTATTTTGCTTATGTAATCATCTGCATATAGATTGGACTGACGGCATTTCGCATCCTCGATATACAATTGTACTTATTGGAATGTATAGCTATGCTTATGGGAATGTACTCTAACAGACTGTCATATATTTTTTATGACTGCTATCTGTTTCCAGTACATTTGTTTGATTATATTTATATCTTGTATGTCTAGTCCAACATTTTGAGGCATTTTTCAGCTTGTCTCTACTGTATTGAATTTCTTTTAGACTATTACATTTCCTCGTTTCAAGTGATATTGTGTATTTGATATTGAATTTCTTACTAATTCGACTATGTAATTATCTTTATGAATACTCTTAATTTGCTAAGTTAATTTATCTATTATATTGGCATTTGATGGTGTTTATCTTTTTTATTTTTTCGGTATAGGAATAAAACTAGATTTCAACCATTCATGCGACATGTTTCCTCGTCCATATTATTGTACAGCCTGACTATTACATTCAAATTTTCTTCCTCAATTATGTCCTGGAGCTTTCTCATCGTGGAGTGATGGAAGCGACAGAAAAACGAACTACCAGAAGGCAGCGTCTTATCATTCATTTTTATTTAATGTATATACCAACAATCAACCGGTAGGAGCACAACACAACACTTTCTATACGCTGACGATCTTGTGTTAACAACTCAATTCGTAACCACCAAGCTAAACGTCAGTTGAAAATCACGTGGAAGGGAATAGAATTGCAGCAGACTGATCATCTTAAATATCTAGGAGTCACTCTGGATAGATCCTTGACTTACAGATAACACTGCGAAATAACGAATATGAAAGTGCAGCTAGGACAGATCTAGGGACTGGAGTGCTCGTGCTACGAACATCCTCATTATGCCGTTGGAGAATATGCATGTTCTGTTTAGAGTCGTTCAGCACATGCAAAAAAGGTAGATGCTCGTTTAAATCAAGCTTGCAGATTGATAACCGGTTGTTTGCGATCAACACTTTTGAAGAAATTATATGATCTTAGTGGTATCGCTCTTCCCCAGACATAAGACGAGATATGATTGCAAGAAAAGAAAGATCGAAAATTTAAAATGATAACAGCCACCCATTACACGAATATGATGAATTAGCAGAACCGCGATTAAAGTCTAGATATAGTTTTCTAAGAACTGTCGTGTAACTGGAAAACACTACAGACATAGTAAAACATCAAGTATGGAATAGAAGAGAGAGCAAAGAAGAACAAAGAGCGAATTACTGCCTGAAGGCAGCGCGGACTAAGCATAATTTGAAGAAATGGAATACAACAGACTGCAACAGATGAAACTGCGGGGAAGTGTAGGATCATGATCGCCTATTCAATTGTTCCTTCGGTAGTAAATATCAGCCGGAAAACCTATATGACATAATTGACGATAGATTAATAGTTTTTCTTGATTTAATATTTGGGACCACTTGAGATATAAGTTACTCAGTTTATAGTTTTATATTATAGTTTCTGTGGTCGACCGGATACATGAAAAAAAAAAACTGATTATAGTAGTGATAAAGTTGGATTTGTTGGTTTCTGAGATTTGAAAATCGTTCTCTTTTGTCTTCGAAGAATATATATATATATATATTACATTATTTTTTTGTAAATTTTATTTTTGCCGTTATTAATTTAAAAAATGATATAAATTGAATGTTTGAAAATACGTAGTAAAATCGTGTACAATGAATGTCTTCCCGGCAGTGTTGATCCGATGTTTGGAACATTCTGATATACGAGTCGTTGATTTTTCTTGGATCGACTTCAAAATTATTTATCTACTCGAGCATGTGTAAAATACAAAACATAAAAATACATGCGGGCAAAGTGATGTTACTAAACAAGAGTAGCGAAGCGGGCTTCAACCATCTTTGATACCCTTACTACATAGTTATTAATAGCAAAATAAAAACCAGTCTACAATAATTGCATGAGAAGAATTGTGAATTTGCTTCCATAGTGGACTTAAATTATGGAATACATATAGATACAGTAAGCGTATCGACAATAGTGGTGTATTATTTGTCATGATATTTCTCTTCTATCAGTATTATGAAAGTATTGTGTATTATAATTAAACAGTATTTCCCCCTGTTACTGATTTTACTTGTTTTTTTTTTTTTACGTAATATTAAAATTATGTATCAAAATCGTAAAATATGCTATTCTATTATCATTACTTCGACAAAATAGAAAAATATTTTCGCGAAATTTTCATTTAACAATTCTTTTCTTTTCAGATATACCATCTATCTGTCCTCCTTGTAATCGACAGCGTTCGTTTTTCACATGATATAACACCAACAATACACGCTTATTCATTAATCTGTATTAGATCATTTTACGTGTACTATTTTACATGTTTATTGTAAATACAGAAATTGATACCAAGAAATTTTGCACGTACAAACATAAAAGTATTCACACACACACGTTTATTACAGTAAAAAGAACACTATCGAATTTTATTCGTGTATTTTTTAATGTAAACGTTCTTTTTTATGTATGTTAATGTTCGTGATTAATCACTAATTAAAAATCGTGTAATGTGAAATACAACTTATATTAATAGATAAGGATTAAACAGAAGATATTTCCGAATACTTTACCAAAATAGCGATTGGCTGTATTCTAAAACAAAGTTAAACTGCAGATTCGGTGTAAATCAAATTTTAAAAATAATCGTCTCGATAAACGGGAAAATGATTTTAAAGTATCAGTAGTATAATATAGTTCTATGAACTAATTTTCGAAAACACGGACACGATAACTATTAAACATGTTTGACGCGAAAAACGTCCGAAAGGTTTTTCTCATCACATTTCGCTTCCGACGGTGAAAAATAAAAATTGTTTTAAAAGTGCAGTCGATTTATCGTAATAAAATTGTTGTTCGCAAAAAATTTATATTCGAGGGCAATTTAATTCATATCGTCAGTTCTTAAATCTAAAATCGGAATATTCATGAACATCGCAAACTATAGTTTCCGTATGATTTTAGATACGTTTCTAAATTCTGTATATTACCGATATAATTCGTGTAGTTCTGTATATCTAGTTAATTTTACACACACACACATGTATATATATATATATATATATGAGTAGGGCAATTATGTACATAGTATTTCAAAAAATTATAGTGCGCTCTCTGATTAAATTGAGGAACCGGTACTGTACGTGTTGAAAAAAGATAGAAAAAAGTTTTTTACATACTTTATTTCGACAGTCTTAAAAATAACATCGCTTAAATGACGACGTTCATTTTCTATATGTTTACGAAATCTCAAAACAAAATTTTTGTAAATTTTAACCAGCACATATCTTGAACGAATGATAGCTCAGCTGTTGATGAAGTATTAGTCGTACCATTGCATTGGATGAGATTAAGTTTTTGAGGTTCTAACAAATTCCGGAAGACAGGTTGTTTGTTTTGTTTTTTGTTTTTTACGCATAAAAAGTCTATCTCTCTGAAGTTTCCTATCCATAAGGGTAGAGAATTTTTCAGCAAATATGTGTGTTTTAGCGAGAATGCGAAATATTTTTAAAAATCACACAATGTAGACGAAACATTGTTTCGAATAAACCGTCCTATCATGAATGCTCGCTGATCAACCATCCAGTCACCTGTATTAATTCATTACCAGGAACGTTTTTTCTTTTCTTCTCCTAATACAATTAAAATTCTTTCCGAAATCCTTTAGAAAACGCGATATAATTTTTTAAATACAATGTACATTTTTGCCGCACGCGTGTCGGAGTGTGTATGTGGGTGTAGATACGTTTCCTGGCGGCGTATATATATATATATATATATATATATGTACGTGTTTTACATTTTGAATTTTCTATTTTTCTTTATAACAGTTACAATAATGCATTTATTACACTGTTTCTATAGAAATATACCGTATTGTTTCCGCCAAACAAGTACCAGGAACACCAGATGAAGATGAAAACACTAACAAAGGAGATTTATTCCGACCGATTAGAGTAGAAGCCACAACAACCAATAACGAATCAGATTCACACTTTCATATTAAACAATTTTGCTGTTCCAACACTTAATATTATTAAATATAAATCACTATTTATTTTTATTTTATTATAATATTTATTAAATTACGTGTATATATATATATATATATATATATATATATATATATATATATATATATATATATATATATATATAGTGTATAATTTGCCATTATCGAAAATGTTCTTTCTTCAATTATATCAGTTCTGCTTAGAGCATTTTTTGTTGTTGTTGTACGTCTCTTACTTATATTCCCTTAAATAGTTGTTGCGAGATTTGCAAATTATGTACCCACATCCATACATTTATGTACGCAATATATAGATTAATAGCCCGTTATATATGTGTGAATGAACGTTTAAATGATGCGAATATATTTGATGTATCATATATAGCGATACCATTATTTATTTACACTTTTTCTCAGTTACTAACAAAATTGTTCACTCTTTACCTCAATATGCATTATCTGTCTAGACTAATATTATATTTGTGTATTTCCATTATGTGTAACGACTTATTTCTTTCGTATGAAAAATGTATGTATATATTTTCGATGAATTAACTTTTCATGCGTTTTAATTATTACTAGTATAAGGAGCCGTTGAGTAGCGTATATTGCAGTAGTATATCGCGGAAAAAAGTTATCAGTGTGTGTTGGTATTATATTTATATATATATATATATAATATTCGTTTGCCTTTCACTAGTTTCATATACATATTACTCGTTTGTTATATGTATTTATTTATAAAAAGTATCTTACGTGTTATAAGCGTTTAATAAATAATTTTTAATTTTATTTCGGATCTTTATTGACGAGTGAGAAAATTTTACCACCGCGTATGTGTGATACCGTAGAAAATAAATTCGTGCGATAAATCTATAATAAAGAAAACTATCTTAATCTTAAACTGTTTATGCTAATCAGGTAAGATATTTTCGATTTCTGAAGTACTGTAAAGAAGAAGAAGAAAAGTATATTTTGATTGATTAAATTTTACCATAAAATAATAAATTATAATATACGGTTCTATCGTTCCGAAATATAAAAAATTCCTTAACCGATAAACTTAATAATAATTTTGAAAAGTATACACGAGTGATAGTTATAAACATTCATTCCTTAATGATATTTACAGGAAAAATTAAACCTGCAACGTGTAATTCGTAAGTGAATTTTAAACACAATGGTTAAAATAATTTATAAAATTTAAAGAGAAAAACAAAAAATACACCAAATAAAATTTATCTATAATATCATTGAATTTTAAACCTAATGCTACCCTAATAAGATATGTTTAATTCGTCTATGTTTATATTTTTTATACCTGTGTCGTAGAGACTGATAATCGTAGTTTCCAATTTCATTGACATTTCGGTCAGCAGACATTATGCATTAAAAAATTTTAAGGTCCTGTTTTTTATTATTTCTTGTATATAGGGATAGTTTAAAATGTCATGCACTGTTTTAATGGGCGTGTATCTGGATTTGTTCAACACTATTCTAGGCAATGATTTTGTAATCGTTGTAATTTGTTTATATTACTTAGGCAGGTGTTCGACCATACAGGACTAGCATAAAGAATTTTAAGTTGAATTACCTGATTATAAATCAAAAGCTTGTTCACCGGTGATAGCGTAGATTTCCTGTTAAATATTGGAAACAGTACACTCATTTTTTTATGTCCTCTGTAGATACACTCGTTAATATGTTTAGTAAAAGTTAGCTTACTATCTGGTCTTACACCGAGATAATTTACTTTAGATTTCCAGTCTAAGTACTCATTATGAATTCGAACAAAGTCATTTATAGCGGGTTTACGCTTTGTGAAAATAATAGTCTCTGTTTTACTATCGTTAATTTTAATTTTCCACTTATGAAAGTATTCGGTCATTTTGTTAATTGCAGCGGTTAATCTGTTGCTAATCGTATCAATACGGTATGATGACGTCAGCAGAGCAGTATCATCAGCATATAAATTAACATCAACTTTTTAATTGTACTAATATCATTTATGTAAATAATAAACAAGAATGGACGAAGGATGCTGCCCTGAGGTACTCCTGCCGATGCATATCTGACTTTAGAATTCTGATTTTTAATTTTCACATAAAATTTCCTGTTATGTAAATATGCTTTAGTCATGGAAACTAGTTGATATGGAAAACCATATTTTATTAATTTATACAGAATTCCATCGTGCCAAGTAGTGTCGAAAGCTTTTTCAATGTCTAGCAGTGCTAACCCAGTGTGCTTATTTTTATTAAAATTATCAGTAAACAGATCACAAATTTTTACTAGCTGCGTGGTAGTGTTTAAATTCGGTCGAAAGCCGAATTGGAACTTATTAAGAATACCATTTAAATCGCTAGGTTTTCTAAATCTAATGAGTAATATTTTCTCAAAAATTTTTCTAATGTTACTGAGCAGGCTAACAGGTCGTATATTTTTCATCAAGGAAACATCTTTGCCAGGTTTAGGAAGAGGTACAATTAAGGACAGTCTCCACGACAGAGGGTAGTAGTACAAACGAATGCAGGAATTAAATAACACTGTGAGAGCAACTACACCTTTACGAGATAAATTTTTAATCATTTTTACACTAATTTTATCGTGTCCGGTAGAATATGTATTTCTTAGTGATCTAATGCATTTCGGTGAGGTTAAGTCAGCATAGTTTAATGCAGGTACGTTATTTGTTAAAAAAGGAATACATTTCCTGGTTACCCCTTTCGTTAATTTTGTTGTTTCACTGTTTCATCACTTACACCTACGTGATATTTTATTCTTCTAAACAAGAAGAAATCGTAGGAGTATTCGATTTAAATCAAACGGAATACTTTGTATCAAGAAATACACGAATAAGAATGGTCGAATGCGATGGTGCGTCGTTATGACGTCAGACATAGTTGTTATGTGGACACAAATTTGATTGCACGCTTTTCGAACGATGACATGTTTATTTTAGAACTTCAGAATAGATCTCATAAACAATTGAGCGGTTTATAAAAGTAAATATTCTATATTTAAACGCATGCATGATGGTTTTCACGTTCGATTATTGTAATCTAAATGAGCAAGCGTTTTAGCGAAAAACAAGGTAGTTACTTAAGTAATCGATCATTTTATACCATTATAAATAATGCGAAATCAAGTAGCAAATCCTGTTCCGCCGGCGTACCTCAGGGTAGCGTGCTGGGACCATTCTTATTTACATTTTTCATGCATGATTTCCCGCATTTAAATAACATTGAGGTTATACGCTGATGACACAACGTTGTACTGCAGTTCCCACAGACAAAGTACTATCAACAATAGGTTACAATCCGGTGTTGATCGTGTAATTAAGTATTTTTCTAAATGGCAAATTGCTCTTAATCCTTACGAAAGCAATTTTCTTCACTCGTCGAAGACCGTTTTTACCGACCAGACTTCACGTCAGTGGCGTTCATATTAGAATGGTCTACCAGATACGCTATCTTGGTGTCATTTTAGACAAGAGGCTAACCTTTTCCAAGCATATTGACGATGCATCATTGAAGACAAACAGAGCAATCTGTTCAATTTACCCCATTTTCAATCGTAAATCTCGCTTAAATATTAATAATAAACTAATAATCTACAAGTCAATCATTAGGCCTATTTTAACATATTCTTGTCCAGTTTGGTCTTCAGTAATACATAATTTATTATTCTCATAACGTTATAATTTGTCTGCTTTCGTTTCCATTACTTATAAATGATATTACATATTCGTTATATAATTAAACTTATTATTTTTTAAATTACCGCTTTTCATTTGTGATGGTTTTTTTCTATGATTTTTCCGTCAATACTATTTTTATCTTGTATATTTATTATTTACCAGTTTATATTATTAGAATTTTCACTTTCATAAATGGAGAGGGCATTTGTTCCGGTATATTTATTAAATATTATTATTTACAAGGAATATTTTATCTGAAAGCTTCAGATTTTATGGTTACAATTTTCATTGTGCACGTTATAATTCAAAATATAAAATCCAAATTATCATTTCACCGTGTTTTTGAATGTTATGTGCATTCTTCAATGTAGTCGACTAAACGCTTAATTTTATGTTCTATCTCTAATGAAATCGGTTTTGAAGATTCGTACGTCACAATTTAGTTTAATTGGAAATCGTTATTTGACTTACCATCTTCAATAAATAGATTTACTCTCGTTGAAGTCTTCGTTTTGAAATACGTCGCAATTTAGTTACCAGAATTCGTATTTTTACTTAATAAAAGTATGTCTGTATGATGATGTTTCATAAAGTAATATTGTTGATGGTATTAAATGAAAATAATCGTTTCAATGTGTTTTACTGTGATAAGTTAATACAAATAATTTAAAATTTAATGCTATCATTTATGAGAAATCCTTGAATAAAAACAGAAACGTACAATTAGTCGAATTACTGTTAGATCGATATAAATGAGTGTATTATCTAAATTTCTTTCACAAGTTGAAAGATTGTATCTACTAAATTTAATTAGAATTTAGAATAGTGTATGGATACTTTGCTATGATGAATTTTACTTTACAAAAATATATCGAAATTCTGCAATGTCGATTTACACAAGTGTCCGATGATTTTTAATAATCCCTAAGTAGATTAGTGAATAATAAAATGATTTCTAATAATGTTTTTAATAAGCACAATGAAAAATATTTTGAAAAATTACTAACAACAAAGTTACAATTTTTATATAGCTTTATCGTCATTATGTGATGTATTTAAAAATGTGTGTAGTTCTGTTTTTTCATCTATAAAACCAATCTGATAAGTACAGAATAAATCAACCTTCTACTTTATCGAAGTAAAGATAAAAACAATGACTTGAGCATTGTAGACTGGAACCTAGTTTATTTCACATTAAATGTGCATTTTTAAATACATTTGTCATGACATATTATTATTGATTTAATAGTAATTGTTGCTTTAAAAAAGTAAATAATTCATATGGAATAGCATTTTTTTTTCGTATAATCTCTCGAGGTGCATTAGAATGTTATTTTATTATTTTTATTAATCGATTGTAGCGGTGTCTTTTCTGCAAAAGAAACATTAGAAAATTAATATCTGTGATAACAGGTGCATTAGAATGTTATGTATAATAGGCACTGCATCACCGTGAGTAAGCGTGCCTTCGTAATCGTAACCGCCTTAGTTGATCGGTTGTTGATAATTGTCTCATACTCATAGTGTTTGTACTGTAACTAATGGTTGTAGTGTGTGTTCGTTTTAAGTTGAATTGTTAAAAGAGAAATGTATATAAAATATTTTAAATTTATGTAATTTTATTTATTTTCTCGTGAAAAAATAATGACTTTTACATTATTTATAATAAACCTTATTTACTTATCTTCCGTCTGGTCATCTGGTAAGGTTCAATATATTAACGATGAAATAGGCGTTTCCTTATATCGTTAAAACTATATATTTTTTAAATATGTGTACTCATATCGTTTTGTTTTAATTTGTAATCTTCTTTTGTTTAAATCTTGTGTTTCGAAATTTATAATTTGAGAATTTAGTTTGAGTATGAATTTTAAACGGAAGTGCAACAACAATATTATTTTATTAGAATTAATAAAATACGAGTTAATTTTAAACGGTTTTTGAGGTTATGTATATTATCGGAATTTTAACGTGATTACAAATTTTCTACAAAGGATCATTTTATTCTTAAAACTAACAGTGATTTATAAATATATTACATAAAATATTTTGTTATTTAGACAGCTAAAAGATGTTTTAAAATGCAGTTTAATATTTTAATGATTATATGAAGTTCAATATCAAAGAACGTTGAATATAAATAAGTCACGAACTGATGAAAATTCTTAATGTTATAAAAAAATAATAACATTTATAAGTTTTTCACATTGTATTTAAAATTCAAATAAAACGTTTAGTCTTCTGTGACAATGCAGTGGCTATGGTTAAGGAGTACGACTTTAAGTGTGGTTATATTACAAATGTTTCCAGTTCATCTTTTGTCTAATTCTTGCGTTTGTATATTACATTTAATTTTTTAAATGTAACTTTCAAAAATATGTACATATACTACAATAGTAGTAAAAATGGGAGAAAATAAAATGTTTTTTTTTTTAATGCTCGTGATATGTTTTCTAAAAATATGTAATAAACAAATTTTTTCAAATTTACAATAATGTGATACGGCAAAAATGTGACAAATTGAATTAGACTATTTTGCTTGTGATACCACTTGTGGCTTGTAAATATATAAAAATCCGATAAGATTATTTTTCATTGTATGTATAAACGGAACTAATTAAAATTTTTCGCAATGAATTACGATATAAATAAAAATTAGTTTTGTAATTCAATGATAAGTATTCAACATCGTTCAAATTTTACAACTTATCTGAATAAGTTAGGTCATAAATGATGAGCTTCTGATGAAATAATATTTTAAAATTAGTGTTAAATACAGTTGACTCATCTTGTAAGTATATTTTCGCGAATATATAATTTAAAAATGATCGATGTACTATATTCAAATTTCCAGCAAGTATCTGCTGCGGTCATGTATTTATTTTTAAAAAAATAATTTTTATATAATAAATGTATAAATATAAATTAAAAATGTTTTGTTATATTTTCGTTTTTCGAAAAAGTTCCGTTAAACCTATTATTAGTTTATAAAAATAATCGGAATTACATTATGATCTTCCTGTTTAGATTTTTACGAATGTAACGAACCTTTGTTCGATAAAGCTATCGTAAATGCAACATCCTACTCGCCCGAGAGAAGCCCTTCACAAGCCAAATTATATGGTAAGTTTATTTTAACACAATTATTAATCACTTTTGTTTTTTTTTTTTTTTCTGTTTAGCATTGTTATCACGAGTGCTGTTGTTACGCCTTGTTTTATTTTTGTTTTACGGCTTTTTAGATCTTTCGATAGAATATTACTTGCTAAACTGTTTTATTCTTATATATATAATTATGTATACATTGTTCGTTTTGAAAGTTGAAGTATAATCTTATCGATTCGTTTCTTCGGTATTTATATATATATATATTATATATACGTGCACGCCTGTGTGCTTATTCGAACGACGCGCATTTCGTAAAAAATTATCGACAATCTTTTATCATCGTTATTTTGAATTTTATCGAATTTCACGAATTTGTCATATATTTAATTTAAATCGGAAACCATCGACGAATTTTATCATTTTATTTTTTTTAAATTCTTTCCTCTACGTTATTCGAAATTCAATTATCTGATATAGTGATTCTTTCTCTGCTCATAGGGATTCTATGCTGAACGTTAACCGTGAAAACGTACATTAGCCGAAATTGGGGTGTTCTCTGTTAAAAATCGATATTAAGAATAATTAATATCCGCGATTTTATTTTATTATTATTAATAATAGTAATATAAATAAAATATATAATTTGAAAATTGAAAAATTTGTAAAGAAAAAAGGTGAAAATATGGTTTCTAAAAGTTATCGTTTAGCTTTTAATTGTAATATGTGGCAACCGAATAAACAAGATTGGTTATTAGTAGCGTCGTTTATTCAACAAGAGGAAAAAGAAAGAATCGGTAAATTTCATTTTAAACGCGACGCGAAATGCGCTATGGCCGGTAGGTTACTTATAGGGAAATTTTTAACTACCGTCACTGGATTACCGTGGAAAGACGTCAGATTAAGTCGCGACGTACACGGTAAACCGATTTACGTTCTGAACGGACAAGATAATAATTTTAAAATCGATTTCAATATTTCGCATCACGGACATTATACGGTATTAGCCGCTGAAATTGACGACGACTCTGACCGTCCGATAAAAGTCGGTGTAGACGTGATGCGATATAGATATCGTACCGGGAAAAAATATTACGACGATTTTAAAAAATTGATGACTCGTCAACTATCCTCGTACGAATTGAATAGTATCGAACGATTTTGCGGAACGGACGAACAAGAAGTAACGAAAATGTTCTATCGTATGTGGTGTTTGAAAGAAAGTTATTTAAAAGCTATCGGTATCGGGATAACTTTAGATTTACGGGAAGTAAGTTTCAAAATTAATAGTCCGATTTTAAGGAAGGATAGTTACGCGGACGATTCCGAATTGTATTATAAAAATGAGCGGTTTGACGATTGGTCGTTTCAAGAAATTTTATTAGACGACGAAACTTGTTTAGCTGTCGCTTGCTCGCCTAAAAGAAAACCGCCGTACGAAGAATTTACATTTTTATCGTTCGAGGAATTGATAAAAAACGCCCAAGAAATCATACCGCCGGATGAAGAATACGCGCAACAATTTACGTCGAAAGCGGAATTTCCCTAATTTCCCCCTCCTTTTTTTTCTTATTTAGATTAAAAATGAATAAACACTAGTTTTGGGTAGAATCTAATTTCCGTGTCGATAAAAGTTTTTCACTTTTGAACGGCTATGTTAATATTCTCGATATACACGATTTGCGATGAATATATTTATATTGTATGAAAGTTTAATGTTACTCATTTTTAAAATTGATTTTACGTCAAAAATAAAGAATATTATTAAAAACGCATTTTGATAATATTGCTTAAAGTTATATTTTTATTTAGAAAATTATGCAAAACACATAATATTATTAATTTAAGTAGGTGTCGTAGTTGGTTCAAATTTTATATAATTTAAACCGATATTCAATTGAAACGAAAGTAATACTCGAGGTTATATATGTATATATATATTATTATTATTATTATTTCGAATTAGCCACTGATGGACTACGTTATCATCTGGTTATTCCATTTTTTCCTTTTTTTTCCATACTGCTTTCATCCTTTCACTGTGTCTTTTTTTTCGTTCTTCGGTCCACAAAATACCAGTTCTTTCTACTTGCTTTTACGCGAATTCTTTACAATTAAATAGTTTCTTTAATATTAATCGCTGTTCTACATCTTCATGCATAATATTCATTTCCGTCGTGTCATTTTTAGTTTCTGTGTACCGTGTACCATTCATTTTTAGTTTTCCCATGTACTTAAACAATCTTCCGGCGAGCCTGCTGGCTACATCCTTTGCATATGTCCATAAAGTCGAATTTTTCTTTTCCGGATCGCGGTAGGAATTTTTCCACGCGTTGATATATTTTTTGATTGCTTCGTTTTATATATTTTTCACCTTGTTTCACTGGTCTTATAATTCTTCTTACGATCTTTCTTTCTGCGATTTCAAGCTGTTCATTTAATCCGTTATGGTTCCTTTTTAGGCCCTCCGCTGCATATAACGTCTCTGGTCTGATCACAGTTGTATAGTTTAGCATTTCTTGATAAAAATTTCTTATTATATAAAATGCTGCTTTCATTCGATCGGTTCTCTTTCTGATGCATTCTGCTCGATCAATTCTCCCAGATATTTGAATTTATTAACTCTTAGCATTTGACCAAACTTAGTATTTATTTTATCATCGGGAGCGGCTGTAATATTTGTTATAAATTTTTTTTTTTTTTCGAAGGAAATTTATAGCCCAGCTTTATCCGCTTGTTCTTTTAATAATTCTATCTGCCGCTTCGCTGTCTCCATAGATTCTGCTATTATTGCCTGATCACCAGCAAAAGGTAAACAGTCCATTAATAAATTGTCCTTGTTTGTTTATATATATATATATATATATATATATATATATATATATATATGTTTTTTTTATGTCCGAATTGTTAGTTTGCGATATGATAAAAATAAAACTTTTAGTATCCCTTTCCAAAAGAGTCGCTATAAACAAAGGTTTGATCAAATTTTCGAGTCATATCATTGACGCTTTTGCATTAATTACTTTAAATCGTGGTTACACCGAACTTTTGAACAACCAATTTTCTTCACAATAAACTGCGTTATTATATACGTATATATTCTCGGATACTATCTTCAAAGATACGAGGATTTCGACTGACTGCTCGATTAGCGCTTGGGAAAAACTGACTAATTTCTTAAATATAAAATACCGATTTGCTATCCTAATCGCGATAATTAATTTTTTCAGTCATAGCGTTCCATATATGTAAACTTTGAATGTTCGCAAGATTGTTCGTTTTTATTATAAGAGACATTTAGTGGATGTAGAATGTTTCAATTTTATAAATATTTATAAAGCGTATTAAAAATTATCTCAAGTTATGTAACACGAGAAAAAATATAATATCAGTTTATATGTTCACCGATTTTAGTAATTTTCTTTAATGTAATTCCGCGTTAAAAAAATAAAAATTTGAACGTTCTACTTATTCCACTTTTTAAAAAAAAAATGGTTTAGAATTTGGTTGTTTTCTTTTTTTTTTTTTTTAATGATTAAAGAAGTGTACAACTTTCTCCAGAGTTGACAGCTATTAAAAAGATATAATATCATATCTCGTTATATACTTTAAAATACAATTTCCTTTTATTGCAATAAACGATAACTAGCAGTCCTTATATGCACCATTTGTAATAAAGGAACAAGCTTTAATCATTGTTCCATAAAGAGTAGCAACGTACAGTTTTAAAGTGGCTTCTTATGTATTCGTTATATGGGCGATGGTTTGGTTTCCATGGCTTTAGAATAATGTTTATATTATTTATTATTTTTTTGCGTGATTTCTTCGAAAAGTTTCCGTTATGCGCGATTCGTGTACCGATATATCGATATAATTTATTGTGCGTGATGTGCGTTTTATATTAAGTATCGTTACGGATGTAATTCGAAAATGATTTAATTTATTTAAAAAAATTTATATCGTGTTTCGTTGATAATGTCGTTTGTCGTGTACATTTGGCGATGTGAATTTTCATTTTGTAAATTCCGACAAATAATGTTAAACCGTGACGTACGATTTAATGATACCGCTTTAAAATCTAGATTAACAAATGAACGAATATTTATTTACAATTCGCTCTAATATAAATTCGACGTTAACTTTTTGTAATACGTTGAAACTAAGTTTATAAATACTCCAAAAACATGCTATGGAAAAATCTACAGATCAAATGCTGGAATAATACGGAAAAATGATCAGACTAGAATACCTGGGGCACAGAAATAAAAAGTTAAAAATCAAAACGAATTTTAAAAAACACCACTACCCAATGTAAAATCTAATAACACGAAAAATAAAATAATATTTTTACTTATAATAGCGTCACATTTAAATAACAAATTACAAACTTTTCTAAACGCCCGTAATAGTGAGAATTAATCGATTTTACTATAAATTGCAGTAAATATTTTTATTTTTATTTTGATGTATTAGTAACAATATGTAAATGAAAATTAAAACATGCAATATTTATAGAAAATCGAAGCGTACAAATAGATACTTAAATGTCCAATCACGTCTCGTTTTCCACTTCAGAATATAGAGTATAGCGCAAGTTCTTTTCTGTCGAGTTTTAACAATTTCTGAAGGTACTGCTGAAAAGAATGAATTGAACTCGGTTAAAAGTATACTTCGAGCAGGTCTAGCAGTAACAAAAATATAAAATTGAATTCACTTTTAAATATCAGCAATAACACTTGTTGAAAACATACAAATCTTACACATGTAAGAGATGTTATCTACCAAAATAGAAGAAATTTTCAACAAATTATCTATTGTTCTGTTAGTACGTCGAGCTATAAATTTACAAAAATTATACAATTTATATGGAAAATCAAAAGTGTAATTCCGTACGAATATATGGTTCTCTATTTTACTAGAATTTGAAAATATTTGGCGGTTATTAAATATGGCAGATCTTAAAAATTAACTCTAGCTAAACGTATTGTTCAAAATTTAGTCAAAGTGGATAAAACTCGTGTTATTATTACGGTGGAAAGTTAATGTAAATAACGGAGAGTATTCGATAATCCATGAAAATATTGAAACATCCTGAAAATTTCAATAGATTGGACGTTATTAAGTAATTCAGTTTAATTTTACGTCTTTTCCTGAAAAGGACGGAGAAATTTAACATTTTAACGAAAGCATACAGAATTATTGTTGATGCTTGAAGTTGAAAATCGATTTTTAAAAAAAAAAAAAAAAAACTTTACCTACACGACCTGCGGTAGTCTGACTTATACGTGTGTCTCGATTATTACGTTGTCGTTTATTTATTTTCCCTTCTAATACTGTTACCATGTAGTGATTTTTTTTTTTGAAAAATTCAAGTTTGCGTTTAGTCTTTCGAATTTGATTTTACAATAAGCAGAAAAGTAATCGATCTTAGATAACTGTATTTAACGATTATGGACCGGACGAACCAATATTTTTAAACATCGATCCTTCTTTCGGAAAGCGACATCTAAAAATAATCGCTTTTTAAAAAAAACTACTTTACGGCTGTACAGATTTTATACAAACTCGTTATAAATTAGTCTTGTCATCGTCTATATTGGATCGGTATTTAAGTTGCTATTACGAATGTTTAACACTTTAAATTTTGATACATTATAAATTTTATACATGCGTTTATTATACACTACTGCTTCTTAGGTGAACTGCAGATAATTTTCGACGAATTTGTATAAATATTTTTCAAATCGAAATCGATACATTTTACGTCAATCAGAAAATAAAAAATTTCGTTACTATTAAAATAGCATGTCTCATATAGTGGACATCGTGTCTGAAATGGTTTAAAATATTGTTCGTCTCGTTCATAATCGTCGAGTAAGACAGTTTTATGGGATCGATTGTTTTACAGCTTATCGAGGAATCAAATTCCAACGACTACATTAAAAATCTTAATTTTTTAAAATAATATTTTATTTTTTAATTATTTTTCTATAAGAAAAAAAATCACTACGTTAACTGTATTTCGAAAATAATTATTAACTAAAAGATATTTGCCAATTTTAATGATATCGTTCACGATACTCATAAAAAGATACGTATGACAGCTTCAATGGAATTTTGTTACTTTAAATATTATCTAATTGATTTATACTTTGAGCTACAGAAATGAGTGCACTTAGTACGGAAATACAATATTATTCCAAATAGAGTGGATTTTGAGTCGCTTATATATATATATATATATATATATATATATATATATATATATATGTATGTATGTCTACAGTCGTATATTGATCATAATTGACCGTCGTGACCATTATGTAGCAATCAAATTCCTCCGCAGTTGTCGATCATCTGCCGAGTGTACCAAATCTGGTATTGAGTTTAACACGTCGGCATATTTGTTTCGTCCATCGGGTCATTGGCTGACCTTTTCTTCTATGTCCGTTCATTCTTCCTAGTGTGTTTGTACTGTCTAAATCTCGTGCACGCATTATATGACCGAAAAATTTGTGCATTTTATCGCGTATGTCTTGTGACAATCGTTTATCTATATTAAGACGCTTAATGATCGAGACGTTCGTTTGTTTATCGTGCCATTTTATACCCAGCATTATGCGCCAGCATTTCATTTCAAATGCATCAATATATTGCTGATCCGTGTAGTCTATTACCCATGTTTCAGAACCATAGGTAAAGATGGAGAACACCAGGGAACGAACAAGTTGTATTTTTGTAGAATAATTGATATTTCCATCCCGCCAGATACGTTGCAACTTATTCATAGCATTTAGACTCATCGCAGATCGTCTCCTTATTTCTTTGCTTGAGCCTCCTTTATTGTTGATCCGGACACCTAATATCCGTGTAATTGTTGTGAAGTATTAGATATGTTTTCATTATTATGATCCACTATCATAATTTTTGCTTTATTTTTGTTTATACGCAGTCCGAATTCATGGCTTACTGTCGTCAGTTTATTTAAAGTTGTACTTAATTCTTCCATGGATGATGCAAAAATTGCCGTGTCATCGGCATATCTCAAATTATTAATTTTTGCTCCACCAATTGAAATACCTCCTTCCTCTGCGGCAAGAGTACGTCGCATTATATTCAGAGTATATGTTATATAAAAGTGGCGATAGGATACATCCTTGTCTAACACCTTTTGATATTTTGAAAGGTTTAGAGAAATAATTATCTGCTCGTACTGTATTATAATTGTTTTCGTAAAGTGATTTCACTAGCATTATAAGATGATTAGGAACACCCATTTCGGACAAAATTATCCATAGCTTGTCCCATATCGGGCTGTCAAAAACATGTTTATAGTCTATAAATGCTATATATACAGGTACGTAGTATTCCTTGGCTTTTTCTATAATTTGTTTCATTTTAAAAATCTGATTCCGCGTATATATATATATATATATATATATATATATATATCCTAGTGACTGATAGTTATAATCTCTAATACTCTTTAATACGTCGAAATCAGGTTTCGCGCGGACGATAGAATTTTTCCCAGTTCCCTGAGTATTTTATAGTTGAATGGCGGAAATTTTATGTTTATTAGTATAATCCGGTGGCAACCATTTTATATTTTTCGAAAATGATTATATTATTCCTGCTTACCGAACACTATACTGGGTCGATGTAAAATAATACTGCGGTGGTGTTATAAATTAATAATTTATTCCGTATTTAAACCATGATTAAAGATAGAGAAAGGACTAATAGCATAATTTACCTAAATCGAAAAATTGAATCTTCTCTAACGTAAGGAAGATATTTTAATCATACCACCGTGTTATAACTATTAATGGTGAGACATATTTTGTTGTCTGAATAATAAGCCTGCGTCTCATAAAGCAGATGGATTCGGCGTGTACATAATTTATGTTGGTATTCCATTTAGCAAAATGGCGGAAAATGAGCGCCTATATAAAGACCGATGCGCAAGTTTTTCAGTTTGAGAACGCCATAGCAGAGAGAGAACTAAGAACACTACCTTGTGGCTGCATCCCAGACTATAATGTTTCGAATTAGCAGAATAATATATCAGTTCTGAATCATTTGATAAATGAAACCGTTAATGGCCACGGTTAAATAATATCTAACTAATATGTTTATTTTCGTTCAAGTTATCTGATAATAAAATAAAGTCACACAAACTCTGACAAGTTGAGGTGTTGCGGATAATTAGAATCCCAATCCAAATAGTGGTGGTCGTAATATGTTATTACATCGACAATCTCGTTCTAATGATTTGTTCGAAAACTTTCCTTCATAAATTTATAAATATGTAATGAGCGACGAAAAAAATTGCTGCTTAATCATTTTAATAGGAACTTTATGCGATCCGACTGATGGCTTTCGTTTAGGTAATTTTATCTGTTTTAACGTCTCTGAAGGTAGAGCGATTACTATACACGTCTAACGTAATTTACTTTTTCAATTGAAAATTTTGTTTATACGTGTAAACAGGTTAAATTATAATATAATAATCTTCGTCGTCGTAGCGTTCTTTATTGAACATCGTGGCTAGTCATCGTACGTTTTATTTTTACATACAAAATGGATTAGTGTTCAATGCAATATGCGAAAAGATGTATATATTTTTAGGTTAAAACTAGAATTCGACTCTTAATGGGGCTGAGTTTCTTCGAACCTGAGAATTATTTACCTGTTTCGATTTATCCGTCAGTTTAATTTGAATAGTTGAGCAATATCGTATTCATAAGAATGAAAAATAAGATCGGTTAACAGAACACATATTTATGCACTGCGCTATTCGCTTTCAACAATTAAAAATGCGAGAACGTAATTGATTTAAAAAGTTTTGTGATCGCATTTAAAAAGGCGTAATTTTTGTAGTAATTTGTGCTATCTTCGAGATTTGATTATTAATTTATATTAATTTATTTTAGTATAGGTTTTGTATATCGAACAATTTACTAAAGAACGTACCTAGTCGTTACGATATAAACCGGTGTATATCTATAAATTCGTGTTATTGTTTTTTTTTCGCCGTTTGTCTGTGGGTGACGGTTAAAAATGTATTATCTATGACTACAAATACGATGTTTTATACCGATATATTTTGCATGAAAAGGCGAACATGCTTGGACGGCTGGTATGTCGGATTTCGAACAATATCTGATATTTAATCTGGAACAAACTATGCGAATAACGCAGATCGCTACGCAGGGTAGGCCGCATTCCAACTCGGAGTACATATCAGAATATTCTTTGAGTTACGGATCTAACGGATACGATTATGCCGATTACAAAGACTATTCCGGAACTGTTAAAGTAAATTTTCTACTACTAATGCGGACACGAGCCCGTTGCATGTATACGTAAAATTATGCATATGTGATTACTTCGCTTGGATTATCATTTTTATCCGCACTTATTTGTTTTGTATGGATTTTTATTTACTATCACGCGTTTAGAAGACTAGTTGCATGTATATATTGCATAATTCGGAGCGCGTAAATAAACCGTACGATTTTTAATGTATTAAATAAAAGGAAACCGTGTTTTTTTTTTTTAGAAATTTGTCTATTCGTTTTTATTCAGAAACACATTATCGAAAAGCATTAAAGTATAATGCTCGGAATTTCGAACAACTAACATTGGTACTCTGAGGGATCTTTCGAGGATGAAAAATTATGCTAGTTCAAATGCTATTTAATTTCGAACCATTGTCCTATTTATAACGATAAATTTAAATAACCTAAGCAAATAATAATAAGGAATAACTATCGTTTATGTAAACCACGCTAGATTCTTTGTCAGATATTCTCGTCCAACCGATAAAGCTTGATTTGATTTGATTTGATTAGATTAGGGCTTAGATTTTGCCCCTTGTTAATCCATCTATTACGTGACAAGTATCTCGTGATATGTTCTACTGCGATATTTCGTTTTCTTTCTGTTCTTTAACATCGCAGTTTGATATTTTATCGGCCCATTTTACCATATTTCAAACAATTCCAATTTATAGGTCCACGTTTCGAATCGTAACGCTTCAAATAAAATTTTTTATAAAACGCTTCATTCAAAGATATATTTCTAGATGTAAGGGATCGTAAATTCTTTTCTAAATGCAGTTTTTACTTAGTCTTCCCTTTATTTCCCTTTCGGTTTTGCAACCGTTCGTCCAAGATATCATAATTCCTTTACTCGTTCTAACATTTTTCCATCTACTATTATCTTCATCTTGTTATCGTCTTTTTTATAGCATCTTAACCATTTGGTATTTACATTAATTCTCATTCTTCATTAGGTGTTTAACGATCTCCCCGAAATCGTTAATCGACTTTGTTGCAATGTTATTTCACTATTACCAGCCAGTGCTGCTATATCATCCGCAATGATCCTTTAAGGCTGTGAAGAGCTTGATAAAATGCAACACGAAAATTACTATGATAGGAACACTCTAGTATAACATGGTCTGCATCGGACACTAAATGGGTATCCATAGGATAAGAGCAATTAGGAGAACTAATAAGTTTCAAGTTGTGTAACGAAGCAGGAGCCCCGACTCTCAGTCGACAAATGGTAGTAATAAAAGCCCGCAATTCGATCGTTTCAACTTTAATATTGTAGAACCATGTATTAGAAGGTATGTCGGGTTGAATGGATTTATAATGCTTTGCAGTAAATGGATCGGACCACAAATTTTTCCAGTATTCCTTGTGCGCATATTTAATCTACGCTAGAAGATCTATGGTATCATTATTTAATTTTACACGTCCCTCTATTACTTCTTAATTTGCCTAATTTATAAGTAGCCCTTTCTTATTCATTCCATAATATACAGACATGGGTAAACTGTATGGATGCCCCCTCCCCAAAAAAAACCTAAAAATTATAGATACTATAAATGAGAGACGAAATATGAGAATATAACAGAATTCCTGCAATTTAGTAGACGTAAATAAAGTAAGAGGCGAACGTGAAAATAAATGGACAACAATTAGAAAATGTGAAACGATATAGATATTTCAGAATTATGATTACAACGGATGGACACCTGATTACGAAGAAATCATTTCCAGAATAACAACAGCCAGACAGACGTTAGAAAATTTGGTCTGAGAAACAATAGGATATACTTAAAAAAACAAAAAAAAAAAACGATAAAACTATTAATGAAAAAAGAACTAAGACCGTGTGAAATGTGGGTGCCAAATGATGTGACAAATCGAGGGGCGTTCATTGCAATTAATAGATAACACGGGAAAAAAATAAGGAAAACTGAATATATCGCTCGCAAAATCTGAGAAGAATGAAATTTCTACATAGCATGAGCGCAGGGTAAAGTTCAGGAAAAGACACTTTGAAAAAAACAACATGGACTTCCCATAAATAGAAATTGATTTCTATTAATTAAATTAGATGCATATGTATATAGAGCGTTTATAATGTGCAGCCTCCTGAATAGGAGCCGATATTTTAATGATACGATGATGATGAAAATATACTAACTTTGAGTTGCAAAGATGTGAACGAATAAAATTGGTAATTGAAGACAAAATTGAAAGGCATCGTAGAAGAGGAAGAAGAACTTTCTGGATCCGCCAATGGACAGATCTAAGTTCTATTAGGTAATAAGCAGCGGAAAGGGGAGATATTTAATAACATCCGTGGATATTATAATGCCAATTAGGATCGTTAACACTAACAATCGAAGAAAATAAGAACTATTTCGACGACGGATGGCCAATAGATAAAATCGATTAAGTTCACAGATTTTGTAGAAATTCATCGATTACTTACTCGGGTTTATTATTACCGATTAGTCGAATAAATTTCACACGGTGTATATATGTTTATTTATTTTTGTTCTCAAATTAAAATTTGGGCAAGATGTAAAAACTTATTTGCGGCATTTTATCGAATATTTTGTATTATTATTTTTTTATGTATTTGGAGTGGCGCAATTTATACTAACATGTTCATCTAAGCATCTAACCGCATGCTTTTATATATATATATATTACTAACATTTTCAGGAGATTCTTCTTGGTCACCAGTCGATAATACTTACGATCACTCGCTTTTCGCGCGTTTTTTCGATAAGATGGAAATTCGCGCAATCGCAACTCAGGGTCGACCAGCTACTAGTCAATATGTAACCGAATATTTTGTACAGTATTCGGACGATGGAGAATCGTGGTCGAACGTAGCGGATGTGACAGGATATCCCGAGGTACGAGCCGGACGTCAAAAATATCGCAATTAATTTTTGCGAAATAATTTACTCCGTATTTCGCGAAACAGCTTGATTAGTTCGTTCTCGTTATAGGTTTCTTCGTTGAAATTGTAACGATTTTACAATATTAATTCCCGTTTATGCGTCGAACGTGTATAGTCACTCAATAATTTAAACAGAAATAAAAAATAAATTCGTACATGTTTTCAGTGTTACGTTATATAATACAATTAAAATAGTTTAAAATATGAAATAAATTACGAAAAAAAAACCCTAATAGATAAAAATTTGCTTTTGTAGAAATTCAGATTTTTTTTACAATTTATTTCGTATCGATTTTCCACGTTGAAGTTCTTTTGTAGGTATAAAAAAGAAATTGTTCATGAAAGAAAAAGGTTAAATTTCATATATTGTCTTTATTAGGGTTAATCATTTATTGAAACGTTACGCTCATTAAATGTACGCAATTATTTTAAAAAAAGAAAATCTCGAAGCATAGTTTGCGATTTACAAATTCGAAAAATGCGAGTAAACTAAAAATTTATTCTATTGCCGGAAAGTATTTGAATATTTTGTCGGGGAATTTAAATTAAATGGTTTTTTTATTGGTCAAATTATTTCTGCATTTACCAAATACTTTGCTTATTCACTTTATAATAAATTATATACATAGGTGTCGGGAAAATTATTTTTGCCAAAGGTGTTGGATATGACTAACACGGATTATTATTAGTGTTTTCGAATTATTGTATGTAGTTAAATTCAAAAACTGTTAAACGGTTTAATAAATTTTGATCAACATTAAAAATGTATTGATAAAAAATAAATAAAAAAACTTTTTTATGCTAATTTTATAATTATATGGTTGCAAAATTCAAACTCGTGAATTGTAACCTGATCAAGTTTATATGTATGTGTATATATATATATAATTGTATTGCGGGCCCGAATTCTCTCGTTATTTGTTTTATATTGCGAAACACATCTTAAAAATGCGAATGGGGAAATGTTATCAAGGTTGCGAAACTATTATGAAAAACTCATATATGAGGAATGTGAAGAAAAGAGAAATATTCGACAACTGATAAGGAGCCTTCCATACCAGAGAGAAAATGTGGAACGCGGGAACAAATTCTAAACACAAATAATCGAAAATACAGGCAGTTTAATGTTTGCATACTTCTGCTTGATAGACTATGCGAAAGCTTTTGACTCGCTACAATGGGAAAGGCTATGGCAAATACTTAGTAAATTTCGACGTCACTTAATTGATTTGACAAAATCCTTGTACGCATCAACAGCGGCAAAGTATAAATTAATAACAGCCTGACAGAGATGAATTTAAGTCAGAAAAAGAAGCCCGTCAAGGATGCATATACAGTCTTTTTTAACATATACAATGAGTGGATACTAATAAAAACAACGGAATGATAGAAAGACGGAGTGGAAGTCAATAACTCGCAATATACTGCCGGTTATATTGTTATAATCGTTTCGTCGAGAGAAAAATTGCTCCATTTCAAAGGCTGGATAATGTAAGCGAAGAAGCAAGTTTATTCATCGCCGGAGATAACATTAAAGTAATGATTGCCGATGGCAAAAATAAAACGGAGAATCCGTAAAGCTGTGGCGGCCTTCAAGTAGTTATTTGTCTACTTGGAACCAATTATCACAAAATATGGTGGTTAAACGAATGAAATTAAAAATCGCAATAGAGAAGGCTGCACTAGATCAATGGCATAACGATGACCACTAAAATGGGCTTAATGAAAGCGTTATTGTTCTCTGTATCTCCTGTATCTCTATATACATCTGACTGATGCTTTTGAAATGTATTGCTGGTCGCGAATGCTGACAGTGCCGTGGACAGCGAGGGGGACAAACGTATCAATACTGGAAGAAGTTATCCGCATGCTCGATTACGAGACATCATTGGAAAACGTATATCCACTTTCTTTTGTCATACGATGCGACGGAACAATTTAGAAAAATTAATAATATTACGTACGGTTAAAGAAAGTTCTATTTTAGGAACTATAAATAAAAAAATAAAAAGTGTAACAAGAATGTAATCGAAAAAAAAAATTGTCAGCTATAAAATGTGAATACTAATAGTGAAAATACATTAAACACGTTATCAAATCATTATTTTAATACATATAAAGAAAAACCTGTTATTATTATTATTATTGTCATTATTGTGACGACGAATTCTTTAATATTGTGGTAACGTGCATAACCTACTATGTGAAGTAAATTTTAAAACTTCGTTCGAATTTAAGTAAACCGTAATTGTTACGTGTTCTTTAATTTAATACATACTCGTGTTATACTTATTCAAAAAATTAACCGTTATAATCAGACAAGAAAATCATTAATTGTTTTGAAAGTTTGCTCACTAACACTGGTTATATTTTTATTACTTATTAATATTAAATTTTCATTTTCTTCGTTAATATTTTGCCATTTCCATTATATTTTGACACCGTACTCATATCAGTTTACAATTACATTATCTGCCGTCTGTATTTTTTTTAACGATTTTTCATATTTGAATATTTTATTTAAACGAACAGTATTTTCATCTTACTAGAAAAGAAGTTTAAAAAATTATTTACTCAATAGTTATAAAATTTCGCACGGGGCACAATGACAACATTCGTTGAGATTAATGCTGTTTATTGGTATATATATATATATATATATATCAACAAGTTGCATCTCCTTCAAAGGAGGTTGCGCATCAAGGGCGTTGGTCTTTTCATATTTTCCTGAATCTTACTGCAGCTACTACTTTCCGGACTCTATTGAATCCAGTGTTTGATGTTACATATTCTAATCTTTTTCTTCCTCTTGTTATTTTTCCAAGTATTTTCCCTTGTATTGCCAACATAAACAGCTCCTTTCCCGAAGTTTATGACCTACATATTCCAATTTTCATTTCGTGATATCTTGTACTATCGTCAGCCTGTCTATGTTGCATTGCTTTAACACCTTTTTGATGGAAATGAAATCATTCTATGATATCCTTAACAATCGTCGATAAGTCCACATTTCGAATGCGTCCAACATTTTTTTGCATTTGGCCTTAATAAACCACGCTTCTGCCGCATATATTAGCAAAAGCCACACGTAACATTGCGCAATTCTTTTTCTTAACTTCCTGTTCTTCAAAACGCTTTCCAAATTCATGAAAGCTTGTTTTGCCATTGCATATATTATAGTGAGAGAGAGAATAGTGATTTTTATAGTTTAAAAGAAAGTTATTTGTAAAGACTACTAATTGTTAATAATTAATAACAACGTTTTTCATTAGTGATGCTATTTTCAAATTAAAATGATAATATTTATTTATTATTAATTATTTTAACTCGAAATTTGCACATAACTGCTGAGCTGAAGAGTTTCTTTATTAATTATTAACAATTATTGATTTTTACTAATAAATTTATCGTATTTATTTGTTGTTGTTCGTATTTAATATCGTGTTTTTTTTTTCTGTTATAATTTTATGATTTGCAGATATTTAAAGGAAACGTCGATGTTAATACAGTGCGGAAAAATACCTTCGAAATTCCTATAATTGCACAGTGGATACGCATTAACCCGACGAGATGGAACGATCGTATTTCGATGAGGGTAGAATTGTACGGCTGCAATTATTGTAAGTAAACGATGATGATGATAATGATGTGAAATATACGACATACTATTTTTATTGATGAAATGAAAAATCGTACGTACGTTTCGGAATAGTAATAAAAAAACGACACTCATTTTGGAATTTGTCTAATTCTGTTTACAATTGAATGATGATCTGGACGAAAAATTAAATTTAACCCTTTCGGTTGTCAACTTATAACGTGAAATCGTAAATTCGAATATTTAAAAGGCTTCCAAATGAAATAAAATTATTTTTAGAATTGAAGAAACGTTCTCTATCAGCCGAATGTCTAACGTTGAAAGTTTATATGTTGCACGGGAAACGATGACTAAAAGCGTTAAATTAGACTTATTTAATGCGATTAATATATATGTAATAAATAAAAATTACGTAAAAATATTTTTCTTTTTGGCATCTCCTTAACAGGAGTTTGTCTACGTCATGAATTAATATTTTCCAGCTCTAGCGTTTTTAATTATGTTTCCTCCCACCTTCTTTCCCTCGAAACCGTTATTTATCATTTCGAACTGTTTCCTTCTTCTAGGTCCTTTACTATCTTCAATCTTTCCTTGTATTGCCAAGAGACAAATGTCGCTTTCTCTTTTCTTACGCACTAAGTACTTCCGTTATCTGTTTAAGATATCCTACACGATCATTGTGGAAGACTCCGGTATTTCTTTATTAGTTAATTTTTTCTGTCCATAAGTACCTTACGCCTTATGCTTTCCGCATTCAATGTCCGTCTTTCGCATGCATAATTTAATACATATGTGACGTAGCGCCGGACTAAAAGTTTTAGTGTTGATTTTCCCCGTTCTTCAGTACGGATACCGTATTTTCAAACGACTTCTGTTATATCTCTTCCATCGGTAGTAAGTAGTGTTCCCAAATATCGAAACTGATCCGCAGTTCCTACGATTTCAATGAATACATTTATTCACGTTGTTGATTTAGATGCGGATAATTTGTACTTTAACGGAACCTCGTTAGTAGAATGGTATCTTAAACCAACGCCTATTGCGTCGCTTAGAGACTCGATCAAATTTAGATTCCGTACGAACGTCGGAAATGGGCTGCTACTTTATAGTCGCGGTACTCAAGGAGATTATATAGCGGTTCAAATCCGTGATAATAAAATGATCTTAAATATCGACTTGGGTAAATCGTTATTCTTTTTTTAATTCTTTTTTTTATCTATCGTAATTAGAAATAGTAATCGATTTTTTAAAATGATTATTTTTTGAATTGAATGTTATATAAATTAACTAAATCGATACGTTTTTACGGAATTTTATTATTATTGTTATTGTTATTGTTGCATTGGTAAAGCTAAACTAGATTGTCAAACTATGCGCTAAAACGGGAAATGATAAATAAGTTAAAATAAAATTAGACAACGAAAGACAACATGTAAAAAAAATATCCATGATACTAATAAAAGTTGGCGCAAGATACGATCAAAGTGTGTTTTCGTTAATGATAGCGAAGAAACGTGGACAATAAATAAAAGAATATCCATAACAAAACAAAAGTAATTAGAGGCGTACGAAATCTGGTTTTAGGGAAAAATGCAAAAAGTTAGATGGCTGGATAAAATTACAAATACAGAAGTGTTCGAAAAAATTAATGAAAAACACAGTTTAAAATTATGAGCGAAATGAGATGTATTGGATAGGGGCATAATTAATAGATATTTTTTTTTTTATTAATACTTTATTATGCAAATTAATAATGTACAACTTGTTGCATTTACAGAGGAGCAATACACTGCACCATCGCTTAGGTTTAATCAGTGCACTGCTCTCCTTTACAATACTCTATAGTTAACAATAATATAGTAACCACTTTTACACTTGCATTTGCGCGGGCTGTGCGTCAGGTTCACTCAGTCGTAGTATACATGTATTCCCTTATAGCTTCTTATACTAGTTAATTAAAATTATAACTTAGGTGTACTAGATGCATAAATGTACGAATTATCCATAATGACACATACATACACATATACATATACAGAACTTAAACATTATATGCATAAATTTCACACAAACACCCGTACATACATGTACGCGTGCAGAAATACACTCATTATACATATTACTGTAAAAGTTTTATCACGGATTCACAACGCAAAAACTGTAATTTTTCATTTTCCGTTTTCAGCTGGTTTACTTCAATTCTTCTCTGTCCGCTTTTAGACGTGTAAGCTCTTCTTTTATATTCAGCACCTCTTCTACCAGTAGGTTTATTGTCGATTTTGTGCTGTTATCCCTATGTAGACTTCTAATATTAAAAATATCTGCTTAAACCCGTTTGACTACATTTATCGCACTTGTATGTAGGACTCTCTTTGTCTTTTAAACAAGCTGTGTGCGCGCGAGTTCCCCAAGTACCCGCGCAAAGTGTTGCCAAATTATCTACTATTAAATGGTTTTGTCCCAGACAGGGCACTTATCTGACGACTGTGACGACACTACCATCTTCCCAGCGGGAAGTTAAGCTGCTATACAAAACTCTTCTAGATTATATTTTACCATAAATTGAACACGAACGAAAAATTATTATAAAAGCAAAATTAAAATTATTCACGCATGCTTCACAGTTTTAAATGTGTAATTATGTATATGTTAGTATATAAAATTCAAGTAAAGGTATTTAGTTAGAACTTTATAATTAAAAAAAAAAAAAAAAAAAAAAAGGAGCTAACTAAAATTGAGAAATACCAGAAATAGAAGAGAGATTATTATGATTATGATTATTAGTCTTGTTAATATTAAGTTTTTGTGAGCGTATTAATAAAAGAAAAACGTCATTTATACTGATCTTTAGATAGGACGTTAATATCTTTCGAGGGTGACGAAAATTTTTTTTATTAGCAGATGTGACAGTTTTAATATATTTATTGACTGTAGGTCCGACATATGTATTATGAGTATGTATATCTTTATTAGTATATGTAAATGTGTAATGCGTTACTTAATAAAAATAAGACCTTTAAAAAATTATAATTTTGCCGATAAGCATTTTCTTTTTTGGAAATAGTATTATAGGTTTTTGTTTTTTTATACAATTCCGTTTTCAATAGTTTGTCAGAAGTTGTTTAGATATTAAACACGAAAGTTTTGTCGGAAACAGGTTTTTTTCTTTTTATATATTCATAAAATAATAACAGGTTCATTTTATACAGGTACTGGACTAACGACGAGTTTGTCAGTTGGGAGTTTACTAGATGACAACATATGGCACGACGTAATGATATCACGAACGAAAAAGGATATTGTTTTCTCGGTTGATCGGGTAATTGTTCACGGTCAAGTAAAAGGAGAATTCGATCATTTAAATTTAGATAATTCGGTACGTTCAATTTTTCATAAACTGTGTATATATGCAATTGAACATTTTTCACGTACGCGCTTTTGTGTGCTTGTTGGTGGTAATTATATCAGTGAGATTGTGTACTAATTGAAATTTAGTTATACCGTAGAGAAGTATCTTTCGAATGTTTTATAGTGTAGGGTGATCCAGAAAAGACGGGCGATTTGATTGTTTTCCGAATAACTCGAAATGTATACTCGACCAAAATTTTCGAATGAAATTTTATTTAAAAATAGGAAAACGGAAGGTTAGCTTACAATAATTTGTGGAACACAATATCGTTCGGATGACCGCCGTTTGCCACAATACATTTATTCAGTCTTTTTACAAATAATTTTCTAAGACTTTTTCGAGCATAGGTCGCTGAATTTCGAGTTTTCAAGTCTTTCAGATCTCGTGGACGTGTTTCGTAAACGCAGCTCTTAAGATGTTCCCACATCGCTTAACTTTGAATTCGTTTCGAAACTCTGCACTGTGAAAATAACATTCTCGCAAAACGCACGCTCCTTCTCATTATAGGATGCCATGATAATAGTTGGAGACAAAAAACGAATTTCTCGTGTGTACAATAAACGTAGAGCACGCGGTTTGCGTTGTAGCAGTGTTACCAACTGTGCTATTCAAAAAACAAAATCGTTCATCTTCTCTGGGATATAATGTTCGCGATGATCGACGATAATAATAATAACTATTTCACGAATGATAAAGTACACTTATGAAAAGAATACCTGAACAAAAGAAAATCTTTTTTCATTTTAAAAACCTCATCTCTGCGAATTTTAACTTCCATTTCTCTCTGTTTGTCGCCATCCCGTTCCGATCATTTGTCCTATAAACGTCTTCCTTGTCATTTACCCTTCAATTATGCTTATTAGTAATAAATTGTGTCTTCTTAGACGATCAAAAATGTTTCCACTTCTTTTATTTTAATTGTACTCGGAAATGTTTTCTTCGTTACTATTTATTAAATCACTCTTTCTGGTCGCATAATGATTAATTTCCATTGCTTCGAGTTTTTTTTTCGCTTATATTGTAACGTAATCACTCATGTTTCGCAATCATAAAATATAAGAGCGGTCCAGTTTTCTTCACATGTTTAAATTTAAATTTCTGTTTGTAAGCGAGTTCTTTTTCGTGGGCAAATGTTACTTTTGTCATATTTAATTCTCTGTGCGATTACTATTGAACTGTCACTGGTTGAAGTATACATCGAAACTATTTGTATCGTACTTGTTCGATTATTATTTTATGTAATACTACATTTACGCGGCACAATTTTTTCCTGGGTTACTATAATTTATTTGAAATATTTCTGTACGCTATCGTTTAGGAATTTTATTAAAAGTTAATAAATACGTTTGCGTAACTTTTTTTTCTCAGTTATTAGGGTAATATCGTCTGCGAATTGAATGCGATATAATTTTAACTGCTTGGGTTTTTCTTTTCGAACCTTTAATCGTCTCTTCTATGAACTGATTAAATAAAAACGGCGACAATGGGCAACCTTACCTTGCTCACTTACATGAATTTTAATGATGGTCAATTTCAATGTACATACAATAATTTGTCTATTTATTCGGTTTTGAATTGTTTTTTTTTTTACTACATACGTTAGAATAGACAAATATACTTTATTAACAGCTTTTACAAGATCGATAAAAGTTACACGAATGTTTCTATTCATATTTAGTCTCCTTTAAATAAACATTAAAGCTTGTTCCAATTCCAAATTTGAATTCTCAAAAGTTTTTTTCTATGTTATTTATTGTATTTTTTTATGATATTTAATAATATTTTCGATGCATGACCGAGCAGAATTAATATTTCCCGGAAATTGAAAGAGAAATTTAAAAAAATGTTTAAAAATAATTCTTCTTCCCGTTTAAGTTGGATCTCCTATACAAGGGAGTTCGCCCATCGTAATGATGGCGGTTCGCCATTTGTAATCTCCTTTCCATTGTTACATTTATAAAATCGCACGTTTTATGAATTCCGACATTTGCTGTAGTGTATTCCAGCTTCTTCATTCCCTTTTGTCGATTTCCTATTTATTTTGTTGTGCACAACATAATTAAATTTTCTTCTCCCAATTTTTGTCCGACATATTTTCATTTTTTTTGTTCGATATCTTAATTGAAAGTTCCCTCACATTGTGTCGTCGATCCAAATGTTTTCTATCGAAAACTAGTTGGAGCTTTTCTTCTGTATGTCCAGATTTAAAATTTAGCTTTCTTTTACATTCGACGGTTAATGTCCGTGATTCTGATGCATACTTTATAATACCGACCGAATGCATTTTTATTCGACGCATTCTTCAAAATATTAAAAGACTTCTTTAATTCGAATTTTAATTTCTGTTATATCGTGTCTATCGCTCGTAATCATTGCTCCTAAATATTTAAAAATTTTTGTACGTTTTCTATTTGTTTATTATCGATAAAAAATAATCACGATATTAGATAAAATAAATTTGTTTCGGTGTAAATTCGATTTAATTATTTTGATACGGTTTTCGTATTTTTGATATTTAAACGTATATTTAATTTTTTTTTTCTGCAGCTCTACATCGGCGGCGTACCTCACAGGCAGGAAGGAATCATCGTTTCGAGTAATTTCACCGGTTGTATCGAAAATATTTACATTAATAACACTAACATAATTCAAACGTTAAAAGAAGCCTACAATAATGACAACGGTTATTTGATGCAGTTGTATAAGAAAGTTAACACGGTTTATAATTGTCGGGTAATATTTTTTTCTTATTATTTTTCAAATAAAATATAATAATATAATGATTTATGTCTACAGTTAAGTTTTAAGCTTAAACTTAATCACACGAATGTCGTCGTAAAATAGTGTTTATTTTTATTTATACGACTTCGAAGTAAACAAAGATATGTTTTTTGAGCGCACTATTTTTATTAATTTAAATTTTGATTAACGGAACTTCATTCGGTGGTCAGCGGAAAGTTCGTTGATACAAAAAAAGTTGATTTACTCGAGGTGATAATTATCATCATTAACCGCCGTCTCTTCTGTACATTGTAAGTAGCGTACCAGGCAATCATAATATGTCGTTAACGTAGATAGACACACACATCCGAGAGAACTGATTGTAATCGCTTCGGTGACACGACACAATGCAACCCCGCATGTTTTTAGTAATGTACTACATTATTACTAGTGCGCATATGGTGTTGCGCATGGTGGTTTGCCATTGCCTACCACGCGATAATAATATTAGGATTTTTTTTTTAAAAGGGGGTGCCTTTACAGCTTACCTAACGTGATACTGTGTGGGGACTATCTACATCTTAATGAAGCTGCTGACTTCTCTAGAAATGTTGCTATATGGGGGAATAATAGTAGATTATCCGGATGTAGAAGGGACGATACGTTATACGGAGGTGTAATACTCGAAGAACGTAGCAAGACAAGGTAAAGCTCCGAACGCGACGGTGCCGCAGCAGAGCATTCAAAAAAGACATGATCAGGGTTGCAGACTGCCTGTTCAGAATGGAGAGGACAGAAGGGACTTATTCGGACTCTGTATCTTCTCTATAGAAGTCTGTGCTCTAACCAACGATTTTACATACTCTGAGTGCTGATTTAATTTATCATTTTACTTGGAATATTTTTAATCTACCGATAATTTTTAACAATAACATTCGTTTTATTTTGCGCATTCTTTCATATTAAATGACATTCCTTATTTTATGATTGAATAAAATAAAAAAAAGGCCTTTGAAATAAAATTACGTAAACTTCAATGGGTGAAAATATAGTAATATTTTAAATAATTCCGAGTTTTTGTCGTTAGTTTTGTAAATATCTTAATATTATCATTAATTTATTCTCTGGTTATTTCTGAATGTTTAAAGTCTATTTATTTGTTTTAATAACGTTTGTATGTTCAGTGCTTGTGGAATATAATGATATTTCAGATAATTCGAAGCTTTATATTGAAGTAATTAATATTATTAGAAACGTTCACGTTAAATCAAAATTATTTCGATTAATTTTAAATTATGTAAAAGTTAAATTTTGTAATTTTCTTATCAACGTAGTAGCCGAGTACCATTTAAATTATTGGGGTTTCGTCATAATTATTGGTTAACTTTAATTTAAATTTTATGCTCGCTAGAGGATAAACAAAATTCTAAAGTGGCTTTTCGAAAGAATTGTGAATTAAAGCTGATATACCGTGTTGCGCTATTCCGAATAACGATTCGAGTATAAATTTTAATAAATTAGAAATCTATTACACGTTGCCAACGATCATTTATATATATATTATCCTTGATGTTATATGTGTTGTTATTCAGGAACAATCGGTTGTTCCAGTTACATTTTTAAAAGATGGGTCTCACGCAAAATTGAGAGGTTACGAAGGTGTGAAGTATTTAAACTGTTCGTTCGCTTTTAGAACCTACGAAATGAACGGTTTACTTTTATATCACAAATTTTTGACCAGCGGCTTCGTGAAGGTAATTTTCATTTTAATGTCGTATTAAACATTATAAAAGTGTAAATGGTATAAAAAGGTGGGAATTTCTGAGAACTATGAGAAGAAAATATATTTTTGAATTCAATTTTTAACTTTATTAAGCATTCTTTAAAAAACAAAAATATAACCTTTTCGAGTGAATAATTCATTATTAAAAAGTTTTATAAAAAGCTCAACATCATAACGTGATATATATTATAATCATTCAACTAGTTTTTTGTTCGTTTTCCTCTATACAAATTTATAATCATACGACTATCACCGCCATCAGTACAGGTTATTAAAAATTTATGATTAACGATGTTAAAATACTTTTCTGCGAACTGTGCAAATGGTAAATGTCTACGATGGTGGATTGATATAAGCAAGCAATATAAACGTTCATAACACTGCATGCTCGTATTAACGTATGTATGTCCCGAGCGTCAGAACTCTAAAAAAAATAAATATATGGATTAGAGTATATATTGAAACAACCCTAGTTGTCACAGCATTAGTAGTAGTGAGAGAAAATTAAAATGTACAATAAAGAATGACCAGTTTGTGAAATGTATATAAAAGCAGATAATGAATAACGTGTTACAATAGGTAAAAATAAGTATGGGAAGGAACAGCAGACGTGACTTTTGGCAAAAAGATGAGATTTGAAGATACAATATGTATATATATATATATATATGTGTGTGTAGGAGAAAGTGCTGGTGCCATGAGCATTTCAGTCTTTTGGAAATTCGTTTAACTTAGTATGGATAAAAAATAAGAGAGAATACCCATAGGAAATATATAATAAATTAAGAATTGACTGATCCCGACAATATTGGTCTGAATGAAAGACCACACTTGCATCAATAGTTTGAGTGTTTATTGCCTACGGACCACCCGTCGATCGAGAGAAGATCCAACAATCTTTTTTCCTTTTTAGGTTACATTATAAACCCATTTAGGAAATTTCTAGTATCTATAGAATTCCTAGAAACGCAGGTATTGTTGGCCCATTTAGGAAATTTCTAGTATCTATAGAATTCCTAGAAATGCAGGTATTGCTGGCCGCCCTACTAATGATAACTATGTATAAAGCTATGTATATATATATACATATATATATATATATATATATAAGTATACAACCTTAAAATATAATGACCAACGGAACTTTTCCTTGGTCCAGCTATTTTTGTGTCGAAAACAGGCAAAATCCATTAAGTACAAGAAAAAGATGTAAAAAAAATATATAAATGGAAAGAAGAAACCGGCATTTGGCCAAAAGTAAAGGAAATAATAATAATAATAGCAAAATACCTGTGTCGTCTCCAGCCCCCCCCGCGGAGTTAGAAATACCAGTTTCCTGTTCCGTTTATTGTACTATATTAATAATTGTTAGAAAAGTTCATCCCATATATATATATATATTAAAAAGTTAAATGCTAAAAATAGACGTAGCCGAATTTTGCACGCGTTCGATTCATAATTAATTTTATTTCTTTCTGAAATATAATAAAATTTCAATAAAATAGAAATCACGTTTTTATTTTGTTCTTTTTATTAAATTATTTTATTATATTACGGTCGTGGGCCAACCCACGTGGTATCCCATTGGACAAAGGAGTTCGTGGAAGTTCAAACATATATGTCGGTAACTTGTAATATTAATTTCAACACTTTTTTTCTCTTATAATATTAATAATAACAATAACCATAATTAAACACTATTCATATAAAAATAATATAATTAAATAACCCCATAAAAATAAAAATAATAATAATCGTATGTGACGCCTGATGAACCCTTGTGTTGGTAGACAGTGTGAGTGTGGCGTCGCAATATATGTGTGTTATTTATATTTAATTAGTCTAAATTGCAGGTTTATCAATATTAATTTTTTCCTGCGGTTGTATATTTATTTCATCGTGAACTTTTAGTTATAATAATATAATTGTGTTTGTTATGGTAAGGATGTAAGCCAACTTGTTAACACAGACGTTTCTAATAAAATATTCGTTCATTTGTTCAGATTTTAATTTGTATAATTATAGTTGTATCTTGAAAATGGTAAGATTAAAGTGCAATTAATGTTGGACAATAATCCGGAAATTATTTTGGATAATTACGAGCAAACTTTCAACGATGGAAAATGGCATAACGTAATTATATCGATGGGCACGGATACGTTAATATTAGATGTCGATCAACGACCAATGATTACCAATCGTAAACTTTCTATTACGACTGGTTCCGTTTATTATATCGCCGGTGAGTGAACTGATTTTTTTCTTTCTCTTATTAAAAATAAATCATTCATTTTGAAAATACAATTGTTTTCGATGTATTCAGTTTTAAGCCATATTCTGAACTTTTTTCGACAATCTTGTCCAGGATTCGTTGAAGTTCATTCTTACTATTTGCTACGATTATACAATCATCCGCGTATCGAAGATTATTGAATGTAATACCATTTATTTTCAATTTTCCGTCATTTTCTTCTAATGCCTCTTGAAATATGGCTTCAGCATATATATTAAACAGAAGAGGTGATAATACACAAGGTTATAAACATAATAAAATCTGATTATTATTTATCGATTAAATTATAATTTAGTCGAACACCTCTGAATAAATAAAAACAATTATTGTATAGTAATAAAATCAACATTAATTAACCTAATTTTCCCTCGTTTATATCGCTCAGAATCGTAGCATTATTATTATTATTTGTATTTTTATTTTAACTTAACAATTAATATAATAAATGCTTAACTCCATTTAGCGGTTTCACGGTTTCTATATGTTGTTGACGTCTTACAGTGACTTAATGTCGTCCGAAATAGCATATTTCATCTGGTACATTGAATGTTATTGTACATTTTTTTTTCTGGTTGTTCGTTATTCCTCTTACTTTTACCACTTTTAACAAAATTTTGAAATGAGCAATGAGGATAATAATCATTCAGATCAATCAGTGGTTTAATAAAGCCAACCAATAAAACTTACTAGAAGCGAGTTGTCGCACTTAAATTATTTGGAAAATGCAGATCTGAATTTTGGGTCAGATGACGATGTTTTGAAAGCGAAATTTTAAAAAAAAAATAGTGAAACAAACTCCTAGACATCGTGATCGGGAAGTGCGGAAATAATATGAATTGAAGAACCAGATAATAGAAGTTAGAACAATTTTTAAAAATTTTGTCAATTGTAGAGTAGAACAAATATATATACCGAATATATTAGCAAGATCGGATTAATTCTTATTATCCTTTATTTCGGTATATAAGAATCTTGTCCTCCATATTTTTTTCGCGACAAAAAGATGTCGTTTACGATTATCACTTATCCGCAATTGAAAAGTTAATAAATGCATCGTGCCTAACAAAACGAATACTGATAGTGTTAGCAAAAGAAGAAAAATAGGTAGTCGATACTGTATCCAGAGAAAAATCAAAAAAGATAGTGCGTGGGTCTAGATAACTCTAATTTATACCTTAATCTTTGTCTTAGATTATTTCATATAAAAATTAATTGGTTATCGATATTTCTATATTATATATTATGTAATTATTCTTATACATTTTTTTTACAGAACTTTATATTTTATGTTTTGTTTATCAAATTTAATGTACAGTATTTTTCTGTTTAATTAGCAATACATATTGTTTTTCATGTTGTCTTTTTTTCTCTATTTGTAAAAAAAAAAATGTTTTTGTTATATATTGCGTTGTCGGGCATATATCATTAAATATTTGCGCGTGTGACGCCCACAGACTTCCTAATGTTTTTCATATAATATGATTAATATGTCAATTTTTAAATTTTTGTTAAAAATAAATACGTAAAACACGTAAATAACCATAAATTAAAATTGAAAAAAAAAAATAAGAGTCACACCGACAACAAACGTGTTAATATATTTCTTCATTTGTTTATTTTAATTTAGTGAAGCTATATTTAAAAAAATAATAATAATAAATAACTATTTCTACAAGAGTTTAACAAATTTTCTCAGTTTATATTAGGTTACTTCTAATAAATCGTTACGTAACATTAAGATTTATGAAAATCATCGAATAGCTTCGTATGCATGTATATACTTATCTATAGATTTATTTAAATCATCTAGTAGGCCGTTTTTGCACAAATTATATCGTTTCTAATTCGAAAAAATTTGAGTTATACGTCATATCTTTATCGCGGTTCAATTTTTATTTATTTAGGAGGAATACCTGGAACTGTTGGTTTGATAGGCTGTATGCGAAAGATTAGCATTCACGGAAACTATAAAGTACCAACTGATTGGTCATCCGAGGTTTGTAGTTTTCTTTATATTTTCTTACGTGAACATCGAAAAGTTGTTATAATGATATCTCGTTTAATTTGAAAAATGTGGAATGTAGTGATTTTTATTAAAATAAACAACAAAAATGAAGTTAAAACCGCTAAAAACTTTTTCGTTATGAAAAATCATAAAGCTTTTCGACTGTTCGGCCAGTATCAAGTGAATATTAAAATATATAAAAATATAACATGAAAAAATATTAATTTAGGATTACAGCTCACAAAAAATCAGCAAAATGAACAACAACGTTTTATTAATACTCTTTATTTTACTGTTTTTTTTTGTAAGCTGTAATCCTAAATTAATATTTTTTCATTTTATATTTTTATATATTTAAATATTCACTTGATACTGGCCGAACAGTCGAAAAGCTTTGTGATTTTAACTTCATTTTTGTTGTTTATATATCGTTTACTTTATAAAATTTAATAAAATGTTAAAATGAATACGTATTTTCGACGCATTATTAGTATGTTTGATAAAAATTACGTTCAATTTTTTTCCAAATAACATTTAAAATAGCATAAAAATTTAGTCCATGAACAGTATACATCCAGGTTTTACACACACCCACACACACGTTAGTACATATATCTTATATTATTAAACGAGCAATTGTTGTATATATATATATGTATCTATTCCCAATATCACTGCAGTTTGATAACGTCAGACGGAACAACAGAAAAAGAGACTAGAAAAAGAATCGCTAGCTAAAAATACTTTTAACACAAAGGGAAAACAAGCCCTCTTACATCCAGAAATGGTTCATTACATATCAGAAAATTATTTATTAGAACATTTATTTGGAGCGCCACATTGTATGTTTGCGAGAAACGTGGACTATACTGATAAAAGGTCGATTGAAACTTCAAGCCTTTGAAGCTTGGTGCTGTCAAAGGATGCCGAGAGTATCAGGTATGGATAAGGTCACAAATAAGGAGGTATTTTTCGAAGAATAGAACAGCCGGCGCTAATAAACACTATTAAAAAGAGAAGAAACAATATGGTTCGGCCGTCAAATTAGATACTTCAAATGGCTCAAAAACTTAATAGAAGAAAAATAAATCACCTTGTAGGAAACGAAAATTTAACGCATGGTTATATTATGGATCAAATATTTACATTCTAACGAGATTGTTATTTTTTATATTAAGACGATGGAGGCGTGTACAAGAATAATGAGTATAATGATGTCAGACATACAACATGTGTAATAAATACAACTAGAGGAATAAGCACATTTTAGTTAATAATTGCAGATATGCAATTACTTTTCACTCTTCACTTCATTACATTTCTCCGCACTTTTTTCCAGAATTACTGCATATTAATGAACTTTCTCATTCTGTTTTGTGTTTTTCATAGTTACTACGATTCCATTTTAAATATGTTAATAGTTCAATAAATATGATTTTAGATTTTTCAATGGAAATGTGTAAAAAGAAATAATAAAATCGTTTAAATAATTTTAACTTATTCTATGATAGGAATACTGTTGTAAGAACGACATAGTATTTGATGCTTGTCAAATGGTGGATAAATGTAATCCAAATCCTTGTCAACATAACGGTATATGTAAGCAGAATACAAAAGAATTCATTTGCGACTGTGCGAATACCGGATATGGAGGTTCCGTTTGTCATATGCGTGAGTAAATAATTTTGATAAACTTCAACTTTGCATTTGAGAAAATATTTGAAAAATGGCATATATGTTCTAATTTTTTAAATTATACAATTATTTTGAAAACTGATTTATTTACGAAACGTTATATGTATATGTGTTTGTATATTCATTACATTAATATGGTGTTGAATTTAATCAAAATTTTAAATGGCGCGTATGTGTCAGATTTGAAATAAAATTACATATGAAAAAAATAACCAAACATAAAATTAACGAGTATTTGAATTTATAGACTGGTTCTAATTAATTAGAAATTTATTAGTTTAGTCCCTATTCGTTGTAAATGCAGGTTTTTTTTTAGATAGGTTTATTGCGTAATATGGTAGAAAATATAAAAATGTTGAAGATATTTTTGAGCGTTTATGTTTATGAAATATTCGTATTTTGGAAAAATCTTCGTTATATAACTCGGATAATGTGAATTTCACGTTTTTTCTTTAATTTATTTTCACTACGTAGTAAAGATTATGTTAATTTTGCAACGTTTGAAAATAAACTAAATTAGCGTATTTTTTTATAAATAAAATAATTAATTTTAAGATTGTGGCGTATATTTGAAAAAGAGTCTGTTTACTAGATTGTCAGTATTATATGCAATAAAGTTTTTTATATTATTAATTTGTGTTGTTTATATATCGTTTCTCAAACTTTTTTAGCTTTGAATCCGTTATCTTGCGAAGCGTATACGAAGACTAATCCGATTAGTCAAGGAGCCGACATTAAAATCGACGTGGATGGCAGTGGTCCTCTAGATCCATTTCCGGTTACTTGTCAGTTTCACTGTAAGTAATTTAGTTGTTTTAATTTTTATTATTTGTTTTGACAAATACATACCTACGTTAAATTAATACATGTTCGAGATTCGGGAAAAGTTATGAGCTTATAAAATATAGTATAAATTTAAATAAAAAAAAAAACCGCGAATTTCCCAGTTGTAACATAAACTATTTTAATTTTAAACTCTAAATCGTAACGTGCATATATATATATATAAAAGCGGTGTATGTATTATCTGAAATTATTTTACTATAAATTATAGTGACGCTTAAATATCAAAACGTGTAATATTCAATAAGGCATTTTAATAAACTATATTTATTTTAAGTTATGCGAAAGTCATTTTATTTTGTTTCTACAACACGATTTAAACGACATCAAAAACATAATGTACGGTCGGTAATTAATTATGCTATAAATACCCTTCTCGATAATTAGGGCATTGTGTTTGCGATTTAGTTTATATCGGACTGTGTATTGCATATAGTATAACAGTAGTACGCTTAATCGATGTACATCAAAATTTGATAGATTTCTAGTGTACTTTTACACTACCGATTTTTGCAACTTTCTCAGAAATGTCAAGATATACTATATTTTTGAAGGTTCTATAGAAAGCAAATGATGAACTATAGATATGACTAGAAGAAAGGTAAAATAACGAAATTACGCAAAAATTGAGATGGAAAATGTAGAAAAGAAGTAAAGCATAATGATCGACTAGATCTTACTGTAAATTTCTCATTTATCAATCATCCGAATAATGTGCTATCCCGTTTTTTCCTTTAATTCTGCTTCTAATTAGCCGAAATTGACCGATTTTAATTTAACCGAATGTAACCTAACTTAGTCGGATATTTTGTTATTCTCGTTTTTTCCTTTAATCATACCTAGCCTACACGGTTTTTGTTTATTACTATTTTAAAGTAATTTTTCAAATAAAACAATAACTACAATAACCCAATCGACACTACCGCTATAACGGAGAAACATCGACCTATTTCTTGTTTATAATCATAATTATGATAAAAATTTGAAGTGTAATTTAAATTAAAAAATTTTCCGCACTTCTTTTTAATTTGTTTATCGTGCTTGGGGTAGGAAAATACATCAATTTATCTAAGCTCCGATCGATTCTGAGTTGTATAAGTACACTAGGAATGAGCCTCAAATTTTAATAATATTGAAATATTACGTTTAAACACATGTACATTTTATTGTTATAAAATAATAATAAATAGAAGGAACTATTCGGGCGAGTCTAGAGAAGGTACTACGACAGAATTGTGCGTATTAAGCCCGATACCTACATTATTTACAGTGAGCGGGCAACAATTTAAAAATTGCAAAAAAACTAATCAGTAATTACGTAGACGACAATACACGCTTCGCCGGAACAAAAACTTTGTCTTCTTGAAAAACTGAAACTTGTAAGCAAAGAGTACGGATGGACTAATAGTAAACAGGAACCAAAATGAAGGTAATAATTATAAATAACAACAGTCATAGAATCCAAGAAGTATAGGCGGTTTATTAGAAGTAGGTGATAAGCTCGTGGAACGTTGATTAGAAAAGATGGTGACTCAACGGAAGGAATTAAACGCAGAATAATGATAACAAAGTTGGCATTATCACAACAAAAATATGGAACAGCCACTATGTAAACAAAAAACGCGTGATAAGTATACTCTCTGGTTTCCTTTATGCGGCGAAATGCTGAACTCTGAAGAAGACTGACAAGCAGCGCATTAACACAATTGAAATGTACTGGAGACAAATACTCAAATGCCATGGACGGTGAAAAATCCAATCTGCCGATACTGCAAGAGTTTACAATGGATCAAAGGCTTCGAAACATTATATAAAGACGGATAGCAACCTTCGCTGAACATATATCATACGACAGGATAGATTAGAAAAAAATGATTCCGACGGAAATAGTGGAAGGTCACCGAAAAAGAGAAAGACCTCCAAGAAAATATTTGAACATAGTAAAACTAATCGTGGATGCATCGTCATTACGTAAGCTGATAGATCTGGCAGTAAACAGAGCTACAAACACGTTCAGTTGCGATAATTCATAGTGTCAGGACACTCGAAACGAACTGTCGACGATAATGATGATTCGAATCTGATACTTTCAAATCCTAATAATAGGTATATCTGTTATTTTATAAACAAGATAAAAACGCAAAATAAAAATTAATTTTTTTTATCACTATTATATTGTCACTTCTATTCGCTTTATTAAGTTATATCGTCCACCCTCTCTGAAATCCTGTCTGATCATCATATTAAAGTTGAATGCCTCCTTCATTTCCTCAAAATTACCAATTTATTTCAATACATTTAATTCCTATATTCCCATGCCTCTGGCCTAGGCGGCAGTACACGGCATGACAACAAAGAAGAGGAAGTTATTATCTTTCAGCTTTTTTTTTTATTTATTTTTTTATCTTGAATTATAGTATCATATCTCTGTTTGTTATTGACTATTGTCTTTTTGTTTATTTTATACCAGAATGTAGTTAATTTCAATTCTTCACTTATTTTTTACATTAGAATCGGAATTTTGTTCACAATCAACTGCAGTTTTTTCCGCGTCTTCTTGTTTGTACACATTGAATATCGATACATTTTATACCTTTATTAAGTATATTTAAATTATCTTTCCTTAAATGTATGTTCAATAAGTTAATTACCTTCTGCTAGTTCTAAGAACAATATTTATTAACCAAATTTGTTAATTTTTATTAATTATATCACCATATTCTTTTGCAATTATTATTACTTTTTTTTTTTAATGTACTTACATGCTAACTGGGGTGTTAATAAAAATTAATACTTATTCTGTGTAACAATTTGTAATTTGATCGGTTAAATTGTTCTTAATATTACGAAAAAATTTCAGCCTTTATTCGACTTATTTCCGCTTTATGTTTTATAAATTGTAGTGTTCTATTCCTATTTTTAATGATTACTTTAGCATAATTAAGTATAATGTTTACGTAAACTAAACACTTATGGTTAAACGAAATCTTAGTTTTAATTCTTTTAATTTTAATGCAGGTTTTTAAATATTTATAAGTTTTATTAATACCATAATTAGTAAATTTACATTCGTTAACTACATATATGAAATATGCATGTGCAAATGAATTAAATTACAAATGAGCGAGGGGACATTTAATAATTGCTGTTAAGAGTCGAGTAATTTGTTATAGTTTAGTAACTAAATTTATGTTTACATTGATTTTTTTTTATATACATAAATTTTCATCACGTGTATAAGAAACGATTAAAATCTCACTGTAATTCCGTGCGTAACAGGGTAGAGAAATGTTCGATGAATTCGCATAAGTTTTGAGCTATTTTATACATGTTGTAACTTTTCATCAACAATGCCTCCCAAAAGCTAATATATTTCACAAATATATATATATATATCCTATTTATTTTTAACGTTTTTAGTGATAAATAAATACAAATGCAATATTGTATGTAAATCTCGGTTTACACGCGGTATACTATTAACGATACGTCTGATCGAATTCGCGCTTAGATGTACAATGAAAAAAAGAACTTTAATACCGATATTGCTTTCACCAAGTGTTATTAGCGCTAGTCTGTTATTTTTAGTTATACAACACTTTTAAACGATATCACTTTAATTTACAAAAAATAACATATCTTTATTTGCTTATTTTTCAAATTAGTTTTACTATATCTCTTTTTTTTTCGATCATATCTTTATATTACCTACGATACGACTTGTTAAGTTGAAATTCGTATAATGATAATGTAAATATCAAGACCTTACACCAGAAATTTTAATTTATATTTAATTACTGCGAGCACGATACAAAACATAAACGCTTACACGGTCTATGGCTGTTTCGAGTTTTTTTTTAACATATTTTCTATCGCAGTTGTTTAACTGTGAGTTTCCAATATCGAAATATGTAATCATATGACGATGGAAATAAAAGTTACATTACTTGGAAAGGTATAATTATGATACTTTAGAAAAAATTACTCGTCATTATCAGCATTATTGCAACCCTTATTTTATGTTTATACCGTGAAAGCTAATCGTTCCGCTGAACTTCATCGTTAGTTTAAAATATCTCCTTGCTATTGTGAAATGGAGGAATAATTTGATAATGTTCGTAATATTTAAACCTTTCGATGTTGTTTCACGAATTATTTTTATTATTATTATTATTGTTATTCTATGCATCCTATAGCTGATGGCCGTGTTGTAACTGAAGTGCATCATCGAAATGAAGAACCGACTGTTGTAAACGGATTTGAAGAGGCTGGTAGTTACAAACAAGACATCATATATGACGCGAATATGAATCAGCTGGAAGCTTTAATCAATCACTCCTCCAAATGTTGGCAGAGTATTCGTTATTCCTGTCGAAATGCTAGACTATTTGGCTCGCCGTGTAAGTCTCATTGATAAGACGAAAATAATTTCATTTATCATAATTATATAATCTTAAACATGATCCCCATATATATATATATATATATATATATATATATATATATATATATATATATATATAACGGGGACCCCAGTGCTCTTTTGGACTTTATTTTTATTTGCTTAGGGTCCCAGTATATTAATATTTTTATATGTTCTTTCTTACTTTCTCTTTATTCTAAATATCCGCTCGTTATCTTTTTCTCTAATTTGTTTCTCTTTCCAATTTCTAAGTATTTTTTTTTATCTTAAAATATTTTATACTTTCTAATTGTAGGAATAAACTACGACGTCGCTTGCATAAAGAAATAATTTAATAAAAATAGTTACTGCATAAAATTTAAGTTCATTCATGTAAGATCATACCGTGCAATTATAATTTATATTTTATCGATTAGTTTTAACAGCCTACTTTGAAAAGAAAACCCGATAATTCTTATATGTTAATTGAAAATATAATTTTTTTTGTAAGTAGCAGTATTTTTTTTTTATTTTAATCTGAAAATTTTTGACAAATAACATATATAATTCAAACTAACCTGATTTAAGTTGTCTGGTTCGGTGATGGTTTCAGCAATCTTCTCATTAATGAACTTGCTGAGCATTTTTCTTTCTATTTAATTCCCAAAATCGAACTCACTAACCATCTTCTTTTTCTTGAGTTCCGAAAATCGAAAACTAACTAACTTCTACTAACTGACTAACTTCAATCATGATCATCTCGAACATTTTTTCTCCCCCCTTTTTTTTTGTTTTTCTGCTCGCTCAATCGGTCGTAAACTGATCTGGTAGCTTGAGCGTGCGCAATTTCGAATTTTACCCACCTTCTAATCATAGGGGGGTGTTACTACTATTATAATAGCTCACTCATCTTAAACCGTATTTTGACAATAGTAATTATAATAATTATAATAACGTATGTACGTTTGTAATTATTAGGCTAGCGAGCATCGAGTAAGACTTTAATCTTAAATAATGAAATATTTCTTATCATTATATCGACATTAATATTAAATATTGTCCCTTATTTCCTAAATTACTAAATTAACTTATACCACGTTTGTATCGAGTGATTTTTTGAGACATATATAATTATTGTAAATCTATTAAGTGTGTGTGTATAATTTTTTATTTCCTAAATTTATTATTTTTACTTCGCGGTGAACATACGACGGCCATTGTTTTATTATTATTATTATATATAACGTTAATTTTATTTCATTCAATTATTTTGTTTTATTTCTACGTTATAGAATTAATTAGATGATTACTTTTGTGAAGATTTGCGATAATTATTCATTTTTTTTTCTTTTTTATAAACATATAGCTCAAACGGAATTCAGACCATATTCATGGTGGGTATCGCGACATAATCAAAAAATGGATTATTGGGGTGGCTCCGTGCCTGGTTCTCGAAAATGTGAATGCGGTATTCTAGGACAATGTGTCGATAAAACTAAGTGGTGCAACTGTGATTCCGGTAAGCTTATACTGAATTATAAAATAAAAAAATCTATTGTATTGTGTCTCTTACTTCGTTGTAAAAATCGTCAATGGTTTCTTTGGATGCATTTGAAGTGGACGCATATTGACAAAGTTTATGTTTACTGGTTTGGGTGTTTAAGTAATTGTAGCTATTTTGTCAGTTACTGGTCGATATCCTATGATTTTAGAAGCAATGTCCTTATGAAATATAATGTCGATACCATTTTTGGAGGTTTCCTCCTGACTAACGGATAAAATTATCTTATACTACTTATGAAGTGGACGGTTCCTTTCCAATGTAGCTCTGTTAGGTCAACGGTTGCACAGTTGTTTTTTCTACATTTACTAACTTCCCAAGGCTCACTAGTTCCCTAACTTTCCATGTGGCTACTTCGAGAATTTCACCTGTTTATAGACGGTCGTCCATTGCTGTTAAATTATCGAATGTTTATTTTTACCTCAACCTCATATTTTGTCACTCTATGTGGTTAATAATTTCGATTTTAGGTTACGATCAGGTACTAGAAGATGGTGGAGATATAAATGAAAAGGAATATCTTCCTGTTAGAAGGGTACAATTTGGGGATACTGGTACACCTTTGGATAATAAGGAAGGGACATTAACATTGGGGCCGTTATTATGCGAAGGAGATGGTAAGTATAGACCTATTTATAAAAGGTATATAGGAATTGCGCGTGATTCGATATCTGAATTATGATTATGTAATATTGTTAGAAGTATTATTTATTTTGCTTTTATCTGACTATTTTTTTCTCATATTTTTAAGCGTATAAAATTATCTAGATTTTATAGGTTTTTTTTTCTGTTATTTCGTTATTAAACAGATTTCTTCACAAACGTCGTAACCGTGAAAATTCCGAGCGCCTCCATTAATTTACCGACGTTTGATTTCGGTCAGGGCGGCGACATTTATTTCGAATTTAAAACCACAATCGAAAATGGTGTTGTCATATATTCTGAAGGACCCGAAGATTATATCAAAGTCGATATCATGGGTAAGACGTTTTTGTTTTTGTTATGTTTTAATGTATATAAACACACACACACACATATATATATATTTGTATGTATTTAAATATTTAATTAATTATTTTTAAGAATGTTCATTTTTGATTTATCTATATACATGTGATATTGTAATGAGATCATATTGGTCTTGATTTGTCATGAAAATAAAGATACTCTAATTATTCAGTCTATAGGTATATATAAAATATCCAGCTTCTCTATATTAGCTAATAAAAAGCCTGTTTACATATTAGGCCTTAAATTGTGATCTAAAATTCTTTAATACGATAAACGTATAATCTTATAAAATTTAATATTATGTTTGTTTAAATGCTATATTTCCGTTATTATGAAAACAGTTCAAAGGCTTGATCGTTTCGATGACTGTACATCGTGATAGTGAAAGATTTGAAATAACTGTTACATAAAATACAACTAAAGAAAAAGTACTTGCATCTAAAAACTACTAACAAAACATAGGAAGAATGATATTTAATATCGAGTTATAACAGAACATTTAATTCGTCAACGTGTTAACCCAATAAAACCACAAAAATTACGAAACTAATTTATTTTAATATATATATATATATATATATATATATATATATATATATATATATATATATAATGGGTATGTCTTTACAGCTTACACAATGTGATACTGTACGTACGAACTAACTCATATTTCTATAAACGTGGACAATTTCTCTAGATCCCTATGTCTAGAAACAGATTGAAATTCTCAACAACCGTTACATGATGAGGACAATAATTTAAGGCATAGTTCAGAACGTAATGTTATTAAAGAAGGGTATTCGAAGAACACAATCTTAATTGTAAACTCTATGCCCAGTATGGAGAGGGCAGTTAGAAATTTCTCTAAGCATAAGGAATAGTTGATTTAGTAACAAGTAATGCCCGAATCGCAATCTGAAGATAAGTACAATTCATTTAAGCTTAATGATTGTCTTAGGAAAAGACGGTTGTAATTAATAGTACTAAGTGACAGGTGACTGCTGTATATTCTCAAAATATGTATGTTCCCCAATGAAATGTATGATATCATGTGCAGAAACAAAAGAGAATACCGCACTATTAGCATATCCGCTTTGGCTAATAAATCTATAATTTCATTGTCGGAGATTCCTCGATGTACCGGTGCTTATAAGAAAGACACAAATATACCGTACATTCCAGATGATTAAGTTTTAACGCGATGAATGAAATCAATGTATCTGACTCCATTTATTTTCCATAGGCTTGAAAATTTTTTGTGAGTCAGTGGTAATGAGGTATCTACTCGGAAGATTCTAACCAATTAAGAATATAACTGTAATTAACCAAAAAAAAGTTAAGTAATTGTAACCATCAGTATAACGATACGACTATTCAAATTTTATCCCGCGTCTTCGAATATAATATAGAATTTTTGGATTACAGCTTAGGAAAACCCAGGTAATAAGTAAACATGCGCAAAAAATATCAAAATTGAAGCAACTAATGCAGTGGTGCACCCACGTGGGCTATCGGGCTTAAGCCCTTCAAAGTGCTTAGAAAAATATAAAATACATATCAAGAAGGCGTGTAACTTGTAAACTCCAAACAATTTCACAGCTAAAATGATAGTTGAAAAAGAAGAGAATACTTGAAATAGTTCCCGTTATCCTTAATAGAACCTCATCTTGAAGAGCGTGCAAAAAGTACTGTTAGAAAATATTCGTTACATTCAGTCTGCTGATGACATTGAAAATCCAGCTGATTGTGCAACACAAAGAAAAAATTATTAAAAGTTTGTTTAATAGATTATTATATCGGTTAATTTGCAGACGTAAAAATATGTTTTATTTGTAAAATGTTCTATTAATGTAATTATTATGTTAATTGTTTAAATACTTATATACACTCATATATATATTGTACTTATTCGTTTGTGGTATGTGAATAGGAGGTGATACCATCAGATTTACATATCGCAGCGGAAATAGACCGACCTACATCATCGGGTCGAGTTCATCCAGATTGTCTGATAATAACTGGCATTCCGTATCGCTCGAAAGAAATAGGTATTCTTGTATAAGTTGTATTAGTCAGTTTAATAATAACGATTAGGTGAAAACGAAAAATCTGCCCATACTTTTGTATGCTGTAAATCGAGATATAGATTTGAAAAATTTCCTCGAAGGAGATCGTTAATAAAATGATACAAATATTAAAATAATAAGAATTAATAAAATAATATTCGTTGCTTTTGTCTGTATAAAGGAAAATATTAAAAATTATTTTTTTTTTATCAAAAATTTAAAATCGTAACGTCTCTTTTGTTTATAAATACTATCGTAAAAAATTGCGAAATTGAATATCATTAATTAAATGTTAGATGAGATTTCAATATTATGTTCTACCGAGTACCAGTCTGGAATGAAAATGTTTTAAAATCAATAAATCTTCCATCCTATGATATAGTGGTTTTTCTTTCATACGTTTCCTTGACGTCTGGTATTTTTAACTGCTTACTGTACGAATGTATTCAGGATCGAGACTTAAATCCAGAAAATTACCTTGAACAACGGATGGATTATCAGCAGAAGATATGAAAGATTTTAATAAATGGAAAACAACGTCGGAAAGGAATGTATAACATTTAAGTTTAAGGAATGAATAATTACCTAGGAAGCAAAGATACACCATAGAATTAGAACTGGACAGGGAAGATGCGGATATCTAATGCAGAAATGGAGTATAATGACATCTGCTGCGTGTCAGTAAGGAAATCAAAGACAAACAATGCGGGGTACATAGTGAATTTGTACCTGTAGGTTTAACGTTAAAAGATGTTAACGAACTTACTTTAAGTTAGAGTAACGATGATAATTTTGTACAATTATATATAACTGACGATTTGTTTCCCAACCCTTTTTATCAGCGACACAGTTTTATATTATTATATTTCTCCCGACACACGAAAATTGTTGTGTGTAAAGAAACAACCGTCATGAATTTTTACATACTTATGTAAATATGTATATGCAACATATTTTTATATATGCTAATTAATAAAATCACCGAGGAAAATAGTTCCGAAAATAAGTAAATTATGAATCTAATGCGATATTTGTGCTTGTTGTAAGAGCAAAAATATGTTTTCTGATTTAAAAATAAACAAACGAAGATTGTAAAAAAATTATTGCAAGACTTAAAAAACAAATCACTAAGTCAAAAACTTATTAATCTGTCACCCTTGGCGCAGCATGACTACTCACTATGGAAGGTAACAAGGAACCTTAAAAGGCCAACGCAAACAATACATCCTATAAGGAAATCAGATAGAACTTGGGCTAAAACGGATTTAGAAAAAGCAGAAGTATTTGGGAAACATTTCGCAGAGATATTCCAGCCGCATCCTGGAAATGTAATGTTGAATCAAGATACTTCTTGTTATGATGTTTGCCATGCAATAAAATTTACGTCCCCGTGTGAGATAAATACTTTAGTAAAAACTTTAAATCCAAATAAATCACTGGGCTATGACTTAATAACCGCACGGATTTTAAAAGAATTGCCAAAGAAAGGTTTTGTACTATTAACATACATTTTTAGTGCGATGATCCGACTCCGGTATTTTCCTTTACAACTGAAATTGTCGCAGATTGTTGTTGTTAAGACACCGCACAAGTCACCAACGGAACCAGCTTCCTATAGACCCATTTCGTTGTTGTCTATAATCTCTAAGCTATACGAAAAGCTATTGTTAAAACGGCTGATGGCGATCATCAATGACAAAGGAATAGTACCAGAACATCAGTTTGGATTTAGAGCTAAGCATGGCACGGTAGAACAAGTACATCGTATAGTCAACACTATTGAAACATCCCTTGAAGGAAAAAAGTATTGTGATGCTGTTTTCCTAGACATAAGCCAGGCTTTCGATAAAGTGTGGCACGATGGCCTATTGCAGAAAATTAAACGTCATTTTCCATATCAATTATATCAAATACTTCAGTCATACATCAGTGAAAGGTACTTTTATGTAAAGTACGGCGACGACTCATCAGATATATATCCGATAAAAAGCAGGTGTCCCACAGGGTAGTGTTCTTGGTCCGCTACTGTACCTTATTTACACATCAGATATTCCAACACCTACCAGTGTAGAAGTAGCGACCTTTGCCGATGACACTGCGATATTGTGCTCGGATATATGTCCCATTAAAGCACGAAATATCCTCCAAGCAGCAGTTAACGAAATTTCATCATGGCTTAGCTTGTGGAAAATCAAAACTAATGGAAGTAACAGAAGAATTTATCCAACGGAAGACATAATTTTAAATAATGTTCCGATTCCACAGAAAAAAGATGTTAAGTATCTCGGCATGTTCCTTGATCAACGTTTAACGTGGAAAAAACGCATATTAGCAAAACGAACTGAATTAAACATAAAGCTTAGACAAATGAATTGGCTATTTAAAAGAAAGTCGGACGTATCAGCTGACACCAAACTTTTGCTTTATAACCAGATCTTAAAACCGATTTGGCGCTATGTTTGTCCATTATGGGGTTGCTCTAAAAAGAGCAACATAGCAATCATTCAACGTATGCAAAATAAAATCCTCAGAATGGTTGTAAATGCACCATGGTACATATCTAACTTGATGCTTCACGAAGACCTCAGAGTAAAGCCAGTCCAGGAAGTAATATCCGATGACGCAAAGACGTATGCTCTCCGATTGGAAATGCATCCAAATAATTTGGCCATCGAGTTGCTGGACAACTCGCAAGAAATTCGACGACTCCATAGAACGAAGCTGCTTGATCTTGCATAAGACAAAAGTTCTAATATAACTTTTTAGCACCTGCCGCTGGGTAGGCTGCTATTCAGGCTACATGTTCGAAACACGTAAAATTGCTAAATAGCTATTATTAGCTAGGTGCAATATAGCTATAATAATAATAATAAAAAAAAAAATATGTTCTATTACTTGACTTTCGATATCTTGCGACATGTTTTGAATTCTCCTGTTAATAGTATTATTATTAGAAGGAGGAATTTTTAATATCTTCCTTTCTGCATCATCACGTATCAGGGTTTTCACCATGAGGCGGCAAGATGGTAAAATTACGTTTTCCGCAATAGTGTGTCACTTTTTTTTCTGTGCTATTAATTCAGCAAGTAACATCATTATTGTGTTGCATCGGAAATTTTTACGTATTTTGTAAATTATTTGGGCTTCTTTAACAATCTTTTGAAATATTCAGGACTTTCATGTAATAGATGTGGATGTTTTGTAGCTAAATGGCGTTGCAGTTTATTAGGGACCAAAGATTCGTTGGAAAGTTTTTCATTAGAAACAACACAAGGGCAGTTTTTATCATCTAACCATGAAAATTCTAATAATAAACCGAACAAAATATAACACAATCACTAAAAGTTTTTTAATCGCGAAGCTTTTCGACAGTTACGTCATTTTCAAGCACGCGCCAAAATGGTTACATATTTTTTATATATATGAATTACCAGAAATGTTTATATAACGACAACTTAAAATTTGATATACATATGGCTAATGAAATAAAAATACAATATGTTTACCTTGCAATTTCAAGTAATAAAGTACGAAAGATTTATAAAATATAAATTTTTCTCCTTTTAATCCAGTATAATAATTTATGAGTATTATTATTTTGTCAATGGTTGAAATGATATTTTTAAAAATGTAATGTGTCCTTATTTTTTAAAAAATCCTTATAACACGTTTATTTACAAATAGTTCTATTTAAGAGAGAAAATAGTTAATTGGGCTTTGTCTTGTTAACTGAGAATCTTTGAATGTATATATATATATATATATATATATATATATATATAAATAATTTGTTCAATTGATCTAAATTTATTTAAAAAGTATTATAGCAATACATTTTTGTTTTCTGTCGATATTTATTATTATTATTATTATTATTACGATATTTCAATGTGACACGTTGAATTAATAAATATATATAAAAATAGGAAAGGTGCCCGTGTTGTGGTAGATGGTTCGGAAAAGAACGAAATTAGGGAATCAGCTGGGCCGGTTCGACCTCTTTACTTGACGTCGCCTCTTATTATAGGTAAATGCAATTTCGTATTTAAAAATGAAAACGATTTATGTAAATGTATTAATTTATGTTTATTACAATTTAATTACTTTTGTTTAAATCCATTTCATCGCTAGAATAGTCACAATTTTTTTTTTACCAGCGATACATAAAAGAGAGAAATATGTATTTTTTTAACCATAATTATATCCAGAAATACAAAACACTTTTCGTCAACGCATGATAATTGTCGAATGTGTGTTCTGTTGTTTGAAATGGGAACAAAATTTTGCTACGGTGCTTTCATAATTTATTTTAAATGTATTTAATAGAGCTGATAATAGGCTTGACAAATCAAAGCGAAGAGCTATGTATTAGAAAATTGTGTATTTTAGTAATACCCAATGTTTTCCAAATTTTGTGCATGTAAAAGGAGATGTTAAATTATGGGGAAAAATGGATCATTTAAATAAGGGTATAGTTTAAATGTATTTGATATTCAGTAATAATTTTTTTTTAATACTTTGCAATTCGTCAATGTGAACGGAAAATTTTGTGCATGCCGAAAGTTGGTATAAGGAAACCCTATTTGTTGTAGTATGGTATTGTTGGATTTTTTAAGGCCTACTAAATCTAACAGTATATTTGCTGAAGAAATTATAACATATTTTACGGCATTCATTGAGAAATAATTCAATTAATTACGCACGCGCAAGAATGACATTGAAATAATTCATTCTAGATCATATAAATAATGGCACTGTTTAAATAAGCAGATACGTTAAGAATTACGTAACTTAAATTTAACTATATTCAGTTTATGTGGTTTTTAGGCGCGAAGGATGAATCAGAAAATAATGGATTCACCGGTTGTATACGAGCATTCATGATAAATGGAGAATTAATTGATTTGCTTTCTCAAGCTAAACGAGGTTTATATGGTTAGTTACAGTTTTACCTTTAATCGATTTTGTTATTTATTCCTTATATCTGGTACGTTAGATATATGAAAAATAAATACAAGTAAAAAGAATAATATTGAGTAAAGATAAGTTTAAATATTAAATTATATATTAAATAAAATATTATATTTTCGGATTGTAAGCTGCAATTAGGAAAATATTTGTCTAATCCTTATTCTTTTTGGATAAGTCTTTTTAGAACTATGTTACCATAATTACATCAGTGTACCAATATCGCCAATTACTTATTTATTAAACGGTTAACCAAAAGTTATATTCTTCAACGTTAGAAATTTAGATTAAAATTTTCCATCGTTGCTTCTTTAACAATTCGCTACTAAAATCAGGATCAACGGTGCATATAGATTTCAAAAAATAACGATACTTTTATACCGTATCGCAATATATTTATTTTTAATAAAAATAAATATATTTCGATACGGTGTAAAAGTATGTTTATTTTATTTATTTTTAAAATTAAATATATATCGCCAAGAAAGCAGTACATAAATACGTTTTAATATGTAGATTTAACGATTCATTCATTCGGCAATTCATTTTTAAATCGTTAAAAAATGTTATTAAAAATATTTTATTGTTTCTGTTTTAATATTTTATATCAGGTGTATCACCGGGTTGCGTTGGAAAATGTAGCAGTAATCCCTGCCTTAATAACGGTACATGCATCGATGGATATAGTCATTACAGTTGCGATTGTCGATGGACTTCTTTTAAAGGTCCTATATGCGCCGACGGTATTAATATTTTTTCTTCATTAAAAATAATAATAATAATGATTGAAAATCATATTTTTATGCTGATTTCAGCTACTACAAACTTACCGGAAACTCAGTGTGGATTTAACAGAAATATTATTTTTTATATTATCAAACGATACGATAATGGTGTAGAAGATTATTGAATAAATTAAGGTAGTAGAAAAATAAAAAATATCAAATAGCGATTTAGGTTAAAACGAACATCCATTGGCGTTCAGAGGAACCACGGTAAATAGAATACACGGTAGGGATCACGCGCAGGCTGCTTAGCAGCTATTACGTCATTGGTGTCCCCAGTCGAGCTCGACGATGTACTACGTAAACGCTACTTTCGGTTCCTTACTCTAGCTGTGATTATATTTACAATTTTACATTCCTCTCTTTTCGATATAATTAATTTATTTTAATTTTATAACAATTACATTATATCTATTAACATTATTTAACGCAATTAGTATATCGCTGTTTTGTTTTTCAACTTGTTTAAACGCAATAATTTTTGTAGTATGAGTCAAGTTTCATTTAAATTTTTGGATATTTTAAATAATACCAAAAATATGATAAAAATTTATTTATATAAGCAAATATTTCACTCGCCAAATTTTAGTTATTGCAATTTTATCAATTTATTCCTTTTTTTTCGTCCATCGTCGGTATTTTTGCTTCCGTAGATTGTTCTTTTACTGGACTTCTTTTTGTTTAGCGTCTTAATTCTGATGAATGTTCGTGTTCTGACGAAACATGAAATGGCGAATTCATCAATCCCGATGCTGCTGTATCTCAATTTTAAAATGTTGATCAATGTTTTCATTACCTCTGAATTCCTATTGATGTTATCACTGCCGTGGTAATTGCTAAAATCTTTTTCCATATTATATACTATATCTGTCCACTGCTCGGTTGGATTCATTAACGCACCCCTCGATATTATTGCCCAGCCAGTCTGCTTAGGTGGATTTATTTTTGTTGGATGCCCGTACTCAAAAACAGTATCTAGTCCTTTTTTTTTTACACGATATGCAATGTAACCAGCTAGCATTTTTAACAGATCTTTGTTTTCACCTTCTACTTGGCCCGACTTTTCTTTATCATCCGATAATGTTTCGATCACGCGAGTAAAGTCATTTTCTTCTTCGTGAAAATTTATATCTTTTTCTAATTCTTCGCATTCCGATGATTTACTTTCGCTACCTTTTTCAATTTCATTTATTACGTCGGCGCTTAATGTTACCAGCGCTTCATTCCACGAATTAGCAGTTTTTATTATCGAACCCGCATTTTTACTAAAAAGAAGGCACTTAATTATTTGATTTACAGCAGTTGGCGAGGGATGATCATAAAATTTACCCAAGCCTCTAATCAAAGAAAAATAAGATTCAAGAATATCTTGGTTGCACCTCGCCGACATTATGTAAGAATATCCTTCACAATATAATTCAGAGAACATCCGCTGAAGACTTCGAATAGAAACCTGAAAAGCAATTTGAAATGGTAACGAATTCGATCTACCGATGATTACCCTCATCGATGTGCACAAATTATACAATTTTTCCAATGTCTCATTCTGTTTCACTAAATTTTTACCAAATGCGTTTTTCATTTCATTAGTTGGATGAAAAGGAATTCTCGAATTCAGCACATCGAAACCGTCATTAATTGTTTTTAAGAATTTTACAACATGATCGCTGCCTGGAAGTGTATAACTAATAGCATCAGCTACTGTTCTTGAAAGTAACTCATATCCGGACTTTTTGTCTCTCGATTCCCGAAAGAAGTAAATGATTTTGATTAATCTTATAAGCAAATTTAAGATCTCCTTGTTTCTGTAATTCAATTAATTTTAGAAAAATGTCTTTAGTTACAATTTCACCGCTAGATAATTTGTATCCTTGATCAAGAAGATGATTTCTCAATAGTTTCAACGCATGAGGAACATCGTAAAAAGCCCAGATCTTACGATTTTCACAAAGCGGATGCGTAATATTTGTTTTATCATTATTAACACCAAGGTCGGCCATAAGTTTCCTATTTGATAGGCCCATGTCACATACAAACGCACGAACTTTGAATCCTGTAGATTCTATCATTCTAACGACTTCAAAAAATAAATTTTTAAATGTTTTCAGTTTATTAATAAAAAATAATAAAAAAACAACTATTTTATATATATATTTATAAATATTACGTACATACAATGTATTCAGACTTAATGTATTCATGAAATTTCAGAAATCGGTGTAACATTACACGATAGTTCCTGTATCAAGTACGACTTTATGGGCAGTTGGCGTTCGACCATATCCGAAAATATACGTGTAGGATTTACCACTACACACGCGCAAGGTTTTTTGATTGGATTATTTTCAAACTTAACCGGCGAATATATGACAGTTATGGTGTCTAATAGCGGTGAGTTATTATAAAATAAATTTTAAGATTTTTTTGTACACTATTTCCTAAGACGCGTAGTAAGAGCGTTAACGCTGCTCGGTATGCGCATTTTTTATTTACTTATTATTTGCTGATGTATAAAAACATAAATATACTTTATTGAATTGAATTGAATTGAATAATAATGTATCTTTCGATGTATTATTTAGATTCTTACACAACATAAACGTATTATTAATTTCGGTGTACACTCCTTTCCGTTGATTGTAACGAATAATGTATATTTTATTTAATTAAAATAAAAGGAAAATGTTTAGATTTTATTAGTTTATTAATATTAACGGTTATTAAAAAATTAATATAGAATTCGAATAATAATTTTTAGCTCGCGTTTAAGAAATATATTGTTTGTAACTGATGTATATGTTAAGACTTATTGTAAAGAAATTCTGAACCTCAATAGTTCGTAGGTTCTGTCTAACACGTAAATATCAAATTTATCATCTTACTTAATGCGTACACGGTTTTCCTTTTTATTATAATGATAAAATGTAAATTAATTCGTTTACAAGTCGAAATAAAATTGTACGCGTATGTGTAAAGTTTACATAATAATGGGATTTTAATGAACTTTAAAAATTGCATACATCTGTATAGTGCAATTAAAAATATAATGTGGTTCTCTTGTAAAACTGAAAAATTGTTTTCATTGTTAATATACGTGGTTACGTAGCTGCCAACTTATTTTTTGGAATAGACATACTGTTACAAACAACGAGCGACAGGTGATGGCCCAAAAGTGTAGGTAAAAATACAACAAATACAACTGTGTTTATTATGAAAATTACAATTTTTTTTTTCATTTAACTTAGTGGGATATTGTAGAGTACGTATTATATGATGGAAAATCTGTAATTCGACACTTTTGATCATAAAGAATTTTGGTTCCTTATTAGTATTTTTGTTTTACATTTAAACGTGTATATTCATTATCATGATAGTCGTATTATTCGTTGCAAAGATCGTGACTAGCAACCCACCGTGCGTTATGTTAGCATACAAAATGGACTTGCATTCAAGGCACTAATTATATGGAACGCAGGTGCGTTCATATGTGATGTTATACAGAATGAGGTGCTATTGTCTTCTGCAAGATAATTAAGAGTTAAATGACGATCAGAAATTGTAGCCACGAGCTGAAATCGAACTATATCGTATTCTAGTAACTATGCCATCGCAGCGTTTGAGATATATATATATATATATAGCAAAACAAAATAAAATCGATTTTTGGTAATAGCTTGATAATAACTTTATAATCCAAAAGCTTCGCAGATATAGTAAAAAAAATTTTAGTGATTAACTTCGATTTTATTTTGTTTTGTTAATTCATAAAATCACGACTCTCCAATACATCAACTTTTTATTTTTTTATATATATATATATATATATATATATATATATATATATATATATATAAAACAACATTGTAGTTTCAACATAATTTACAGAAAATAAAATAAAAACAAAAATTTTAAATAATATAACGCCTAGAATGGCTCACCATACAACAAAATTAATATAAAAACTCGTAATATATAAAAGAAATACTTATACTTATAATGTAATGACAGTAAAAAGAATTATAAAAAATTGTAGAATTGTACATTGAAAAAGGAAAAGGTATAATAATAATAAAACAAAAGAATGACACGTTACACAGTAAGCGTATATATTGTAGCATTTTATACTTTGTACACGTTGTTAAACATTTATTCGGATATAATGTTTTAATTTTTTATTTTGTTCATCATGTTTATCATCTTTTTCAGAACATTTTAGGTATTTTTTATATAATAAAACATACACACATTATGTTGCTCCCTTAAAAATTTTGTAGTTTTTCCTTTTCTGTTTATATATATACCTATAATCGCGTGTGTTTTTTTTTTTTATTAGGTCATCTAAGAATCATATTTGACTTTGGTTTCGAAAGGCAGGAAATAATTTTCCCGCACAAACATTTCGGATTGGGTCAGTACCACGATGTTCGTATTAGACGTAGAAATTCCGGCGCTACTCTCGTTCTGGAAGTATGTATTTAAAATAACTAAACGGTTCGTGCCGTTTAACTAAAATGACTATTTTGATTTTTACTCAAAACGGAACATTGTGAAAATCGCGACGACAGGGATAGTATCACAATAAAAAAGAATGTTTTCTACTTATTAAGATCACTATTATTATTATTATTTATAAAAATAATAATTATTTGCAATTAAATAATACGTTGGTAATGCTCTAATTCAAAAAGTAGGAATAGCTAATGTTAGGTGAATTTTTCGGACAAGCATATTTGTTTCAATATAGCTGATGATGATTTCAAATAAGAATGAAATTCTTGACGAGTTCTTTTAGAATTCACCTTTGTTATTAACATAGCTTTGAAAACAAAACGTCTAAGAACCTTTTGAACATCTTCCCACGTAAGTACTTTTTCTAAATTTGTCCAATAAAATATTTCAAAGAATTTAATGAACTCAATATTCATGGCTTGTTTTGTAAAATTTTGTAAGCAGTAGTTTTCACAACTTCTTCAATATCAAAAGTATCTTTAAATTTTTCAATAAGTTACGAACTGCGTATGGTTGGAATTGATTAGTTTGTTTCTGAGCCAAATTTTCTTTCAGTTACTTAATTTCATTTACAGCATCAATTGCCGAAATATTCTTCTCTTCTGTTTTCAACGCAGCTTGACGAAACCTCGCTGATTGAGAATGTATTAAAAAGCCTCAGCTATGAGCTTGGATTTTCAAACAGTTTTTTAATATAAAAGGACATTTGCCGATGCTTAAAAAATATTCTTTCAATGGCTGGAACGTATTCAAAACTCTTTCGTTGGCAGCTATTGCCGCAAACCATCTGATCTTACTATAGCCTAGCAATTTTTGATATGCTGTATCGGTTATTTGCAGCGGATTTCATTGCACTGTGAATGATATGGGCTCCGCATTCGATACTTATGAGTAGTTTTTCGAGAGATGATTTTAATTTTGTGTACACATTACTGACTCCTCGTCTAGCCGCCTCACCAAAATTATAGTTTGCGTTGTCGCCACAAAACACCACAATTTTTGGAGACGAATTATTTTCTCTCAATACTTGAACTAAATAATTCACAATAATATCTAAACTTTCAATAGGTTGATCCTGGAAATTTAAAATTTTTCCCTGTTCCTGCATATGGTATAAAATATCGCTCTAGAACAGGTAATACCTTATTGTTGCCATGGTTTATAGAATCGAATAAGATTGTAACGCAATGAGGCTTACCTAGTTCGGCTTTTAATTCTTCAATCACTGTACGAGCTAAAAAATTTACAACAATCGCTTCACTTTTTGTTTGCACACATGTAAAAATGATTGAATTAATTGTGACGCACAATCATTAGAACGAAAACTATGATTATCTTGTATTGTGTGGTAAGCCCAGACACCTGCCGCAGCGATTTCTAGATAGTTTGAATTTATAGCACAAGATTTCTTTAAAAAATGTAACATTTCTAAACGATTTAGTTTTGTAACCGATACTTATGTATATAAATATTAGTTAATAAACTAATATTCTGTGCATGTTTAATTATTAATTAATCGGATATTATTGATCAGTTAAATAATAGTTTATGATAGCAATGCACATTTATTAAAATAAAAATGTTAGTATACTACTACTCTTACATGATTCAGAAAATTACAATTTAGATAAACTGTTAATCAATCATTTGCAAGCATTCGAAATTTGATGTTAAAGGAGAATAGAAATCAGGAATAAAAAGTACCGAATAAACTAAAAGAAAAATGTTATATTAAAGAACGAGATAATGCAATCTTTGATCCAGTCGTAATTGTTACTGAAAGGTGGCTTATAAGATAACCTATCAGTGAAACGTGTTGATGTCAAATTTGGATTACCAGCCACTCGGGTATCCATTGGAATGATACCGTGGACAATCTTGTTAGGAGTGCTTTCGAGAATAGCCCGTTCTACTTCAACACACCTGTTAGGGACATTTTATCTTAGATTAAGCTTACGCACAAAGAATTTCAGAATCTCCCTTGGAGGTATTACTATTTAGTCAAACAGTTCAGGAATATTCAACCTTCGATTCCGGTAATTCCTTGATTCTTCAACTTTCCTAGTAACATAGAAAATAGGATTTCGTTTATTCGTATTATATGTCGACTACAGCTTAACGTCAACAACAGTCCAGCCGTTCTATTCACACACAAATTAGCCCCTTCGCCATTCTGTACCCATCCTTGCGATGGAGATCAGATCGCCGATAAAAACAACCTATTTTTCAGTTGCAGTTATTATAGAATATACCAATCAAAATTCCTGTCGCTTATTTTAAGTAAAGGAATCCCTCTCCCAACTAATCTCAGATGCTTGCTTAGCTTACATAATCGCATTCAATTACATATCAGCCGGTAGTATGAATAATAAGACATATCATCTATCTCTTACAACCTTGGGTGGAATCACAAAGTATAAATCTGTTGTTGAGGAGAATAGAAATTAGGTGTGAAAGTACGCAATAAAGCAAAAGAAAAATTTTATATTAAAGTAAGAAGTAATAAATCTTTATCGTTGTGATCTAGCCGTACTTGTTATTGGGAAATTAGTGTGGCTTATAAGAAGATTAAAAAATATTAAAAATAGTGTTAATTTTATACTAATTTACGAAATATATTGGAGAAAGAACAACATCTTGAAAACCATTCCCTCAAAACCCACACACACAGACATGTATATGTATATATGAAGGGATTATCTTTAGAGTTGGTTTTGCTATTTTTTTTTTTTAAAACTATTCACCAATGCATGGAATTTGTTTAACAATTATGATGGATAAGGTAAATCAATTTACTACGATCACGATGTAATTATCATTTAGAAATGGCGAAAAATCAAGATTAAAACAATATTATATATGTGCATGTATTTTATATTCTAGGTTGATGATGATGAACCGGTAGAATATAATTTTAATATAAAAGAAAGCGCGGACGCTCAATTTAACAATATTCAGTATATGTATATAGGACGAAACGAAACTATGAGCGAAGGTTTCGTAGGTTGCGTTTCCAGAGTGGAATTCGACGATATTTATCCATTAAAATTATTGTTCCAACAAAATGGACCATCCAATGTTCGTTCTATCGGTCGTAAGTATATTTTAATTATATCGTTATTATCGTTACGAAAGTAATACAAAGATATAATAGACTATTGTCGATCTTAATCTTGCCTTTCTTTTGATAAGAACGTCGGCATTGTTGAACTTGGAAATGTCCAGCTTAATTTACAATTTGAAGAACGGAAAAATACAAAGTGACCAGATAGGAAAGATTTAAAATTATTCAATAATTTTCGCGATAAATTTTAATATTTCTTCTTCTTCACGTGCCACATATGCATGGCCTCCACTATCTGATGGAAAGAGTTCCGATCTCTGGAAGCTGTGATTAATTCCGCTACTCTCTGAATTCCAGTCCATATTTTGATATTGTCGAGTCAAGAGATCCTTCTTCTTTCCGCTTTTCTTCTACTATGGACCATTGCCATTAATATTGTCTGTAAAAGGTGGTATTTCGATCCACACATTAGATGTTCAAAAAACCCAGTTTTTCGTCTTTTTATTATAGTCATTAGTAAGCGGCCAGTTTTCATCAGTTTTAACACTCGCCATGTGACCAGTTTAAACCTTTATCCAGATAATGTATTTTAAATCTCAATGCGCGCTACGTTTGATAAAATTATATAAACTGACTGTAACAGAAGACAATGGGTCGGAAACAATTCAATACACACAGGTAATGTATGCCATTTTTATAAAACACTAGACAACATCTCATCTCTATGCTTTAGAAACTTCGGACAAACTCAAATTTCTTGCTCAATACTTCTTCGTTCTTAGTTTTACTTGTCCACGGAATTTTCCATATTCTTTTACATACATATTATTATTATTATTTTTTTTGCCGCGTATTAATCTGATTTTTAGACAATTTTACGTTTCGAACACGATACATCGCCCCTCTTCGAAAATTAGACGGTGTATTAAATTTTCTAAAAATTACAAAAAATTGTTTGGAAAATTAACTTTAATCTTAATGTGATCGGTCGCATGATTGTGCACCACTTCGGTTCTGGTTTATTTTTACTTTTTAATACCCTTTAATTAATTATAATTATTAAATTAAATTATTTCACACGCGACACATAAATCGGTGTAAATCACTTGGAAGTACCGTTAGTACACAATTGATATAAAATTTAGTACTTTTCTTCATATGCATTTTAATTTTTTTTTTTTTTGCAAGAGTTGCATATTTTCCCCCCTCACGCGAAAAACATCGTCATTGAAATTTCGGAGTATTCATGTTCGACAGCACTTTCTTTACATGAAAGATAATTTATTAATAAAAATGATTTTATACGTAATGGCAATTATTCAATTTTTCACATTTCGAGAACACAGTACTTTCAAAGATACTCTTATATTTATGTAAACAGAGGCAAGTTTTTCATTTTTGTTGGACAAAACATTTTTTTACCGACAGTTCCATTTTACACGTTTTCTTTCATCGATTACTTATCTATATAGAGGTACACATAATCTATCGCAATGTTTATACACGATATTTCGCATATTTAAGTCATTTTTCTTGCTATTTTTTAGAATTACACAACTAATTCGCTACGTAATACGTTAACAATAATAATTACAACATACACGCCTTAATAGTAATGTATTTTATTTCGGTGGTCATTGTTTTAAGGTAATCAATATATTACTTATATGTATGTATATATAATAATGTGATGCGCGACTAGAGAAGGAAAGTAAATTCTTTAAATTTGTCCCCTTTTACCGAAAGCGCATTGAGGATTTTTTCTGATTAAGGCTAGAATTTAGAAAATTATTTAGGTAGTAACTCAATTAGATCGTACCTGTTTCCGTGCTTTGTAAATTAAAAAGAAAAAAATGTAAATCTAATGGATTTTATCAAAAATAAATACAAAAACGAAAGTTACACGACTAATGAATTTTATCGGAATAAAGTTGGATATTTTTGGGTGAATACTTGATCTCTCACGCACGTAATGTAAATGTATGTATGCGTGTTGAAATATACGTAACTGTCATTTTTTTTTTTTTTAGCTACCCCAGTCGAAGATTTTTGTGGCGTTGAACCTATTACGCACCCTCCAGATATCATTGAAACTCGACCGCCTCTTAATTTGGATTTAAATAAAGTTTCAGACGCTTATCACGAGACCGATAGCGCTTTAATTGGCGGTACGTATTTTAAATATTCGATAATTAAGGTTTCTTTTGAATGCGGATTATAAATGGCGTATATATTTTTTAAACAACTTCTTTAATAAATACTTTTTGGGGGCTTAGGTGCAGTTGCCCCCTCGAGTTATTATACCGGGGCCATGCTCCGTCAACGGTTATTAATTAAGGACTTTGCACCCTTCAATGTTTATTATTCAAGAGATAACCATTTCAGTACCATAAGTTAGACATAAAAATATGTAAAATGTTGTCGTTATATGAATATTTCAGGTAATTCATATGTAAGATTTATTGTGTATGCTTAATAATGACATAACTGTCGAAAAGCTTTGCAATAGAAAACTTTTATAGTGATTCAATTGTGTTGTGATTTTGTTTTGTTTATAATTCATAAAATCACTACTCTCCGATATATCAACACATATATATATAAATAATATTATATGTAATTTTCATATGTAAGAAAACAATTTTATTAATGAGTTATGTTTATGGAATATAAAAAAAAAATATTCTTTTGTCCCTCAAAGTTTTTTTCAAGTCGTCGCACCTAGTTCTTATTGCGTTTTTAGTGACGCGTATAATTAGAAAGCGATTTATCCGTATTATTCAATTTCTATATAAGCGTTTTTACATGTTGTGATAATTAAAATTATTCATAGGAAACCTGATATATATGTTACGGTGACTTAACTTGTGTTTATATATTTTTTAAATTCCTTATATTGCATAACATCGTTCTATTTAAATTTGCGTAACAAAAAAATAATAATAATATGGGAATGTAAATGGTGAAAAAGCTTCAGTTGAAATTTCATCCTCAATCTGATTTGTCGGGTCATGTCGAATAATTTTATTACTCGCGTGTGTGTGTGTCTGTCACTTCGTTATAATGTTTGTTTTTAATATATTATCCTCTGTTCTATTCAAAATATTTTTTATTCTATCCCAAAATTAAAATAAGTCAACATCGACTTCCATTTTCGAAAAATATTTTATTTCCCATCTTTCTTATTCTCTTCCGCGATTCAAAACTAATTCATTTAGCGATGTAAAAATTTGTCAATTTCTTAACTTAAAAATGACTCGTGGACCGCAATATGAACTTGAAGCTCCTTATAAAGAGAACGTTAAAATATAGTCATACTTATATTTACATTTATTAAAAAATTATATAATAATATGAAATTAAACGACACGGTTAATTGATAATTCAAATAGAAAATAATATGGTGAACAATTGATTCAACGTATGAAATGATTTTTAACGGATTCAAATTCAATTTGTAGAAATTAAAAGAAAACTCTTAGTGAATTAAAATTTTACAAATGCTTGATTTCGCAAAATTAACCAAATTCATTAGTTTATTAATTTTTAAATTTAAAAGAATTAAATTTTATTCAAATTGTCCAAACGAAAATATGCATGCTTATATCGATATTACAGTTACATTATTAAATGACTGAAAAAAGAAACTTTTACAATACGTTATACATAGGTCGCCGTAAAAACCTGAAACCGTTATCTTCTTCTAATTAACAACCCGCTACCTTGCGATTAGGATTTTTATCCCAAAGCTCCAGCACCTTAGATGTAGCGATATTTTCTCATAAAAACTTCGACTTCTTTCTTAACTCACTTTATTTTTTCCGTCAGCCAGAAATCGTACTAACGTGAGTGAACTGGTCTTGTTGATTCACCCTACCCTCGTCAAGCTTTCTCACGCTAGCACGGGAGTTAGTAGGTATTCCTTAATTGCACCGTTTACTTATCTACTTATCGACTAATCTTAATCATATTTTTGCGAAACATCAATAAACCAATACGAAGAACGGAAATACCCAATTGTACCCTGTGTAATTTCATAACGTCAGGCCGAATAGAGCTCAGTTTTTATACTCGGCATCGGAACTAGTAAATTGCCATCTGAATTGAAGGATAATTTCGCATCATACAGGTTGTCGCGTGAAATATAAAAGAAGATGTATATGTACAACATCATTTACAAGCTAAGATATGTAGAACTTTTTATATGAGCAATACTTCATGAATTTAACTTTTACTATTTATCTTTGGCGGCGTTGTGACTATTTATTTATTTCTAAATTACACGAATTACATTATAGCGAATCATGATATTGAGGATGATGTAAATTAGAAATATATATTTTTTAAATGCCTGGCGGAATAATAAAAAATTATTTTAAAAAAAGGAAAAACACGACAAGTAAACGAAATATACATAGAAAATGTGTTGTCATAGTTTTTTGTTTTTTTTTTTTTTAATTACGATCAAATCAGTCTAAGTTTTGAGAATACGTCAGCAAAAAAGTTTAGTCAATAGGATTTCTGATTTTTCTTAAAAGTGATGTACATGAAAGATATTTCCGAGATACGACTATGACACTCTATTGATTAACAGAAAGTAATTTATTTCGTCATAAAATGATTATAACAGGTCAATAATTATAATGAAAACAAACCGCAATTATTTAATTTATAAATTTTAAGAGTTATTGTTTCGAAATCAGTTTAAATGTAAAAAATTAAACAAAAAGTCATACGAAACTTTGTACATAGGTGCGCGTGCACACATACACATATATATATGTATATATGTGTGTGTGTGTGTTTGGTTTGTAGGCCAATTTTAAAAATCAATAATAGATTACGGCAGTAAAACATTAATGTATAATTTTTCGGTTACTTCTCGTAATTTTCCAAATGTTTAAAATGTTCTTAATATGGTGACAATTCCGTTCGAAACATTTAGAAAAATCGTAATTTTTGTAATTTTTTATTACTAAAATAAAAGAGTTTGTGTGTTAGATAAAATGATCGAAAAAAGAAATTATTCAATCTGGCCAAAAATTAGAACTGTCCAGACAAATCTGTCTTTCAAATTCTTGATCGAACAACACAATTTTTAAAGAATTCTCACTGTCAACTTTTTTTTTTTATATACCCCGGTAAAATTTGTCAAATTCGCCGTTTTTGTGTAAAATTATTTTGCTTTTAAGCTGGTCACAAGTTGTTTCACTATTATCAAATGTATGAACAGACCAACTGTGGGCAGATGTTTCATAATTTTTCCATACACAAAAAAAACTGTTACACATATAAGTAGTAGTCTTATAATATCAAATTTTAAACTATTCCTATTTGTGCACTTAATTATCTTATACGTTACTACCCAAAGAGATGATGATGATATGCTCTCAATACACGATGCTCTATCACTCTTTCGTGATCTAAATTTAAGACATATTTTTAACGTAATTAAAACGATAATCGCTAAACTTAAATCGATTAGAAATAAGGATACTTTTACTAAGTTACAAGTAATTTTTGAAACCGTTGTTGATTTATTATAAATGTCTATAAATCTTGATACTCATATAGTTGCCTGGAATTGTAATTTTAATAAGTGTAATGAGCTACATGTTTATGCAACTCGTAATAAGTTGGATATTATATCATTATCTGAAACTAAGCTTGACAACACGTATAAGTTAAAGTTTCCCGGCTATTTTGTTTATAGAAATGATATGACTCGTAGAGGTTGGTGGAGTTGCTTTGCTTATTAACAAACGTTTAAAATTTGACTTATTGCCGGTACCACAGCTATCAACGTACAGGCAGTAGGCGCAAATTTATATATTAATAACAATAATAATAATAATATTAATAATAATAATTTTATTAGTATTTTTGCAATATACAGACCACCTAGATTTAATCATAAATTCCTAGATGATCTTCAATCCTTGATGAGTGTAAATAGCAAAGTTATTCTGATTGGAGATTTTAATGCAAAAAACAAGTTATGGAACTGCTTTAATAATAATCGTGCTGGTAATATTCTCTTTGAATTCGCATTACGTTCAAATGTTTGTATCTGCGCTCCTGAAGAACCTACTTACTTTCCTGATGCTGTTCAATATCGTACTAGTATCTTAGATGCTGCTTTGGTCAAAAATGTTTCTATTGCAACTCCTGTTTCAATAAATTGTTTGTCCTCCAACCACAACCCTATTTTCACTACTATTGCAGGAAGTAAATTAAAAATATCCGATATAGTTCTGCCCGATTTCCAAAATGCAAATTGGGCAGGATTTAACGAGTATATTAACAATAATATTAATTTGCTTCTTAAGCTACATAATCCTGCTGATATTGACCATCATTTCTCAACTCTTACGAAGCTAATTAATTCTTCGTCGGAACATTTTATTCCGAATAAACCACTTAATAATTATCCGCATATGACACTACCAACTTGTATCGTGGTTCTCATCAAATTTAAAAATTATATTATGAGATTGTACATTAAGCATCGTTTCTCTAATCGTTCTCAAAATTTAAAAAACATGTGTAATTTTCTTAATAAATTGGTTAGTTTTCTTTTGCGTAAATTTAAAAATTACAATTTCAATTCAACTTTCTCTAAGCTTAAGCCTAATGATAGTCGGCTATGGAAAGTTTGCAGACAATACACGAGACAGCATACAGCTCTTGCACCATTCTACGATTCACACTTAAATAACTATGTTTACAAAAATGAAGCGAAAGCTGAGTTTTTAGCATCAGAGTATTCCAAAGTTCATAATCGTAATTCTAATTTTGCATGTGGCTATCAAGTGAGAAATTCATTCAGCCGTTAAAAAATTCCTCAATGTCAATCAAATACCCAATATTTTCCCTCTTGTCACCCCAAGTGAAGTCATTAGCAATATTAAAGCTATAAAAGTAAAAGGTTCGTCAGGGGATGACGATATTTCTACTCCTATTATTAAGAAATTGCCGCTAAAAGCTGTTATTAAACTTACAAATTTAATTAATGCTATCTTTAGATTCGGTTATTATCCAAACGGTTGGAAGATAGCCAAAATTATTGCTCTTTCCAAACCCGGAAAGGATGCCTCGTGTGCAAGTAACATAGTCCTATTAGTTATTGAACAATCTAAGCAAAATAGGGGAAAAATTATACTATCCCGTTTAAGACTTCATGCAGATAACTAAAAAATCATTCCTAACACACAGTTTGGCTTTCGTCCAGGTTATTCCACCACCCAACAAGTAGCACGAATCACGGAGTTTATCACGCATAATTTTAATCGTAATAAACATACTGGTATGATTCTCCTGGATGTTGCGAAGACTTTCGATACTACTTATCCCGTTTAAGACTTCATGCAGATAACTAAAAAATCATTCCTAACACACAGTTTGGCTTTCGTCCAGGTTATTCCACCACCCAACAAGTAGCACGAATCACGGAGTTTATCACGCATAATTTTAATCGTAATAAACATACTGGTATGATTCTCCTGGATGTTGCGAAAACTTTCGATACTACTTGGCATTTACAAAATGATAAAATATCAGTTTCCTCGTTATGTAATCAACGTTGTTAGCAGCTATTTAGCAAACAGACTATTTTACGTTACCATCAATGATTCAAGGTCTACTATGAAAACGTGCTCAGCGGGGATCCCCCAAGGTAGTATTCTGGGTCCCTTTCTGTTTACTTTGTTTTTATCTGATTTCCCAAACCTACCTGATATTCAGGCTGCTCTTTATGCAGACGATACAGCTCTTTTCTGTACTTCTTATATACCTAAAGCAATTACTAATAAATTACAGAAAGGAATAAATTGTGTCTTGCGTTATTATAAAAAATGGCAAATTGATATTAATTGTGATAAAACGTAGGCTATATTTTTCACCCGCAGGCGACCTGCTGAAGTTAAGGTCAACTCTACCATTGTGAGTTGGTCAAAACATGTTCGATACCTTGGGGTAATCTTGGATAACAGACTAAATTTTTCTGAACATGTCAGTCATACTACCTTGAAAGCTAGCAGGAGTAAATCTGCCATATATCCACTAATCAACAGAAAATCATTTCTTAATGTAAATAATAAATTAATTCTATATAAAGCACTTATACGTTCCATAATGACGTACTGTTGTCCAGCTTGGAGTTTTATTTGAAATGCAAACTTTAACAAGTTACAAGTATTTCAAAATAGGCGTCTCAGATGTGTACTAAATATCCCTAGATACCACAAAATCGTTGACACGCATGCTACCTTAAACATGCCTTATATTAAGGATCATATCTTACATTGTATGTTCTGCGATGACTGCTTAGTCCACGATAATAGTTTAATTTCTACCATTGGTAATTACGATTCCAGGCAACTCCAATTTATGTGTAGTAAATATAAACGTAGGAGGCTCAAACATAACTCGTTGTAACGTTTCGCGGCGCCTATTTTAGAAATTAATATTCCTTCTTTATTTATTTAATGTCTAACGTGGTTTTTCTTTTGTTTTATTATTACTATCTTAACTTTTTGTTTTTTGCTGTACAGTTTTTTTCAATTATTTTTTGCTGTCATTATAAGTATAATTACTTCTTTTATTTATTACGGGTCTTTGTATTATTTCTGATGTACGGCGAGCCATCCTGGGCGTTACGTAATTATTATTTAAAATTTTTGGTTTGTGTATACTCACTGTAAATTATGTGGAAATATACATTGTTGTTGTTGTTGTATATTTTTCACGAGTAAATTTAAAGAAAACTATCGCGTATTTCATTCTAACCGATAATTTAAAAATTAATATATATGATAATTGTTGCAGTTAGTCGCGACATTTGTATAATTACTTTATAATCGTAATTAGTATTTTGTTTTAATCGTATTTTATTCGGTTATTTTCAAAAATCTTTAATTTGTTTATATTTAAAGTACGTTTCAGGAAATTACTTAACTAGACGATGTTCATAAGAAAATTGTTCTACTTCGAAAGTTCACGAAATATTCTACATCTTCGGATCTAAATATATATTTTGTAACGGATATTTTATTCGTTCACATTTAATTATGTAAATTTTACGTCGCTTTACAGTTTTAATATTCCGTTGAAAACTGGGTAAAACCAAGCTTTCTGTTTGACAGCTGTTATTCAATGATAATAAAATACCGTGTACTCAAGTGTGGAAAGAAAAATTATATAGTACTCACTTTCTTTACATTACTTATGTCAGTAATCTAACAGACACACTTTATAACACAATTTACTTTTACATGTGTATATATATATTTGATTTTTTTTTTTTTCAAAATAGGTATTCTGTTTTTGATATTTCTACTATCTATCGTACTGGCTTTACTGATTGGTCGTTACGTCGCAAGACACAAAGGAGATTATATAACTCAAGAAGATACCGGTGCAGATATAGCCTTAGATTCGGATACTGCTGTTATGCACTCAAAAACCGGCAGTCGTGTACAGAAGAAACGCGAATTCTTCATTTAAATACCAAAATCATTTTTTATAAGTTTTCAAAATTTTAATCGTTTCAGTTATCGATGATGCTTTAATTTGTAATTGTTTAGCATCTGTTTCCGTTTACACAATGTTGCATTTCAACTTTATAGCCTATTATTATCAGAAATTTTATGTTTCAGTTATATTTTACGTGCGAGTGATTAAACCTTTATGTGATCGGTTTATTTTAATAATACACCGAGGTAGCATTTCTCAAAAAGTGATTCTTGTTCTCTCGTCTCGTCAACTCAGCGATCGTTGGCGTCCAATAAATTTTCTATTACGTGCCACGTCCTCATATTGTTAATGTCATTAAGCTTTTTATATTATTTATCGAAAATATTCTATGCCGTCCCTTATCTTCCGTATGTATTTCATCTCATAATATACGGCCTAAATAATTAATCTTTCGTCTTTTAATTATTATGAATTACGTTTGAAAAATTCTGACTAATTCTATGTTTTTTAACATGCTATGGACTAGAAAATTTCATTAGTCTCCAAAGTTTTAAATTTTCAGCACAACGTAAGTAGTTGCCACATTTTTAAACTTTCACACGAAGTTACCAAATTATTGTTCTTTCTAATTAACTTCGATTGTATTTAAAATAAATAGATAATAATAATACGATACTTGAAAATTACTTACAAAAAAAGTCAATCACACAACGCGTACATACGTACAAGATTAAATTTTAATAATTTGATTATTTTGTTTTTTAACGATTTGCGATCGTTTCCCGCAGTGCCCAAGTATTAAAAAATACTACATTTTAAATTTTCATGTGTCTGCGTTTGAAATTTTGCTTACGTTTAAGCTTATGATCTCTGTTGTGATTCCACATTTAGTTTAAAACAATTTTTCTATACTCAATAATTTATTATTTTTTTATATTTATTTATATATATGAAAACTGCTGTTCTCTTAAAATTGTATGTTGTTAATTTTAAAATAAGATTCCCTTTGACAAGTAACTGTTTTTAATTTTGAAGCGTATATCACTATAGGAATATATATATATATATATATATATATATATATATATATATATATATATATATATATTTATATAGTTAAAATGTGATTACTTTAGGAGACACGGAAATGTAATATTATATTTAATTAATAAGAGCATAAAAATCAACGACTGTCAACGAAATTAACCTAATTTTAAAAAATTATTTAATAAATTTAACATGATTTTAATTTTGAAAATTAATAATTTTTTATTTTAGTATTTTAGTCAAAAAAACTTTTCCGATAGTTAATATTATGTAATATGCTCGTGTAAAAATTAAGTGGTAGTTAAAGTTATAATTCTTATATAATATAATGATATTTCAGTATTATAGTATTCTCTTTATACATAATTGTATAGCACTATTAAATGTCAGTATTTTTATAACTACGTCATTTTGATTTTTTTTTTCTATTATTATTATTTCGTAAATACTTTTTGTGTTATTTTTTTTATATAGCTTAGAGTTATGTATGTGTGTCCCACATTGAAGCAATTTTTAATCTCACTTTTTACCCTTATTCTGTGAATTTTTACGATTTTTATACTTTGTCATTAAGTTATTATTCACTTGTGATATAATTAATTATCATCCTATATATAACATAAAGGACGAAATAATTTTTAGAAAATAGTGTTCCAACGCGTATAAGTTGTTACACATAGTCATATTTAAAATAGCACTGATTATGACATAAATTGTTATTTTTGTTCTTTTTATACGATATTCATATGATTTGTATAATTAATTTTTACTAATAATTTTATTTTATTTTAAATCCACTTTACCGAGATCTAAATTTTGTTCATAGATATGATTTATACGTTACTGTCATTAAATATTTAATATTTTTTTGTATTATTTCTTTTTTCATGCTAAAATATTTCATTAATAAAACGTTAGATGAGACTCTAAATTTATAAATTAAAAGAACAGGGAAAAAAGTTTAAATAAATAATTTTTATAATTACCATCGACATCCATTGTTTGAATTTGACCAAAGCAAAATGAAATTCTAGATAATTTTATAATTATAGTAAAATATTTACTAAGTAAACGGAAATGTTGTAAATGAAATCTATGATTTAATTACAAAAAATAAATAATAATATTCCGTTGTTCAAGAAAATAAGTGTTTAAATGAATCTTTCAATTTTCGCGGTAGGTAATTTGTTTTAAATATTGAATCGTGTAAATTGATTATGGCTGGATTAGGTTAATTTAACTTTTATATTAATTTTTAATATAATTTTAACCGGTAGAATCTACACATAAATGGAAAATTCTAAAATTACCTGAATCTAGAAACTGATTGAAAATTTAATGACGGGTTTAATTGTAGAAAATGGTTACAATTTATGAAATTATAAACTGTCTTGTTTATTAACGTGCTGTGTTATATTCTTAAACAGACGATATTGATTATTTATATTAAGGAATATAACTTGATAAGTGAATGTTAAAAGTTAAATTGCAGGATATGTTTTCAGGAAGAAACAAGACTCAGCTGAATTGAATTAAAGGCAAAATGTGGAAGATATGAACAGTAAAATATTAGATTAAGGAGTTCCTAATATTGATCGATTCACTAAGCGCTTTATACAAAATAACCAATATTTCAATAAACGATAATATAGTTAATAAAATAGAACAAAGAAACGCAAATGTAAATTATGGGCATTAGTTCACATTCAAATGGATACCAGGACATGTAACTTTGTTGATAAATTAACACAGAATGTTACAATCAATCGAAAATGTGAAAAAATTAAGTACCTCTGGGCGGAATATATACCTACTATTAAAATTAACATAAAACAGAAAATGGAATTTTAACGTACTAGTTTACATGTAGGAAAATATTACTATATTGTTCAAAAAGTCCATTAAAAATCCGTGGTATACTCAGACTAATCAAAATTTAGAAAGCGCATACATGAAACAGATTATACACCTCGGAACTGGACATTGCAAGACAGTTAACATCTTAGGAAAATTAAACATCTTGGATTCAGACAGATGATCTGTAGAGACAATTATGAAGACAATATAAATCATCTTTTATAGCAAATGTAATACATTTCAAAACCAAAAGAAACAGTTTAAAGGAAGTAGTCCGGCAATACCACACGCTACTTATTCATATAATAACGATATTGGAAAATCCACTTAACTAATCATGCAGGCATCTATACAAATACCTTAAAGAATATAATATTAAAGTTTAAATAATGCGAAATAATTGTAATCGCAGTAACTTCTAAAAGAATTCAAACATCGGCGATATTTAAAAAAAGGAGACAAGTGTGTCTGGCTCCTGAGTGAGGTAGAGCTTGTTTTTGATCTATCCGATTTTTAATTTATAGAAGTATGAGAATTTCTAAGTAAATATTTGGGAATATAGAGAAAAAAAATCTTACCTTTGGCTGTCTAATTTAATATGCCATTGTGATTTAATGTACCAAAAAAAATAATATTAAACTATATATTTTTAGAATAGATTTAATTCATTTATTCGAATTCGCATTTTATAAAATTATAGTACTTCACGTTTATGTAATATAATAATGAATAATATTTTTATGTTCTGTTTCAGACATTGCTGGTGTTATTTATTTTTTAATTCTACAAGGACTAACGTTAACATATCCAAACTCTATATTCATTTAAATACAGTACGTATCAATTCTGTACATTACGTAATAAGCTAATTTAAAATTTCCAAGTTTTGAAATTTACATGATTAAAAGGTAATTACAGGGAGTCAGTTTATTTTTAATTATTTTATTTATTTATGTGTGAGTAATTTTTGAATCGATAGTGGTTATACACGTGTATATTTAACAGTTCTTTTATTCATGTTGTATATAACTATTCGAATTTTGATAATAAGTTCGTGATGTTGAGGTGATAATTTAATTTATGCAATAAATAAATAACTTATTTATGGGCGTATTAAAACGTATAAGAAAATGAATTTTAAATATTTGTAAGAAATCGAGAATTTGTACGATGTAGCAGGTATTTGACATTTATAACGTTATACATTAATATAAATAACGTTTATATGTTTACAGAAAGTAACTGGTTTGATTTTAGTTAAGGAAAAATGCGAGCAGCTTGTATTATTTTCATTTAAAACTGTCTCAGCTTAAAATAAAATCAAAAAATTAGAAGTTATTAAATATGTTCTTTTGATTTTATTTTTTAACTCTAGACGGAATTTGCGGCAATTTCTTATTTCTTTATTATTCGTTCATTTACCGATTTTATGGCAGCTACTAATATATTTCAATTAGACTATACTTATGTCCACTTATAGTATTCTGGTCTATGTAATGGAGGAGTTAATACACAATATTTCACGCTTGTAATCTGAAAAAAATATATAATAAGTAGAAAAAGTGTAATGACTGAAAAATGATTTATAAAAGAACTAATGACAAAAAACTATTTTTATATAATTGTTACTAGAAGTCCATAATAGAACTGTTCCATCAACGTTTCGGTGTTTATGATATTAATCTTAAATATTAGTAAAGTCCTGTCCTTTTTGTGTGGAATCTAATTTTGTAAGAAGTGTTAGTTTTATTTATTTTTTTAAATTATCGATTGAATTACATGTTTATTAAAGTTAAATATATATAGATTATACGCTAAATTTTCGGCGTTCTTGCATAAAATTGTTGGAATTGATTTTATAATAAAAGATGAGTGCATCATGTTAACTAAAATTTAATGAAAATCATCATGTATAATTTATTATTATTTTTTTAATGTGCATGTTTTTTTTCATTATTAGTTTTAATAGATATGAATAATATTCATTTTCTATAATATTAAGAGATGTATTTTAAAATTATTTAAAAAATCTAAAGATAATGTACATGTTAGACGTTGGGAAGCCATTTTTGATTAGTATATTTTTTCGCGAGTAAAATTTATATATATATATTTTTAAATCCCTTCACTTTTTATTAGCTTCGTCAATACATAAAATGAATGATTTGTTTTTATTTTTTGAAACAACTTCATTATGTAATGACCCATTTTTAATTCAACCTATTATACGTAACTTGTTCTATAAAAACTTGCTTAAAATGTAGGCATTAAATTTTGTTGTTGTTTTTTTAAATAAAATCATGATCTTAATTTATGTAGTGGTGGTGAAGCTTTTATATATGCAAGTCTTATATTTAATTAGATAGTGGCAAGTTTTAAATTTAGTATCTACTGTGGGAAATATCATTTCGAAAGTCAGTAAGAGAAATTATGGCACATCATTGATCAGATTAAAGAAGAATGAGTAATTTGTTAAGTATCGATTAAATAATTTTGATTGTACATAATGTAAATCATCAGTCATATAATTGAAAATATGTTGATTATTAATATCGGTAGTATTTATCGCTTTCCTTTTTTTTTTTACATAATTGTTGCTTTATCTGATTTGCTATATTACTGGATTTCGTTTTTTTCAAGTAACGTATTCTTGTCTTGGTTTATTATTTATGTGTATCTTAGTGGTTTTTGTTACTTTTTTGATTATTTATTTTCATATTTTGTCCGTTTCAAATTTGTTCTATTTTCTTAATTTTCTATATAATAACTTGAGCTTTAGACGTATTTTTCAATATTTATTTCACCTTTATTTATATTACTCTAGTACTAATTATATATTTCTTCCATGTTATAACTTAAATTGTAAGTACTAAGAACGTTTTAAATGTATTAATACATGTAATTATATGTAAATTAAAATATGTCCTTCATTTTAAATGAGTTTTTATTTTATGCAAATTTTTAATTTGAGTCTCATTATGATAAATAAAATAAATCCTCTAAAGTGAGCTTAAAATTAGAATCCAACGTTCTTTAAATTGTGAATGTAATGAAATATTGCCAATATTCAATAGGGCGTCAATAAAATAAATTACTGTAATATCAAAACTGAGCTAATTATTTAGCAAAATTAGATTAAGTACGCTATAATAATAATTCGGATTGACGGTTTAATTAAAGTACAAATAAATTGTCTAATTGTTGAGAATTCACAGTGGAGGATCGATGACTCTAAATCAGTTCTTTGATTATATTAGTATTAAGTTTATTTATTTTCAAAAATTCGTATTTTTAGATGTTTGTATGTTTTTTAAATTGTTAAAATAATACACGTAAATGCAGTTTTACACGTTTGTCGGAATAGGAATATCTGGCGTATAAACTAGATAGAGCAACGGCCCCAGTACACTACCCTAAGGTACACCTACTTTTACCGGATAAATCTGCGATTCATTTTCTCCATATTTGACACAGAAGTACCTTTTATCTAGGTATGATTACAATATCCGAGTCATTTGATGTGGAAAGTAACAACTGATTTTTCGTAATAGACCTTTATGCCAAACTTTGTCAAAAGCTTGACTTACGTCTAAGAAAACCACGTCACGAACTTTTTTTTCTTCAATGGATTTTTAATCACATTAACTATTCTATTGACTTGCTCTATTGTACTATGTTTTTCCCTAAAACCAAATTGATTATCAGGTATGTATTGAGTAATATTCGTATTCATACGTTCGGGATATTTATTTTTCTCGATCGGAGAAAAATAAAAACTTATTAGAGGTCACTTTCAAAGTGTAAAATAATTAAGTTTTTAAAACCTCTGCGCGCACCGCTAACAAAATGAAATATGGAAAACGCATACTTTTAAATGTACAAAACTTTTTATTATTTAGTTATACATTTTTTAAATTTATAATTATAAAATCTACAGTCTTAAATAATTACACTAAATTTAACGATAAATCGTTGTACTTTTTAAATTCGGTAATTTAAACGGTGGGAAATGTGGCAGTTATTCTCCTGGTATTTTTGTTCGCTGAATTACTTCCCTTTATAAAAAACAATTAATATATTGTAGATATTCAAAAAATTTACTTTTAAAAACATGAAAAATTAATTGTAACGTGTTCATTAATGTAGACGTGAAAAGATTTTCTTGTTTCATTTTTTTATTATTATTATATATAAATCTAGAACTGACGAGACTCTGTTTTTTATTTTCAAACTAACGTTTGTCAGCTTTGCTATTAGCTTGATGCCACATTTATGAATAAAAGGGTTTACTGAAGTTTCGACAATTGTATGAATTCAAAAGTGAGATTTAAAGTAGAAACTTAAATTGAGGAATTATATAGTCGACGATTGAAATTAATTGCAGAATTTGAGCAACAAAAAGTTATTCAGCATGTTTCTTTATGTACAAAATGCGTTTTGAAGAGTCATTAATATAAACCCATATATAAATTCATTCTCATTATAACAATTTAAACTACCGATTTTTTACTAATAGATTAGCATTAAATTGATAATGTCCTTTGGTACAGTTATTTTCCAAAATTTTCAATTTTTAGAAAATGTTAAACGAGTGAACGATTTATAAATTACGTTTACTTTATTTCATATTTTTAATTCTGTTATCTCAAAATTACCTTTATTTTTTTTGTTGTTTTTATATCATCTCAATTTTATTTATGTGTCAAAATGAAATATTTTCCGTGACAGAATATAATTTATTTTGTCGATTAAATTAATTTCCTTGTGTGCACATTGGTGAAATGTGCTCGATTACATACATGTTTGATAATTTTTTAAATTTATAAAATAAATCGATTTCGTTGTTATAATGTCAATAACATATTCGTGTTAAAAAAATTATTTTCATTAATTTTGTATAATTTTAACCTTTCGGCTGGATTTGCATCATTTTTATTTGGTTTTGATGAGTGATGCAAGGCCACTAGGAACGTTAAAAACTATATAACAAATGAAATGTGGTTGTACTGAAAATAAAATAACCAAGAAAATTTTCAAATATAGATAACATATTCGTGTTTTATAAAATTATTTGATAGGCATTTAAATTGTTTTACTTTAATTCACAACGGGCATTATTAATTTTTCACACGTCCTTATTTTCCATCTGTTTGTTTAAATATTTCAAATTATTCTTATTTAAATAAGTGGTTTTGTGCGTAAGATGAATATATAACTTCCATTATATTCGGATTTATTTGTTGCAAATTTCATCTTATTCGAAAGTATTTTCGAAAAAAAAAAAAATATTACATTAGATATATTTTTTTTGTATCCATTTAACATTTGTACAATTAAAGTCGTTGTACTAGATTACATACAAAACTTATCAACATTTCATTGGAATGTAATCATATTTTGCTTCTCATTATGGTAATATATAAATGTTATGGACACGTTATTCGCACTGATAAAGGAAAAAATTAGTCACTAATTCTATTATTGTTTCTAATTTTCGTTCACCGGTTGTCGTTAACTTGTCAATTAACATTTTATATCGTTTTAAGCGAAGTATGCAGATATATACAAACTTAACATTTTAAAAGTTTGCGAAGTTAATACGTTTACATTATGGAGTCTATTCAGAAGTTTATCTTAACTAGGCCTCAATATTCTAGAGAATTACGAAGAAGCGTTTGTGCTTAATTTTCAATCTTCTTTATTTATTATTTTTTTGTCTAGCGGTGACTGGCATCTATATTTAGTCTTATAAGTGGTAATGTTCGTATAATTTAACTTTATTTTTCGGTTTAGATTGCTTTAATTTGTTTTAGTCATATTAAAATTTATTTTTGCTAAAAATTTCATCAGACTTATTCTTTATTTTTCAAATAATGACAAAATACCATCTGCTTAATCATTCGCAATTAAAACGAATTTTAACAAATAAAAATTATAAACTTTGGTGGAAAACTGGAAACTATTTTTAAATTTGTCCTGCACTTCAAATAGATATTTCGTTGCGTATATTTGACATAAATGTAAATATCGTTGTTAACCAGTAGGTGAAATATAATTAATCATACTTGTCACTGATAACTAATATTTTTTTTAAACAGTCTGTTGAATTTTTTAAAATACTCCTTCCGATAATTATAATTTACAGGTATGTTAGTGTATAAAATGAAAATAATCATCAATATAGAATAACTTGAAATAGTTATGATTTTTATTCAGTACTTTAACCTGGTTGAAAATAAATGATAATTATACGCAATTAATGAATATGTGAAAGCAAATTTACGTAAATTATAGTCTGCGAGTTAGTTTAAATTGTTCTCAATTTTTTAACGACTGTTAGCAAAACCGTAAAATTTACTACGTGAACGAATGATTTAGAGAATGGGTAACGAATTATTTATTTTGTTATAGGCCTATTTATCTTTTATGATATCGTATGTAATCGAGTATTAAATTGGGTATTGGTGTTCTTAAAAACTTGAGGCCTCTATCTAGTGAAGATAACATCATTATTTCAGAATAGTCATTAATTCTTTAGTAGAATAACATCATTAAATCTGTTTTATTTTTATTATTTTTTTTTTTACCGGAATATGCATAATGTTAATACATTTTATTGTAATTTGAAAATTATGCGTTAATTTCTGTTGTGAATAATTTGTCATGGTTTATAAGATCACTTTAAGATTTTCGACGTTTAATAATTATGAAGTGATCAGCGTGCATTGTCGTCATTATAAGTAAATATAAACTATTCTTCAGAATGTATTATTTTCTTTATGTCAATTTTATATATTAAAATTCATACTTTAATTTATATTTATTTTAAACGACTTTTTATGTCTCGACTGAAACCGAATTTTTTCTTCAATTTTATTCGTTTTTCAATATTAAATTCGGTTTTTATATTAATATTTAAATTCGCAATAATCACTTTTCCGTTATTTTAAATATTATTTGAGCGTCCATTCTAAGTTGCAGAGAAAAATTATTTGAAACGGTCTTGAACAAAATCGTTGAAATTAGATTTTGTGCTGGGAGAATTTGCTTTTTCTCGTGTTTTTTTTTTAATTGCATTTTTTTTTAGAGAAGATATTTATATAACCTTATTTTTTGAGTAGTGTAAGTAATCTATACGATTTATATATATATATATATATATATATATATGTTTGTTTTTTATATAAACACATGTTTTTTTAATTATTTACTTTCGTGGGTGTTTTAATTATTTATAATTAGCATATTTTTATTTCTTTCAACCTTTTTGTTAGTGTTGCTACTCAGAAAGAGTTTCCCTTACATCATATTTTAATTTATCTCTTCCCTTGTACTTGGTAACATTTAACGTTTCTTTTTTTCATTATATATTTATTTATATTTATATATTACAGCAGTATTTCTGTATTTGGATTATTTTAATAGTAATTTTACAAAACGAAAGTTTTTCTTTGTATGAAAATGTTAATTTATTATTAAAACCAAACCTTATCTTTTATTTAGAATTCATTAAGTTATATTTGATTAATAATTCGATAATTACGATTAATATATCAATTTCGTAATTTGTTATCATTCTAATCTCAATTTTTATCCTGCTGAGTTATCTTATTGCACTTCGAAATATCCAACACTCTTTCTTTTCGTTCATAGTGCTTTTGTTCCTGGACATAAGTTGTTTTTTTCTTCAATACATATTAGTTTATTAGTTTATGTGTACATGTGGTTTTCCCTATAATAACTGATGAATTCTTTTGTTTTCCGATTATTAGAATGCGGACATATTCGTTTATGCAGAATAACGTTTCGCATATTTAAAGTCCAGCTGTGATTTTTAATTCAGAGCGTTATATTTAATGTTTTTTCTTCTTCTAAATGTACATCGTTACTGCGCGTAGTGGTCATATAGTGAAAGTTCAAATGTCGGATTTTCTGACAGCATGAACTAGTCCACCTACTGAAGTTATTTCTGTCCATTTTGGATGTTCTGCGTCTACGAAAGTGTTTCTACGACCACCAAATTCATTTTTTCCTTCAATTTTACTTTGAAGAAGAAATCCTGTTATGATCTCGTATATATGATAATGTGTCCGAAGTACAGTGTGTTGATTTACTTTTTTCCCTCTAATTCTGCCTATTCATTCCTAGTCATACAGGCTCGTCTTCTCTCGTATGGGGGGATACATCCATCAAGCGAATATCTTAAACTAGGTGCCTAATATTAGTTATTGTCAATCGTCTGGTTGACATGACGTCCGGAAGGGCAACGATTAACTCATCGTATGCACATTATATCGCGGCTGAAGGATTTGATGGTGGTTGTCTGGCAATTTGCCAGAAATTGAAATAAACTTGATCCAATGGTAAAAATGCTAGGCCGAAAAATTTCTTTAACCATTGTCCCACCTCCGTATTTCTCATGTAATCGTTTCTTAAATTCCCGATTTCAACTATTTTTCTGTACCATGCTTGACCTAAATGAAAACGACAACCAAATATTTCACCCTCCGGAAAAACTGCATTAATAGCATTTTGGGCTGATTTTTCAAAATTTAAAGTAATTTTTCTTGGATTCAAATTTAGGTTCATTGACAATGCAATTTTGAATAAAAAAGTCCACATTGCAGTGTATACTCCTTGCCCTTTTCCTAGCAGGAAGCAATACACCAACGGAATATATAAATAATTTTTGTAGCCGTGGATGATATATAGCTGATTAAAAAATTTTGGTCGATATTTAAATGTTCCGTCGGCAAAAATATCTATTGTCGAATCTGACAAGATTGACATGTTTGAATAACATGTGACGGCAGCTATCTGGTGATCTCTGTCGACATACAGGAAACTTTGATTTTTGTAATTTCGGAAATTACTTTGAATGTTGCATAAATGATCTCTATAGCTTGTGTTAATGACGATGGTTGAGTTCCGATAATTGAAGTACGAGCTCGACGAACAGCACGTCGTAAATGGTCTATGTCACGCATCCGTAAGTTTTATTTCTGTAATCATAATAGAATAAATGTTTTTATAAAATTCCCGAATAATTTAATATATAATTGTTGTCAATCATATACATATATTACATATATATATAAACACACCATCAGTTCCTGCGGTATATCGTCAGGTCTTGCGCATTTTATTTTTGCAAATTTAATGTGCATATATGTGAGTTTTAGGCGTGTGATGGATAAATTGAATCAGATTTACGAGGAAATAAATAAAATTAAGTCAGTGTTTAAACACTTATGATAAAATAAAAAATTTGTGTTTTTAAAACAAAATCATTTGAAAGAGAACTTTGCCTATTATATAGAAATAGATAATTTATATTTAACATAAGGTGAATTGGTTTATTATTATAATGATAAATTTCCGATAATACGAAATATATTAAATGAACCTTCGTGTTAAGAAATATAACCGTTATTTTTAAACGCATTTTTCTCAGAATTTTTATGTGAAATAAATTATTTTTACAGTCGATATAACTCCCGAGTGTTCGATATTGGATATTTTGATGAAAAATGAATCCCCATAATCGATATTAAAATCAAATTTTTATTTGGAGAATTTAAATTAGTCGTAGGGTTATATAATTTTTATGCCGGATAACGTCATTACAGTGATTTGAATAAATCTTTTTTTTTTTTTTATTTTATTATAACAAAAGATCTTTTAAAAACTAGTTTGTACTATTTCGTTGCAATGATTAACCCTTATTGTAATTTGAAATTATATATTTCCAATTTATAAACCAAAAAAGTTTTCTGATATCAATTATTCCACCCAGTTCATATAACTAATCTATCTTGCCAAATGCTTCGTTGAATTATTCCACCCAGTTCATACGACTAATCTATTTTAAAAATTTAAATAATTGGTAACAATTGTAAACCATTCATAACTCATCATTTATGAGTTGCTTACAATTATTAGTGATTATTTAAATAGCGGTTGATATTTAAATGGTGACTCCTATGCAAACTGCGTATTGACAGTTCACATAACATTAAATGGTGTTCGCGAAGTCTCATCATTGTAAGCGAATTGAACCAAACGTAAGTTGTTCTTTTAGCAACTGAATCACTCAGTTATAATTTTCTCTATTTGTTCTTGTGTACTTCCTATATGTACTAATTACACATTTCAAATCATGTCAAACTGAATAAAATTTTCCTATCTCCTTAATAGCACATTTTCACTCTAGATTTTGATCGCATTTTTCTATGATACTCCAGTAGGCCCGAGTTGCAATGCTACACATACCTTCAAGTGGTGCAACCTGATAATCCTCAAAAGAGGAGCCGAAATGTAGCAAACTTTTCGTCAATTTCACATATATACGCACGTTAATAAGTGTAATACTGGTATATTGTATTATCGAAATGTAAATAAATTAAATGAGGTTAGAGAATTGTTATATTTATTTACATGTTTATATACGAAAATACATTAATTTATTGTCGTATTTATGTTATAGTAAACGGTTCATATCATTCTATTAATAACATAATTACGCGAGTATATTTATTTATTTTTACTGTTCTAATTATTCTGATTTTTAAAGAAAAAAATCAAAGACCGAAATGTATAGCATTACAGCGCGTGAACTTAGGCAATTAGTAAGTGAAGAAGGCGAAACGAGAGAATATTTTTTAATATAATAACCACATTTTAGTTTACCTACATATTATTATTATGGTTATTATGGCTATTTAACTTTTTAATTTTAAATTTCGAATGTACTCCTCTTCCCTAAATATATAATAATATATGTATGTATGTATCATTAATGTACTACATTCGTTCACTGTTTTGCATCATACGTATGTAGTGGATTTGTATATATAGGCTACCGAATTTAGGATGTTGCATATCCTATCGACTTAACCGAATTTAGGACGTGTGAGACCCCCGCCGAGAAATAAGTTCGAAATTTAAATTTGTAATAACTTTATTAAACGACGGACGATGAACAATACCTTTCGGTACATCCAGTAATACGAGTCTAACCTTATACGAACGAAATCTCTTATTTATATAAAATGCGTACGTGGCATACGGATCGATGGAATACGATATCGAAAGCAGGTGTCGATTTCGAATATAATAAGCATCATAATGTTAGTATTCATAATAGAAATAATAGTGTTAATAACGATGTTCACAATAATTTCCTAAATGCAACTGATGCATTTATACAATAATAATAATAATGTTAATAATAATGATAATATGTGCCTTTAATGAAATATTTTACGAGTTTTTTAATTTAGAATGATCGTAATAAAAATAGGGTTTATAGTGATAGACGAATTACGACGAGATCGGAATGTGATTGAGATTGGGCAGACGCCGCATCTGCCAAATAGGATTTTGTAATTGGATAGATAATCATGTATATATTTGATTAGAGTAACGTACGTCGTAAACTAGGAGATATGACATCGTTCTATAATAATAGTATGATTATAATGAGAATAATAATAATAATAGGAACAATAGTGTTCGTTATACATCGTTCTAGAATTAAGATCTATAAAATTTATGATAACGTACGGATTCCTGGAAACGATGCGAAAAAGTTATTTCGAATAAAATTAATATAAACGCGTACGAATACGTATATATATACATACCGTAATGTATGCTCAAAAAGGTTGCTACCTGTGTAATACTAATAGATAGTAGTGTACAATAATAATAATAACAAGATTAGAAATAGGTATATAACAAGATGTTTTGTTCGATAATGGTTTCAGCAATCTTGCCACTAATAAACTTGATGACCATTATCCTTTGTCTAATTTCCAAAATCGAACTCGCTAACCATCATTTTTGAAATTATTGTGCGACAATAGCTGGCTCATCTCAAACAAAATTTTGACGACAATAATAATTATCGTAACTATACATATGTCCGTTTGTAATTACTACACTAGTGAGCGAATTAGACTTTTTATCAGTTATTTTATCGACATTAATATTAAATATTTTTCCTTACTTCGTAAATTACTTATATAATTTATATATATAACGTTTGTGTCGAGCAATTTCATGAAACATATTTAATTATTTAAATACAAATAAATTTATTAAAATAGATATATAATTATTTATTTCTTAACTTTATTGTTATTTTCTGTTTCGATCGTCGTAGTATGTATCATTCACATACTACATTCGTTCAATGTTTTGTATGATGTATACCTGGTGATTTGTACATATGTATTTATGTGAACATGTGTGACCTACTTATATCGAGAAAGGGCAGGAACAGGTATTTTGCCTTATACATATTATTGCGGTAGATGTTCAATTTTATTTATCGTAATTTATTATGAATAAAAATAAAGTTTAAAATGAATTATAATTTTAATTTGGATTATTTTATTATTATTATTACTATACGTGTTATTCTCCTGATTATACTTATAATAAACATTATTATTATATTTGTTATTCTATTTATTATTATTATTGTTATTCTTTGAATATGAACGGACTGTTCTCCGAGAAATGATGGCTGATTTTTCTTTCTAGCTGCCTATTGGGAATAGTTTTTTTTCATCACTCTCTAGTATAAGTCAGTTATATATTTCGCTTCCTTTCTCACTCCAGGAGGTCGATACTTATATATTAATATACTAATACACATATAAAAAGTGATCGATTTAGGAAATTTCTAGTATCTATAGAATTCCTAGAAATGCAGGTATTGCTGGCCGCCTTACTAATGATAACTATGTATAAGGCTATGTATATATATATATATATATATATATATATATAAGTATATAACCTTAAAATATAAGGAACAACGGAACTTTTCCTTGGTCCAACTATTTTTGTGTCGAAAACAGGCAAAACCATTAGAGACGAGAAAAAGGTGTAAAAAAAAATATATATAAATGAAAAGAAACCGGCATTTCGCTAAAAGTACAGGAAATAATAATAATAATAACAAAATACCTGTGTCGTCTCACTGTTGTCATCAGGAATGACGCTAATGGAATTTTCAAAGGAACAGAATTTACGACTAACTATTAGTCTTATGAGTCAGATGAGTCTTACTTTCCTGGCGTGTCTGATCATCCCTATTAAGTCGCCGTTCGCTGTTAAACCAGTAAAGGTCTTCACATATGTGTGGGAGTGAAAAACAAATAGGCATACCAAAAGAACGAACTGGTACAGCGACCATTTGGTCTGTATAGGAAAAATGAGAATGAGGAAAAATCAGTGTTACCCAAACTAGCGTAACTTAACGCGATGTTTTTTACCGAACATACTTTTTTATTATTTGGAGCGACTATATAAAATACATTGTGTAAACAAATGCAGTTTTAAATGGGTGAAGTGTAAATGAATTATTTAACACAACTTATTTAACGTGAAATATACGCAATGAAATCAATCTAATTTTAATGGTAATACGCTAAAAAAATTAATTTCGATTTCGAATAGCAATATCGATAATAATTGCAGCAAGTTATTTCTAATTATACGCCACTAAGTTAATTTTTCTTGAAATAAATCAAACGATATAATTTTATGCTTTCGCTAATGAAAAACTTGTTCTTTTACATTAACTGAATTACAACGCAAAGAGAAAACTAACCTAGTTTGTACTGTGCTTTAATTTATCCGACATTCTACTTCACAAACTTCTGCTTCAAAATATCTAATATCATTTTTTTACACGCTGGCCAACCTACATTCTTCCTGTTGATCTCACAAAAATCGAACCGAATACTCCGTTCTTAATGAACATTTTTGTTCTTACCTTCTCCTTGTGGATACTTTAGCATAGATCCTGCGTCCGAGTTTCATTATTTTCTCTTATTGTTAGAACCCCATATTTTTTTATATATATATATAACTAGGGGCTACCACTCATGGGGCATGACTTGGGGGGCTCTGACGAGTAAAACAAAAAAAGTTTCATCCAAATCCGACTAAAATTCGCCAAACTCGTCCTTTGAATGGGCTCCGCAAGTGGGAAGTCTACATAAAACAAAAATATCGTTAATTTATATATATTTTTTCTGAGATTAATTTTTGCTATAAAAATTTGGCATCGGATAAAACCAAATTCGTCGAAATGACGTTATACTGCACTTGCTGTTGAACTTAAGACACGCCCGCCGCTATAAAAGGTATAAAACAAAAATATCGTTAATTTATAAAAAATATACGTTAAATGTTTTTATGTATATATAATATATATATATATATATATGTATATGTTGTTTTATATATATGTGTTATGTATATATATATATATATATATATATATATATATAATGTATATATATTTACGTTTATTAAAAAAAAAAAAAAGATCGAGAAAACAATATTTTCCTGAAATTAATTTTTGCTATAGAATTTTCCATCGGATAAACCCAAATACGTCGAAATGACAATGCACGTTTACAAAAGTACGTTTATCTAATAATCGTATATTCATTCGTTATCATTTTTACATGTTATGTATAATAGTATAATGTAAAATATAAAACATTATAATCTTACTGACGTCTGACATACATCAAAACGCACAACTGTTAAACATACATATATACATAATAGATAGATAGATAATCTAAACGCACAACTGTTTACATACATACACACATACATACATATATATATAGATAGATATAGTGTCTACCCTAAGAACATTTGAAAATGAATATGAACTGAGTTAATAGAATGACAAAAAAAAACCACTGTGCTGTACCTGCTATTTATTGTACGTAATAACACATCAACCGTACCTTGTAATTATGTTCTACATTATATACTCATTCGAAACGTTGACAGCTTTGTGTAAAGTTCTTACTTGGTTTGAAAATTGATTTGTTCGATTTGAAGAAATTAACAAAGAATGTAAGTATCTCAATTCATTTGTATATCGTATTACACATAATTGTTCATTTCATATTTTCATATAAACATTTTTGCATAATTATTAAGGTTTTTCATATTTGTCAAAGTTACACCTACAAACCATTAATGTAAAAGAAATATTTTAATACACGTCGTTTAAAAAAAATTATACTTTCATACGAACAAAAACATACACAATAAAAAAATAATTACATCACACACACAAAAACATACATGTTATTATAATTTATATATTTTAAAATATATATATAGATGTAGATATCGTCCAATTTTTTTTAAAATATCGTAATTTATGAATACGATCTACTGAACGGAACAAAAGTTCCAAACTTTGTAACATAATAAAATTTTTATTAAAAAGTTACTTTTAATTACTTTTAAAAATTTATTTATCAACTCCACCTGCTTATTTCAAACATTGTACACATCTCTTCTAATGTGTTCAATATCGCAATCTATAAAAGTAAATAAAAAAAAAATATTAAACACTTTATTAAAAACTGTTCATTACATATATTTCAGAAACATTACATATTCCATCATTAATCACATTTCGTTTCATTTTTCGAGCAATCGTCATCTTCAAATTTTACGTACACAAATTTTCTTATTTGAACTTATTTATCAACAATTTCACACTTTCCGATCCTTAAATCTATGACATCAACGAAAATTAATTAAATCCGATATTTTAACGAAAATTAATTATTAAATCCGAAAATTTAAAATTTAACCTTTGAAAAATTCAACAACTTATGTTTTATATATATACATACATACATATATTCATACATACGTATATATATATAACACAAATAATATCACACTTTTTTTCGTGTTTCTTTTTTCTAGATGGAAACTACCAACACTAATAATCTCGTAAATGCCACACATAATTATTAAACATTACATATTACATCATTACATCATTAATCAAAAATTATCAAGAAAACATTTCGTTTCATTTTTCTCATTATCAAGAATAATTAAATCCGATATTTTAACGAAAATTAATTATTAAATCCGATAAAAAAAAATTAAATTTAATCTTTGACAAATTCATTTATGTTTTATATACATACATACATACATACATACATACATACATGCATACATATATATACAAAATAATATCACACTTTTTTCTAGATGGAAACTACCAACACTAATAATCGCGTAAGTGCCACTATAAATATTTAAATTTTAAATATTTATTTATTGAAATTTGAAAATGAATAAATTCCAACTATTTATTTTTAAACATTTTTAAATTTTCAATTTGAAACTAACACATTTTTTTTCATAATAGATTCCTATGGCTGCGACAAATTACCGAAGTCCTGCGTCCGAGTTTCATTATTTTCTCTTATTGTTAGAACCCCATATTTTTTTATTTATATATATAATTATCCTTATTTAATCTCATATCTGATTCTGATTTTTTTCTTATCATTGCATAGCGCACCGATAATTTTTTTCAATTGTGTGACGAAGTTTGCACGGCAGATATTCCCTTATTGGCTATTTTTTGTGTTTTTTTGTTCACTGAACCGTAGGTTTTGTGCATGTGCAACTTTTAATTTCAACTCTCTTTGAAATTATAAGGGCGTTTTAATTTAAATTATTATAATTGCTATATGATAAAAGTTTACACATCTCAAACCAGATTTTAACGATACAGTAATAATTATAATTAAAACTGTGGCTATAGGTACGCACGTTTGCAACTATCATGATAAGTGTGCGTCGACTTAAACTTAAGCTCTATTTAAATGAACGTCTCTCTAAATAAAAATCCTTTTGTTTGTTATTATATCAACATTATGTATTGCTAATTAACTAAATGGTGCTTGTATCGAGCGATCTTTCTGAGACATATAATAAAATTATAAAACATATAATATTGTGCATAAAAAATTATATATATGTATGCATCAAATAATAGTAATAATTGAAATAGTTTTTCTGCTTAAACACTGATTTCTTTATCGGTATGTAAATATAAGACGATCTTATCTCGTTAGGAGTCACATATTGAAAATGTTACAAGTCGCTATTTTCAAGGACTAGACATTAATGTTCTTTAGTCACTCTGACAACTAAAAAAATCTACCGACAGGCAAGCTAACTTATTTGTAATATAAGGAATATATATTTATATATATATATATATATATATATATATATATATATATATATATATATTATTATTTATATTAACTTAAAATTTTTTATAATGTGGAATGTAGTGATTTTTTTTTATTAAAAATCAATTGAAAATTCGTTAAATCACTAATATTTATTTTCTTAAAGAAAGCACAAAGCTTTTCGGCATTTACGCCATTATCAAGTGAAATATTTTAAAACATCATAATTTTAAAAATATAAATTAAATATAATTACTTAAAAATATGTGATGATGATTGTGAAAATATGACCCAAAAATGCTGTCTGCTTCAGTTCTGTCTATTTTTTGATTTGTTGAAATTTAATATCAATATATTTGTTTATTAATTTTGTTTTTTTATATTAATTTTTTCTTCAATATTATTTTCCGGATTCTGTAAAAGTTGTATACTGGTGGAATTTTAAATTTTTCATTTACTATTGCGATGTATGATGTCCAAAAGTAAAATATAAAATATAAAAATATACAAACACAAAAATTTTTCCACTTAAATTAATGAAAAACTGAATATGTAAGAAGAGTATATTTGGTAAGTTTCCAGTTTGAAAAAGTATACTTTTGTTATATCTTCATTTTTCATATATAAGTTAATGATATTGCAAGCCTTTTTTTTTGTAATTAATAATTTAGCTGTCATGTCTTCATTTTTGTATTCTTTGTAATTGCTGGAAAATTAATCACGATCTTTACGTTTTCCGATATAGTTGAAAATACTTTAATCATTTTTATCTTAGTATTATTCAATGTACATACCATTTCAGTTTGTTCCGATATAACTTAATGCTTTGCAAGTATTTGTATAAAAACAAATACATATATGCACTATCTACAAAAATTTAATTGTAATTCATGTAACCGAAATTGGTAAAAGTGAAACAATTTGTTCAACCTTGTCCTTCTTTTTTGTTCGCTCTAAGGTCAAATATTACTAACTACAATCAAATAATTCTAAAATTCCCACTCTCTTTACATGTTTCCTGAAACGATTCGCACTATAAATAAATATAAATCAAAATGTGCTTATTAATAAATATATTAATAGAATACAAATCATTTCACTAATAATTAAAAGTTTATTCATATTGATTTTAATATAATGAAATAATTTACCCGGAACACTAAAAATATTAACAAATCAGAATGATGAAAAATAATTCTCCTTAAAAATAAATCGCTTAAAAATTATAATGGGTAATCGAGGAATAATTATGTACAATTTCTTGTAAATATATAAAAAATATTTTATGAAACTCGTGAAAACATGAAAACAAAGTAAATTAATTCATTAATATTTACATTAGTACAGAAATAAAATAAAATCTATGTATGTGTGACGTGTATTGCCAATTAATACACGTCTATATATGCGATTACAAATTTATTATAGTCAGTAAACAAAATATAAGTATGAGTAAATACTAGTTCGTAAAGATTCGAGCATTTATAAAATAAATCACAATTTATTATTACTACGTCTTAAATGTTTATTATATGCAAGAAACCTTTAAAACGTACAAAAATGAACCGTTCCTATATGTTGACGATATTGACAAAATCGCCGTGATAACGTGTTACAAAAATATGAAACTCCTATCAGATTCAACTATTTTTCGCCATTTTTAAAAATCCTTGGTTCTTCGTTGTATTTCTATTATATATTTAAAAATATCATTAATTCGGAAACTTTCAGTAATCGATGCAAATTAATCGTTTACGAAGTAAAAGAATAAACATAGTTTCTGTGATAAGTAAAAGTTTATCCTTTTTACATAATGAAATAAATTTTCCATTACAACATTCTAAAAATATGAACACATCAGAATTATGCGAAATAATGCTCGTTGAAAACTAATTGATTAAAAATCATAATGGACAATTAATGATAATTTAATAATGATGTCAAATACATTTGTTTTGTAAAGTACAAAAACTGTCAAAAATGTTTTATGAGATTTGCAAAAAAAAAACATGTGAACAAAATTAATTTAATTATTCATTACTTACATTAATATAAAGTATAATTAAATTAGTGAAATTTATACATATATATTAAATTGCATCGTGCTAAACACACACACACACACACACATATATATACATATATATATAAACATGTACCGCGAGATACTTATATATTTATCTACACATACTTTAATGCTTTAAATTATAACTTTGTAGTCAGTTACCAAAAACTAATTTTTAACATCTTAATAAAATGGAAAATTTTCATTATAACACGTATAAAATAGAGTTTTTTCAACACAAAATTGAAATGTTTGAAATTTTTATAAACAATTAATTATATTAAATTGTACGCACGTCTAATAGTTGTAATTTTAAGAAAATATTTCCCATTCTGTTTATAATTAACAGAATACAAAGCACATTTGTTATATGATAGGAAAGTCTGCAAAAATAACTGGAACGTTATGGACGTAGTATTAGTTTTATTAAAATTATATTTTCAGAAATTGTAATTTTTCTAATAAAATTTGTAGCCAATAAAACAAATGTTACGCAATAAAGAAACCATTGTACAAAATCACAATACGTAATTTTTGTTTACTAATAAGAAAAAAATTGGAATAGGGTAAAAATAAAGGAGTAATTTTTATTTGTAAAAACATGCACACGTTCATCACATATATATGAAATTATATAAGTATGTATATTATATATATATGTGTGTGTGTGTTGTGTGTGCATGTGTATGGTGCATTTATGAAAACTGATTTTAACGCAGTTGTATTTGTCCGTATTCATACAAAAATTCGAAAATTATTTGAATATCAAACCAAATATCAGTTTAATTTGATTTGTGATGTTTCAGTACATTCATCGGAATATTAATTTAACGTAAACTGTATATACACCGCATGTCACTATTTGTGTGATTATCCTTATATTACATTGAAACTCTTATGAATGGACTTGAATATTTTCATTAACATTACGATATTTTCGAATCCAATTGTGTATGTGTGCGCGTGTAATGCGCGATTTCACACTATATCAAATGCACAATGATAAGATATATAAATATTAGACACCGCTATTTTGGGAAGCAATGAACGAAGCGAATGCAGGAATACATGAAACTACTATCTTCCTCCTTTTTTAATAGAATTGAACTGTGGCTTAAGCACATTTTGTGTAGAGATGTGGTAGTGTATGTGTGTGTTGATGTAATACTAAGTATTTTTCACTGTTGCTGGCGATGATACTAAGGGAATTTTCAAAGGAACTGGAATTTACGACTAACAATTAATCACTTTCGTCGCCTGTCGCATCACTCCTATTAGATCGCCGTTCACTGTTAAACCAGTTACGGTCTTCACATATGTGTGTGAGTGAAAAGCAAATAGGCATACAAAAAGCCATTTGGTCTTTACGTATAGGTGAGAGCGAAAAAGAAATACTTTTAGCGTATAGAAACCGTTGGGTTTTACACATATATGTGAAATGACGACGTATAGGAAAAATTAAAATGACGAAAAATCAGTGTTACCCAAACTGTGTACTAGCTACGATTTCGATGTTGTATGTTCTTTATCAGAGCGGTGTTTTTACCGAACATACTTTTTCTTTTTATTTGGAGCGACTATATAAAATACGTTCTGTAAACACATGCAGTTCTTAAATGAATTATTTAACACCATTATTTAACGTGAAATATACGCAATGAAATCAATCTAATTTTAATGACAATATGCGAAAAAAATTAATTTAATTTCGAATAGCGATATCGGTAATAATTGCACGCAAAAGAATTCCGTTATTTGTAATTATACGCCACTGAGTTAATTTTTCTTTAAATAATTCAAACGATATAATTTTATGCTTTCGCTAATAAAAATACGTTAACCGGTTAAAAATTACAAATCAAAGAGAAAACTAATCTGGTTTTTATTCTGCTTTAATTTATCCGCTATTCTACTTCACAAATTTCTGCTTCAATAATCGAAATATTTAATGTCACTTTTTTATACGCTGCTCAACCAACATTCTTCTTGTTGATTTCACAAAATCGAATTGAATTCTCCTTTCTTAATGAACATTTTCGATCTTACCTTTTCCCTGTGGTAATTCAGCATAGATCCTGCGTTCGAGTTTCATTATTTTCTCTTATTGTTAGAACCCTATATATATATATATATATATATATATATATATATATATATATATATATATATATATAAAATTATCCTTATTTAATCCTATCGGATTCTGTTTTTTTTTCTTATCATTGTATAGCGCACCGTTCATTTTTTTCAATCATGTAACAAAGTTTTTGCGCGGGCATATATTCCTTTATTGGGTATTTTTTGCGTTTTTCTGCTCACTGGACCGAACGCAAACTTACAGGTTGGTTTTGTGCATGTGCACTTTTTAATTTCAACTCTCTGAAATTATAAGGGCGTTTTAATTTAAGTTATCATTGATATATGATGAAAGATTGGTATGCCCCTTTGTACTATCATGATAGCGTGTGTTGATTTAATGACTTAAACCTAAACTCTATTCAAATGAATTTCTACCTAAATAAATAAATAAATAAAATCCTTTGTTTGCTATTATATCAAAATTATGTACTAATATGGTGCTTGTATCGAGCAATCTTTCTGAGACGTATATAATTATATTTCAGGCGTGCAAGGAATCTTGAAATGCGATCACGCATACAAGCGAGAGATACCTATTTTAATTGAAAAATTATAAAATATATAATATTGTGTATAAAAAATTATATATATATATGTAAGCACCGAATAATACTAATAATTAAACAATTTTTCTACTTAAACACTGATTTCTTTATGTCCCACATGTTGAAATTGTTATAAGTCCCTATTTTCAAGGACTCGACATCAGGGTCCGTTAGTCCAACACTCTAGCAGTTAAAATCTACTGAGAGGCAAGCCAACTTTTTTCTAATATGATGAATATATATATATATATATATATATATATATATATATATATATATATATATATATATATATAGATATAAAAAAGAATGATTCGGTTTAATTTATATAAAAAATCGGAGGAAACATTTAAAAACTTGTCTTTGTGTCTTTGAAAATAGGTTGGATATATCTTCACTTAAAAAAAAAAATAAAGCTACAGATGTTAAATTTATGCATCGTATGCGTGTCGCAAGTAAATGTATGAAATCTCCACTCACAGCTTCATTTCCTTTATTCATCACAATAGTGGTCCTTTCTCAAGTATAAAAAGTGCCCCATTTATATTCTCTTTTCTTTTTTTTTTTTGAGATTTTCATCATTCATAGTATATTTTCTTACATATTGAAAAAGGGCGTAGACAATCCCTGATCCAAGGGTCTCTGGAACCCCTGTCAATGCTTATCTCATAAATGTCGAAATAACGATTAAATGGTTAATAAAAAAGGTTCCTATCCGCTATTTTTTTTTTCGAAGGCATCCCTTTTTATATGTGTATAGTACATTAATATATAAGTATCGACCTCCTGGAGTGAGAAAGGAAGGGAAATATATAACGTTGAAAAAAAACTTATTCCACATAGCAGCTAGAAAGAAAAATCAACCATCATTTCTCCGAGAATATTCAAAGGATAACAATAATAATAATAAATAGAATAACAAATATAATAATAATGTTTATTATAAGTATAATCAGCAGAATAACACGTATAGTAATAATAATAATAAAATAATCCAAATTAAAATTATAATTAATTTTAAACTTTAGTTTCATTCATAATAAATTACGATAAATAAAATTAAACATCTATCGCAATAATATGTATAAGGCAAAATACCTGTTCCTGCCCCTCCGCGATATAAGTATGTCACACATGTTCACATAAATACATATGTACAAATCACCACGTATTTATCACACAAAACAGTGAACGAGTGTATGAATGATACATACTACGACGATCGTCGTGTGTTCACATCGACAAAAAAAAAATAGAATAAAGTTATGAAATAAATAATTATATATCTATTTTAATAAATTTATTTGTATTTAAATAATTAAATATGTTTCATGAAATTGCTCGACACAAACGTTATATATATATAAATTATATAAGTAATTTACGAAATAAGGAAAAATATTTAATATTAATGTCGATAAAATAACTGCTAAAAAGTCTAATTCGCTCACTAGTGTAGTAATTCCAAACGGACATCTGTATACGATAATTATTATTGCCGTCAAAATTTCGTTTGAGAAGCCGGCTATTGTCGAGCGAGTTCGATTTTGGAAATTAGACAAAGGATAATGGTCATCAAGTTTATTAATGGGAAGATTGCTGAAACCATTATCGAACAAAACATCTCAAACCGGGTAATACATATATATATATATATATAAATCCACTACATACGTATGATGCAAAACAGTGCATGAATGTAGTACATGAATGATACATACATATATTATTATATATTTAAGGGAGAGGAGTACATTCGAAATTTAAAATTAAAAAGTTAAATAACCATAATAATAATAATAATGAGTAGGTAACCTAAAACGTGGTTATTACATTAAAAAATATTCTCTCGTTTCGCCTTCCTCACTTACTGCTTGTCTAAGTTCACGCGCTGTTATGCTATACATTTTAGTCTTTGATTTTTTTTTTTTAAATCAGAATAATTAGAATATTAAAAATAAATAAATATACTCGCGTAATTATGTTATTAATAGAATGATATGAACCGTTTACTATAACATAAATACGACAACAAATTAATGTATTTTCGTATATAAACATGTAAATAAAGACAACAATTATCTAACCTCATTTAATTTATTTACATTTCGATAATACAATATACCAGTATTACACATATTTACATGTGTATATATGTGAAATGTATGAAAAGTTTGCCTCATTTCGGCTCCTCTTTTGAGGATTATCAGGTTGCACCACTTGAAGGTATGTGTAGCATTGCAACCCGGGCCTACTGGAGTATCATAGAAAAAATGCGATTAAAATCTAGAGTGAAAATGTGTTATAAGGAGATAGGAAAATTTTATTCAGTTTGACATGATTTGAAATGTGTAATTAGCACATATAGGAAGTATACAAGAACAAATATAAAATTATAACTGAGTGGTTTAGTTGCTAAAAGAAAGGGAATAGAATAAATGTATATATATATATAGAGAGAGAGTAAATATTAAAAAAATAATGTTACAAACAAGTACAGATAAACCTTAATAATAATAATAATAATAATAATAGATCAACTTACTTAAATTTTGATTTTGGAAAAATTTCGATAGAATCGATTTGGTAGATATTAAAACGACCGATACGAAACAAAACCGTTTTTCGTTACGATCGATAGGTGTTGAGCTACGAATTTTTTAAAATCGATGACCTGCCACCTTTGACAAGGCATAGCGAGCGACGTAAACATTTTTAAATGATTCCGACTTTACAAATAGTTGTTACTATATAAGATCTATCGGATGAAATGAAAAAACCGTGAAAAAAATTTCAAAAAGGGTGTTTTTTTTTTTAATTTCGATTTTTTCGCAATAATTCGCGAATGATTCGAAATTTTTGAAATAGTGTTTTAATGAAAGTTATTCGTCATTAAAAGACGCGTCTAACAATGGTATTGCCGTATTTTTATATCGAATAATCGCCGAGAAAATCGGGCTTAAAAGGTTTTGGAGTTTTGGGCCCTTTTTGAAGCCTCTATGGTAGCTAAAGGGTTTGAGTTGGTCTTAAAAGAAAGTAGACGTGGAGATCTATAATCTATGTTATCAGATAAATGTCTTACAAAATTAACCGGTATCGAGAAATCGCGAGTTGAAAATTTCATTTTCGATTTTTAAAAATTCTGCCGGCGATTTACTACGATGCATTTAGCACGGGCCAATGTTAATTATATATATATATATATATATATATATATATATATATATATATATATATATATATAATCGTCGAAATTTAAAAAAAAGATTCAGGGTAGCTCGACACCTATCGATCGTAACGAAAAACACGCCTGGACCAATTTGGCCGCAATGGCAAAGGTTTTGCAGCAATGTAAATTGATTGTTTGGGATGAATGCACGATGGCACATAAAAAATCTTTGGAGGCTTTAGACAGAACCTTAAAAGATCTACGGAACAATCATAACCGATTTGGTGGTGTCATGATTTTATTAGCAGGTGATTTTCGTCAAACATTGCCAGTGATTCCACGATCAACGTCAGCTGATGAACTCAATGCATGTCTGAAGTCCTCCAATTTGTGGAAACATGTCAAAGTACTTCATTTAAGCAAGAATATGCGTGTCGAATTGCAAAATGACCAATCTGGAAACATATTCTCTAAACAACTCATTGACATTAGTAAGGGCAAATTTCCTAGAGACATGTTGACTGGCTGCATTAACTTTCCTGAAAGTTTTTGTCAATTAACTCGATCAAAAGATGAACTTATTCAAAAGGTGTTTCCAGATGTTGCTGAAAATTACAGAAACCATGATTGGTTGAGCGAACGAGCTATATTGGCTGCAAAAAACATAGATGTAAATGAATTAAATTTCAAAGTTCAAAAACAAATTACAGGCGAATCGAGGATATATAAATCAGTTGATTCAGCTACTAACCAAGATGATGTAATCAACTATCCACCGGAATTTTTATACTCGCTGGATTTTCCAGGATTGCCACCTCACAATCTTCAATTAAAGGTTGGATCGGGAGTTATAATGTTGCGAAATATCAACCAACCGCGTCTTTGCAACGGCACACGTTTAGCGATAAAAAAATTACTAAACAATGTGATAGAAGCAACTATACTAAAGGGAAAGTATAAAGGAGAAGATGTTCTCATACCGCGCATCCCAATGATTCCGACTGATGTGCCATTTGAGTTTAAACGACTACAGTTTCTAGTGCGGCTTGCTTTTGCTATGACCATAAACAAGTCCCAGGGGCAATCATTAAGTGTTTGTGGTATTAATTTGGAAAACCCATGTTTCTCACATGGTCAATTGTAGTTCCCGTGTTGGAAAACCATCAGATTTGTTTGTTTATGCGCCAGGTAATCAAACGAAAAACATCGTATATCACAAAGCACTACAATGAAAATAAAACTAATTTTTGTTAATAATTATGATTCACAGATCTATCGGATGAAACGAAAAAACCGCGTTTAAGCTAATAAATTTATACATTTATTGATTGTGGGGCGATACGAAGTTCGCCCGGGTCAGCTAGTATATATATATATATATATATATACATAAAATACATTTTTTATTCAATATTTTTGTATTTAAATACAAAATATACATATAAATGTATATAAAACTAACACCATGTTACATGAATTTCGTATGATGTCACAGAGCAATCACATTGCAACATGTTTTTCGTAGGTAGGAGCGTAACTAATTGAGACGGAAGTTTCAAATGTGAAGGAGGGTTGAAGGAACAGTATTCCGTACAACACTGGTTAATACTTATTTTTTTACCTATACGTGTAGGCACTCAAATATTATGGATAAATGAGAGAAATATAAAGTAAGAAAAAGAAGGAAGTTTCTATACACACACGACCGGTGTGAACATATAGAAATAATACTTTGTCTTTTACATGAATTAGTTAATTAAAAATCAAACTAAAAAAAAATTAAATAGTATAATTTTATCTTTCATTAACGTAATTAGTCAACAGAATTAGATACATTAATTTCGGAACAAACGAGTAGAAAAAGAAAAAAAACACTTATTAATAAATGTAAACCAATATATCATTAATAAACCCGAATATGACGGGCACGGCATGTTGCTTGAAATGTAAAGTCGCGTTTATTAATATATTGTTCTACTTTTATTAGTAAATCGTTTTTTTTTCTTTTTGTACTCGGTTGTTCCGAAATTATTCTATCTTAATAATTATTAATGACGGCGAAAGTAATGAAAAAACTAACCTGGCTTATGATCTGCAGTAATTGCCGTGGTATACATTTTTTTTTTTTTTTTTTTTTTTTTTTTTTTAATGGGCACAGGATTTTTCACCCAGATTGATATAAAATTATTAAAATGGATATGTTAAACATTAATATTAGTTGATGTCATATAATTATAAATAGCTAAATATACATGAATGCGATTAATAGTAAGTAAGTAAGACATGTTTATTGGCAATGGTACTTGGAGAGATATAATTTGATTATATAATAAAGATTGTTGAGAGCTGTAGTAAGAACATTCAAAAAATACATGATCCGCATCTGCTATTTTGTTGTCATCGGAAGGATGAGGGCAAAAAGGAGAATTTATAAGATTGCATCGGTATAGGGACGATGGAAGACGATTTTTTCCAAAACGTAATCTACATAAAGTAGTAATGAAACATCGAAGTATGTTACTTGGTACTTTTATATCAGTAAACCATGATTTTATGGGTATTAGAGGTTGAATCGATCTGTAATATGGAGCTAGATAAGGATTGGACCAAATATTATTCCAATATTCTTTATGAGCAAATTTAATGAGACACAAAAGATCTGTTAAAGGTGTATAAGGAATAAGCACACCGCTATTCGAAGCGGACTTGGCTTCCGCATCAGCAACAGTATTGCCAAATATGCCAGAATGTCCAGGAATCCAGGAGAACCTGACAGAAATACCAGATTCTAACAGTGAGGAAACCAAAATTCGGATTTTATATAAATAAGGCGATGCACGGGGATTAAATGAGAGAGATTTTAGAGCGGTTAAACAGGTTTTCGAATCGGTAAGAATAAGAACTGATGAAGCTGGACGTTGTTGATAAACGTATCTTAACGCTTGGTATATTGCCATAGCTTCAGCTGTAAAAATCGAAGAAAAACGTAATAAAACGAATTTCTTAATAATGTTTAAAGAAGGAACTACGAATGCTGCACCAACTTTATTATTAGCCTTGGAACCATCTGTATAAATCGGAAGGAAGCCCGTCCAGTGAGTTGTCAGTAAATTATTTAAAATAGAAGTATTAAAACCAGTAGGAGGATATTTAGACCTATGAAAGGTTTCTAAATTTATTTCTAATTTTATATTATTAATAGAGAATGGATCGGAAAAATAAGGAGAGGGTGACAAAGGAATAATTAAGTTGCGATAATTGGAGAATCGTTTAGAAGATTTACAGAGAATAGGAAGTTTATATGGTGAGAACCTCCATTTGTTATAAATAAATAAGAAGTTATTATATGCTGACTGATATGTAGTTGTGAAACTTTTTACAACAAACTGGTCTGCTAAGAGGTTTCTGCGGATGTGAAGAGGAGGGGTATTAGATTCCACCTCTAAAGCAGCAATTGGAGTAGTGAGAAATGCTCCCAAACAGTAACGGAGGCAAGAATTTTGCAATTTATTTAGAGGATCCAAAGAATTTGACGAAGCATTACCATAAAAGAAACTACCATACTCAAACACCGAACGAATAAAGGATTTATAAAGTAAAATTAACGTTAATGGATCTCCTCCCCAAATAGTATGACTAAGCGACTTAATAAGACCTATGCGTTTAAAAGCTTTTGCGTAAGTATATTGTATATGTAAATTCCAGTTAAGCGTTCTATCCAAAATTATACCTAAATACCGATGCGAAGTACAGAAAGGAATAGTATGGCTAGCGTGAGATAATCCTGTAATAGCGGGGCTTGGTTGTTTATAAGAAAAAACTACAGAGGAGCATTTATTAAGCGCGAGAGAAAGTCCCAAATCAGCTAGAGCCATAGAAAAACAATATAAAAAATTGTTCAGTAAACTGACACCCTCAGCATGGCAGTGGTGATCACAGTATATGACGAAGTCATCAGCGTACGATAAGATATGAAGATTTGATGCTCGTTGAAGTTGAAATAACGGAAGAATGTATATATTAAAAAGAACTGGACTGAGTATAGAACCTTGTGGAAGTCCAACATATGCATGTCGAACTATAGGTTCAGAGGAAGGATGCACGAAAAGTAGTGTACGATTTGTAAACAACCTGCAGCAAACATTGGCGAAACCCAAAGGAATTCCCAAATCTGTTAATCTGTTATGTAAGATGGGAATAGAAATGGAATCAAAGGCCTTATTAATATCTAAGAAACACGAGATTAAATATTTTTTTGATAAAAAGGATTTATAAATGTCTGATAATAAATGAGCTATACAGTTTAATGAACTTAGGTTGTTTCGGAAGCCAAATATTCCTAATGGAAATAGATTGCGGTTTTCAAGCCACCATACTAATCTATTTTTAAGTATCCTTTCAAAGGTTTTACGTAAACACGAGGCAAGAGAAATTGGGCGGTAAGAAGGTGATTCTGAAGATATTGAATGAGATTTTTTAATAGGAATTATAAGGAACTTGGTCCATTCATCTGGAAAGTTTGCAGTCTGGAAGAAATTATTAAAACAGTTTAACAAAATTGTAGTTGCAGAAGAGGGGAGATGGTTGAGTATAGTATATGTGATTCCGTCACAACCAGGAGAGGATTTTTTATTAAAGGAAAGTGAACTCATAAGTTCGGGTAAAGTAATTGCATCAGATAGTATAGTTTGAGTATTATTATGACTGGGTGAATAAGAAGGAGAAAGTTCGTGCAAGTTTGGAACATAACTCGGGGCTACTGTATTGACAAATTCTTCATACCAGTCAAAATTGTATGATTTGCATGTGTTATTCGTGGAGAGGTGTTCAGCAAATGATTTTGCCTTATTCCAAACATAAGATACAGAAGTGTTACGATTAATCGAACTTACAAATTGCTTCCAAGATTCCCTTTTTTTAGATAAAAGGAACCGTCTCGTAATGGCTTCCTGATTCTTATAAGCAAAGTAATCTGAAATTAGTTTGCTTCTACGGAAACGTTTAAAATATACACTTTGTTTTTGTAACAATGGTGTGTACGAAGGATCCCACCAAATAGGTTTACGAAATTTGTTCACTCTAGCCGACCTCCGAGTGGCATAAGAATCTAAAGCAGTATGTAAATGTTTGACAAATTGATCGTATACAGTGGTATTAAAGCACGAATTATCTAGTAATGGAATGCATAATGAATCTAGGAAATTTGTGAAATCTACAGTATTTTTGTGAGGGAAATTCCAAGAAGGGAAGAATGAATTTTTTTTATTCACCATCCTAGTATGCTGGAAAATAATTGAGGTGTCAATTGGTAAATGGTTACTACCCAGAGGATTATTAATAACGCTCCAGGTACTATTCAATGATAAATTACTGGAGACAAGTGTTAGATCCAAAGCGTTTGCTGATCTATTTAGCGAAGGAACTGTGGTATGACTTCCATCGTTTAATAGTACTAAATTAGAATGATTAATAATGTTTATAATATTTTGGGCAGAGAGGTTGCACCTATTACAACCCCAAGAAGAATGCAATGCATTAAAATCCCCACCACAAAAAATGTAAGCATCGGATGAGATGTTGTTGATAAATGACATAAATAAGTTTGTATTAAAAAAAGAGGAAGGTGGGCAGTAAAATGAAAGTATAAATAATTCTTTAGTGTCGTATTTGATAGAAGCGCAGACACCATTACAGTGACTACCATTTAAAATTGATCGAATATCATGACGGTAATGAGGGATGATACTACGTATTAAAATAGCCGCTCCTCCATAACCATCAGATCTATCGTCTCGAATACAGAAATAACCGTTAAAGGAAAATTTAGAATCTGGATTCAGCCATGTCTCGGAAAGTAAAATAATGTCAAAAGTATTAGTTGCTAGAAAAGATTGAAGGTTAGGTTTATTTATTGAGATACTGCGACAGTTCCATTGTAAAATACGTAGGGTTGAATACATTGTCAATTATGTGGGTGAGTTATTTGATATTATTTGGTAATTTAGTTTTACGTGTATCTGAACGAGTGTTATTAGAAGAATTTGGAAAAACGAATTTGTTAGATTCTTTTGCTTTAGATTGAGATTTATGATTAGCAGAAGATGAGGATTGAGGAGTAGATGAAATAGAAGCTTTTTTAATGGGGGGTGACTTTGTATCATCAGAGGGTGGACCACCAGTAACATTATTTTGGGTAGTAACTGTTAGGGATGGCGATGACGATGTTCTACCAGAAGGAAATGAAAGTAAGTGTTTATAATTTGGATAGGAGGGTGTCACAGTCTGTGAAGGACCTGTATGATTTTGAAGAGATTTACGAAAAAAGTATGACTGAGGGGAAGAATAACGTACTTGACGAGTGTCAATATTGGGGGTGGAAGGTATTGGAGCATGTCGTTGATTAGAAGAAGATGGGCGTTTTGCTATGTCTGAAAAGGAGAAAGCCTCACTAATGTGTCCTGATTTATTCTTACGGATTGCTTCCGATAATGAAATGTTATCATAAGACATAATTTGTTGGATTTGAAAACGTTCTTTATATATAGGACAAGATTTGTCAGTGGCCATATGAGCTCCCATACAGTTAATGCATGAAGGGGCAGAAGTATTTGTATTTGAGCAACTGGAGGATAAATGGCTCTCATGGCAAAATGAACACCTAGGTTTGGATCGACATTGTTGTGCAGTGTGTGAGAACCGCAAGCAATTCGCACACTGTCTTGGCGGCCGAATACTTGGATCTACCTTTAAGCGCAACCGATATAGTGCGACATACTCTGGTAGAGAATTACCAAGGAATTTAATTTCAACCGTCTGCGTTGGGATTAACGAACCTTCCGCGCGACGGTGGATACGTCTGATACTTACAACTTGGACAGAGCTTTCTATATTTTCAAAAATTTCTGTGTCTGAAATATTAGTGGGAATACCTCTAATCACGCCAAATCTATACAAAAGAGAATTTGGAATAAAAGCTGATATATCATTTTCTTTGTTGACCTGTTCAACAAAAATATTAGCATGTTCCAGACTATTAAAGACTGCTTTAATTTTATTAATACCGTTACGTTGGAAATATTCAACGCCGGGATATTTTGCTAATAATTTGCATATTGCCAAAGGATGGTAATTGCCAAGATTACTATTTGCAACTCGAGAAGACGATATAATAGCTATATAAGGGCCCGAATGAACGTTTTTCACATATAGTGAATTAATAGTTGAGTTATTAATATTAAAATTATTATTACTACTATTATTTGGGATGATCATACTATTACCATCATTATCATTACTACTACTATGATCATCATTATTAACGTTATCACCACTACCAATACTACTACTACCACTAATGCTAATATTACCATTATTACTACGACTATTACTATAGTTATTAGATAAATTGGACTTATTATTAATAGTAATACGGCCATCACCATTATTACTACTATTATATAATTCTTTATTTAAGCTATCGGAACTGATGAGCGAGTTATCTATACTTACGGACGGGGGCGGACCCCCGTCGCTCGAGTCATTCATCAGCTGGCTAAACGAGTAAAGCTGGTGTACTATATACGAAAATGAAAAACGCGAGGATAAGAAAAAGAAATAAAAAAAAAAGAGAAAGAAATCGACACGTGTAACTTGTTAAATAAGAACGATTTACGATTAACGAGCAACACAATAAACACGACCGATCGATTTACTGATAAAGACGTTGCTAATTAACTTATATAACATTTATTTCGAGCGATTTTTCTCAGATATTTTTTCAGACGAGCAAGAAATAAGAGGGCATGCGCACGAGAATTATCGAAAATAGCGATATTTTTATTTTTATGATTTTCAGTATAAATAATGAATATTAAAATATATATGTTTTATTTTTAAATTTATTGATGTTTTTATTTCATGTTGAGTACAGAACAGACGGTCGTCGTAATATATATATATGTGTGTGTGTGTGTGTGTGTGTATTATACCTACATGTAACTTATATATACACTTTTTATTGAATATTTTCGTATCTAAATAAAAAATACATATTTATACGTATATATAAAACAAGCACCGCTTCCTTATGTTCACAAATATCGTGTTACAAAGAATCACACTAATACAGTCAAGCGCTGTAGTGGTATCAGTATAAGTTGTTATGAATGATTGAGAGAGAAGTTTCACAACATTTGTTAATACTTATTTTTTGTACGCACACGTGTGCACACTCAAATATTGTGGATAAATGAGAGAGATATAAAGTAAGAAAAAGATAGAAGTTTCTATACAGCCGTCGGTAACCGTCGAAAGGTTAGTGGGTCTTCTAGATTGTTTATGGTTTTGGGATAAAGTCATAAATTATTCTTCGATCGTCTTCGAAGGATCCTGGCTGAGGACTGGTCAGCAGCGATTGAAAAAAGGGTTAAATAACTTCTTTCTTAATTCTATCATCACTATTGAATTTTTATAACATCTAAACATCTTTCAGTTTAATTCTACCTCTATTGATACGTTGCGTTCTAATCAGAATATACATAATAATATGCTTAGTTTTACTTATTTTTTAATTCTCAAACTCGTCTTATTTATTTATTTATTTAATCATTAACATGTAACAACTTGGTTGTTACACTGGTAAAAGGCTTCCTTAAATCGGAACTATATATCGAAAGATAATGACACAGACAGATAGCGATACATAATATTAAGCGGGAAAGTTGAATGTAAGAGAGATACATAGGTAATACATACACGTATGTCAATACACTAAATTTAAACATGTATATATATATTTTTAAACAACATTTTACATGTATGCATCACACAAATTCTGCAATTCAAAGCTACTTATTCCGAAAATAATTAAATTAACACAAACTTGCTCTATGAACAGGATACTCCAATTTTAAAGATGGAAAATATTTCTTTACAATAAAAGATCGAATCAAAATAATCCTTTAAAACATCATTCAAAGTACGGATACGTATGTCTACCTGTAAAAATTACAAAAATCGTTTTCATTTTTATACATATGTTGTTGTTTGATGCATCAATATGCACCAACACACACATACACAGACGTTATTATAATTGCTATTCATAAACAAGAACAACGTACCCGATTATGTTATTATGCGTCATTTATGTTCCGACCGTGAAATAATTGTCCCATAATATTTGTGTACTCCAATGCGCTGATTTCTCCTGACTGCCATCTCCGATACTGATGTAGACAAAACTTTCGTCTATCAATTTCTGACTTCCTTTGTGGTAGCGCTTCATAAGTCGGATCCACAAGCATCTCTTGGAAGTCTTTTATCTTTATCTCCGATTCGGATTGAATATCTTTTATTACTTGCAACACTAATGAAATAGAAGGAGAAGCATGATAAAAACTGTCGGTTATAAGTGAAACGATTCTGGATCGTTAGTTGTTATTGGGCTCGTCGATGGTGCAGAAGCCCACATTTGTGGAGGAAAAGGTGCCGTATGGGAAACATAATTTTCAAATACATAGTCAACAAACGCCGATGTTGAAGAATTAGGCGGTTCCCTACAATCTGCCAGAAATTGTAGTATACTTGATTTGATGGCAGAAATGCTAGGCCAAAACATCGTTTCAACCATCGGCCCACATCTGAATCCGTCATATAGTCGCTTCTTAAATTTCTTAATTCAATTATATTTCTAAATCGGCAACCGAGTACTTCGCATTCTGGGAAAACGGCGATAACAGCATTTTGTGCTGCCCTTTCGAAGTTTAACGTAATTTTTCTGACATTCAGATTTATGTTCATCGTCAACGCAATTTGACAAAGGAACGTCCACATTGCAGTGTACGTACCTTGTCCTTTCCCTGGTAAAAAGCAATACACCAATGGAATATATAATTAGTTTTTATGCCCGTGAATTGTGTACAACTGATGGAAAAATTTAAGCCGAATGTTGAACAAAGATTTGTTTTGGAATTTCAGCTTTGCAATATATATTCTAAGAATATAGATAAAAATATATATTATGTATGTGTGCTAGGTCTGATTTTCTATTTAATATACAAGATTGAATGAGATACAACAGCGGGTTGTTTCATCTTTTTCACCATTTTTATAAGCCCTTTGTTCTTGTTGTATTTCTATTACATATTTAATTATCATTAGTTGGAAAAATTTCATTAATCGATCCAAATTAATCGTTTACGAAGTATATTAAAAGAATAAAAATAATTTCGGTGATAAATAAAACTATTTTTTGTTGGTTATTTTTTCTTAGGTTGTCATCTAGGTATCTCACATTGTGTAATTTATTATTCTTGGTTCAGTCAAAATATTTAATTTATTCTTTTCGGGCATTGTTGAAGTCCCTGAATTAGTAGAAGAAGGTAATCCCTTTTTTTTTTTTTGTAGCACCTAGGTCGGGAGCAATTTCTATTTCTTCTGGAGGCATACAATCAGTATCCGTACTTGACGCATTTTCTCCACCATCCACTGTGATACAAGGGTTGTAATTCCAGTCAGTTGTGCAATATTACACTTATACGTGTATTTATTTTATGCGTCCATCTCATTTGCTGATTCGCATTCAGTATAGATGTGTCCTTGTTTTTTATAGATGTAACATTTAATTTCATCATTTCTTATAAATATACGGAAGCTTTCGTTATCGTAATTAATTAGTAGAGAATCCGGGATATGGACATTTTTATCATCTTGAATATAAATTAATCTCCTAAAGCTCATCATATGGGAGTATTCTTATAATTTATGGTTGTTAGCGAAGAAACTGTACGAATATTATTAGCAATTAAAACATTGATAATTAGGATATCCGGTTTGTATGAATGAACGTTGGAAAGGATTAATTTCTTCGATAGTTTTCCAATTTTTTAGCTGGTAAAAAGTGATCGTTTACACTAATTCCTTTATATGTAGAAATAAAGTTATTTAATGTTTCTACTGAATCTAGGTAGATACAGATTTTTTTATATATGGGAGGCCAATAGCATTTTTACTATATTGCCTAATGCAATAATATATTTGTTGTATTTTTGTATTTTCGAGCGCATTGAATGTTATAGCTTGATCTTTTTTAGGTATTGATTGATATAACAGCGGTGTTGTTAGTTTAGGTTGAATATAGATGTTTTCAATTTCTTTAGATTTGTTGTTCATCAGTCTGTTGTCAGCACTGATAACGCCGCTTCCATCATCTTTTAAGAATAGACAAGCCGATGGGTTTCCCTGATTGGCTAGATTACTTATACCTTTAAATAACAAAGAAATATTTCCAGGCAACTTTTTTTTTATTAATAAAAAAATCAAGTTTTTTGGAATAGGTTAAAAATAAAAGAGTCATTTATTTTAAGAAACATACACACGTTCATCAGATACATGTATAAATTATATACGTATATATATATATGTATGTGTGTGTGTGCGTTTATGAAAACTGATTTTAACAGGATTCAGTATTCAAACATTCAAAAAGTATCTGAATATTAAACCAAATACCAGTTTAATCCGATTTGAGGTGTTTCAGTATCAAATTCATCCGAATATTTAGATCGCTAATTAAATATAAACTGTATATATACTGCATGCCATTGTTGGCGTGATTATACCTATATTATATTGAAACTCCTACGAATGAAACTAAATATTTAGGCTATTTTCGCGTCCAATCGTGTGTGTGTATGTGTGTATGCAATGTGCAGTTTCATACTAGTTACAAATGCACGGAGATTAAGATATTACTTTGGGAAGTACTGAAAGAGACGAATAAGGAATATACCTGTTATATAAAACTTAACCCCCGTGTTAGCCACATTTTGTAATCTTGACGTAGAAATTAGATAGAGTGTATATGTACAGTAATACTAAGTATTTCTATAACTGTGAGCGATATACACACCGTGAAAATAATAATTTCTTTTCTTTTTCTAACACATTAAACTCCCAATCGTCTTCTTTTCGCAGCAGTATCGACGGAGTAGTTAAACCTCCTCATTTTATTTATTACACAGTTAACACTTAAGGGGACAGTTACAAGACAACTGATGACATTTTCGAGGCGGCCTTCATCGTATATATATATATATATATATATATATATATATATATATATATATATATATATATATATATATATATATATATATATATGTATATATATATATATATATATATATATATATATATATATATATATATATATATATATATATATTCTAAAATGTTAAATAAAAATAAACATAGCCGAATATTGCACGCGTTCGATTCCTAATTACTTTTATTTCTTTCTGAAATATAATAAAATTTCAATAAAATAGAAATCGCGTTTTTATTTTGTTATTTTTATTAAATAATTTTATTATATTAACGGTCGTGGGCCAACCCACGTGGCATCCTATTGGACAAAGGAGTTTGTGAAAGTTCAAACATATATGTCGGTAACTTGTAATATTAATTTCAACACTTTTTTTCTCTCTTATAATATTAATAATTCAATAACCATAATTAAACACTATTCATATAAAAATAATATAATTAAATAACCCCATAAAAATAAAAATAATAATCGTATGTGACGCCGGATGAACCCTTGTGTTGGTAGACGGTGTGAGTGTGGCGTCGCAATATATGTGTGTTATTTATATTTAATTAGTCTAAATTGCAGGTTTATCAATATTAATTTTTTCCTGCGGTTGTATATTTATTTCATCGTGAACTTTTAGTTATAATAATATATTTGTTATGGTAAGGATGTAGGCCAACTCGTTAACAACGTACGCTGTGTACAGATGTTTCTAATAAAATATTCGTTCATTTGTTCAGATTTTAATTTGTATAATTACAGTTGTATCTTGAAAATGGTAAGATTAAAGTGCAATTAATGTTGGACAATAATCCGGAAATTATTTTGGATAATTACGAGCAAACTTTCAACGATGGAAAATGGCATAACGTAATTATATCGATGGGCACGGATACGTTAATATTAGATGTCGATCAACGACCAATGATTACCAATCGTAAACTTTCTATTACGACTGGTTCCGTTTATTATGTCGCCGGTGAGTGAACTGATTTTTTTCTTTCTCTTATTAAAAATAAATCATTCATTTTTAATTTATGTATAAAACGGTAATTATTCGATTACTCATATAAACTCGGAAGGAATAAATTAATAGGATTGTTACTTTTATCACTAACGGTTGTCGGAATATATTATTATTATTATTATGATATGAATTATATTAAAATAAATGCGGTAGAACTACAAAAATCAGTCGAATAATTGAAGTTGGATTGTTTTTGTTTCTTCTTTTTAAATCATCAAATTAGCGAACTATGGACTACATAGACTTCAATGATGACGGGTTTCCCTTCTATTAACTCCCCGGTATTTCTTTATTACTTCGCTGTGCGTGTACATTAAAATTTTACTTTCGATTCTATATCGTGTAATGTCTGTTTTGTTACTATAATTAATTTATCGTCTACTACAATTTCTTCTAATGTATTTAAATAGTGTTACTTAATTATTAACTTCAGATTTAATATTTATTTTATTTGAACCATGTTTGACGTTCACCTAACCTTTCATCTTATCTGAATTCTAGTTTATTTCTATTCATACACTTTACTTACTCGTTATATGAACTAGTTATCATGCGTCGGACAATTATTTAAAAAAAATTATACTAGCAAATATTTCGAAAATATAATCTTTACCCTTAGACGATGCCCAAAACTCGTGTGACGCCTGTTACGAGCTGTAAATCGTACAAGCGTCGATGTTAATATCGAAATAAATGATCGCACGTGAACGCAAAAACAATTTATCTTAATTAGGAAACAGAAGCTAGTCTAATTTTTGGACTGTTAGTGTAAACGTGTGCGTAATAGATAGAAAAAACAAAACGAACTTGTACAATTTTATTATCTTCAAATTATAGTATCGTATCAATTTCAGTGAAAACTTTCCAAAACGCAGATTTAAAATAGACTGATTATTTATCCGCCAATCAACGGTCGCTTGGAAAAGTTCTGTTGATGAATATTTGAACCATTTTTTGAGAGTATCCATGATATTTGTGGTCTTCCCCTTAATCTTTTGCCATTAATTTTACCCTCAAGTAACACTTTTTGCACAGTATATTTCGAAACTTTCATGGTTATGTCCCAAGTATTTCAATTTTCGTCTTTTGATAGTTTCCATGATTTCAAGTTTTTCCCCAATCTATGAAACACTTCGATGTTCTTGACTTTTTGTACCCATAATATTTTCACTATCCGCCGGTAGTAGTCCATCTCAAATGCTCTGATTTTTTTTCCAGTGTTGAGTTTAGCATCCAACATTCACACCCATATAGCAGAATGGAGAAGATGTAACATCTCAGAAGTATAATTTTTAGTTCCAATTTTAACTCTTGACGTGTAAAGAGATTCTACATTATTATTAGTGTACTTCTCGCTTGTTCAATTCTGCTGTGTATCTCCGGTTTGTTCTCTTCAAGTGTGCTTCCCAAATAGTTGATACGTGGTACTTGTTGTAAGTTTTTCATCTTTTATTCTGATTTCGCATGTAATCGGCTTTTTTGAAAATGCAATTGTTTTCGATGTATTCAGTTTTAAGCCATGTTCTGAACTTTTTTCGACAATCTTGTCCAGGATTCGTTGAAGTTCATTCTTACTATTTGCTACGATTATACAATCATCCGCGTATCGAAGATTATTCAGTGTAATACCATTTATTTTCAATTTTCCGTCATTTTCTTCTAATGTCTCTTGAAATATGGCTTCAGCATATATATTAAACTGAAGAGGTGATAATACACAAGGTTAGGTGCTCTTGTAGTTAAGCCACCCCAGATAGTGATAAGAAATACTTGAACTTATGAAGTCATTCTGTTATTACGTCATTGTTGTTTCGATTTCGATAATTGATAGTCTTATAACGCAATAAAATTTTTTTATATTTCGAAATGAATGTTTTAAAATAAGATAAACTTAATACACATATTGTTGAATTTCGATTTTGTAAATTAATTTATAAAAATGAATTTTTAAAAAGAAGATAAACTTAATATACATATTTTTGAATTCTATCATTACTATTGATAGTCTTATAACGCAATAATGAGAGTTGATTTAATAGACTATTGATTTAGTAACCATCTTTATTCCGCCAATTTATATAAGATGATTTTATTTTTGGCTATTTTGAGGGCTTCACTTAAATTTATGAAGAAACAGAATATGTGAGAATATTTTTAGTTTGGAAAAATTTTATATCCTTATTTTTTCAAATATAAGTTTTATTAATAATTTAGCTGTCATATTTTCATTTATTTATCCGATCTAATTGCTGAAAAATTAATCATGTCTACGTTCTCTGACATAGTTGAAGAGCCTTACATTCTCGCCGTCTACAACAAAAACATCCAACCTTATGGTCTCCATATCCTCGCTTTTGTGACATAATATAGTTGCATCCAACACAAAGCTTATTGGTAAATAAAAGTCCCAAACTTTGGAACCAATTTATAAATTCTTCATCTGGCATAGATGTTTTTCGATATACTTTTTTAAAACTATTTATTTCTTTAAATTCATTAATATTCATTTTTAAATTAATAACAAACTGGAAATCAAAATAATAATAAATGCAAATTCAAAAACAATAATAAGAAATCAAAATTAATAATAAGAAATCAAAATCAATAATAAAAACAAATTCGAAAACAATATTAATAACAATTCAAAATCAATAAAAAACACTAATTCAAAAATGCTTCCGATAAACAAAAAAAACACACTTTTAATTCCTCGATTTTATGTGAAGAAAAAAGTTTAAGTTTGGTATTAATGGTGTGCGGAATTATTATATAATTTATGTATTCAAATAAGTAATTTATATCCATTTAATTAATAACAAAGTAAATATGTTTATTCATTTTTTATTAAATATATATCATCTTTAAAATTAATAGTGTTTAAATGTATTGTATATGTTTCGTCATTATTTATTAAGTTTATCATAACTTATGTATTTAAATTTATTAAATTTTTTAACATTAAAATTTATTTTATTTTTATCGATTATACTTTATCGAAATCGAAACAACAATGACGTAATAGCAAAATGACTTCATAAGTTCAAGTATTTCTTATCACTATCTGGGGTGGCTTAACTGCAAGAGCACACAAGGTTATAAACATAATAAAATCGGATTATTATTTATCGATTAAATTATAATTTAGTCGAACACCTCTGAATAAATAAAAACAAATATTGTATAGTAATAAAATCAACATTAATTAACCTAATTTTCCCACGTTTGTATCGCTCAGAATCCTAGCATTATTATTATTATTTGTATTTTTATTTCAATTTAACAATTAATATAATAAATGCTGTAACAACCCTAGTTGTCACAGCATTCGTAGTAGTGAGAGAAAATTAAAATGTCAAAATCAAAATGTACAATAAAGAATGACCAGTTTATGAAATGTATATAAAAGGGGATAATAAATAACGTTTTACAATAGGTAAAAATAAGTATGGGAAGGAACAGCCGACGTGACTTTTGGCAAAAATATGAGATTTGACGATACAATATGTATACCGATATATATGTATACCAGAAAGAATGCTGGCGCCATGAGCATTACAGTCTTTTGGAAATTCGTTTAACCTGGTATAGATAAAAAATAAGAGAAAATACCCATAATGAAATATATAATAAATTAAGAATTGACATAGAAAACGCAGTTAAAGGGAGGCGAATAGACCTCATAAAATGGGCTCAGTCGGTATTTTGGTTAAAGAAAAAAAAAAACAGCTCGAATTTTCTGATTGGTTATCCAAAAAGAGAAATCGGAGGGTTTCGCCGAAAACAACCAATTTTGGAAATTTCTAGTCTCTATAGAATTCTTAGAAATGCAGGTATTGCTGGCCGCCCTATTAATGATAACTATATATAAGGCTATGTATATATATATATATATATATATATATATAAGTATATAACCTTAAAATATAAGGAACAACGGAACTTTTCCTTGGTCCAACTATTTTGTGTGGAAAACAGGCAAAATCCATTAAGGACCAGAAAAAGTTGTACAAAAAATATAAATGAAAAGAAACCGGTATTTCGCCAAAAGTAAAGGAAATAATAATAATGATTATAAAATACCTGTGTCGTCTCCAGATCCCTGGAGAGTTAGAAATACGAGTTTCACCAGTTTAGTGAGTGGAGTAAGTTGAGTTGAGTCAGATAGCCGAAGAAGTAATATCGGTATCGGTCACGTTAAGTCGGATAGTTGGTCTTTCGAAGAAGTGAGGATAGATCGTCGGGACTTCGATCAGGTTAGGGACGGTTCCGTTTATTTTTATTGTACTATATTTATAATTTTTAAAAAAGTTCATTATATATAATATATATATTTTAAAAAGTTAAATACTAAAAATAAACGTAGCCGAATATCGGGCCCGTTCGATTCGTAATTAATTTTATTTCTATCTGAAATTAATAAAATTTCAATAAAATAGAAATCGCGTTTTTTTTGTTCTTTTTATTAATTTATTTTATTATATTAACGGTCGTGGGCCAACCCACGTGGCATCCCATTGGACAAAGGCGTTCGTGAAGTTCAAACATATATGCCGGTAACTTGTAATATTAATTTCAACACTTTTTTTTCTCTTATAATATTGATATAACAATAATAACCGTAATTAAACACTATTCATATAATAATATAATTAAATAACCCCATAAAAATAATAATAATAATCGTATGTGACTCCGCATGAACCCTTGTGTTGGTAGTCGGTGAGTGTGGCATCGCAATGCTTAACTCCATTTAGCGGTTTCACGGTTTCTATATGTTGTTGACGTCTTACAGTGACTTAATGTCGTTGTCCGAAATAGCAGTAAATTATTTTATTTCATCTGGTACATTGAATGTTGTTATACATTTTTTTTTCTGGTTGTTCGTTATTCCTCGTACTTTTACCACTTTTAACAAAATTTTGAAATGAGCAATGTGGATAATAATCATTCAGATCAATCAGTGGTTTAATAAAGTCAACAAAAAAAACTTACTAGAAACGAGTTGTCGCACTTAAATTATTTGGAGAATGCAGATCTGAATTTTGGGTCAGATGACGATGTTTTGAAAGCGAAATTTTAAAAAAATAGTGAAACAAACTCCTAGACATCGTGATCGGGAAGTGCGGAAATAATATGAATTGAAGAACCAGATAATAGAAGTTAAAACAATTTTTAAAAATTTTGTCAATTGTAGAGTAGAACAAATATATATACCGAATATATTAGCAAGATCGGATTAATTCTTATTATCCTTTATTTCGGTATATAAGAATCTTGTCCATATTTTTTTCGAGGTTTTTTTTCAGTGTACTCTGACAAAAAGATGTCGTTTACGATTATCACTTATCCGCAATTGAAAAGCTAATAAATGCATCGTGCCTAACAAAACGAATACTGATAGTATTAGCAAAAGAAGAAAAATAGGTAGTCGATACTGTATCCAGAGAAAAATCAAAAAAGATAGTGCGTGAGTCTAGATAACTCTAATTTATACCACCTTAATCCTTGCCTTAGATTATTTCATATAAAAATTAATTGGTTATTGATATTTCTAATTATATATTATGTAATTTTTGTTATATTCTTATACATTTTTTTACAGAACTTTATTTTATTTTGTTTATCAAATTTAATGTACATTATTTTTCTGTTTAATTTTTAATCCTCTTCTTATCAGGTACTGACAATTTTATGTCATCAACCGGATGTTGTCTCTTGAGAACGCACTTGACTTTTTGAGAATATGCCCATTAGCAAGGTCTCAATTTATTTTGAAATGGCTATAGGCTATATCCAATCCATCATCGTTCTTCTTTTCAATCTTTTGACCTTAGTTGGTTTCTTCAACAAACTATCTGCTAGTGGGTTTGTGTGGTGCTGTAGTCTCCATATATGTTTTTGAATCGCTTCTTGAATTACCTCGTCTATGTACTTTATATTTAGATCTACATGTAGCGTACGGTTTGAGACGTACCACGGTGCTCCTACAATAGCACGTAATACCCTGTTTTGATACGTCTGAATTTTGTTAACTTTGCTTTTGGACGCACAGCCCCACAGCTCCACAGCGTATAGTCATACAGGTTTTAATACTACGTTGTACAGTAGTAATTTGTTTATAGTATGAAGTTGTGAATGTGGACTAAGCAACCAGTACAGCTGTTTAGTTTTTATGTTCAACTCCGTTTTCTTCGCTCTAATATGCTGAGCCCATGTTAAAGTTTGGTCTAGGTGAACTCCTAGATATTTTACCGTTCGACTTTGTTCAATTTTCCTACGTTTGATAAAGATTTTATATCTGTCACGAACAATTCTCCTTTTAGTAAATCTAATGTGGGTACTCTTAGACTCGTTTATTGTCAATTTCCATTTGCTCGACCAATTTTCAATTTCATTGACTGCACTTTGCAAGATTTTATTTGATATTTGCGGAAGGTTATGTGAGGCCATTATTGCCGTATCATCAGCAAATGTTGCTACACTCGTATTCCTTGGTACCGGTATGTCATAAGTGAATATCGGGTACAACAAGGGACCAAGCGCGCTTCCTTGGGGTACGCCCGATTTAATTTTTTGAATTTGAGATTGTTCATTATTTACTATGACTCGAAAGTATCTTTCGTCTAGATAGGATTTTATAATATTATAATATTGTACTGGCAGGACCCTTTTACATTTGTATAGTAGACCAGTGTGCCAGACTTTATCGAATGCTTGTTGAATATTTAGGAAGGCCGCTGCGCAGACCTCCTTCTCCTCAAAAGCTGTTTCGATTTGATTAACGAGCCTATGGACTTGCTGGACTGTTGAGTGGCCAGTTCTAAATCCAAATTGGTGGTTGGGGATTATTTTGTTTTCATCAATGAATTTTTGAATTCTTTTCTTTAAGAATTTTTCAAATAGTTTAGCCAAAATTGATATGATATAGGCCGATAGGACGACAGTTTTTCAGGGGGCTTTCCTGGTTTTTGTATCATAATCACATTTGCGAACTTCCATAATAACGGAACGCATTGTATTCGCATAATTGCGTTGACGATATAAGTTAGATTCATTAATGCTTTTTGCGGAAGTTCTTTCGGAATTTGACCCGTTATGAGATCATATCCTGGCGCTATATTTTTATTCAACTTCATTATTTCCTCTTTTATTTCCTTCGGTGAAAACATCCTTATTTTAGTATCAGATTTACTTGGTTCCTATTTTAAATAATTTTGGATATCATCCTCAATGGCAGATTTAGTTCTTTCTGTTTGAAAAGTGTTGGACAGATGTACTCCAAACAACTCTGCTTTGGTAGCATCATCTGTAACCCAATCTCCCATTTTCACTTTTTAGTGGGTTATTTCTAGGTTCTGGCTTGTTACAGTAGCGAACCGCTTTCCATAATGAATAATTACTTTCCTTCGATGTTGTTAAATTAGAAACAAATTCATTGAAGGATGTGTTCTTAAATTTTTGTAGAAGATCTTTGAGTTTTCTAGTTTGTCTGTTTAATACCATCTTGTCAGCTGGACTTCTTGACTGCATCCAGCGTTTTCTCAACCGTCTTTTGATTGCCACTTGTTTTTTTATATAATCAGGAAAAACCTGGGTTTGTAATGGTTTTTGAGTTGGTGATGGAGTACTTCTGCAGACTGCTTGTACCACTTGAGTAGAGAATAGGTTAACACTATCGTCCAGTTCTGTCTCTGTTTTCAATCTGACTGATAGATTTATATTTTCTTCTAGTAGATTTCTGAATGTGTCCCATTTTGTGTTTCTGATGCTTAGTGCTGCTTTATGCTCCTTCAGCCATACCTGTTCATTTATTGATAATGTAACAATTGAGTGATCAGAAGACAGGGAAGTTAAGTCGTTGGTAACTTTATAATTTTTTGTTATACCTTTTATAATAAAAGTCCAACAGGTCTGGTGTTTTGTTTTGATCAGATGGTCAGTAGGTGGGTAAGCCTCCTGAGACTGTATCGCATTTTTCCGTGTCAATAGCCATCTTCAAATTTCTGCCTCTAGTAGTTATCAAACGAGAAGCCCAATGGGTATGTTTCGAATTATAATCTCCTATAATAAATCGTTTTCCCATTGTTTTTATAAATTCAGCAAGTTTTTGATGACTTCAATTTATACTTGGGAGGGCAGTATACTGCTGCCAAATCTATCGCCTTAGTACCCTGTTTTATGGTAATGCGAGTGGCTTGAATGTAGTCTTTTTGATAGTTTTCCATAGTATTGTGAAAAATGCTATCTTTAATTAAGACTGCAGTTCCTGCACGTGCTTTCTCATCCGGATGCAAGGTCCAGTTTATAATTTGGTATACTAATGTAACTTTTTTCTGTGAAGCGAGCTTCAGAGATTAACATTATATCGATGTCATTTGATTTTAGATAAAATTCGAGTTCTAATCGATGCTGTAGTAATCCATTTGCATTCCAAAGCGAAATTTTGTAACATGACTGATTTTTATTGTTTTTGTTACCCATCATCTCCTGTTTACAAGAGCAGTCATGATGGTGCTGATTATATTATTTATCATTTCTGTCTGCTGTTGGAGCATTTCCTCGAATAAAGATTTTATTTCAACCAGAAACGCACTTAGGGTTTGTTCAATATTTGTGGGTGCTACAACATTGGGGGAATTTTGTTTGTTTGCGGACACTGCCTGAGCATATGAAAGAGATGTTATATTTCTCATTTGTCCTTTCTCTGGTGGCACAGCTTGCAACTCAATTGCTGTTTCCGACTGTTGTTGAGTTTGTACCAATTTCTGTTTTATAGGTTGTCTACTTAGGGATTTTAATGCGTCATTTTTATCCTGGCTTCGTAATTTTTGCAATTTTTTATATAATTCGCAACCCTTGTAGCTTGCCGGATGGTTAAGCCCACAATTTGCACACATAGCAGGTGAATTTTTGTCTTTAGTACATTCATGTGTGAAGTGGGTACCAGCACATTTAACACAAATGGCTCTACGATTACAGTATTTCTTGGTATGACCGTATTGCTGACAGCGAGCGCATTGTACGATTTCATTTTTAACGTGCGGCGCCTCAACATTTACTTTCATATTTAATAGATATTGTATCTTGTAAATTTCTTTGTTATTTTCTCTTGGTTCAAGATCGACAAAAAATAGAGGTAGTGGCAGTTTTGTTAATCGATGCTTTATGTTAATAATACTTCTAACCGTGTGTCCTTTTTAAAGCCATGGCTATGTCGTTTAATTCTAGACTATGATGTAAATTTCTTATGACAATACGGAAAGGTCTTTCACTTTTAATTTGATAAGTATGAAATTCTAAGTTACTAGTTCTTAAATAAGTTATTAACTTTCGATATTCCGCGATTTCTTTCGTTTTTATTTCAACCCGTTTGTCGCTTAAGGACCTGCATCGTATTTTGTCTACTGAAAGGATTTTTGTGAAGTCCGCTAACATACTTTTGTAATTAGTTACCCCATACACCATGACTGGTAGGGGATTTTCGTTATTGACAGCTCCGTTATTGCTTAAATTCTCTTCTTGACTTACACTATCATCGGCTGCAAGCTGAGAGTAACGATTTCTGGTCTGGATGAAGACCTTAGTAGCCGTAGGGCTATTTGTAGTACCTAATGAACTACCTTGTTTGTGTCTCTTTTTATCTGTAGTCCTCGTAGCTTCTTGCCATCCATGCTTCAAGTCATTATCTGTAGAAACCTGGATGCTTTCGAGTGGATTATTTTTTTCATTTACAACATTTATATTAGAAATATTGGTAGGTGATAATAACGGGGCATACACCGGTTTATTTAATGAAAAATTATTAGTTGTGTTTGTGGTTACGTTATTATTTATATTGCTAGTATAATTATTATTACTATATGTAATATCGCTATTAATAACGAACGGAAATAAAGGAACGGGCTCACCGGCGATCTGCATCGAATCATCATTTTCGAAGACAATATTATCAGAAGAAGCAGCAGCATCTTCGATTTGTCGGCTGTTCGTAGATTTACTGTGAAGAATAGGCGAGCGTAGAACCATAACGATGGCTTATTTGAACAGTAGAGATAACAAAGTCTCGACTTGCTGATAAGCGAGCCGACCACTTTGTCACACATACAAAATAATACGACGAATATTAATCGTTCAAATTACAGCAATCGTTTCAAAACGAATTATTATTAAGAAAACAATTGAATGCAAGACCGAATACGACGAAAACACGATAAGCACGACTTAACACAAAAAGTGGAAAATAAAAGTTTTACGTAAATAAAATTAAAATTGAAAAAAAAAATGTGTCACACCGACAACAAACGTGTTAATATATTTCTTCATTTGTTTGTTTTAATTTAGTGAAGCTATATTTAAAAAAATAATAATAATAAATAACTATTTCTACAAGAGTTTAACAAATTTTCTCAATTTATATTAGGTTACTTCTAATAAATCGTTACGTAACATTAAGATTTATGCAAATCATTGAATAGCTTCGAATGCATGTATATACTTATCTATATATTTATTTAAATCATCTAATAGGCCGTTTTTGCACAAATTATATCGTTTCTAATTCGAAAAAATTTGAGTTATACGTCGTATCTTTATCACGGTTCAATTTTTATTTATTTAGGAGGAATACCTGGAACTGTTGGTTTAATAGGCTGCATGAGAAAGATTAGTATTCACGGAAACTATAAAGTACCAACTGATTGGTCATCCGAGGTTTGTAGTTTTCTTTATATTTTCTTACGTGAACATCGGAAAGTTGTTATAATGATATCTCGTTTATTTTGAAGAATATCGAATGTGTAGTGATTTTTATTAAAATAAAGAACAAAAATGAAGTTAAAATCGCTAAAAGCTTTTTCCTTATGAAAAATCACAATGTTTTTCGACTGTTCGGCCAGTATCAAGTGAATATTTAAATATATACAAATATAAAATGAAAAAATATTAATTTAGGATTACAGCTCACAAAAAATCAGCAAAATGAAGAACAACGTTTTATTAATACTCTATTTTGCTGGTTTTTTGTGAGCTGTAATCCTAAATTAATATTTTTTCATTTTATATTTTTATATATTTAAATATTCACTGGATACTAGCCGAACAGTCGAAAAGCTTTGTGATTTTAACTTCATTTTTATTGTTTATATATCGTTCACTTTATAAAATTTAATAAAATGTTAAAATGAGTACGTATTTTCGACGCATTATTGGTATGTTTGATAAAAACTACGTTCAATTTTTTTCCAAGTGACATTTAAAATAGCATAAAAATTTAGTCCATGAACAGTAGACATCCAAGTTTTACACGCGCACACACACGTCAGTACATATATTTTATATTATTAAACGAGCAATTGTATTTATATATATATATATATATATATATATATATATGTATCTATTCCCTATATCACGGCAGTTTGATAACGTCAGACGGAACAACAGAAAAAGAGACTAGAAAAAGAATCGCTAGCTAAAAATACCTTTAACACAAAGGGAAAACAAGCTTTCTTACATCCAGAAATGGTTCATTACATATCAGAAAATTATTTATTAGAACATTTATTTGGAGCGCCACATTGTATACTGATGAAAGGTCGATTGAAATTCAAGCCTTTGAAGCTTGGTGCTGTCAAAGGATGCTGAGAGTATCAGGTATGGATAAGGTCACAAATAAGGAGGTATTTTTCGAAGAATAGAACAGCCGGCGCTAATAAACACTATTAAAAAGAGAAGAAACAATATGGTTCGGCCGTCAAATTAGATACTTCAAATGGCTCAAAAACTTATAGAAGAAAAATAAATCAGTGTGTAGGAAACGAAAGTTAACGTATGGTCATATTATAAATCAAATATTTACATTCTAACGAGATTGTTATTTTTTATATTAAGACGATGGAGGCGTGTACAAGAATAATGAGTATAATGATGTCAGACATACAACGTGTGTAATAAATACAACAAGAGGAATAAGCACATTTTAGTTAATAATTGCTGATATGCAATTACTTTTCACTCTTCACTTCATTACATTTCAAAGCACCTTTTTCCAGAATTACTGCATATTAATCTAACTTGATTTTTGCCACACCTAGTCATTGCTTTCAAGCCCTTTACTTTATTATGTAATAATTTTGCTAAAAACATAGGGTGTAGGTTTCCAATGTTGTTAATGTTTCCTTCTATCAGAACTAGAGCAAAGCCCTGAAAATCACTCGGGAAAACACGTACAGATGGGGAAGCCATTGGAATTTCTACTGAAGAATTGCGTGTATCGCACAAAACATCTGAAATAATGTGTAAATTTGGTTCTACATGACTATTATTAGGGACTGTTGTAATTTCATCCATAACGGTATCGAAAGAATCGCTAAATTTCACGAAATTATTTCGTTCACTAACGTCATTAATATTACTACCACCAGTACTCATATGAACGTTGCTATCACCAATATTATCATTACTATTTATATCGTTATTATTATTAATACTTTGATTACTACTACTATTTCTGTTATTACCATTATTATTGTGACTATTACTACCAGCATTATTATTCCTATTTTTATTATTACTACTATTACTATTACTATTATTACTAGTGTTATCGTTAACACTATTATTATTATTACCGCTGCAAATTCTTATTATTATTACGTGCATTAGTACCGCTACGACGAGCGGCGTTTACCTGAGGGGCTGCCCGCCGACGACTGAGACATTTATCGACTATTCTCTATAATCGGTCAGATAACGAGTTACGAATAACAATTCTTGCTTTCTTCTCGACCTCGAAAATTACCGAAATATACAATCGACGAATAAACAATATCGAACACAGAAAGTTAACTTCACATCACACTTCTTAAAATCAAAACTACTTATGAAGTGGTCGGTTTCTTTCCAATGTAGCTGTGTTATAAGTTGTGTTTTCTACATTGACTAACTTCCCAAGGCTCACTAGTTCCTTAACTTTCCATGTGGCTACATTGAGAATTTTTTGAGTATTTATCTCAGGCGACAAAGGCCGGGATCCCCACCCGTTTATAGACGGTCGTCCATTGCTGTTAAATTATCGAATGTTTATTTTTACCTCAACCTAATATTTTGTCATTCTATGTGGTTAATAATTTCGATTTTAGGTTATGATCAGGTACTAGAAGATGGTGGAGATATCAATGAAATGGAATATCTTCCTGTTAGAAGGGTACAATTTGGGGATACTGGTGCACCATTGACTAATAAGGAAGGGACATTAACATTGGAACCGTTATTATGCGAAGGAGATGGTAAGTATAGACCTATTATAAAAGGTATATAGAAATTGCGCGTGATTCGATAACTGAATTATAATTATGTAGTATTGTAAGAAGTATTACTTATTTCGCTTTTATCTGACTATTTTTTTCTCTTATATTTTTAAGCGTATAGAATTATCTAGATTTTATAGGGGGTTTTTTCTGTTATTTCGTTATTAAACAGATTTCTTCACAAACGTCGTAACCATGAAAATTCCGACCGCCTCCATTAATTTACCGACGTTTGGTTTCGGTCAGAGCGGTGACATTTATTTCGAATTTAAAACTACCATCGAAAATGGCATTGTCATATATTCTGAAGGACCCGAAGATTATATCAAAGTCGATCTCATGGGTAAGACGTTTTTGTTTTTATTATGTTTTAATGTATATAAACACACACACATATATATATATATATATATATATATATTCGTATGTATTTAAATATTTAATTAATTATTTGTAAAAATGTTCAATGCAAGATAAATTTTTGATTTTTTGATATTGTAATGAGATCATATTGGTCTTGATTTGTCATGAAAATAAAGATACTCTAATTATTCAGTCTATAGGTGTAATAAAATATCCAGCTTCTTTATATTAGCTATTAAAAAGCCTGTTTACATATTAGGGCTTAAATTGTGATCTAAAATTCTTTAATACGATAAACGTATAATCTTATAAAATTTAATATTATGTTTGTTTAAATTCTATATTTCTGTTATTATGAAAACAGTTCAAAGGCTTGATCGTTTCGATGAATGTACATCGTGATAGTGAAAGATTTGAAATAACTGTTATATAAAATACAACAAAAGAAAAAGTACTTGCATCTGAAAACTACTAACAAAACATAGGCAGAATGATATTTAATATCGAGTGATAACAAAACATTTAATTCATCAACGTGTTAACCCAATAAAACCACATAAAAATTACGAAACTAATTTAACATATATAATGGGCATGTCTTTACAGCTTGCACAATTTGATACTGTACGTACGAACTAACTCATATTTCTATAAACGTGGACAATTTCTCTAGATCACTATTACTAGAAACAGATGTAAATTCTCAACAACCGTTACATGATGAGGACAATAATTTAAGATATAGTTCAGAACATAATGTTATTAAAGAAGGGTATTCGAAGAACACATGATCTGGATTGTAAAATTTCTGCAAATATATATTTTTTTAATATCCCTCTTTATCTTTACGATTTTGTGCTTTGTTTAATTTGCGGTACTATTCTCTATGATTTTTGTTAAGAGTTCTAGGTTTCTTCGCAATCCTTTTCATCTAGACTTCTTTACCATCTTCTGCTCTCGATTTATTTATCTTCATCCGCATTTCTTTTGTCGGCTTTTGTTCTGTGATATTTTATCTTGCGCTGTTTTATAATATTTTTCTTCTAACCTTAAATTCAGTATATTTTTACTATTTAGTCGTTTTGTTAACTGTACTGTCGATGTATTATTTTTATTATTATTTTATGTATTATCTTAATCCCGGCCATAATAGGTGCACGACATTCCAGGATACGTTTTTAAATTGATGAGTGTTATCTCCTTGGTATGAGGGTATAATTTATTTGATTTTTATAGCAACCATCTCATGTGATCCGTATATTGAACGTCTTTTATGATGCCGAAATCGTATTTCTGATTATTAGTTGGTTTCTGTTTTACAGAAACTCCTCTCGTTTTCGTATTCCTATGACATATACCTAAAACGTTTTTTAGCTCGTCTTCTCTATCAGATCTTTGTCCGACATTTGTTTAATGTCACCCGTTATAACTAACATTTTTCATTGTAGAAACTATTGTATTGTGTCTGTTAGTCTCTTAGTTCGTTGTAAAAGTCCCAATGGTTTCTTTTCTTACCGACCAATATCACTATTACCAGCAATTACAAATTATACGAAAAACTGGTTCTTAAACGTCTGAAACCACTAACGCACATACCAGACTATCATTTTGGGTTCCGTGCTTATCACTCTATTATTGACCAGATCCATCGAGTAACGACAATAGTAGAAAAAGCGTTTGAGGAAAAAAAATTCTGCTCGGCAGTATTTCTTGATATCGCGCAAGCGTTCGACCGTGTATGGCATCAAGGCCTTATATACAAATTGAGTAACAGATTGCCCGCCAACTGGTGTCGTCTGCTGACATCATACTTATCAAACCAAACAGTCCGCGTATCTTATGAAGATGCAAAATCTACACTTTATCCAATCCAAGCGGGAGTACCACAAGGAAGCGTCTTAGGACCGATCATATATCTTGTATATACAATAGATATACCAACAACGATAAACACTACAATTGCCATGTTCGCTGATGACACAGCAATATTGTCAGTTAGTGACTCCCAAGCAGAAGTAATGATACAGCTCCAGCATGCTCTGGACCGTATAGTAGATTGGACGAGGGATTGGAAGATTAAGCTCAATGAGCAAATTCGATCCACACATTAGATGTTCAAAAAACCCAGTTTTTCGTCTTTTTATTATAGTCATTAGTAAGCAGCCAGTTTTCATCAGTTTTAACACTCGCCATTTGACCAGTTTAAACCTTTATCCAGATAACATATTTTAAATCTCAATGCGCGCTACGTTCGATAAAATTATATAAACTGACTGTAACAAAAGACAATGGGTCGGAAACAATTCAATGCACACAGGTAATGTATGCCATTTTTGTAAAACACTAGACAACATCTCATCTCTATGCTTTAGAAACTTCGGACAAACCCAAATTTGATGCTCAATACTTCTACGTTCTTAGTTTTACTTGTCCACGGAATTTTCCATATTCTTTTACGTATATATTATTATTGTTATTTTATTTGCCACGTATTAATCTGATTTAATTATTTGTGTGACCACCCCAAGCAACATTGCAGGCATTCCAGTCGCCACCAATGATATATGGGTTTCCTAGTGAAGTAAAAATATTTTGGAATGGAGACGTATTGGGTTAGAAAGAAGGTTTAACATATATGCTATAAATAAATATAGAAAATGACAAACTTATGGAAATCTTAGCGCCTACCAACTGTATGGAGTTAAGAGATATCTTCCGGTAAGTTACAGGAAACAAGAACAGCAGGGATGTAATCACGCACTAAAATTGCAGCTCCGCCATATCCATCTGCCCTGTCGTCTCGATAAACAGTAAAATTATTACAAGAATAATGTTCATTGGGATCAAGCCATGTCTCTGAGAGCAGCACTATATCAGCTTCATAATCATCGATTAATTTTTCAAGGCTGCCACAGTTATTAAAAGCTTTCATGATTATGTTCTTTGTATGCTCGACAATTCCTCTTTATTAGAGGTAAAGTCTTTTCGCATTGCATGCTCAACAAGCCCTCCTTAAGAGGTGATGTCTTTTCACATGTGAACGTGAAGAAGGCTGCTTGCTAGCAGATGGCATTGATGTAATTGTTATTATTATATACAAACATACGCATATACGCATTTGCGCGCGCGCACACACACACACACACACAAAACAAATAAATAAATAAAAAAAAAATTATGAGCGACAAAGCAGCTGAATAATGGCTTCGAGCTTATGCTCTAAATGCGGAATATGGAACTGTTGGAGCATTGATAGTAGTGCGGGCACAAGTGAATCAGAAGGAAGAGGTGAAGATGTAATGGAAGGAAGCTTTTCCAAAGAAGGATGAGGACTATTTTGATTTTCAATGCGTTGTTGCCCCATAGGATTTGGAGATATGAGTTTGTCGTTATTGGAATTATTTAAGGAGGGTGAGGAATTAACAGTAATATTCCCCTCCTGCGAGTACACTGGTCTTGTTCTTACATTAAGAGCTAGTTTTGAAAAATACTTATTGCCCCACACATTGGATTTATTACTTATATTTTTATTACAGCTACTATTACTATTACCATTATTACTATTATTTCGGTTATAATTACCATTACTGTAGTGGCGACTGGAAGGACCTGAGTCATTGCTGCATTTTCTTCGTTTAAATAAACTGGATCTGATTCATAATTCAGGAAAATTTTGATTATTTGTAATTTCAGCAAAGGAAAATGCAGGGGTGACCACCTCCCCTTTATTAAGTAATTTTGCCTCAGAAAATGATACATTTTCTATTACCATAATTTTTTGAATTTTAATCTGTTATAGTAATTATAACTCTAACGAAATGAACGAAGAGAAATTATTAACAACCGAAGAACAGCAACATGTCTATTTGCATCAGCTAATCAAAAGTTTATGTCAGAAAGATTTAGAACAAGCTACTACGTTAGAAGAAAAAAATCGCTTTACAAACAAAATTATTAACCGCTGACGGTGTTTGACGTGTACTCTTTAAAGCCGGCGTACGGACGTTTATTATCGGACGACATGGAGACGATTTTTAAAGAAATTACCTATGCTTTACAACGCATCAGCGAGCTAACCGGTTCGTTTTATAATACGGAAACCAGTTTAAGTCGTAGCTCTAGTTCAGTTGGCGAACATAAAAGCTTAGCCTATATATCCCGTTATTGCCTAAAAGAGCAGAAATCGGCGATTTCGATAATGCTAATAAAGAATCGGCTGTAACCGGAACGCGAAAAGGTGGAGGAGCGTGCTCTAATAATAATAATAACAATAATAATAATAATAATAATCGTAAATTATCACAACTTCTACCATCGTTTTCATCGAAAAAGACGACTACCGATAATCAATCAGCGTCGTCGGCGATAGAACCGTTGGAGAAATTATTTTTGACTAATTTCTTAGAAGAACAACAATTGTCATGGAAACACGTATTAAACATGGTCGGAGCTAATGTTAATACTACGAATAATAATAGTAATAACGATGATAACAATATTGTCGGTCTGAATAGGTCTTCGCAACAATTTCCTCTTGTAAAACGAGTTTTTGAAGCAGTCATTTAAAATTCGTTTTCAAATATAAAATAGGAAAATTTAAAAATGTCAAAAAAAAAATTCGTTTCGTTGTATACGATATATTTTAATCGAAAATTCTGTTGATGTTGTTGTTGTTGACAGTTAGACGACCGGACGAAATTACAAAATTCTGACACGTCAAATGTTTAAACAACGATACACAGCCCGGAAAAAATATGACCTGGTTAAGATGGGAAATTTAAAAACCGCTGCTGCTGCTACTACTACTACTAGTACTAGTTCGGCTCATTCTACGACCGATTCCTACAGAGTCGGTTCTGTTCAACAGCGACAGCAATTACAAGAATCTTCTTCGTCGATCGTCAGTAAAGAGGATAACGACGAAGATACGACGATAATAATGAGCCGATATCTGAGAACCGAATCGTCTTCGACAATCCCGTCTTGGTCCGATACTACTACTACTAGTGCTACTAGTACTGACGTCAAATCTACTACTGCTTTGATTTCTCCTAATGCGATTTGTTCCTTTCCGTTCGACGTTGATAACGATAACGATTCGACCGGTTCTTTATTGCCGACGATAAGCGTAACTCCGTATTCCCCGATTTCGCCTTCGGCAAATACGATTAATAGTAATAATAATAATAATAATAATAGCAATAATAATAATAATAATAATAATAATAATAATAATAATAATAATATGGCCGGTAAACATTACATAATGTTAGAAGATAATTTACGGCAATTACGCGACATCGTTGATTCGGTGCAACAGATGAAAGACGAAAATTCGGTCATTTTGTACGCCAGTAATAATAATAATAATAATAATCGAACGTACGCCTACGAATCTAATATTCGATTAAGTTGCTCGTGTCCGTCTTTAATAAACGATCCGGATTCCGATTCGGAAATGCAGAATAACAGCTTCAATTCGTCACCTTCGTATAAAGACGTATCGTCCGCTTCTTTAAGCGCGTCTCATTTTTCAAGCATCACGACGCGCAGACCTACTTACGATTGTTCTAGCAGCGTAACTAATAGTAATCATAATAATAATAATAATAATAACGTATTGAACGCTTTATCGCCGGATGAAACGTTAAGACGTAAAAGTTGGTCCGCTTTAGAAGATCTGTCGTACGTTCGTCAAAGACATTATTTTTGTTGTCTTAGTAGTAATAGTAAAATTAGTACGACTATTACGCCGACGTCTTGTTTATTAATCGATCGTCGACTTCGTAGAAATAGTAATAATAGTATCGTTTTAAATCAAAATAGAAAACAACAGAGAAGCGTCAGCGTAAGTAGTTTAGATTCGGATTTCGTAGAGGATCCGTTTACCGATAGCGCGGTAAATTTATTAAACGCTATCGATACGGCCCTGATCGCGACGTCTATCGAACGACGACGCAAATCGACCGCGACTTCCGCTAAAAATTCGAATAATCGACGTTCGACCGGGACGGCGAATAATAATTCGTCGACTAGATCTTTGAACGAAGCGGATTTGCAGAAAGATTTCGATAAACTAAAAACGATTCAAAAACAACGCCAAGACGAATCCGAATCATCGTCGGTCGAGGGTCTTCAGACGAGATTACCGTTACAAAAATCGATTTCGACGCCGTCTATATTATCGACCGCTAATAAAGACGCTTCCAATAATAATAATAATAATAATAATAATAGTAACGTCAAGAATAAAATAGTATCCGGCGATCATCATCATCATCACCCTAGTGGAACTGAAAGCGAAACCGAAGAAGAGATTTTAGCTTGTTTATTAGAGAACGGAACATCGCCCGGTAGCATCAATCGAGCTTCGTTGCTCAGCTACATTCAAGACGGCGTTTATTACGGTACGCGACAAGAAAAACGTCAAAAACGCGGCAGCTTATTTTTCCGACGCGGCGGCGCTAAAAAAGACACCTTGAACAATAGCGCAAATTGGAAGAAAAACAATAGTAATAGCAATAGTAATAATAATAATAACAACGTATCGTTTATCGGAGTATCGTCGTTAAATAATTCATTACCGAACGATCACGTTTCGCAATTTAATTTTAACGACGTTTATAGTAGTAATAACGACGAGACGCCGTTAGTAGCCGCTTTAGAATTTCTAAACGAAAACATCACCTGTAACGATTTAGATACGGATCCGTTTTTAGGTTTAGCGGACGACGAACCGGAAACCTGGTCGATGACCGTTAGTAAAGATTTACTGAAGAAGATGAAAGATAAAGACGTGAAAAGACAAGAACATATTTACGAATTAATACTAATGGAGAAACATCATTGTCTAGTGTTGAAAGTTATGCAGAAAATATTCGCGGACGGTCTGCAGAAATATTTCAATTTAGGCGTAAATATAAATCGTATGTTTCCGAGATTGTCCGATTTAACCGATATACATACGAAATTTTTACATTCGTTACGTGAACGACAACGACTAGCTCCGCTGGTCGATAATATCGGCGATCTGTTGTCGGAATTATTCGCCAGCGAATCGGCCGTTAAATTAAAATCCGCCTACGGTGAATTTTGTTTGCGTCATCGCGAAGCCGTTAACATTTACAAACATTACGCGCAACGTGATCCGAATTTCGCTGCTTTCGTTAAACATTGTCAGAATAATCCGCTACTGAAGAAAAAAGGCATACCGGAATGTATTCTGTTTGTTACACAACGTTTGACCAAGTATCCGCTATTGATCGAACCGTTAATTAAAACGTCGAAAGATCGACCGGACGAATTAGAACGCCTGACGTTATCGTTGTCCGGCGTGAAAGACATCCTAATCACCATCGACGGTAAAGTAGCCGAACGCGAGAAAGAAGAGAAAAAATACGAAATTTACAATAAAATCGACGTAAAATCGTTCGCCTATTATAACGGACGAAAATTTAAAAAATCGTCCGTTCTATCGAACAATCGTAAATTACAATTCGAAGGCGTGGCCACGTTGATGCAACAAACGGCCAGCGGTCGAGTTAACGCGACTAAAATGCAAACGGTACACGTTATCGTGATGACGGATATTTTATTTTTCCTGACGGAAAATAATAATAAATTCAATTTTTTCGCTCCGTACGGTAAAGAAGGCGTTATATCGTTGCAGAAATTACTCGTTCACGAAAAAGCCGGCGGCGATTCGAGAGGACTTTATTTGATATCGTCGACGTTACCGAATCCGGAAATGTACGAATTGAAAATACACAAACCGAAGGAGAAGCAAATCTGAATACGTAGCATACGCGACATCGTACGAAATTGCCCGTCTAACGAAGACGGCGACGGTGATTATTATTTCAATCGCTCGAATAGTAATTATAACGCTAACGAAATGAATGAAGAGAAATTATTAACGACCGAAGAACAGCAACACGTCTATTTGCATCAGCTAATCGAAAGTTTACGTCAGAAAGATCTAGAACAAGCTATTACGTTAGAAGAAAAAATCGCTTTACAAACGAAATTATTAACCGCCGACGGCGTTAACGTGTCCTCTTTGAAGCCGTCGTACGGACGTTTATTATCGGACGACGTGGAGACGATTTTTAAAGAAATTACCTACGCTTTACAACGCGTCGGCGAGCTAACCGGTTCGTTTTATAATACGGAAACCGGTTTAAGTTGTAGCGCTAGTTCGGTCGGCGAACATTAAAGCTTTGCCTATATATCGCCGTTATTGCCTAAAAGAGCGGAAACTTTCGACGGTTTCGATAACGCTAATAAAGAATCGGCTATAACCGGAACGCGAAACGGCGGAGGAGCGTGCTCTAATAATAATAACAATAATAATAATCGTAAATTATCGCAACAACTTCTACCGTCGTCGTCGTCGTCGTCGTCGAAAAAGACGACGACCGATAATCAATCAGCGTCGTCGGCGATAGAACCGTTGAAGAAATTATCATTGGCTAATTTCTTAGAAGAACAACAACTATCATGGAAACACGTATTAAACATGGTTGGAGCTAATTTTAATACTAATTCGAATAATAATAATAGTAATAACGATGATAACAATATTGTCGGTCTGAATAGGTCTTCGCAACAATTACTTTTATTGTTACAAGTTGACAGACACGCGCAACCGATTCTAATAGAATTGACTAGTCATATGTATACGTTAACGACGATAATTATGAAACAAACTACCATCATCGAAGAATTACGAACTCGTTTGAAAATTCCCGAACAAGAATCTTCTAACGTACCGAAGAAAGATAATAGTAAAAAGACGACTTTTAATCATAGTCAGCAATTAGAGGAATTACGTAATCTGCAGGATAATCTAACGCGAGAACGCGAAAAATGGCAACAACAAAAAGACGCCGAGCAGAAAGAATTAAAGGAAAAACGACAACAATTACTTAGACCGCAAGAACAGATTCATAATGAACAAAACGACATCACCTTGCAGAGAGTGCAATACACAAACCGAAAGAGAAACAAATCTGGATACGTAGCATACGCGACATCGTACGAAATTGTCCGTCTAACGAAGATGGCGACAGTGATTATTATTTCAATCGTTCGAATAGTAATTATAACGCTAACGAAATGAACGAAGAGAAATTATTAACGACCGAAGAACAGCAACCGTCTATTTGCATCAGCTAATCGAAAGTTTATGTCAGAAAGATTTAGAACAAGCTATTACATTAGAAGAAAAAATCGCTTTACAAACGAAATTATTAACCACCGACGGCATTAACGTGTCCTCTCTAAAACCATCGTACAGCCGTTTATCATCGGACGACGTGGAGACGATTTTTAAAGAAATTATCAGCGAGCTAACCAGTTCGTTTTATAATACTACAACCGGTTTAAGTCGTAGCGCTAGTTCGGTCGGCGAACATCAAAGCTTCGCCTATATATCGTCGTTATTACCTAAAAGAGCGGAAACTTTCGGCGGTTTTGATAACGCTAATAAAGAATTGGCTATAACTGGAACGAAAAACGGCGGAGGAGCGTGCTCTAATAATAATAATAACAATAATAATAATAATAATCGTAATATATCTCAACAATTTCTACCATTGTTGTTGTCGAAAAAGACAACAACCAATAATCAGTCAGCATCGTTGGCGATAGAACCGTTGAAGAATTATCATTTGCTAATTTCTTAGAAGAACAACAATTATCATGGAAACATGTATTAAACATGGTCGGAGCTAATTTTAATACTAATTCGAATAATAATAATAGTAATAACGATGATAACAATATTGTCAGTCTGAATAGGTCTTCGCAACAATTACAAGTTGACAGACACGGGCAACCGATTCTAATAGAATTGACTAGTCATATGTATACGTTAATGACGATAATTATGAAACAAACTACCGTCATTGAAGAATTACGAACACTAAAATGTCATGCAGATTATAGACAGTATTAAATGTTAATATACTTTTTGTAAACGATTTAGATACGGATCCGTTTTTAGGTTTAGCGGACGATGAACCAGAAACCTGGTCGATGACCGTTAGTAAAGATTTACTGAAGAAGATGAAAGATAAAGACGTGAAAAGACAAGAACATATTTACGAATTAATACTAACGGAGAAACATCATTGTCTAGTTATGAAAGTTATGCAGAAAATATTTGCGGACGGTCTGCAGAAATATTTCAATTTAGGCGTAAATATAAATTGTATGTTTCCGAGATTGTCCGATTTAACCGATATACATACGAAATTTTTACATTCGTTACGCAAACGACACCGACTAGCTCCTCTGATCGATAATATCGGTGATCTGTTGTCAGAATTATTCACCAGCGAATCGGCCATTAAATTGAAATCCGCCTACAGTGAATTTTGTTCGCGTCATCGCGAAGCCGTTAACATTTACAAACATTACGCGTAATGCGATCCGAATTTCGGCGCTTTCATTAAACATTGTCAGAATAATCCGCTATTGAAGAAAAAAGGCATACCAGAATGTATTCTGTTCGTTACGCAACGTTTGACCAAGTATCCGCTATTGATCGAACCGTTAATTAAAACGTCGAAAGATCGACTGGACGAATTAGAACACCTGACATTATCGTTATCCGGCGTGAAAGAAATCCTAATCGCCGTTGATGGTAAAGTAGCCGAACACGAGAAAGAAGAGAAAAAATACGAAATTTACAGTAAAATTGACGTAAAATCGTTCGCCTATTATAATGGACGAAAATTTAAAAATCGTCTGTTCTATCGAACAATAGAAAGATTTAGAACAAGCTATTACATTAGAAGAAAAAATCGCTTTACAAACGAAATTATTAACCGCCGACGGCGTTAACGTGTCCTCTTTAAAGCCATCCTACAGACGTTTATCATCGGACGACGTGGAGACGATTTTTAAAGAAATTACCTACGCTTTACAACATGTCCGCGAGCTAACCGGTTCGTTTTATAATATGGAAACCGGTTTAAGTTGTAGCGCTAATTCAATGGTATTTGCCATATCCTTCTCAAAATGTACATTTTGAAAGTACCTTATGCCTTATGCTTTCCTCATTCAAGTTTTAGTGTTCATTTTCCCATTCTTCAGTACGGATACCGTATTTTCAAACGACTTCTGTTATATCTCTTCCATGAGTAGTAGGTAGTGTTACCAAATATATAAACTGATCCGAAATTTCTGCAATTTTAATGAATACATTAGTCACGTTGTTGATGTAGATGCTCATAATTTGTACTTTAATGGAACCTCATTAGTAGAATGGTATCTTAAACCAACGCCGATTGCGTCGCTTAGAGATTCGATTAAATTTAGATTCCTTACGAACGTCGGAAATGGGCTGCTACTTTATAGTCGCGGTACTCAAGGAGATTATATAGCGGTTCAAATTCGTGATAATAAAATGATCTTAAATATCGACTTAGGTAAATCTTTATTCTTTTTCTAATTCTGACTTTTTTTTTTTATCTATCGTAATTAGAAATAGTAATCGATTTTTTAAAATGATTATTTTTTGAATTGAATGTTATATAAATTAACTGAATCGATACGTTTATATGGAATTGTATTATTATTGTTATTATTATTACTATTGTTATTGTTGTATTGGTAAAGCTAAACTAGATTGTCAAACTATGCGTTAAAACGGGAAATGATAAATAAGTTAAAATAAAATTAGACAACGAAAGACAACATGTAAAAAGAAATATCCATGATACTTCAGTTCAATAATAACAGGTGGCGCAAGATACGATCAAAGTGTGTTTTCGTGTACGGTAGTGAAGAAACTTGGACAATAAATAAAAGAATATCCAAAACAAAACATAAAAGTAATTAGAAGCGTACAAAATCTGGTGTTAGGGAAAAATGCAAAAAGTTATAGTCATAGTATATATGTATTCCCTTATAACTTCTTATACTAGTTAATAATTAAAATTATAACTTAGGTGTACTAGATGCATCAATGTACAAATTATCCATAATGACACATACATACACATATACATATACAGAACTTAAATGGATTCACAACACAAAAACTGTAATTTTTCATTTTCGTTTTTCAGCTGGTTTACTTCAGTATGTAGTTGTTTGTATTCTTCTCTGTCTGCTTTTAGATGTATAAGCACTTCTTTTATATAATTCAGTACCTCTTCTAACCATAGGTTTATTGTCGATTTCGTGCTGTTATCCCTATGTAGGCTTCTTCTAATATTAAAAATATCTGCTTCCTCTAAACCCGTTTGACTACATTTATCGCACTTGTAACTAGGACTCTCTTTGTCTTTTAAACAAGCTGTGTGCGCGCGAGTTCCGCAAGCACCCGCGCAAAACGTTGCCAAATGTCTACTATTAAATGGTTTGTCGCAGACAGGATGTATGGTCGATAAATACCCTTCTCAATAATTAAAGCATTGTGTTTGCGATTTAGTTTATAACGGACTGTGTATTGCATATAGTATAACAGTAGTACACTTAATCGATGTACATCAAAATTTGATAATTTCTGGATTTTTGCAACTTTCTCAGAAATGTCAAGATATACTATATTTTTGAAGGTTCTATAGAAAGCAAATGATGAACTATAGATATGACTAGAAGAAAGGTAAAATAACGAAATTACGCAAAAATTGAGATGGAAAATGTAGTAAATAAGTAAATCATAATTATACTATAATGATCGACAGTTAATAAAACTAGATCTTACTGTAAATTTCTCATTTATCAATCATCCGAATAATGTGCTATCCCGTTTTTTCCTTTAATTCTGCTTCTAATTAGCCGAAATTGACCGATTTTAATTTAACCGAATGTAACCTAACTTAGCCAGATATTTTGTTATTCTCGTTTTTTCCATTAATCATACCTAGCCTACACGCTTTTGTTTATTACTATTTTAAAGTAATTTTTTAAATAAAACAATAACTACAATAACCCAATCGACACTACCGCTATAACGGAGAAACATCGACCTATTTCTTGTTTATAATCATAATTATGATAAAAATTTGAAAGGATGTAATTTAAATTAAAAAAATTTCCGCACTTCTTTCTAATTTTTAATCGTGCTTGGGGAAGGAAAATACATTAATTTATCTAAGCTCCGATCGATTCTGAGTTATACAAGTACACTGGGAATATGCCTCAAATTTTAATAATATTGAAATATTACATTTAAACACATGTACATTTTATTGTTATAAAATAATAATAATAAATAGAAGGAACTATTCGGGCGAATCTAGAGAAGGTACTACAACAGAATTGTGCGTATTAAGCCCGATACCTACATTATTTACAGTGAGCGGGCAACAATTTAAAAATTGCAAAAAAAAATAATCAGTAATTACGTAGACGACAACGTAATACACGCTTCGCCGGAACAAAAACTTTGTCTTCTTGAAAAACTGAAACTTGTAAGCAAAGAGTATGGATGGACTAATAATAAACAGGAACCAAAATGAAGGTAATAATTATAAATAACAACAGTCATAGAATCCATGAAGTATAGGCGGTTTAGAAGTAGCTGATAAGCTTGTGGAACGTTGATTAGAAAAGATGGCGACTCAACGGAAGGAATTAAACGCAGAATAATGATAACAAAGTTCTTTTCATATTTTCCTGAATCTTGCTGCAGCTACTACTTTCCGGACTCTATTGAATCCAGTGTTTGATGTTACATATTCTAATCTTTTTCTTCCTCTTGTTATTTTTCCAAGTATTTTCCCTTGTATTGCCAACATAAACAGCTCCTTTCCCGAAGTTTATGACCTACATATTCAAATTTTCATTTCGTGATATCTTGTACTATCGTCAGCCTGTCTATGTTGCATTGCTTTAACACCTTTTTGATAGAAATGAAATCATTCTATGATATCCTTAACAATCGTCGATAAGTCCACATTTCGAATGCATCCAACATCTTTTTGCATTTGGCGTTAATAAAACACACTTCTGCCGCATATATTAGCACAAGCCACACGTAACATTGCGCAATTCTTTTTCTTAACTTCCTGTTCTTCAAAACGTTTTCCAAATTCATGAGAGCTTGTTTTGCCATTGCATATATTATAGAGAGAGAGAGAATAGTGATTTTTATAGTTTAAAAGAAAGTTATTTGTAAGGACTACTAATTGTTAATAATTAATAACAACGTTTTTCATTAGTGATGCCATTTTCAAATTAAAATGATAATATTTATTTATTATTAATTATTTTAACTCATAACTGCTGAAGAGTTTCGTTATTAATTATTAACAATTATTGATTTTTACTAATAAATTTATCGTATTTATTTGTTGTTCGTATTTAATATCATTTTTTTTTTGTTATAATTTTATGATTTGCAGTTATTTAAAGGAAACGTCGATGTTAATAGAGTGCGGAAAAATACCTTCGAAATTCCTATAATCGCTCAATGGATACGCATTAACCGGATGAGATGGAACGATCATATTTCGATGAGAGTAGAATTGTATGGCTACAATTATTGTAAGTAAACGATGGTGATGATAATGATGGTGAAATATACGACGTACTATTTTTATTGATGGAATGAAAAATCGTACGTACGTTTCGGAATAGTAATAAAAAACGACACTCATTTCGGAATTTGTCTAATTCTGTTTACAATTGAATGATGATCTGGACGAAAAATTAAATTTAACCCTTTCGGTTGTCAACTTTTAACGTGAAATCGTAAATTCGAATATTTAAAGGCTTCCAAATGAAATAAAATTATTAGAATTGAAACGTTCTCTATCAGCCGAATGTCTAACGTTGAAAGTTTATATGTTGCACAGGAAACGATAACTAAAAGCGTTAAATTAGACTTATTTAATGCGATATATATATATATATATACATATATAATAAATAAAAATTACGTAAAAATATTTTTCTTTGTGGCATCTCCTTAACAGGGGTTTGTCTACGTCATGAATTAATATTTTCCAGCTCTAGCGTCTTTAATTATGTTTCCTCCCACCTTCTTTCCATCGAAACCGTTGGTTATCATTTCGAATTGTTTCCTTCTTTTAGGTCCTTTACTATCTTCGATCTTTCCTTTCTTTTCTTACACCCTAAGTACTTCTGTTATCTGTTTAAGATATCCCACACGATCATTGTGGAAGCCTCCGGTATTTCTTTATTAGTTAATTTTTTCTGTCCATGGTATTCGCCATATCCTTCTCGAAATGTACATTTTGAAAGTACCTTACGCCTTATGCTTTCCGCATTCAATGTTCATCTTTCGCATGCATAATTTAATACAGATGTGACGTAGCGCCGGACTAAAAGTTTTAGTGTTCATTTTCCCATTTCTTTCTGAAATATAATAAAATTTCAATAAAACAGAAATCGCGTTTTTATTTTGTTTCTTTTTATTAAATTATTTTATTATATTAACGGTTGTGGGCCAACCCACGTGGCATCCCATTGGACAAAAGGAGTTCGTGGAAGTTCAAACATATATGTCGGTAACTTGTAATATTAATTTCAACACTTTTTTTCTCTCTTATAATATTGATAATAAATTCATATAAAAATAATATAATTAAATACCCCATAAAAATAAAAATAATAATAATCGTATGTGACGCCGGATGAACCCTTGTGTTGGTAGACGGTGTGAGTGTGGCGTCGCAATGTATGTGTGTTATTTATATTTAATTAGTCTAAATTGCAGGTTTATCAATATTAATTTTTTCCTGCGGTTGTATATTTATTTCATCGTGAACTTTTAGTTATAATAATATAATTGTGTTTGTTATGGTAAGGATGTAAGCCAACTTGTTATATTCGTTCATTTGTTCAGATTTTAATTTGTATAATTATAGTTGTATCTTGAAAATGGTAAGATTAAAGTGCAATTAATGTTGGACAATAATCCGGAAATTATTTTGGATAATTACGAGCAAACTTTCAACGATGGAAAATGGCATAACGTAATTATATCGATGGGCACGGGATACGTTAATATTAGATGTCGATCAACGACCAATGATTACCAATCGTAAACTTTCTATTACGACTGGTTCCGTTTATTATGTCGCCGGTGAGTGAACTGATTTTTTTCTTTCTCTTATTAAAAATAAATCATTCATTTTTAATTTATGTATAAAACGGTAATTATTCGATTACATATACGTTCATATAAACTCGGAAGGAATAAATTAATAGGATTGTTACTTTTATCACTAACGGTTGTCGGAATATATTATTATTATTATGATATGAATTATATTAAAATAAATGCGGTAGAACTACAAAAATCAGTCGAATAATTGAAGTTGGATTGTTTTTGTTTCTTCTTTTTAAATCATCAAATTATCGAAGTGTGGACTACATAGACTTCAATGATGACGGGTTTCCCTTCTATTAACTCCCCGGTAATTCTTTATTACTTCGCTGTGCGTGTACATTAAAATTTTACTTTCGATTCTATATCGTGTATTGTCTGTTTTGTTACTATAATTAATTTATCATCTACTACAATTTCTTCTAATGTATTTAAATAGTGTTACTTCATTATTAACTTCAGATTTCATATTTATTTTATTTGAACCATGTTTGCCGTTCATCTAACCTTTCATCTTATCTGATTTCTAGTTTATTTCGTATTCATACACTTTACTTACTCGTTATATGAACTAGTTATCATGCGTCGGACAATTATTTAAAAAAAATTATACTAGCAAATATATCTTTACCCTTAGACGACGCCCAAAACTCGTGTGACGCCTGTTACGAGCTGTAAATCGTACAAGCGTCGATGTTAATATCGAAATAAATGATCGCACGTGAACGCAAAAACAATTTATCTTAATTAGGAAACAGAAGCTAGTCTAATTTTTGAACTGTTAGTGTAAACGTGTGCGTAATAGATAGAAAAAACAAAGCAAACTTGTACAAATTTATTATCTTCAAATTATAATATCGTATCAATTTCAGTGAAAACTTTCCAAAACGCAGATTTAAAATAGACTGATTCTTTATCCGCCATCTCCATTCTGAAGGTTGGCGATCCACAATCGAAAGCGATTCCTATCAATGGTCGCTTGGAAAAGTTCTGTTGATGAATATTTGAACCATTTTTTGAGAGTATCCATGATATTTGAGGTCTTCCACTTAATCTTTTGCCATTAATTTTACCCCGAAGTAAAATTTTTTGCACAGTATATTTCGAACCTTTCATGGTTATATTCCAGGTATTTCAATTTTCGTCTTTTGATAGTTTCCATGATTTCAAGTTTTTCCCCAATCTATGAAACACTTCGATGTTCTTGACTTTTTGTACCCATAATATTTTCAGTATCCGCCGGTAGTAGTCCATCTCAAATGCTCTGATTTTTTTTCCAGTGTTGAGTCTAGCGTCCAACATTCACACCCATATAGCAGAATGGAGAAGATGTAACATCTCAGAAGTATAATTTTTAGTTCTAATTTTAACTCTTGACGTGTAAAGAGATTCTACATTATTATTAGTGTACTTCTCGCTTGTTCAATTCTGCTGTGTATCTGCGGTTTGGAAGTACAGTTCTCTTCAAGTATGCTTCCCAAATAGTTGATACGTGATACTTTTAATTTTTTCATCTTCTATTCTGATTTCGCATGTAATCAGCTTTTTTGAAAATGCAATTGTTATCGATGTATTCAGTTTTAAGCCATATTCTGTACTTTTTTCGACAATCTTGTCCAGGATTCGTTGAAGTTCATTCTTACTATTTGCTACGATTATACAATCATCCGCATATCGAAGATTATTCAGTGTAATGCCATTTATTTTCAATTTTCCGTCATTTTCTTCTAATGTCTCTTGAAATATGGCTTCAGCATATATATTAAACTGAAGAGGTGATAATACACAAGGTTATAAACATAATAAAATCGGATTATTATTTATCGATTAAATTATAATTTAGTCGAACACCTCTGAATAAATAAAAACAAATATTGTATAGTAATAAAATCAACATTAATTATCCTAATTTTCCCTCATTCATATCGCTCAGAATCGTAGCATTATTATTATTATTATTATTATTATTTTTATTTTAATTTAACATTAACTCCATTAACGGTTTCACGGTTTCTATATGTTGTTGACGTCTTACAGTGACTTAATGTTGTTGTCCAAAATAGCAGTAAATTATTTTATTTCATCTGGTATTGTTATGTTATTAATAGTATAAAAATGTATTATTAGTACTAAATAACAAGAAACACGTGAATGTCTCAAAAACTATCTAAATATATAAATCCGTAATCCCATCAACGAGATAGATGTGTCCATGTTACAGAATCACACATATCGATAGTACAATATTAAATATATCTTAATCTAATATAACATCTCACCCTTTTATATATATTCGTTTAGATATTGTGGACGGCGAACTATTCTTCCGATTCTAGTAGACAAGCTATTACGTTAGAAGAAAAAATCGCTTTACTAAAGAAATTATTAACTGCCGACGGCGTTAATGTGTCCTCTTTAAAGCCATCGTACAGACGTTTATCATCGGACGACGTGGAGACGATTTTTAAAGAAATTACCTACGCTTTACAACATGTCGGCGAGCTAACCAGTTCGTTTTATAATACGGAAACCGGTTTAAGTCGTAGCTCTAGTTTGGTCGGTGAACATCAAAGCTTCGCCTACATACCGCCGTTATTGCCTAAAAGAGCAGACACTTTCAGCGGTTTCGATAACGCTAATAAAGAATCAGCTATAACCGTAACGCGAAACGGCACAGGAGCGTGCTCTAATATGAATAATAACAATAATAATAATAATAATAATCGTAAATTATCGCAACAACTTCTACCGTCGTCTTTGTTGAAAAAGACGATGACTGATAATCAATCAGCATCGTCGGCGATAGAACCCTTGAGAAATTATCGTTGGCTAATTTCTTAGAAGTACAACAATTATCATGGAAACACGTATTAAACATGGTCGGATCTAATTTTAATACTAATTCAAATAATAATAATAATAGTAATAACGATGATAACAATATTGTTGGTCTGAATAGGTCTTCCCAACAATTACCTTTATCATTACAAGTTGACAGACACGCGCAACCGATTCTAATAGAATTGACTAGTCATATGTATATGTTAACGACGATAATTATTAAACAAACTACCGTCATTGAAGAATTACGAACTCGTTTGAAAATTCTCGAACAAGAATCCTACTACGCCGATTCTAACGTACCGAAGAAAGATAATAGTAAAAAGACGACTTTTAATCATAGTTAGCAATTAGAGGAATTACGTAATCTGCAGGATAATCTAACGCGAGAACGCGAACAATGGCAACAACAAAAAGACGCCGAACAGAAAGAATTAGAGGAAAAACGACAACAATTACTTAGACTGCAAGAACAGATTTGTAATGAACAAAACGACATCACCTTGCAGAGGGAGCAATACACAAACCGAAAGAGAAACAAATCTGGATACATAGCATATGTGACATTGTACGAAATTGTCCGTCTAATGAAGATGGTGACGGTGATTATTATTTCAATCGTTCAAATAGTAATTATAACCCTAATGAAATGAACAAAGAGAAATTATTAATGACCAAAGAACAGCAACCGTCTATTTGCATCAGCTAATCAAAAGTTTATGTCAGAAAGATTTAGAACAAGCTATTACATTAGAAGAAAAAATCGCTTTACAAACGAAATTATTAACTGCAGATGGCATTAAAAAGCCATCATCGTACAGATGTTTATCATTGGACGACGTGGAGACGATTTTTGAAGAAATTACCTACGCTTTACAACGCGTCAGCGAGCTAACCAGTTCGTTTTATAATACTACAACCGGTTTATGTCGTAGCGCTAGTTCGGTCAGTGAACATCAAAGCTTCGCCTATATATCGCCGTTATTACCTAAAAGAGCGGAAACTTTCGGCGGTTTTGATAACGCTAATAAAGAATCAGCTATAACTGGAACGCGAAACGGCGGAGGAGCGTGCTCTAATAATAATAATAATAATAATAATAATAATTGTAATATATCTCAACAATTTCTACCGTCGTTGTCGTCAAAAAAAAGACAACAACCGATAATCAGTCAGCATCATTGGCGATAGAACCGTTGAAGAAATTATCGTTTGCTAATTTCTTAGAAGAACAACAGTTATCATGGAAACATGTATTAAACATGGTCGGAGCTAATTTTAATACTAATTCGAATAATAATAATAGTAATAACAATGATAACAATATTGTTGGTCTGAATAGGTCTTCGCAACAATTAAAAGTTGACAGACACGGGCAACCGATTCTAATAGAATTGACTAGTCATATGTATACGTAAATGACGATAATTATGAAACAAACTACCGTCATTGAAGAATTACAAACACTAAAATGTCATGCAGATTATAGACAGTATTAAATGTTAATATACTTTTTGTAAACGATTTAGATATGGATCTGTTTTTAGTTTTAGCGGACGATGAACCAGAAACCTGGTCGATGACCATTAGTAAAGATTTACTGAAGAAGATGAAAGATAAAGACGTGAAAAGACAAGAACATATTTACGAATTAATACTAACGGAGAAACGTCATTGTCTAGTTATGAAAGTTATGCAGAAAATATTCGCGGATGGTCTGTAGAAATATTTCAATTTAGGCGTAAATATAAATTGTATGTTTCCGAGATTGTCCGATATAACCGATATACATACGAAATTTTTACATTCGTTACGCAAACGGCAACGACTAGCTCCGCTGATCGATAATATTGGTGATCTGTTGTCGGAATTATTCGCCGGCGAATCGGCCGTTAAATTGAAATCCGCCTACAGTGAATTTTGTTCGCGTCATCGCGAAGCTGTTAACATTTACAAACATTACGCGCAATGCGATCCAAATTTCGCCACTTTCATTAAACATTGTCAGAATAATCCGCTATTGAAGAAAAAAGGCATACCGGAATGTATTCTGTTCATTACACAACGTTTGACCAAGTATCCGCTAGATTGAACCATTAATTAAAACGTCGAAAGATTGACCCGACGAATTAGAACGCCTGACATTATCGTTATCCAGCGTGAAAGAAATCCTAATCGCCGTTGATGGTAAAGTAGCCGAACGGGAGAAAGAAGAGAAAAAATACGAAATTTACAATAAAATCGACGTAAAATCGTTCGCCTATTGTAACGGATGAAAATTTAAAAAATCGTCCATTCTATTGAACAAATCGTAAATTAAAATTCGAAGGCGTGGCCACGTTGATGCAAAACGACATCACCTTGCAGAGGGAGCAATACACAAACCGAAAGAGAAACAAATCTGGATACGTAGTATACGCTACATCGTACAAAATTGTCCATCTAACGAAGACGGCGATGGTGATTATTATTTCAATCGTTCGAATAGTAATTATAACGCTAACGAAATGAACAAAGAGAAAGTATTAATGACCGAAGAACAGCAACCGTCTATTTGCATCAGTTAATCGAATATTTATGTCAGAAAGATTTAGAACAAGCTATTACATTAGAAGAAAAAATCGCTTTACAAACGAAATTATTAACCGCAGACAGCGTTAACGTGTCATCTTTAAAGCCATCGTACAGACGTTTATCATTGGACGACCTGGAGACGATTTTTAGAGAAATTACCTACGCTTTACAACATGTCGGCGAGCTAACCGATTCGTTTTATAATATGGAAACCGATTTAAGTTGTAGCGCTAATTCAATGGTATTTGCCATATCCTTCTCAAAATGTACATTTTGAAAGTACCTTATGCCTTATGCTTTCCTCATTCAAGTTTTAGTGTTCATTTTCCCATTCTTCCGTATAGATACCGTATTTTCAAACGACTTCTGTTATATCTCTTCCATCAGTAGTAGGTAGTGTTACCAAATATATAAACTGATCCGAAATTTCTGCAATTTTAATGAATACATTAGTCACGTTGTTGATTTAGATGCGGATAATTTGTACTTTAATGGAACCTCATTAGTAGAATGGTATCTTAAACCAACGCCGATTGCGTCGCTTAGAGATTCGATTAAATTTAGATTCCGTACGAACGTCGGAAATGGGCTGCTACTTTATAGTCGCGGTACTCAAGGAGATTATATAGCGGTTCAAATTCGTGATAATAAAATGATCTTAAATATCGACTTGGGTAAATCTTTATTCTTTTTCTAATTCGGACTTTTTTTTTTTTATCTATCGTAATTAGAAATAGTAATCGATTTTTTAAAATGATTATTTTTTGAATTGAATGTTATATAAATTAACTAAATCGATACGTTTATACGGAATTGTATTATTATTGTTATTATTATTACTATTGTTATTGTTGTATTGGTAAAGCTAAACTAGATTGTCAAACTATGCGTTAAAACGGGAAATGATAAATAAGTTAAAATAAAATTAGACAACGAAAGACAACATGTAAAAAGAAATATCCATGATACTTCAGTTCAATAATAACAGGTGGCGCAAGATACGATCAAAGTGTGTTTTCGTGTACGGTAGTGAAGAAACTTGGACAATAAATAAAAGAATATCCAAAACAAAACATAAAAGTAATTAGAAGCGTACGAAATCTGGTGTTAGGGAAAAATGATGGACTACATAGATTTCAATAATGACCGGTTTCCCTTCTATTAACTCCCCGGTATTTCTTTATTACTTCGTGAAGTTCATTCTTACTATTTGCTACGATTATACAATCATCCGCGTATAGAAGATTATTCAGTGTAATACCATTTATTTTCAATTTTCCTTCATTTTCTTCTAATGTCTGTTGCAATTTGGCTTCAGCATATATATTAAACTGAAGAGGTGATAATACACAAGGTTATAAACATAATAAAATCGGATTTAAATAAAAACGAATAATGTATAGTAATAAAATCAACATTAATTAACCTAATTTTCCCTCGTTTATATCGCTCAGAATCGTAGCATTATTATTATTATTTGTATTTTTATTTTAATTTAACAATTAATATAATAAATGCTTAACTCCATTTAGCGGTTTCACGGTTTCTATATGTTGTTGACGTCTTACAGTGACTTAATGTCGTTGTCCAAAATAGCAGTAAATTATTTTATTTCATCTGGTACATTGAATGTTGTTATACATTTTTTTTTCTGGTTGTTCGTTATTCCTCGTACTTTTACCACTTTTAACAAAATTTTATAATGAGCAATGTGGATAATAATCATTCAGATCAATCAGTGGTTTAATAAAGCCAATCAATAAAACTTACTAGAAACGTGTTGTCGCACTTAAATTATTTGGAGAATGCACATCTGAATTTTGGGTCAGATGAAGATGTTTTGATAGCGAAATTTTAAAAAATAGTGAAATAAACTCCTAGACATCGTGATCGGGAAGTGCGGAAATAATATGAATTAAAGAACCAGATAATAGAAGTTAGAACAATTTTTAAAAATTTTGTCAATTGTAGAGTAGAACAAATATATATACCGAATATATTAGCAAGATCGGATGAATGCTTATTATCCTTTATTTCGGTATATAAGAATCTTGTCGTCCATATTTTTTTCGCGACAAAAAGATGTCGTTTACGATTATCACTTATCCGCAATTGAAAAGTTAATAAATGCATCGTGCCTAACAAAACGAATACTGATAGTATTAGCAAAAGAAGAAAAATAGGTAGTCGATACTGTATCCAGAGAAAAATCAAAAAAGATAGTGAGTGGGTCTAGATAACTCTAATTTATACCTTAATCCTTGTCTTAGATAATTTCATATAAAAATTAATTGGTTATCGATATTTCTATATTATATATTATGTAATTATTCTTATACATTTTTTTACAGAACTTTATTTTATGTTTTGTTTATCAAATTTAATGTACAGTATTTTTCGGTTTAATTAGCAATACATATTGTTTTTCATGTCTTTTTTTCTCTATTTAAAAAAAAAAAAGTTTTTGTTATATATTACATTGTCGGCATATATTATTAAATATTTGCGCGTGTGACGCCCACAGACTTCCTAATGTTTTTCATGTAATATGTTAATTTTTAAATTTTTGTTGAAAATATATACGTAAAACGCGTAAATAACCATAAATTAAAATTGAAAAAAAAAATAAGAGTCACACCGACAACAAACGTGTTAATATATTTCTTCATTTGTTTGTTTTAATTTAGTGAAGCTATATTTAAAAAAAAATAATAATAAATAACTATTTCTACAAGAGTTTAACAAATTTTCTCAGTTTATATTAGGTTACTTCTAATAAATCGTTACGTAACATTAAGATTTATGCAAATCATTGAATAGCTTCGAATGCATGTATATACTTATCTATATATTTATTTAAATCATCTAATAGGCCGTTTTTGCACAAATTATATCGTTTCTAATTCGAAATAATTTGAGTTATACGTCGTATCTTTATCACGGTTCAATTTTTATTTATTTAGGAGGAATATCTGGAACTGTTGGTTTAATAGGCTGCATGAGAAAGATTAGTATTCATGGAAACTATAAAGTACCAACTGATTGGTCATCCGAGGTTTGTAGTTTTCTTTATATTTTCTTACGTGAACATCGAAAAGTTGTTATAATGATATCTCGTTTATTTTGAAGAATATCGAATGTAGTGATTTTTATTAAAATAAAGAACAAAAATGAAGTTAAAATCGCTAAAAGCTTTTTCCTTATGAAAAATCACAATGTTTTTCGACTGTTCGGCCAGTATCAAGTGAATATTTAAATATATAAAAATATAAAATGAAAAAATATTAATTTAGGATTACAGCTCACAAAAAACCAGCAAAATAAAGAGTATTCATAAAACGCTGTTCTTCATTTTGCTGATTTTTTGTGAGCTGTAATCCTAAATTAATATTTTTTCATTTTATATTTTTATATATTTAAATATTCACTTGATACTGGCCGAACAGTCGAAAAGCGTTGTGATTTTAACTTCATTTTTGTTGTTTATATATCGTTTACTTTATAAAATTTAATAAAATGTTAAAATGAATACGTACTTGCGACGCATTATTAGTATGTTTGATAAAAATTACGTTCAATTTTTTTTCCAAGTAACATTTAAAATAGCATAAAAATTTTATCCATTAACAGTAAATTAGATGTTGTTTGGGAAGCAACGTTTTTAGATCCTCGCTTCAAAAGTATGGCTTTGAAAATAATGAACTATTTAAAGTTACTAAAGAGAGAATTATAAATAAAGCTAAACTGGTTACACGAAATGAAGTTGTGCCAGAAGAAGAAAATACTAATTCTGAAACATGCAGCTCCATTTGGGGAAATTTCGATAAAACTGTTGCTGGAGTAGTGCGGTCAGAAAATCCTACATCACCAGCATTATAGAAGTGGAAAAATATATACAAGAATGTCTTTTGCAACGCACAAAAGATCCGCTGGTTTGGTGGCAAGAAAATAAATCTGTTTATCCACGTCTATTTGAGTTGATGAAAAGAAGATTATGTTTACTTTCAACATCCGTGCCATCTGAAAGATTATTTTCCAAACAAGGACAGATAATAACAGAGAAACGTAATCGTATTAGTTCTGAAAAAACAAATCAGATAGTGTTTTTGAACATGAATCTGTAAAAATTAGACTTGATTTTTCATTCTAATCATTTTTTTTTATTTTCTTGTGTCTTCTTGAATTCTATTCGAAAATAGTATGAAATATATCCTTGATTTTTATAATTTATATCCTACTGTATTAATCTGTCTTGAATATTTCAGTAACGTCTGACATATTGGGTAGACTTTTATTTTTAATAGACTATTAAGATAGGTTTAAATTTATTTCATTAAATTAAATTGTATTATATAATTGTAAAATTAAAATATATCAGCTACAATGACAATTATAAAAGATTTCATACATTAAAAAGTACACATTCTATAATTTGTACAATATATTCCATAACTATATAGCGATCATTATGTTAAATACAGTTCACGTGACATTTTTAATTTATGTATTTCCTAAAATATAATAAAAATAAAATTAAATAAAAATACTTTTGTGTGGCATTCATTCTTAAATTTATAAATACACATATATCCAGAATTTGGTCTATTCTTAATTAAGAAAAATAAATGTTTTTTTTTTCTTCGAAAATACATAATATAATAAAAGAACTACAGGCCTACAATACAAAACTTTCTTATTTGGTATAAAATAGTGGAACTAAATAAGTTTATTTTATAATTGACGCAAAATATGATTCTAAAATTACAAAATTCATTAAAATAACATACAATTTGGTGGATAAAAATGTTTGTGTATTCTAAAACAAAATTATAACTAAACAACATTAAGCATAAGAAATATCAAGGAAAACGTTAAGTCCTACATTCATTACAGCATGCAATTAAAAATCAGAATTGTATATTTAAAAGGAAAAAAACATTAAGAAAAGTATATATGTGTGGAAATTCAAATTATAATTAAGTGTCTATGCTCGAGGGAATCTATAATATATGTACAAGATACGATTTACGAGTCCATCCATTCCTTTTGAAGAAAAGACTCAATGAATTAACGTACTATTTCGTAAGTGAAGACTCGACAAGTCTTTTCATAAAGGAATCGAGTCATTCTCTAATTGTAGGGAATCGATTCACTGAATCAAGTCATTCATTCTTTGGCCATCACTAGTCGGATGGTTGGTCGTTTGAAGATTTGAGGATGGACCATGGGGACTTCGATCGTGAAGCCCATTTATCCAGGCTAGGGACAGTTCCATAAATTATATTATATTGATAAATTGTTAATCGTTTATATTTTAAAGTTAAATAGTAAAAATCAAAAGAATGCACGCGTTCGGGATCTGGATTGATTTTACATATTTTTTAAAATAAAATAATAAATTCGTATAAAATAAAAACCGCGTTTTTTTGTTCTTTTTATTTTATTTATTTATTTTATTCTAATAATCGGTCATGGGCCTCTCCCATGTGGCATCCCATTGGACAGAGGAGTTCGTCAAGTACCAGCAATAATGTTGGTAACGTTCATTATCTAAGTATTCACACATAATCCTAATTCTACACAACAATAGTAATTATAATAATAATAACAATATAATAATAATAACAATAAAACTAAAAATAAAATAAAAATAAAAACAAACAAATTATAAAAATAAACAATTGTATGCGACGTCGCCCATCTGTGTATATACATATATGCCGATAGAAGTGGTGAGTGGCGTCATTATATAAATTGGCATCCCTGGTGGGGACTCTATATGTGTATATATATATATATATATATATATATATATATATATATATATATATATATCGTACAGGTCGTTATAACTTTATTATGTAATAATTTTGCTAAAAACATACGGTGTAGGTTTCCTATGTTGTTAATGTTTCCTTCTATCAGAACTACAGCAAAGCCCTGAAAATCACTCGGGAAAACACGTACAGATGGGGAAGCCATTGAAATTTCTACTGAAGAATTGCGTGTATCGCACAAAACGTCTGAAATAATTTTTAAATTTGGTTCTACTTGACTATTATTAGGGGCTGTTATAATTTCATCCATAACCGTATCGGAAGAATCGCTAAATTTCACGAAATTATTTCGTTCACTAACGTTATTAATATTACTACCACCAGTATTCATATGAACGCTGCTATCACCAATATTATCATTACTATTTGTATCGTTATTATTATTAATACTTTGATTACTACTACTATTTCTGTTATTACCATTATTATTGTGACTATTACTACCAGTATTATTATTATTCCTATTTTTATTATTAATATTATCATTATTATTACTACTATTACTATTACTATTATTACTAGTGTTATCGTAAATACTATTATTATTATTACCGCCGCTATTCTTATTATTGTTTGTTGTTTTATTTATTTTTTATGGGGATGCCTTTACAGCTTACCCAACGTGGAGCCGTAATAATCACTAACTCATATTCTTATGAACTCGGACAACTTCTCGAGAAAAGTCGCTATGTCCGGAAACAAATCTAGATTCTCAACATGCAGAAGGGACATTATGTTATAAGGAGGACCACCAGGAGATGCGTACAGTAATTTGATATACAGTTCAGAACGTAATGCTGTTAATGAAGGACATTCGAAGAACAAGTGATCGGGGTTGCAGACTACACGACCAGCATGTAGAGGACAATACGGATTATCTGTACCGCCTGTTCGTTATGCAGCTTATTATTATTACGTGCATTAGTACCGTTACGACGAGCGGCGTTTACCTGAGGGTCAGGGGTGAGTGTATCCACCTGCCCGCCGACGACTGTGACATTTATCGACAATTCTGTATAATCGATCAGATAACGAGTTAAGAATAACAATTCTTGCTTTCTTCTCAACCTCAAAAATTACCGAAATATACAATCGACGAATAAACAATATCGAACACAGAAAGTTAAACAACTTCACATTATACTTCTTAGAATCAAAACTACTTATGAAGTGGTCGGTTTCTTTCCAATGTAGCTCTCTTAGGTCAACGGTTGCACAGTTGTATTTTCTACATTTACTAACTTCCCAAGGCTCACTAGTTCCCTAACTTTCCATGTGGCTACATTGAGAATTTTTCAAATATTTATCCCAGGCGACAAAGGCCGGAATCCCCACCCGTTTATAGACGGTCGTCATTGCTGTTATTATCGAATGTTTATTTTTACCTCAACCTAATATTTTGTCATTCTATGTGGTTAATAATTTCGATTTTAGGTTATGATCAGGTACTAGAAGATGGTGGAGATATCAATGAAATGGAATATCTTCCTGTTAGAAGGGTACAATTTGGGGATACTGGTGCACCATTGAATAATAAGGAAGGGACATTAACATTGGAACCGTTATTACGCGAAGGAGATGGTAAGTATAGATCTATAATATAAAAGGTATATAGGAATTGCGCCCATAGAAAATAGGATTTCGTTTACTCGTATTATATGTCGACTAAAGCTTAACGTCAACAACAGTCCAGCCGTTCTATTCACACACAAATTAGCCCATTCACCACTCTGTACCCATCCTTGCGATGGAGATCAGATCGCCGATGAAAACAACCTATTTTTCAGTTGCAGTTACTATAGAATATACCAATCAAAATTCTTGTCGCGCATTTTAAGTGAAGGAATCCTTCTCCAAACTAATCTCAGATGCTTGCTTAGCTCACAGAACAAAAGCGTATACATAATCGCATTCAATTACATATCAGCCTGTAGTATAAATAATAAGACATATCATCCATCTCTTACAACCTTGGGTGGAATCACATAGTATAAATCTGATGTTGAGGAGAATTGAAATTAGGTGTGAAAAGTACGCAATAAAGCTAAAGAAAAATTTTATATTAAAGTAAGAAGTAATAAATCTTTATCGTTGTGATCTAGCTGTACTAGTTATTGGGAAATTAGTATGGCTTATAAGAAGATTAAAAAATATTAAAAATAGTATTAATTTTATACTAATTTACGAAATATATTGGAGAAAAAAAACATTTTAAAAACCATTCCCTCAAAACCCACACATACAGACATGTATTTTTTTTAAAGAAACCATTCACCAATGTATGGAATTTGTTTAACAATTATGACGGATAAGGTAAATCAATTTATTACGATAACGATGTAATTATCATTCAGAAATGGCGAAAAATCTAGATTAGAACAATATATGCATGTATTTTATATTTTAGGTTGATGATTACGAACCGGTAGAATATCATTTTAATATAAAAGAAAGCGCGGATGCTCAATTTAACAATATACAATATATGTATATAGGACGAAACGAAACGATGAGCAAAGGTTTCGTAGGTTGCGTTTCTAGAGTTGAATTCGACGACATTTATCCATTAAAATTACTGTTCCAACAAAATGGACCATCCAATGTTCGATCTATCGGTCGTAAGTATATTTTAATTGCATCGTTATTGTCGTTACAAAAGTAATACATAGATATAATAGACTATTGTTGATCTTAATCTTGCCTTTCGTTTTATAAGAACGTCGGCATTGTTGATCTTGAAAATGTCCAGCATAATTTACAATTTGAAGAATGGAAAAATACCAAGTGACCAGATAGGAAAGATTTAGAATTATTCAATAATTTTCGCGATAAATTTTAATATTTCTTCTTCACATGCCACATATGCATGGCATCCACTATCTGATGGAAAGAGTTCCGATCTCTGGATGCTGTGATTAATTCCACTACACTCTGAATTCCAGTCCATATTTTGATGTTGTCGAGTCAAGAGATCCTTCTTTTTTCCGATTTTCTTCTACTATGGATAATTTCCATTAATATTGTCTGTAAAAGGTGGTATTTCGATCCACACATTAGATGTTCAAAAAACCCAGTTTTTCATCTTTTTATTATAGTCATTAGTAAGCAGCCAGTTTTCATTAGTTTTAACACTCGCCATTTGACCAGTTTAAACCTTTATCCAGATAACATATTTTAAATCTCAATGCGCGCTACGTTTGATAAAATTATATAAACTGACTGTAACAAAAGACAATGGGTCGGAAACAATTCAATGCACACAGGTAATGTATGTCATTTTTGTGAAACACTAGACAACATCTCATCTCTATGCTTTAGAAACTTCAGACAAACCCAAATTTGATGCTCAATACTTCTACGTTCTTAGTTTTACTTGTCCACGGAATTTTCCATATTCTTTTACATATAATTATTGTTATTTTATTTGCCACGTATTAATCTGATTTAATTATTTGTGTGACCACCCCAAGCAACATTGCAGGCATTCCAGTCACCACCAATGATATATGGGTTTCCTAGTGAAGTAAAAATATTTTGGAATGGAGACGTATTGGGTTAGAAAGAAGGTTTAACATATATGCTATAAACAAATATAGAAAATGACAACTTATGGAAATCTTAGCGCTTACCAACTGTATGGAGTTAAGAGATATCTTCCGGTAAGTTACAGGAAACAAGAACAGAAGGGATGTAATCACGCACTAAAATTGCAGCTCCGCCATATCCATCTGCCCTGTCGTCTCGATAAACAGTAAAATTATTACAAGAATAATGTCCATTGGGATCAAGCCATGTCTCTGAGAGCAGCACTATATCAGCTTCATAATCATTGATTAATTTTTCAAGGCTGCCACAGTTATATTTCAGACTGTGGCAGTTCCATTGCAAAATATTTCAGTAATTACGTAGACGACAACGTAATACACGCTTCGCCGGAACAAAAACTTTGTCTTCTTGAAAAACTGAAACTTGTAAGCAAAGAGTACGGATGGACTAATAATAAACAGGAACCAAAATGAAGGTAATAATTATAAATAACAACAGTCATAGAATCCATGAAGTATAGGCGGTTTAGAAGTAGCTGATAAGCTCGTGGAACGTTGATTAGAAAAGATGGCGACTCAACGGAAGGAATTAAACGCAGAATAATGATAACAAAGTTCTTTTCATATTTTCCTGAATCTTGCTGCAGCTACTACTTTCCGGACTCTATTGAATCCAGTGTTTGATGTTACATATTCTAATCTTTTTCTTCCTCTTGTTATTTTTCCAAGTATTTTCCCTTGTATTGCCAACATAAACAGCTCCTTTCCCGAAGTTTATGACCTACATATTCAAATTTTCATTTCGTGATATCTTGTACTATCGTCAGCCTGTCTATGTTGCATTGCTTTAACACCTTTTTGATAGAAATGAAATCATTCTATGATATCCTTAACAATCGTCGATAAGTCCACATTTCGAATGCATCCAACATCTTTTTGCATTTGGCGTTAATAAAACACACTTCTGCCGCATATATTAGCACAAGCCACACGTAACATTGCGCAATTATTTTTCTTAACTTCCTGTTCTTCAAAACGCTTTCCAAATTCATGAGAGCTTGTTTTGCCATTGCATATATTATAGAGAGAGAGAGAATAGTGATTTTTATAGTTTAAAAGAAAGTTATTTGTAAGGACTACTAATTGTTAATAATTAATAACAACGTTTTTCATTAGTGATGCCATTTTCAAATTAAAATGATAATATTTATTTATTATTAATTATTTTAACTCATAACTGCTGAAGAGTTTCGTTATTAATTATTAACAATTATTGATTTTTACTAATAAATTTATTGTATTTATTTGTTGTTCGTATTTAATATCATTTTTTTTTTGTTATAATTTTATGATTTGCAGTTATTTAAAAGAAACGTCGATGTTAATAGAGTGCGGAAAAATACCTTCGAAATTCCTATAATCGCTCAATGGATACGCATTAACCGGTTGAGATGGAACGATCATATTTCGATGAGAGTAGAATTGTATGGCTACAATTATTGTAAGTAAACGATGGTGATGATAATGATGGTGAAATATACAATGTACTATTTTTATTGATCGAATGAAAAATCGTACGTATGTTTCGGAATAGTAATAAAAAACGACACTCATTTCGGAATTTGTCTAATTCTGTTTACAATTGAATGATGATCTGGACGAAAAATTAAATTTAACCCTTTCGGTTGTCAACTTTTAACGTGAAATCGTAAATTCGAATATTTAAAGGCTTCCAAATGAAATAAAATTATTAGAATTGAAACGTTCTCTATCAGCCGAATGTCTAACGTTGAAAGTTTATATGTTGCACAGGAAACGATGACTAAAAGCGTTAAATTAGACTTATTTAATGCGATATATATATATGTAATAAATAAAAATTACGTAAAAATATTTTTCTTTGTGGCATCTCCTTAACAGGGGTTTGTCTACGTCATGAATTAATATTTTCCAGCTCTAGCGTCTTTAATTATGTTTCCTCCCACCTTCTTTCCCTCGAAACCGTTGGTTATCATTTCGAACTGTTTCCTTCTTTTAGGTCCTTTACTATCTTCGATCTTTCCTTTCTTTTCTTACACACTAAGTACTTCCGTTATCTGTTTAAGATATCCCACACGATCATTGTGGAAGCCTCCGGTATTTCTTTATTAGTTAATTTTTTCTGTCCATGGTATTCGCCATATCCTTCTCGAAATGTACATTTTGAAAGTACCTTACGCCTTATGCTTTCCGCATTCAATGTCCATCTTTCGCATGCATAATTTAATACAGATGTGACGTAGCGCCGGACTAAAAGTTTTAGTGTTCATTTTCCAATTTCTTTCTGAAATATAATAAAATTTCAATAAAACAGAAATCGCGTTTTTATTTTGTTTCTTTTTATTAAATTATTTTATTATATTAACGGTTGTGGGCCAACCCACGTGGCATCCCATTGGACAAAAGGAGTTCGTGGAAGTTCAAACATATATGTCGGTAACTTGTAATATTAATTTCAACACTTTTTTTCTCTCTTATAATATTGATAATAAATTCATATAAAAATAATATAATTAAATACCCCATAAAAATAAAAATAATAATAATCGTATGTGACGCCAGATGAACCCTTGTGTTGGTAGACGGTGTGAGTGTGGCGTCGCAATGTATGTGTGTTATTTATATTTAATTAGTCTAAATTGCAGGTTTATCAATATTAATTTTTTCCTGCGGTTGTATATTTATTTCATCGTGAACTTTTAGTTATAATAATATAATTGTTTGTTATGGTAAGGGTGTAAGCCAACTTGTTATATTCGTTCATTTGTTCAGATTTTAATTTGTATAATTACAGTTGTATCTTGAAAATGGTAAGATTAAAGTGCAATTAATGTTGGACAATAATCCGGAAATTATTTTGGATAATTACGAGCAAACTTTCAACGATGGAAAATGGCATAACGTAATTATATCGATGGGCACGGATACGTTAATATTAGATGTCGATCAACGACCAATGATTACCAATCGTAAACTTTCTATTACGACTGGTTCCGTTTATTATGTCGCCGGTGAGTGAACTGATTTTTTTCTTTCTCTTATTAAAAATAAATCATTCATTTTTAATTTATGCATAAAACGGTAATTATTCGATTACATATACGTTCATATAAACTCGGAAGGAATAAATTAATAGGATTGTTACTTTTATCACTAACGGTTGTCGGAATATATTATTATTATTATGATATGAATTATATTAAAATAAATGCGGTAGAACTACAAAAATCAGTCGAATAATTGAAGTTGGATTGTTTTTGTTTCTTCTTTTTAAATCATCAAATTATCGAAGTGTGGACTACATAGACTTCAATGATGACGGGTTTCCCTTCTATTAACTCCCCGGTATTTCTTTATTACTTCGCTGTGCGTGTACATTAAAATTTTACTTTCGATTCTATATCGTGTATTGTCTGTTTTGTTACTATAATTAATTTATCATCTACTACAATTTCTTCTAATGTATTTAAATAGTGTTACTTAATTATTAACTTCAGATTTCATATTTATTTTATTTGAACCATGTTTGCCGTTCATCTAACCTTTCATCTTATCTGATTTCTAGTTTATTTCGTATTCATACACTTTACTTACTCGTTATATGAACTAGTTATCATGCGTCGGACAATTATTTAAAAAAAAATTATACTAGCAAATATATCTTTACCCTTAGACGACGCCCAAAACTCGTGTGACGCCTGTTACGAGCTGTAAATCGTACAAGCGTCGATGTTAATATCGAAATAAATGATCGCACGTGAACGCAAAAACAATTGTATCTTAATTAGGAAACAGAAGCTAGTCTAATTTTTGAACTGTTAGTGTAAACGTGTGCGTAATAGATAGAAAAAACAAAGCAAACTTGTACAAATTTATTATCTTCAAATTATAATATCGTATCAATTTCAGTGAAAACTTTCCAAAACGCAGATTTAAAATAGACTGATTCTTTATCCGCCATCTCCATTCTGAAGGTTGGCGATCCACAATCGAAAGCGATTCCTATCAACGGTCGCTTGGAAAAGTTCTGTTGATGAATATTTGAACCATTTTTTGAGAGTATCCATGATATTTGAGGTCTTCCACTTAATCTTTTGCCATTAATTTTACCCTCAAGTAAAATTTTTTGCACAGTATATTTCGAACCTTTCATGGTTATATTCCAGGTATTTCAATTTTCGTCTTTTGATAGTTTCCATGATTTCAAGTTTTTCCCCAATCTATGAAACACTTCGATGTTCTTGACTTTTTGTACCCATAATATTTTCAGTATCCGCCGGTAGTAGTCCATCTCAAATGCTCTGATTTTTTTTCCAGTGTTGAGTCTAGCGTCCAACATTCACACCCATATAGCAGAATGGAGAAGATGTAACATCTCAGAAGTATAATTTTTAGTTCTAATTTTAACTCTTGACGTGTAAAAAGATTCTACATTATTATTAGTGTACTTCTCGCTTGTTCAATTCTGCTGTGTATCTGCGGTTTGGAAGTACAGTTCTCTTCAAGTATGCTTCCCAAATAGTTGATACGTGATACTTTTAATTTTTTCATCTTCTATTCTGATTTCGCATGTAATCAGCTTTTTTGAAAATGCAATTGTTATCGATGTATTCAGTTTTAAGCCATATTCTGTACTTTTTTCGACAATCTTGTCCAGGATTCGTTGAAGTTCATTCTTACTATTTGCTACGATTATACAATCATCCGCATATCGAAGATTATTCAGTGTAATGCCATTTATTTTCAATTTTCCGTCATTTTCTTCTAATGTCTCTTGAAATATGGCTTCAGCATATATATTAAACTGAAGAGGTGATAATACACAAGGTTATAAACATAATAAAATCGGATTATTATTTATCAATTAAATTATAATTTAGTCGAACACCTCTGAATAAATAAAAACAAATATTGTATAGTAATAAAATCAACATTAATTATCCTAATTTTCCCTCATTCATATCGCTCAGAATCGTAGCATTATTATTATTTTTATTATTTTTATTTTAATTTAACATTAACTCCATTAACGGTTTCACGGTTTCTGTATGTTGTTGACGTCTTACAGTGACTTAATGTTGTTGTCCAAAATAGCAGTAAATTATTTTATTTCATCTGGTACTGTTATGTTATTAATAGTATAAAAATGTATTATTAGTACTAAATAACAAGAAACACATGAATGTCTCAAAAACTATCTAAATATATAAATCCGTAATCCCATCAACGAGATAGATGTGTCCATGTTACAGAATCACACATATCGATAGTACAATATTAAATATATCTTAATCTAATATAACATCTCCTCCTTTTATATATATTCGTTTAGATATTGTGGACGGCAAACTATTCTTCCGATTCTAGTAGACAAGCTATTACGTTAGAAGAAAAAATCGCTTTACAAACGAAATTATTAACTGCCGACGGCGTTAATGTGTCCTCTTTAAAGCCATCGTACAGACATTTATCATCGGACGACGTGGAGACGATTTTTAAAGAAATTACCTACGCTTTACAACATGTCGGCGAGCTAACCAGTTCGTTTTATAATACGGAAACCGGTTTAAGTCGTAGCTCTAGTTTGGTCGGTGAACATCAAAGCTTCGCCTACATACCGCCGTTATTGCCTAAAAGAGCAGACACTTTCAGCGGTTTCGATAACGCTAATAAAGAATCAGCTATAACCGGAACGCGAAACGGCGGAGGAGCGTGCTCTAATAATAATAATAATAATAATAATAATAATCGTAATATATCTCAATAATTTCTACCGTCGTTGTCGTCAAAAAAGACAACAACCGATAATCAGTCAGCATCATTGGCGATAGAACCGTTGAAGAAATTATCGTTTGCTAATTTCTTAGAAGAACAACAATTATCATGGAAACACGTATTAAACATGGTCGGATCTAATTTTAATACTAATTCAAATAATAATAATAATAGTAATAACGATGATAACAATATTGTTGGTCTGAATAGGTCTTCGCAACAATTAAAAGTTGACAGACACGGGCAACCGATTCTAATAGAATTGACTAGTCATATGTATACGTAAATGACGATAATTATGAAACAAACTACCGTCATCGAAGAATTACAAACACTAAAATGTCATGCAGATTATAGACAGTATTAAATGTTAATATACTTTTTGTAAACGATTTAGATATGGATCCGTTTTTAGGTTTAGCGGACGATGAACCAGAAACCTGGTCGATGACCATTAGTAAAGATTTACTGAAGAAGATGAAAGATAAAGACGTGAAAAGACAAGAACATATTTACGAATTAATACTAACGGAGAAACATCATTGTCTAGTTTTGAAAGTTATGCAGAAAATATTCGCGGACGGTCTGCAGAAATATTTCAATTTAAGCGTAAATATAAATCGTATGTTTCCGAGATTGTCCGATATAACCGATATACATACGAAATTTTTACATTCGTTACACAAACGGCAACGACTAGCTCCGCTGATCGATAATATCGGTGATCTGTTGTTGGAATTATTCGCCGGCGAATCGACCGTTAAATTGAAATCCGCCTACAGTGAATTTTGTTCGCGTCATCGTGTAGCCGTTAACATTTACAAACATTACGCGCAATGCGATCCGAATTTCGCCACTTTCGTTAAACATTGTCAGAATAATCCGCTATTGAAGAAAAAAGGCATACCGGAATGTATTCTGTTCGTTACGCAACGTTTGACCAAGTATCCGCTATTGATCGAACCGTTAATTAAAACGTCGAAAGATCGACCGGACGAATTAGAACGCCTGACGTTATCGTTATCCAGCGTGAAAGAAATCCTAATCGCCGTTGATGGTAAAGTAGCCGAACGGGAGAAAGAAGAGAAAAAATACGAAATTTACAATAAAATCGACGTAAAATCGTTCGCCTATTATAACGGATGAAAATTTAAAAAATCGTCCATTCTATTGAACAATCGTAAATTAAAATTCGAAGGCGTGGCCACGTTGATGCAAAACGACATCACCTTGCAGAGGGAGCAATACACAAACCGAAAGAGAAACAAATCTGGATACGTAGCATACGCAACATTGTACAAAATTGCCTGTCTAATGAAGACGGCAACAGTGATTATTATTTCAATCGTTCGAATAGTAATTATAACGCTAACGAAATGAACGAAGAGAAATTATTAACGACCGAAGAACAGCAACCGTCTATTTGCATCAGCTAATCGAAAGTTTATGCCAGAAAGATTTAGAACAAGCTATTACATTAGAAGAAAAAATCGCTTTACAAACGAAATTATTAACCGCCGATGGCGTTAACGTGTCCTCTTTAAAGCCATCGTACAGACGTTTATCATCGGACAACGTGGAGACGATTTTTAAAGAAATTACCTACGCTTTACAACGCGTCGGCGAGCTAACCGATTCGTTTTATAATATGGAAACCGATTTAAGTTGTAGCGCTAATTCAATGGTATTTGCCATATCCTTCTCAAAATGTACATTTTGAAAGTACCTTATGCCTTATGCTTTCCCCATTCAAGTTTTAGTGTTCATTTTCCCATTCTTCCGTATAGATACCCTATTTTCAAACGACTTCTGTTATCTCTTCCATCAGTAGTAGGTAGTGTTCCCAAATATCGAAACTGATCCGCAATTTCTGCAATTTTAATGAATACATTAGTCACGTTGTTGATTTAGATGCGGATAATTTGTACTTTAATGGAACCTCATTAGTAGAATGGTATCTTAAACCAACGCCGATTGCGTCGCTTAGAGATTCGATTAAATTTAGATTCCGTACGAACGTCGGAAATGGGCTGCTACTTTATAGTCGCGGTACTCAAGGAGATTATATAGCGGTTCAAATTCGTGATAATAAAATGATCTTAAATATCGACTTGGGTAAATCTTTATTCTTTTTCTAATTCGTACTTTTTTTTTTTTATCTATCATAATTAGAAATAGTAATCGATTTTTTAAAATGATTATTTTTTGAATTGAATGTTATATAAATTAACTAAATCGATACGTTTATACGGAATTGTATTATTATTGTTATTATTATTACTATTGTTATTGTTGTATTGGTAAAGCTAAACTAGATTGTCAAACTATGCGTTAAAACGGGAAATGATAAATAAGTTAAAATAAAATTAGACAACGAAAGACAACATGTAAAAAGAAATATCCATGATACTTCAGTTCAATAATAACAGGTGGCGCAAGATACGATCAAAGTGTGTTTTCGTGTACGGTAGTGAAGAAACTTGGACAATAAATAAAAGAATATCCAAAACAAAACATAAAAGTAATTAGAAGCGTACGAAATCTGGTGTTAGGGAAAAATGATGGACTACATAGACTTCAATAATGACCGGTTTCCCTTCTATTAACTCCCCGGTATTTCTTTATTACTTCGTGAAGTTCATTCTTACTATTTGCTACGATTATACAATCATCCGCGTATAGAAGATTATTCAGTGTAATACCATTTATTTTCAATTTTCCTTCATTTTCATCTAATGTCTGTTGCAATTTGGCTTCAGCATATATATTAAACTGAAGAGGTGATAATACACAAGGTTATAAACATAATAAAATCGGATTTAAATAAAAACGAATAATGTATAGTAATAAAATCAACATTAATTAACCTAATTTTCCCTCGTTTATATCGCTCAGAATCGTAGCATTATTATTATTATTTGTATTTTTATTTTAATTTAACAATTAATATAATAAATGCTTAACTCCATTTAGCGGTTTCACGGTTTCTATATGTTGTTGACGTCTTACAGTGACTTAATGTCGTTGTCCAAAATAGCAGTAAATTATTTTATTTCATCTGGTACATTGAATGTTGTTATACATTTTTTTTTCTGGTTGTTCGTTATTCCTCGTACTTTTACCACTTTTAACAAAATTTTATAATGAGCAATGTGGATAATAATCATTCAGATCAATCAGTGGTTTAATAAAGCCAATCAATAAAACTTACTAGAAACGTGTTGTCGCACTTAAATTATTTGGAGAATGCACATCTGAATTTTGGGTCAGATGAAGATGTTTTGATAGCGAAATTTTAAAAAATAGTGAAATAAACTCCTAGACATCGTGATCGGGAAGTGCGGAAATAATATGAATTAAAGAACCAGATAATAGAAGTTAGAACAATTTTTAAAAATTTTGTCAATTGTAGAGTAGAACAAATATATATACCGAATATATTAGCAAGATCGGATGAATGCTTATTATCCTTTATTTCGGTATATAAGAATCTTGTCGTCCATATTTTTTTCGCGACAAAAAGATGTCGTTTACGATTATCACTTATCCGCAATTGAAAAGTTAATAAATGCATCGTGCCTAACAAAACGAATACTGATAGTATTAGCAAAAGAAGAAAAATAGGTAGTCGATACTGTATCCAGAGAAAAATCAAAAAAGATAGTGAGTGGGTCTAGATAACTCTAATTTATACCTTAATCCTTGTCTTAGATAATTTCATATAAAAATTAATTGGTTATCGATATTTCTATATTATATATTATGTAATTATTCTTATACATTTTTTTACAGAACTTTATTTTATGTTTTGTTTATCAAATTTAATGTACAGTATTTTTCGGTTTAATTAGCAATACATATTGTTTTTCATGTCTTTTTTTCTCTATTTAAAAAAAAAAAGTTTTTGTTATATATTACATTGTCGGCATATATTATTAAATATTTGCGCGTGTGACGCCCACAGACTTCCTAATGTTTTTCATGTAATATGTTAATTTTTAAATTTTTGTTGAAAATATATACGTAAAACGCGTAAATAACCATAAATTAAAATTAAAAAAAAAATAAGAGTCACACCGACAACAAACGTGTTAATATATTTCTTCATTTGTTTGTTTTAATTTAGTGAAGCTATATTTAAAAAAAAATAATAATAAATAACTATTTCTACAAGAGTTTAACAAATTTTCTCAGTTTATATTAGGTTACTTCTAATAAATCGTTACGTAACATTAAGATTTATGCAAATCATTGAATAGCTTCGAATGCATGTATATACTTATCTATATATTTATTTAAATCATCTAATAGGCCGTTTTTGCACAAATTATATCGTTTCTAATTCGAAATAATTTGAGTTATACGTCGTATCTTTATCACGGTTCAATTTTTATTTATTTAGGAGGAATATCTGGAACTGTTGGTTTAATAGGCTGCATGAGAAAGATTAGTATTCATGGAAACTATAAAGTACCAACTGATTGGTCATCCGAGGTTTGTAGTTTTCTTTATATTTTCTTACGTGAACATCGAAAAGTTGTTATAATGATATCTCGTTTATTTTGAAGAATATCGAATGTAGTGATTTTTATTAAAATAAAGAACAAAAATGAAGTTAAAATCGCTAAAAGCTTTTTCCTTATGAAAAATCACAATGTTTTTCGACTGTTCGGCCAGTATCAAGTGAATATTTAAATATATAAAAATATAAAATGAAAAAATATTAATTTAGGATTACAGCTCACAAAAAACCAGCAAAATAAAGAGTATTCATAAAACGCTGTTCTTCATTTTGCTGATTTTTTGTGAGCTGTAATCCTAAATTAATATTTTTTCATTTTATATTTTTATATATTTAAATATTCACTTGATACTGGCCGAACAGTCGAAAAGCGTTGTGATTTTAACTTCATTTTTGTTGTTTATATATCGTTTACTTTATAAAATTTAATAAAATGTTAAAATGAATACGTACTTGCGACGCATTATTAGTATGTTTGATAAAAATTACGTTCAATTTTTTTTCCAAGTAACATTTAAAATAGCATAAAAATTTTATCCATTAACAGTAAATTAGATGTTGTTTGGGAAGCAACGTTTTTAGATCCTCGCTTCAAAAGTATGGCTTTGAAAATAATGAACTATTTAAAGTTACTAAAGAGAGAATTATAAATAAAGCTAAACTGGTTACACGAAATGAAGTTGTGCCAGAAGAAGAAAATACTAATTCTGAAACATGCAGCTCCATTTGGGGAAATTTCGATAAAACTGTTGCTGGAGTAGTGCGGTCAGAAAATCCTACATCACCAGCATTATAGAAGTGGAAAAATATATACAAGAATGTCTTTTGCAACGCACAAAAGATCCGCTGGTTTGGTGGCAAGAAAATAAATCTGTTTATCCACGTCTATTTGAGTTGATGAAAAGAAGATTATGTTTACTTTCAACATCCGTGCCATCTGAAAGATTATTTTCCAAACAAGGACAGATAATAACAGAGAAACGTAATCGTATTAGTTCTGAAAAAACAAATCAGATAGTGTTTTTGAACATGAATCTGTAAAAATTAGACTTGATTTTTCATTCTAATCATTTTTTTTTATTTTCTTGTGTCTTCTTGAATTCTATTCGAAAATAGTATGAAATATATCCTTGATTTTTATAATTTATATCCTACTGTATTAATCTGTCTTGAATATTTCAGTAACGTCTGACATATTGGGTAGACTTTTATTTTTAATAGACTATTAAGATAGGTTTAAATTTATTTCATTAAATTAAATTGTATTATATAATTGTAAAATTAAAATATATCAGCTACAATGACAATTATAAAAGATTTCATACATTAAAAAGTACACATTCTATAATTTGTACAATATATTCCATAACTATATAGCGATCATTATGTTAAATACAGTTCACGTGACATTTTTAATTTATGTATTTCCTAAAATATAATAAAAATAAAATTAAATAAAAATACTTTTGTGTGGCATTCATTCTTAAATTTATAAATACACATATATCCAGAATTTGGTCTATTCTTAATTAAGAAAAATAAATGTTTTTTTTTTCTTCGAAAATACATAATATAATAAAAGAACTACAGGCCTACAATACAAAACTTTCTTATTTGGTATAAAATAGTGGAACTAAATAAGTTTATTTTATAATTGACGCAAAATATGATTCTAAAATTACAAAATTCATTAAAATAACATACAATTTGGTGGATAAAAATGTTTGTGTATTCTAAAACAAAATTATAACTAAACAACATTAAGCATAAGAAATATCAAGGAAAACGTTAAGTCCTACATTCATTACAGCATGCAATTAAAAATCAGAATTGTATATTTAAAAGGAAAAAAACATTAAGAAAAGTATATATGTGTGGAAATTCAAATTATAATTAAGTGTCTATGCTCGAGGGAATCTATAATATATGTACAAGATACGATTTACGAGTCCATCCATTCCTTTTGAAGAAAAGACTCAATGAATTAACGTACTATTTCGTAAGTGAAGACTCGACAAGTCTTTTCATAAAGGAATCGAGTCATTCTCTAATTGTAGGGAATCAATTCACTGAATCAAGTCATTCATTCTTTGGCCATCACTAGTCGGATGGTTGGTCGTTTGAAGATTTGAGGATGGACCATGGGGACTTCGATCGTGAAGCCCATTTATCCAGGCTAGGGACAGTTCCATAAATTATATTATATTGATAAATTGTTAATCGTTTATATTTTAAAGTTAAATAGTAAAAATCAAAAGAATGCACGCGTTCGGGATCTGGATTGATTTTACATATTTTTTAAAATAAAATAATAAATTCGTATAAAATAAAAACCGCGTTTTTTTGTTCTTTTTATTTTATTTATTTATTTTATTCTAATAATCGGTCATGGGCCTCTCCCATGTGGCATCCCATTGGACAGAGGAGTTCGTCAAGTACCAGCAATAATGTCGGTAACGTTCATTATCTAAGTATTCACACATAATCCTAATTCTACACAACAATAGTAATTATAATAATAATAACAATATAATAATAATAACAATAAAACTAAAAATAAAATAAAAATAAAAACAAACAAATTATAAAAATAAACAATTGTATGCGACGTCGCCCATCTGTGTATATACATATATGCCGATAGAAGTGGTGAGTGGCGTCATTATATAAATTGGCATCCCTGGTGGGGACTCTATATGTGTGTATATATATATATATATATATATATATATATATATATATATATATATATATATATATATATATCGTACAGGTCGTTATATCTTTATTATGTAATAATTTTGCTAAAAACATACGGTGTAGGTTTCCTATGTTGTTAATGTTTCCTTCTATCAGAACTACAGCAAAGCCCTGAAAATCACTCGGGAAAACACGTACAGATGGGGAAGCCATTGAAATTTCTACTGAAGAATTGCGTGTATCGCACAAAACGTCTGAAATAATTTTTAAATTTGGTTCTACTTGACTATTATTAGGGGCTGTTATAATTTCATCCATAACCGTATCGGAAGAATCGCTAAATTTCACGAAATTATTTCGTTCACTAACGTTATTAATATTACTACCACCAGTATTCATATGAACGCTGCTATCACCAATATTATCATTACTATTTGTATCGTTATTATTATTAATACTTTGATTACTACTACTATTTCTGTTATTACCATTATTATTGTGACTATTACTACCAGTATTATTATTATTCCTATTTTTATTATTAATATTATCATTATTATTACTACTATTACTATTACTATTATTACTAGTGTTATCGTAAATACTATTATTATTATTACCGCCGCTATTCTTATTATTGTTTGTTGTTTTATTTATTTTTTATGGGGATGCCTTTACAGCTTACCCAACGTGGAGCCGTAATAATCACTAACTCATATTCTTATGAACTCGGACAACTTCTCGAGAAAAGTCGCTATGTCCGGAAACAAATCTAGATTCTCAACATGCAGAAGGGACATTATGTTATAAGGAGGACCACTAGGAGATGCGTACAGTAATTTGATATACAGTTCAGAACGTAATGCTGTTAATGAAGGACATTCGAAGAACAAGTGATCGGGGTTGCAGACTACACGACCAGCATGTAGAGGACAATACGGATTATCTGTACCGCCTGTTCGTTATGCAGCTTATTATTATTACGTGCATTAGTACCGTTACGACGAGCGGCGTTTACCTGAGGGTCAGGGGTGAGTGTATCCACCTGCCCGCCGACGACTGTGACATTTATCGACAATTCTGTATAATCGATCAGATAACGAGTTAAGAATAACAATTCTTGCTTTCTTCTCAACCTCGAAAATTACCGAAATATACAATCGACGAATAAACAATATCGAACACAGAAAGTTAAACAACTTCACATTATACTTCTTAGAATCAAAACTACTTATGAAGTGGTCGGTTTCTTTCCAATGTAGCTCTCTTAGGTCAACGGTTGCACAGTTGTATTTTCTACATTTACTAACTTCCCAAGGCTCACTAGTTCCCTAACTTTCCATGTGGCTACATTGAGAATTTTTCAAATATTTATCCCAGGCGACAAAGGCCGGAATCCCCACCCGTTTATAGACGGTCGTCATTGCTGTTATTATCGAATGTTTATTTTTACCTCAACCTAATATTTTGTCATTCTATGTGGTTAATAATTTCGATTTTAGGTTATGATCAGGTACTAGAAGATGGTGGAGATATCAATGAAATGGAATATCTTCCTGTTAGAAGGGTACAATTTGGGGATACTGGTGCACCATTGAATAATAAGGAAGGGACATTAACATTGGAACCGTTATTACGCGAAGGAGATGGTAAGTATAGATCTATAATATAAAAGGTATATAGGAATTGCGCCCATAGAAAATAGGATTTCGTTTACTCGTATTATATGTCGACTAAAGCTTAACGTCAACAACAGTCCAGCCGTTCTATTCACACACAAATTAGCCCATTCACCACTCTGTACCCATCCTTGCGATGGAGATCAGATCGCCGATGAAAACAACCTATTTTTCAGTTGCAGTTACTATAGAATATACCAATCAAAATTCTTGTCGCGCATTTTAAGTGAAGGAATCCTTCTCCAAACTAATCTCAGATGCTTGCTTAGCTCACAGAACAAAAGCGTATACATAATCGCATTCAATTACATATCAGCCTGTAGTATAAATAATAAGACATATCATCCATCTCTTACAACCTTGGGTGGAATCACATAGTATAAATCTGATGTTGAGGAGAATTGAAATTAGGTGTGAAAAGTACGCAATAAAGCTAAAGAAAAATTTTATATTAAAGTAAGAAGTAATAAATCTTTATCGTTGTGATCTAGCTGTACTAGTTATTGGGAAATTAGTATGGCTTATAAGAAGATTAAAAAATATTAAAAATAGTATTAATTTTATACTAATTTACGAAATATATTGGAGAAAAAAAACATTTTAAAAACCATTCCCTCAAAACCCACACATACAGACATGTATTTTTTTTAAAGAAACCATTCACCAATGTATGGAATTTGTTTAACAATTATGACGGATAAGGTAAATCAATTTATTACGATAACGATGTAATTATCATTCAGAAATGGCGAAAAATCTAGATTAGAACAATATATGCATGTATTTTATATTTTAGGTTGATGATTACGAACCGGTAGAATATCATTTTAATATAAAAGAAAGCGCGGATGCTCAATTTAACAATATACAATATATGTATATAGGACGAAACGAAACGATGAGCAAAGGTTTCGTAGGTTGCGTTTCTAGAGTTGAATTCGACGACATTTATCCATTAAAATTACTGTTCCAACAAAATGGACCATCCAATGTTCGATCTATCGGTCGTAAGTATATTTTAATTGCATCGTTATTGTCGTTACAAAAGTAATACATAGATATAATAGACTATTGTTGATCTTAATCTTGCCTTTCGTTTTATAAGAACGTCGGCATTGTTGATCTTGAAAATGTCCAGCATAATTTACAATTTGAAGAATGGAAAAATACCAAGTGACCAGATAGGAAAGATTTAGAATTATTCAATAATTTTCGCGATAAATTTTAATATTTCTTCTTCACATGCCACATATGCATGGCATCCACTATCTGATGGAAAGAGTTCCGATCTCTGGATGCTGTGATTAATTCCACTACACTCTGAATTCCAGTCCATATTTTGATGTTGTCGAGTCAAGAGATCCTTCTTTTTTCCGATTTTCTTCTACTATGGATAATTTCCATTAATATTGTCTGTAAAAGGTGGTATTTCGATCCACACATTAGATGTTCAAAAAACCCAGTTTTTCATCTTTTTATTATAGTCATTAGTAAGCAGCCAGTTTTCATTAGTTTTAACACTCGCCATTTGACCAGTTTAAACCTTTATCCAGATAACATATTTTAAATCTCAATGCGCGCTACGTTTGATAAAATTATATAAACTGACTGTAACAAAAGACAATGGGTCGGAGACAATGGGTCGGAAACAATTCAATGCACACAGGTAATGTATGTCATTTTTGTGAAACACTAGACAACATCTCATCTCTATGCTTTAGAAACTTCAGACAAACCCAAATTTGATGCTCAATACTTCTACGTTCTTAGTTTTACTTGTCCACGGAATTTTCCATATTCTTTTACATATAATTATTGTTATTTTATTTGCCACGTATTAATCTGATTTAATTATTTGTGTGACCACCCCAAGCAACATTGCAGGCATTCCAGTCACCACCAATGATATATGGGTTTCCTAGTGAAGTAAAAATATTTTGGAATGGAGACGTATTGGGTTAGAAAGAAGGTTTAACATATATGCTATAAACAAATATAGAAAATGACAACTTATGGAAATCTTAGCGCTTACCAACTGTATGGAGTTAAGAGATATCTTCCGGTAAGTTACAGGAAACAAGAACAGAAGGGATGTAATCACGCACTAAAATTGCAGCTCCGCCATATCCATCTGCCCTGTCGTCTCGATAAACAGTAAAATTATTACAAGAATAATGTCCATTGGGATCAAGCCATGTCTCTGAGAGCAGCACTATATCAGCTTCATAATCATTGATTAATTTTTCAAGGCTGCCACAGTTATATTTCAGACTGTGGCAGTTCCATTGCAAAATATTTCAGTAATTACGTAGACGACAACGTAATACACGCTTCGCCGGAACAAAAACTTTGTCTTCTTGAAAAACTGAAACTTGTAAGCAAAGAGTACGGATGGACTAATAATAAACAGGAACCAAAATGAAGGTAATAATTATAAATAACAACAGTCATAGAATCCATGAAGTATAGGCGGTTTAGAAGTAGCTGATAAGCTCGTGGAACGTTGATTAGAAAAGATGGCGACTCAACGGAAGGAATTAAACGCAGAATAATGATAACAAAGTTCTTTTCATATTTTCCTGAATCTTGCTGCAGCTACTACTTTCCGGACTCTATTGAATCCAGTGTTTGATGTTACATATTCTAATCTTTTTCTTCCTCTTGTTATTTTTCCAAGTATTTTCCCTTGTATTGCCAACATAAACAGCTCCTTTCCCGAAGTTTATGACCTACATATTCAAATTTTCATTTCGTGATATCTTGTACTATCGTCAGCCTGTCTATGTTGCATTGCTTTAACACCTTTTTGATAGAAATGAAATCATTCTATGATATCCTTAACAATCGTCGATAAGTCCACATTTCGAATGCATCCAACATCTTTTTGCATTTGGCGTTAATAAAACACACTTCTGCCGCATATATTAGCACAAGCCACACGTAACATTGCGCAATTATTTTTCTTAACTTCCTGTTCTTCAAAACGCTTTCCAAATTCATGAGAGCTTGTTTTGCCATTGCATATATTATAGAGAGAGAGAGAATAGTGATTTTTATAGTTTAAAAGAAAGTTATTTGTAAGGACTACTAATTGTTAATAATTAATAACAACGTTTTTCATTAGTGATGCCATTTTCAAATTAAAATGATAATATTTATTTATTATTAATTATTTTAACTCATAACTGCTGAAGAGTTTCGTTATTAATTATTAACAATTATTGATTTTTACTAATAAATTTATTGTATTTATTTGTTGTTCGTATTTAATATCATTTTTTTTTTGTTATAATTTTATGATTTGCAGTTATTTAAAAGAAACGTCGATGTTAATAGAGTGCGGAAAAATACCTTCGAAATTCCTATAATCGCTCAATGGATACGCATTAACCGGTTGAGATGGAACGATCATATTTCGATGAGAGTAGAATTGTATGGCTACAATTATTGTAAGTAAACGATGGTGATGATAATGATGGTGAAATATACAATGTACTATTTTTATTGATCGAATGAAAAATCGTACGTATGTTTCGGAATAGTAATAAAAAACGACACTCATTTCGGAATTTGTCTAATTCTGTTTACAATTGAATGATGATCTGGACGAAAAATTAAATTTAACCCTTTCGGTTGTCAACTTTTAACGTGAAATCGTAAATTCGAATATTTAAAGGCTTCCAAATGAAATAAAATTATTAGAATTGAAACGTTCTCTATCAGCCGAATGTCTAACGTTGAAAGTTTATATGTTGCACAGGAAACGATGACTAAAAGCGTTAAATTAGACTTATTTAATGCGATATATATATATATATATATATATATATATATATATATATATATATATATATATATATATACATATATAATAAATAAAAATTACGTAAAAATATTTTTCTTTGTGGCATCTCCTTAACAGGGGTTTGTCTACGTCATGAATTAATATTTTCCAGCTCTAGCGTCTTTAATTATGTTTCCTCCCACCTTCTTTCCCTCGAAACCGTTGGTTATCATTTCGAACTGTTTCCTTCTTTTAGGTCCTTTACTATCTTCGATCTTTCCTTTCTTTTCTTACTTCCGTTATCTGTTTAAGATATCCCACACGATCATTGTGGAAGCCTCCGGTATTTCTTTATTAGTTAATTTTTTCTGTCCATGGTATTCGCCATATCCTTCTCGAAATGTACATTTTGAAAGTACCTTACGCCTTATGCTTTCCGCATTCAATGTCCATCTTTCGCATGCATAATTTAATACAGATGTGACGTAGCGCCGGACTAAAAGTTTTAGTGTTCATTTTCCAATTTCTTTCTGAAATATAATAAAATTTCAATAAAACAGAAATCGCGTTTTTATTTTGTTTCTTTTTATTAAATTATTTTATTATATTAACGGTTGTGGGCCAACCCACGTGGCATCCCATTAGACAAAAGGAGTTCGTGGAAGTTCAAACATATATGTCGGTAACTTGTAATATTAATTTCAACACTTTTTTTCTCTCTTATAATATTGATAATAAATTCATATAAAAATAATATAATTAAATACCCCATAAAAATAAAAATAATAATAATCGTATGTGACGCCAGATGAACCCTTGTGTTGGTAGACGGTGTGAGTGTGGCGTCGCAATGTATGTGTGTTATTTATATTTAATTAGTCTAAATTGCAGGTTTATCAATATTAATTTTTTCCTGCGGTTGTATATTTATTTCATCGTGAACTTTTAGTTATAATAATATAATTGTTTGTTATGGTAAGGGTGTAAGCCAACTTGTTATATTCGTTCATTTGTTCAGATTTTAATTTGTATAATTACAGTTGTATCTTGAAAATGGTAAGATTAAAGTGCAATTAATGTTGGACAATAATCCGGAAATTATTTTGGATAATTACGAGCAAACTTTCAACGATGGAAAATGGCATAACGTAATTATATCGATGGGCACGGATACGTTAATATTAGATGTCGATCAACGACCAATGATTACCAATCGTAAACTTTCTATTACGACTGGTTCCGTTTATTATGTCGCCGGTGAGTGAACTGATTTTTTTCTTTCTCTTATTAAAAATAAATCATTCATTTTTAATTTATGCATAAAACGGTAATTATTCGATTACATATACGTTCATATAAACTCGGAAGGAATAAATTAATAGGATTGTTACTTTTATCACTAACGGTTGTCGGAATATATTATTATTATTATGATATGAATTATATTAAAATAAATGCGGTAGAACTACAAAAATCAGTCGAATAATTGAAGTTGGATTGTTTTTGTTTCTTCTTTTTAAATCATCAAATTATCGAAGTGTGGACTACATAGACTTCAATGATGACGGGTTTCCCTTCTATTAACTCCCCGGTATTTCTTTATTACTTCGCTGTGCGTGTACATTAAAATTTTACTTTCGATTCTATATCGTGTATTGTCTGTTTTGTTACTATAATTAATTTATCATCTACTACAATTTCTTCTAATGTATTTAAATAGTGTTACTTAATTATTAACTTCAGATTTCATATTTATTTTATTTGAACCATGTTTGCCGTTCATCTAACCTTTCATCTTATCTGATTTCTAGTTTATTTCGTATTCATACACTTTACTTACTCGTTATATGAACTAGTTATCATGCGTCGGACAATTATTTAAAAAAAAATTATACTAGCAAATATATCTTTACCCTTAGACGACGCCCAAAACTCGTGTGACGCCTGTTACGAGCTGTAAATCGTACAAGCGTCGATGTTAATATCGAAATAAATGATCGCACGTGAACGCAAAAACAATTGTATCTTAATTAGGAAACAGAAGCTAGTCTAATTTTTGAACTGTTAGTGTAAACGTGTGCGTAATAGATAGAAAAAACAAAGCAAACTTGTACAAATTTATTATCTTCAAATTATAATATCGTATCAATTTCAGTGAAAACTTTCCAAAACGCAGATTTAAAATAGACTGATTCTTTATCCGCCATCTCCATTCTGAAGGTTGGCGATCCACAATCGAAAGCGATTCCTATCAACGGTCGCTTGGAAAAGTTCTGTTGATGAATATTTGAACCATTTTTTGAGAGTATCCATGATATTTGAGGTCTTCCACTTAATCTTTTGCCATTAATTTTACCCTCAAGTAAAATTTTTTGCACAGTATATTTCGAACCTTTCATGGTTATATTCCAGGTATTTCAATTTTCGTCTTTTGATAGTTTCCATGATTTCAAGTTTTTCCCCAATCTATGAAACACTTCGATGTTCTTGACTTTTTGTACCCATAATATTTTCAGTATCCGCCGGTAGTAGTCCATCTCAAATGCTCTGATTTTTTTTCCAGTGTTGAGTCTAGCGTCCAACATTCACACCCATATAGCAGAATGGAGAAGATGTAACATCTCAGAAGTATAATTTTTAGTTCTAATTTTAACTCTTGACGTGTAAAGAGATTCTACATTATTATTAGTGTACTTCTCGCTTGTTCAATTCTGCTGTGTATCTGCGGTTTGGAAGTACAGTTCTCTTCAAGTATGCTTCCCAAATAGTTGATACGTGATACTTTTAATTTTTTCATCTTCTATTCTGATTTCGCATGTAATCAGCTTTTTTGAAAATGCAATTGTTATCGATGTATTCAGTTTTAAGCCATATTCTGTACTTTTTTCGACAATCTTGTCCAGGATTCGTTGAAGTTCATTCTTACTATTTGCTACGATTATACAATCATCCGCATATCGAAGATTATTCAGTGTAATGCCATTTATTTTCAATTTTCCGTCATTTTCTTCTAATGTCTCTTGAAATATGGCTTCAGCATATATATTAAACTGAAGAGGTGATAATACACAAGGTTATAAACATAATAAAATCGGATTATTATTTATCAATTAAATTATAATTTAGTCGAACACCTCTGAATAAATAAAAACAAATATTGTATAGTAATAAAATCAACATTAATTATCCTAATTTTCCCTCATTCATATCGCTCAGAATCGTAGCATTATTATTATTTTTATTATTTTTATTTTAATTTAACATTAACTCCATTAACGGTTTCACGGTTTCTGTATGTTGTTGACGTCTTACAGTGACTTAATGTTGTTGTCCAAAATAGCAGTAAATTATTTTATTTCATCTGGTACTGTTATGTTATTAATAGTATAAAAATGTATTATTAGTACTAAATAACAAGAAACACATGAATGTCTCAAAAACTATCTAAATATATAAATCCGTAATCCCATCAACGAGATAGATGTGTCCATGTTACAGAATCACACATATCGATAGTACAATATTAAATATATCTTAATCTAATATAACATCTCCTCCTTTTATATATATTCGTTTAGATATTGTGGACGGCGAACTATTCTTCCGATTCTAGTAGACAAGCTATTACGTTAGAAGAAAAAATCGCTTTACAAACGAAATTATTAACTGCCGACGGCGTTAATGTGTCCTCTTTAAAGCCATCGTACAGACGTTTATCATCGGACGACGTGGAGACGATTTTTAAAGAAATTACCTACGCTTTACAACATGTCGGCGAGCTAACCAGTTCGTTTTATAATACGGAAACCGGTTTAAGTCGTAGCTCTAGTTTGGTCGGTGAACATCAAAGCTTCGCCTACATACCGCCGTTATTGCCTAAAAGAGCAGACACTTTCAGCGGTTTCGATAACGCTAATAAAGAATCAGCTATAACCGTAACGCGAAACGGCACAGGAGCGTGCTCTAATATGAATAATAACAATAATAATAATAATAATAATCGTAAATTATCGCAACAACTTGTACCGTCGTCGTTGTTGAAAAAGACGATGACTGATAATCAATCAGCATCGTCAGCGATAGAACCCTTGAGAAATTATCGTTGGCTAATTTCTTAGAAGAACAACAATTACCATGGAAACACGTATTAAACATGGTCGGATCTAATTTTAATACTAATTCAAATAATAATAATAATAGTAATAACGATGATAACAATATTGTTGGTCTGAATAGGTCTCCGCAACAATTACAAGTTGACAGACACGGGCAACCGATTCTAATAGAATTGACTAGTCATATGTATACGTAAATGACGATAATTATGAAACAAACTACCGTCATCGAAGAATTACAAACACTAAAATGTCATGCAGATTATAGACAGTATTAAATGTTAATATACTTTTTGTAAACGATTTAGATATGGATCCGTTTTTAGGTTTAGCGGACGATGAACCAGAAACCTGGTCGATGACCATTAGTAAAGATTTACTGAAGAAGATGAAAGATAAAGACGTGAAAAGACAAGAACATATTTACGAATTAATACTAACGGAGAAACATCATTGTCTAGTTTTGAAAGTTATGCAGAAAATATTCGCGGACGGTCTGCAGAAATATTTCAATTTAAGCGTAAATATAAATCGTATGTTTCCGAGATTGTCCGATATAACCGATATACATACGAAATTTTTACATTCGTTACACAAACGGCAACGACTAGCTCCGCTGATCGATAATATCGGTGATCTGTTGTTGGAATTATTCGCCGGCGAATCGGCCGTTAAATTGAAATCCGCCTACAGTGAATTTTGTTCGCGTCATCGTGTAGCCGTTAACATTTACAAACATTACGCGCAATGCGATCCGAATTTCGCCACTTTCGTTAAACATTGTCAGAATAATCCGCTATTGAAGAAAAAAGGCATACCGGAATGTATTCTGTTCGTTACGCAACGTTTGACCAAGTATCCGCTATTGATCGAACCGTTAATTAAAACGTCGAAAGATCGACCGGACGAATTAGAACGCCTGACGTTATCGTTATCCAGCGTGAAAGAAATCCTAATCGCCGTTGATGGTAAAGTAGCCGAACGGGAGAAAGAAGAGAAAAAATACGAAATTTACAATAAAATCGACGTAAAATCGTTCGCCTATTATAACGGATGAAAATTTAAAAAATCGTCCATTCTATTGAACAATCGTAAATTAAAATTCGAAGGCGTGGCCACGTTGATGCAAAACGACATCACCTTGCAGAGGGAGCAATACACAAACCGAAAGAGAAACAAATCTGGATACGTAGCATACGCAACATTGTACAAAATTGCCTGTCTAATGAAGACGGCAACAGTGATTATTATTTCAATCGTTCGAATAGTAATTATAACGCTAACGAAATGAACGAAGAGAAATTATTAACGACCGAAGAACAGCAACCGTCTATTTGCATCAGCTAATCGAAAGTTTATGCCAGAAAGATTTAGAACAAGCTATTACATTAGAAGAAAAAATCGCTTTACAAACGAAATTATTAACCGCCGATGGCGTTAACGTGTCCCCTTTAAAGCCATCGTACAGACGTTTATCATCGGACAACGTGGAGACGATTTTTAAAGAAATTACCTACGCTTTACAACGCGTCGGCGAGCTAACCGATTCGTTTTATAATATGGAAACCGATTTAAGTTGTAGCGCTAATTCAATGGTATTTGCCATATCCTTCTCAAAATGTACATTTTGAAAGTACCTTATGCCTTATGCTTTCCCCATTCAAGTTTTAGTGTTCATTTTCCCATTCTTCCGTATAGATACCCTATTTTCAAACGACTTCTGTTATCTCTTCCATCAGTAGTAGGTAGTGTTCCCAAATATCGAAACTGATCCGCAATTTCTGCAATTTTAATGAATACATTAGTCACGTTGTTGATTTAGATGCGGATAATTTGTACTTTAATGGAACCTCATTAGTAGAATGGTATCTTAAACCAACGCCGATTGCGTCGCTTAGAGATTCGATTAAATTTAGATTCCGTACGAACGTCGGAAATGGGCTGCTACTTTATAGTCGCGGTACTCAAGGAGATTATATAGCGGTTCAAATTCGTGATAATAAAATGATCTTAAATATCGACTTGGGTAAATCTTTATTCTTTTTCTAATTCGTACTTTTTTTTTTTTATCTATCATAATTAGAAATAGTAATCGATTTTTTAAAATGATTATTTTTTGAATTGAATGTTATATAAATTAACTAAATCGATACGTTTATACGGAATTGTATTATTATTGTTATTATTATTACTATTGTTATTGTTGTATTGGTAAAGCTAAACTAGATTGTCAAACTATGCGTTAAAACGGGAAATGATAAATAAGTTAAAATAAAATTAGACAACGAAAGACAACATGTAAAAAGAAATATCCATGATACTTCAGTTCAATAATAACAGGTGGCGCAAGATACGATCAAAGTGTGTTTTCGTGTACGGTAGTGAAGAAACTTGGACAATAAATAAAAGAATATCCAAAACAAAACATAAAAGTAATTAGAAGCGTACGAAATCTGGTGTTAGGGAAAAATGATGGACTACATAGACTTCAATAATGACCGGTTTCCCTTCTATTAACTCCCCGGTATTTCTTTATTACTTCGTGAAGTTCATTCTTACTATTTGCTACGATTATACAATCATCCGCGTATAGAAGATTATTCAGTGTAATACCATTTATTTTCAATTTTCCTTCATTTTCATCTAATGTCTGTTGCAATTTGGCTTCAGCATATATATTAAACTGAAGAGGTGATAATACACAAGGTTATAAACATAATAAAATCGGATTTAAATAAAAACGAATAATGTATAGTAATAAAATCAACATTAATTAACCTAATTTTCCCTCGTTTATATCGCTCAGAATCGTAGCATTATTATTATTATTTGTATTTTTATTTTAATTTAACAATTAATATAATAAATGCTTAACTCCATTTAGCGGTTTCACGGTTTCTATATGTTGTTGACGTCTTACAGTGACTTAATGTCGTTGTCCAAAATAGCAGTAAATTATTTTATTTCATCTGGTACATTGAATGTTGTTATACATTTTTTTTTCTGGTTGTTCGTTATTCCTCGTACTTTTACCACTTTTAACAAAATTTTATAATGAGCAATGTGGATAATAATCATTCAGATCAATCAGTGGTTTAATAAAGCCAATCAATAAAACTTACTAGAAACGTGTTGTCGCACTTAAATTATTTGGAGAATGCACATCTAAATTTTGGGTCAGATGAAGATGTTTTGATAGCGAAATTTTAAAAAAATAGTGAAATAAACTCCTAGACATCGTGATCGGGAAGTGCGGAAATAATATGAATTGAAGAACCAGATAATAGAAGTTAGAACAATTTTTAAAAATTTTGTCAATTGTAGAGTAGAACAAATATATATACCGAATATATTAGCAAGATCGGATGAATGCTTATTATCCTTTATTTCGGTATATAAGAATCTTGTCGTCCATATTTTTTTCGCGACAAAAAGATGTCGTTTACGATTATCACTTATCCGCAATTGAAAAGTTAATAAATGCATCGTGCCTAACAAAACGAATACTGATAGTATTAGCAAAAGAAGAAAAATAGGTAGTCGATACTGTATCCAGAGAAAAATCAAAAAAGATAGTGAGTGGGTCTAGATAACTCTAATTTATACCTTAATCCTTGTCTTAGATAATTTCATATAAAAATTAATTGGTTATCGATATTTCTATATTATATATTATGTAATTATTCTTATACATTTTTTTACAGAACTTTATTTTATGTTTTGTTTATCAAATTTAATGTACAGTATTTTTCGGTTTAATTAGCAATACATATTGTTTTTCATGTCTTTTTTTCTCTATTTAAAAAAAAAAAGTTTTTGTTATATATTACATTGTCGGCATATATTATTAAATATTTGCGCGTGTGACGCCCACAGACTTCCTAATGTTTTTCATGTAATATGTTAATTTTTAAATTTTTGTTGAAAATATATACGTAAAACGCGTAAATAACCATAAATTAAAATTAAAAAAAAAAATAAGAGTCACACCGACAACAAACGTGTTAATATATTTCTTCATTTGTTTGTTTTAATTTAGTGAAGCTATATTTAAAAAAAAATAATAATAAATAACTATTTCTACAAGAGTTTAACAAATTTTCTCAGTTTATATTAGGTTACTTCTAATAAATCGTTACGTAACATTAAGATTTATGCAAATCATTGAATAGCTTCGAATGCATGTATATACTTATCTATATATTTATTTAAATCATCTAATAGGCCGTTTTTGCACAAATTATATCGTTTCTAATTCGAAATAATTTGAGTTATACGTCGTATCTTTATCACGGTTCAATTTTTATTTATTTAGGAGGAATATCTGGAACTGTTGGTTTAATAGGCTGCATGAGAAAGATTAGTATTCATGGAAACTATAAAGTACCAACTGATTGGTCATCCGAGGTTTGTAGTTTTCTTTATATTTTCTTACGTGAACATCGAAAAGTTGTTATAATGATATCTCGTTTATTTTGAAGAATATCGAATGTAGTGATTTTTATTAAAATAAAGAACAAAAATGAAGTTAAAATCGCTAAAAGCTTTTTCCTTATGAAAAATCACAATGTTTTTCGACTGTTCGGCCAGTATCAAGTGAATATTTAAATATATAAAAATATAAAATGAAAAAATATTAATTTAGGATTACAGCTCACAAAAAACCAGCAAAATAAAGAGTATTCATAAAACGCTGTTCTTCATTTTGCTGATTTTTTGTGAGCTGTAATCCTAAATTAATATTTTTTCATTTTATATTTTTATATATTTAAATATTCACTTGATACTGGCCGAACAGTCGAAAAGCGTTGTGATTTTAACTTCATTTTTGTTGTTTATATATCGTTTACTTTATAAAATTTAATAAAATGTTAAAATGAATACGTACTTGCGACGCATTATTAGTATGTTTGATAAAAATTACGTTCAATTTTTTTTCCAAGTAACATTTAAAATAGCATAAAAATTTTATCCATTAACAGTAAATTAGATGTTGTTTGGGAAGCAACGTTTTTAGATCCTCGCTTCAAAAGTATGGCTTTGAAAATAATGAACTATTTAAAGTTACTAAAGAGAGAATTATAAATAAAGCTAAACTGGTTACACGAAATGAAGTTGTGCCAGAAGAAGAAAATACTAATTCTGAAACATGCAGCTCCATTTGGGGAAATTTCGATAAAACTGTTGCTGGAGTAGTGCGGTCAGAAAATCCTACATCACCAGCATTATAGAAGTGGAAAAATATATACAAGAATGTCTTTTGCAACGCACAAAAGATCCGCTGGTTTGGTGGCAAGAAAATAAATCTGTTTATCCACGTCTATTTGAGTTGATGAAAAGAAGATTATGTTTACTTTCAACATCCGTGCCATCTGAAAGATTATTTTCCAAACAAGGACAGATAATAACAGAGAAACGTAATCGTATTAGTTCTGAAAAAACAAATCAGATAGTGTTTTTGAACATGAATCTGTAAAAATTAGACTTGATTTTTCATTCTAATCATTTTTTTTTATTTTCTTGTGTCTTCTTGAATTCTATTCGAAAATAGTATGAAATATATCCTTGATTTTTATAATTTATATCCTACTGTATTAATCTGTCTTGAATATTTCAGTAACGTCTGACATATTGGGTAGACTTTTATTTTTAATAGACTATTAAGATAGGTTTAAATTTATTTCATTAAATTAAATTGTATTATATAATTGTAAAATTAAAATATATCAGCTACAATGACAATTATAAAAGATTTCATACATTAAAAAGTACACATTCTATAATTTGTACAATATATTCCATAACTATATAGCGATCATTATGTTAAATACAGTTCACGTGACATTTTTAATTTATGTATTTCCTAAAATATAATAAAAATAAAATTAAATAAAAATACTTTTGTGTGGCATTCATTCTTAAATTTATAAATACACATATATCCAGAATTTGGTCTATTCTTAATTAAGAAAAATAAATGTTTTTTTTTTCTTCGAAAATACATAATATAATAAAAGAACTACAGGCCTACAATACAAAACTTTCTTATTTGGTATAAAATAGTGGAACTAAATAAGTTTATTTTATAATTGACGCAAAATATGATTCTAAAATTACAAAATTCATTAAAATAACATACAATTTGGTGGATAAAAATGTTTGTGTATTCTAAAACAAAATTATAACTAAACAACATTAAGCATAAGAAATATCAAGGAAAACGTTAAGTCCTACATTCATTACAGCATGCAATTAAAAATCAGAATTGTATATTTAAAAGGAAAAAAACATTAAGAAAAGTATATATGTGTGGAAATTCAAATTATAATTAAGTGTCTATGCTCGAGGGAATCTATAATATATGTACAAGATACGATTTACGAGTCCATCCATTCCTTTTGAAGAAAAGACTCAATGAATTAACGTACTATTTCGTAAGTGAAGACTCGACAAGTCTTTTCATAAAGGAATCGAGTCATTCTCTAATTGTAGGGAATCGATTCACTGAATCAAGTCATTCATTCTTTGGCCATCACTAGTCGGATGGTTGGTCGTTTGAAGATTTGAGGATGGACCATGGGGACTTCGATCGTGAAGCCCATTTATCCAGGCTAGGGACAGTTCCATAAATTATATTATATTGATAAATTGTTAATCGTTTATATTTTAAAGTTAAATAGTAAAAATCAAAAGAATGCACGCGTTCGGGATCTGGATTGATTTTACATATTTTTTAAAATAAAATAATAAATTCGTATAAAATAAAAACCGCGTTTTTTTGTTCTTTTTATTTTATTTATTTATTTTATTCTAATAATCGGTCATGGGCCTCTCCCATGTGGCATCCCATTGGACAGAGGAGTTCGTCAAGTACCAGCAATAATGTCGGTAACGTTCATTATCTAAGTATTCACACATAATCCTAATTCTACACAACAATAGTAATTATAATAATAATAACAATATAATAATAATAACAATAAAACTAAAAATAAAATAAAAATAAAAACAAACAAATTATAAAAATAAACAATTGTATGCGACGTCGCCCATCTGTGTATATACATATATGCCGATAGAAGTGGTGAGTGGCGTCATTATATAAATTGGCATCCCTGGTGGGGACTCTATATGTGTGTATATATATATATATATATATATATATATATATATATCGTACAGGTCGTTATATCTTTATTATGTAATAATTTTGCTAAAAACATACGGTGTAGGTTTCCTATGTTGTTAATGTTTCCTTCTATCAGAACTACAGCAAAGCCCTGAAAATCACTCGGGAAAACACGTACAGATGGGGAAGCCATTGAAATTTCTACTGAAGAATTGCGTGTATCGCACAAAACGTCTGAAATAATTTTTAAATTTGGTTCTACTTGACTATTATTAGGGGCTGTTATAATTTCATCCATAACCGTATCGGAAGAATCGCTAAATTTCACGAAATTATTTCGTTCACTAACGTTATTAATATTACTACCACCAGTATTCATATGAACGCTGCTATCACCAATATTATCATTACTATTTGTATCGTTATTATTATTAATACTTTGATTACTACTACTATTTCTGTTATTACCATTATTATTGTGACTATTACTACCAGTATTATTATTATTCCTATTTTTATTATTAATATTATCATTATTATTACTACTATTACTATTACTATTATTACTAGTGTTATCGTAAATACTATTATTATTATTACCGCCGCTATTCTTATTATTGTTTGTTGTTTTATTTATTTTTTATGGGGATGCCTTTACAGCTTACCCAACGTGGAGCCGTAATAATCACTAACTCATATTCTTATGAACTCGGACAACTTCTCGAGAAAAGTCGCTATGTCCGGAAACAAATCTAGATTCTCAACATGCAGAAGGGACATTATGTTATAAGGAGGACCACTAGGAGATGCGTACAGTAATTTGATATACAGTTCAGAACGTAATGCTGTTAATGAAGGACATTCGAAGAACAAGTGATCGGGGTTGCAGACTACACGACCAGCATGTAGAGGACAATACGGATTATCTGTACCGCCTGTTCGTTATGCAGCTTATTATTATTACGTGCATTAGTACCGTTACGACGAGCGGCGTTTACCTGAGGGTCAGGGGTGAGTGTATCCACCTGCCCGCCGACGACTGTGACATTTATCGACAATTCTGTATAATCGATCAGATAACGAGTTAAGAATAACAATTCTTGCTTTCTTCTCAACCTCGAAAATTACCGAAATATACAATCGACGAATAAACAATATCGAACACAGAAAGTTAAACAACTTCACATTATACTTCTTAGAATCAAAACTACTTATGAAGTGGTCGGTTTCTTTCCAATGTAGCTCTCTTAGGTCAACGGTTGCACAGTTGTATTTTCTACATTTACTAACTTCCCAAGGCTCACTAGTTCCCTAACTTTCCATGTGGCTACATTGAGAATTTTTCAAATATTTATCCCAGGCGACAAAGGCCGGAATCCCCACCCGTTTATAGACGGTCGTCATTGCTGTTATTATCGAATGTTTATTTTTACCTCAACCTAATATTTTGTCATTCTATGTGGTTAATAATTTCGATTTTAGGTTATGATCAGGTACTAGAAGATGGTGGAGATATCAATGAAATGGAATATCTTCCTGTTAGAAGGGTACAATTTGGGGATACTGGTGCACCATTGAATAATAAGGAAGGGACATTAACATTGGAACCGTTATTACGCGAAGGAGATGGTAAGTATAGATCTATAATATAAAAGGTATATAGGAATTGCGCCCATAGAAAATAGGATTTCGTTTACTCGTATTATATGTCGACTAAAGCTTAACGTCAACAACAGTCCAGCCGTTCTATTCACACACAAATTAGCCCATTCACCACTCTGTACCCATCCTTGCGATGGAGATCAGATCGCCGATGAAAACAACCTATTTTTCAGTTGCAGTTACTATAGAATATACCAATCAAAATTCTTGTCGCGCATTTTAAGTGAAGGAATCCTTCTCCAAACTAATCTCAGATGCTTGCTTAGCTCACAGAACAAAAGCGTATACATAATCGCATTCAATTACATATCAGCCTGTAGTATAAATAATAAGACATATCATCCATCTCTTACAACCTTGGGTGGAATCACATAGTATAAATCTGATGTTGAGGAGAATTGAAATTAGGTGTGAAAAGTACGCAATAAAGCTAAAGAAAAATTTTATATTAAAGTAAGAAGTAATAAATCTTTATCGTTGTGATCTAGCTGTACTAGTTATTGGGAAATTAGTATGGCTTATAAGAAGATTAAAAAATATTAAAAATAGTATTAATTTTATACTAATTTACGAAATATATTGGAGAAAAAAAACATTTTAAAAACCATTCCCTCAAAACCCACACATACAGACATGTATTTTTTTTAAAGAAACCATTCACCAATGTATGGAATTTGTTTAACAATTATGACGGATAAGGTAAATCAATTTATTACGATAACGATGTAATTATCATTCAGAAATGGCGAAAAATCTAGATTAGAACAATATATGCATGTATTTTATATTTTAGGTTGATGATTACGAACCGGTAGAATATCATTTTAATATAAAAGAAAGCGCGGATGCTCAATTTAACAATATACAATATATGTATATAGGACGAAACGAAACGATGAGCAAAGGTTTCGTAGGTTGCGTTTCTAGAGTTGAATTCGACGACATTTATCCATTAAAATTACTGTTCCAACAAAATGGACCATCCAATGTTCGATCTATCGGTCGTAAGTATATTTTAATTGCATCGTTATTGTCGTTACAAAAGTAATACATAGATATAATAGACTATTGTTGATCTTAATCTTGCCTTTCGTTTTATAAGAACGTCGGCATTGTTGATCTTGAAAATGTCCAGCTTAATTTACAATTTGAAGAATGGAAAAATACAAAGTGACTAGATAGGAAAGATTTAGAATTATTCAATAATTTTCGCGATACATTTTAATATTTCTTCTTCACGTGCCACCGATATGCGTGGACGCCACTATCTGATGGAAAGAGTTCCGATCTCTGGAAGCTGTGATTAGTTCCGCTACACTCTGAATTCCAGTCCATATTTTGATGTTGTTGAGTCAAGAGATCCTTCTTCTTTCCGCTTTTCTTCTACTATGGATCATTTTGCATTAATATTGTCTGTAAAAGGTGGTATTTCGATCCACACATTAGATATTCAAAAAACCCAGTTTTTCGTCTTTTGATTATAGTCATTAGTAAGTGTCAGTTTTCATCAGTTTTAACACTCGCCATTTGACCAATTTAAACCTTTATCCAGATAACGTATTTTAAATCTGAATGCGCGCTACGTTTGATAAAATTATATAAACTGACTGTAACAGAAGACAATAGGTCGGAAACAATTCAATGCACACAGGTAATGTATGCCATTTTTGTAAAACACTATACAACATCTCATCTCTATGCTTTAGAAACTTCAGACAAACCCAAATTTGATGCTCAATACTTCTTCGTTCTTAGTTTTACTTGTCCATGGAATTTTCCATATTCTTTTACATATATATTATTATTGTTATTTTATTTGCCACGTATTAATCTGATTTTTAATGGGGGTGCCTTTATAGCTTACCCAACGTGATACTGTGGGGACTATCTACATCTTAATCAAGCATGATGACTTCTCTAAAAACGTCGCTATATGGGGGAACAACTGTAGATTATCCAGATGTAAAAGGGACGATACATTATACGGAGGTGTAATACTCGAAGAACGTAACAAGATAAGGTAAAGCTCGGAGCGCAATGGTTCTACAGCAGAACATTCAAAAAAGGCATGATCGGGGCTACAGACTACCTGTTCAGAATGGAGAGGTCAGAAGGGACTTTCTCTAAGCTGCATACGGAAAAGACGGTCAGGCAACAAAAGATGTCCAAATCGCAATCTGCTGATGAGTACAATCCCCTTACGACTAATCTTTTTAAAAAGATAGAACCACAAAAGTTTGGGGAGAGTCGGCTGGAGGTGATAGTAATAAGTGAGAGGTGATTGACTAATGCTCTTAGTGTACATTAGCTCCCATTGATCTCTATGCTCTAGCTGAATAAAGTGAATGATATCTTTGTGAGTTATTAAGGAGAGCTCTACACCACTAGACGATGCGTCTTTAGCCAATGAGTCAACAAATTCGTTGTCTGGAATACCTGTATGACTCGGCACCCACAAGAAGGACACAGATATTCCCACACGTTCCAAATTATTAAGTTTTAGCAAAACTAAAGCAATTAATGTATCTGACACGCTACGTTTATTGTCTACAGCTGTCACCACGCTTTTGGAATCGGTAATAATAAGGCAATATCCGCGATGATTTAAGTCCGGTAGAATTGACAAGGCTTGTAGTACTGCTACACATTCTACAGTAAATACTGAACATTCTTGGCATAATTTGTACATGTTACTAATATTGAGAGCTGGAATGAACACTGCTGCTCCCATTCCTCGAGTTGACTTTGATCCATCCGTGTAAACAAGGATGCGTAGTGGAAACATTTCTGAGATAATACTATTGAAAGTGGCACGGATTAGTGTAGGAGGAATACAGACAACAGTTTTCAGTGAAAAAGGATGAATTTTGTTTGTTAAAGAAGTAAAAATATGGTACCATAAATTGAAAAGAAGCTTGCATGCACGTGAGACGTGCACGAAACTCCTCCAACCTTGTTATAACGGAACAGAGCAGGGGCATTTTTCTATTTGAAAAACGGCAGTTAGAATGGATATGACTGAACATGTTAAACAAAGGGAAGCGATCATTATTCATCCTACGTATCAACAGTTTCAGGGCTAAATAACTCCGTCTAAGTTGTAAGGGTGGAACTTTGCACTCTGCCATTAGTGCTGATACCGGAGTGCTTTTAACACCACCAATACACAGCCTAATGCATTCATTTTGCACATGATCCAACTTGCCTAACAATACTGTTGACGCGGTTCCATAGAACATGGAACCATATTCCAGTTTAGATCGGATTAGTAATTTGAATAGTAGTAATCGAATAAAAGGGTCACCACCCCATCGTGTATTATGCAAAATACGTAAAATGTTAATATCGCGATTGATAGTTGTTAATAGTTTATCAATATGTGGGCGCCATGTTAATCGAGAATCCAGAATAATTCTTAAATAGCGAAATGATGAGCAGAAAGGAATAGCGCCCCTTTCCGTTGTAATGAAAAGGTCATTTGGGTCATATCGGCGATATGAAAAAACCACTGCTGCACACTTTTCAACACTAAGGTTTAACTTTAAGTCAGAAAGACAATGTTCTACTGTAGCAACATCAGCATTAATATTGGACATCGCAACAGAAAAACTCGTATTTGATGTAAACACAGCGATATCATCTGCATAGAGAAAAATCCTAGAGCGCATGTGGAGCTGCGACAAATTCAAAATATAAAGATTAAAAAGGATCGGGCTTAGAGAAGACCCCTGGGGTAAACCTTTGTATACTGTACATTAATAATTAACCAACCTTGTACTTAATGATATATACAACGCTGCAGGAATAATCTACAAATAAAGTGGCAACAGTGGTCAGGAACACCTATGGATAATAACTTACACTGCAAGGTAGGCAAATGGACACTACCATAAGCATCCATTATATCCAGAAAAACAGTAATGTTAAAATGTTTTTCAATAAGACTATTGTATATATTGCCTAGCAGGTCACCCACACAGTCCAAAGTGCTCGTATTACTGCGGAAGCCGTACATACTAGAAGGAAGGATTTGATTGTGTCCTAACCACTAATTAAGACGTAAAGTTAAAATTGATTCACATATCTTCCTGAAACAAGAAGCCAAAGAAATAGGTCGAAATTTCTCATTTTTCTTAGGGAATTGGAACAACAACAAATACCATCAAAGAATTAAGGAACAATTTGGACTGCCAAACTTTATTAAGAATGTCCACAAAGATTGTGAAAAAGTTATCCGGTAGTTTCTGTAGTACTTCGAAAGACACGCCATCATGACCAGGTGCAGTCGATTTTTTGTTTCCTAAGACATAAGCAACTTCATTTTTAGTAAAGGGAGAATCTAAAAAGTGGCTTGAAGGCCTACTGAGAGGTTGCATGACCTCTTCCAGTTCAGGTACATGAGAAGGGGCCATTGTTTCGATGAAGGAATACATATTATCATCACTTAATTGATTAACCCGGCTATAGGTGGAACATCTGAGGGCTTTTGATAACCTACATTCCACAATCAAAACTTTTTGAAATTGGGGTTTGTCGATTAAACTGTGTACAAAGCTGTTGTCATGCTTTCCTTTTTTTGCCAGTTTAAATTCACGCTTGGCTAACGCGTTAGCTTTCCTCCAATGTAGGTAATTTTCGGTAGTGCTATTACTTCTATATTGTAGAAAGGCTTTTCTTCTATCCCATGCAACACGTTGACAGGAATCTGACCCCCAAAGGTTTGAGTTGCATTTATATTTCTTATTAGATATATTATGATGTAGTGGTGGTGTTGAGATAGAGAAAGCATCACTGATAGCTTTATAGAACATTTCAAACTGGATTCTCGGGTCAGTTTCACTGCATATAGTGAAATCAGTCATCTGAAGATGATCTGAGAACTGATTCCAATTAGTACGTGTATAATTCCACTTAGGTGTTGAGGAGGGTCCTAGAACCTTGTGATCGTACGCGCCATTTATATTTATTTAGGTGAGTATGGAGCAGTGGTCACCTCCTGCAGTGTCTGATATGTTCTTCCAATAAGCTAGGAAACCTAATGAAGGCGAGCAAAACGTTAAATCTAATGGGTTAGCGCCAGTTCCAGGCCTGCCAAAATGAGTAGGGCTGCCGTCATTTAATATACAACAGTCTGCTTCTAGGAGAGCATCATTCACTATTTGCCCTAAGTAATTATTTGTGTGACCACCTCAAGCAACATTGCAGGCATTCCGGTCGCCACCAATGATATATGGGTTTCCTAGTGAAGTAAAAATATTTTGGAATGGAGATGTATTGAGTCAGAAAGAAGGTTTAACATATATGCTATAAACAAATATAGAAAATGACAAATTTATGGAAATCTTAGCGCCTACCAACTGTATGGAGTTAGAGATATTTTCCGGTAAGTTACAGGAAACAAGAACAGAAGGGATGTTATCACGCACTAAAATTGCAGCTCCGCCATATCCATCTGCCCTGTCGTCTCGATAAACAGTAAAATTATTACAAGAATAATGTTCGTATGTCTCTGAGAGCAGCACTATATCAGCTTCATAATTATCAATTAATTTTTCAAAGCTGCCACAGTTATATTTCAGACTGTGGCAGTTCCATTGCAAAATACTAAAAGCTTTCATGATTATGTTCTTTGTATGCTCGACAATTCCTCTTTATTAGAGGTAAAGTCTTTTCGCATTGCATGCTCGACAAGCCCTCCTTAAGAGGTGATGTCTTTTCACATATGAACGTGAAGAAGGCTGCTTGCTTGCAGATGGCATTGATGTAATTGTTATTATTATATACAAACATACGCATATACACATTTGCGCGCGCACACAAACACACGCACACAAACACACACGCACACAAAACAAATAAATAAATAAAAAAAAAAGAATTATGAGCGACAAAGCAGCTGAATAATAGCTTCGAGCTTATGCTCTAAATGCGGAATTTGGAACTGTTGGAGCATAGATAGTAGTGCGGGCACAAGTGAATCAGAAGGAAGAGGTGAAGATGTAATGGAAGGAAGCTTTTCCAAAGAAGGATGAGGACTATTTTGATTTTCAATGCGTTGTTGCCCCATAGGATTTGGAGATATGAGTTTGTCATTATTGGAATTAATTAAGGAAGGTGAGGAATTAACAGTAATATTCCCCTCCTGCGAGTACACTGGTCTTGTTCTTACATTAAGAGCTAGTTTTGAAAAATACTTATTGCCCCACACATTGGATTTATTACTTATATTTTTATTACCGCTACTAGTACTATTACCATTATTACTATTATTTCGGTTATAATTACCATTACTGTAGTGGCGACTGGAAGGACCTGAGTCGTTGCTGCTTCTTCTTCGTTTAAACGAACTAGATCTGGATCGTAATTCAGGAAAATTTTGATTATTTGTAATTTCAGCAAAGGAAAAAGCAGGTGTGACCACCGCCCCTTTATTAAGTAATTTTGCCTCAGAAAATGATACATTTTCTATTGCCATAATTTTTTGAATTTTAATCTGTTCTTGATAATATGGGCAGATACGATCAAAGGCTGAATTTACACCTAGTGCAGAATAAAGAAGAGGGAGGGCTTTCACGACTTGTTTGGCACTCTGAAGACTTGTGGTTTGAGGGATAAAAGGCGCAATTAGGTTTACTACAGCAAAGCTTAGTGATATGTCCAAATCTGAGACAATTATTACACATTTTAGGTCTCCTGATACTCGACTCTGTAAGAATAGTAATCAAAGAACCGAACTGACTCAGGCAGTATATTTCCACAGAATTTGATTTCAATTAATGGGATCAGGGAGAAAGAACCATCATGGTTCCTTTTATTTAGTCTACGAATATCTTCAATCTTAGAGCTTGCAGTTGCAAGAAGCAGTAAGTTCCTCGATTGTAAGATTGGTTGGCACGTCTCTTACAATACCAAAACGGAAAAGCAACGTTTTCGGGATAAAACAACGAATATTGAGCTCCTTATGAATATTCTCTGATAGTAAAAACATATTCGCCTCAATAATCGTGTTAAAAACTATTCTAACTTGATTTTTGCCACTCCTAGTCATTGTTTTCAAGCCCTTTACTTTATTATGTAATAATTTTGCTAAAAACATAGGATGTAGGTTTCCTATGTTGTTAATGTTTCCTTCTATCAGAACTACAGCAAAGCCCTGAAAATCACTCGGGAAAACACGTACAGATGGGGAAGCCATTAAAATTTCTACTGAAGAATTGCGTGTATCGCACAAAACGTCTGAAATAATTTGTTGATTTTGTTCTACTTGACTATTATTACGGACTGTTGTAATTTCATCCATAATGGTATCGGAAGAATCGCTAAATTTCACGAAATTATTTCGTTCACTAACGTTATTAATATTACTACCACCAGTACTCATATGAACGCTGCCATCACCAATATTATCATTACTATTTGTATCGTTATTATTATTAATACTACTACTATTTCTGTTATTACCTCGTATACACAGCATGATCGCGATAAATGTATGTATGTATGTCAGTAAAATTAGTACGTTCAGTCATAAAATATTGTTGTTTATGTTTTCTACTTATTACATTGTGGCTTCAAGTATATGTGGGCGTATATGGATATACACGACTATGAATTAAGTTTATTATCATTTTTTATTTATTTATATGTGTATGTGTATATGTATATGCGTATATATGTGTATGTATAAATATAATATTTTATTTAAATTTTTTTTGTAATCCTGTTGTTCGCGCATTATTGCGCATTTACAGGTATTTTTATTTGATATTTATTATGGTGATCATAAAAATGTGCATAGTAATAAAAATTTGATTTGATTTGATTATTGTGACTATTACTACCAGCATTATTATTATTCCTATTTTTATTATTACTATTATCATTATTATTACTACTATTACTATTACTACTATTACTAGTGTTATCGTTAACACTATTATTATTATTATTACCGCTGCTATTCTTATTATTATTACGTGCATTAGTACCGCTACGACGAGCGACACACACACACACATATTTATATATATATTCGTATGTTATAATTAATAATTTTTAAAACCTTTTCTGTTTTATTCGGACATAATGTTTTAATTTTTTATTTTGTTCATGATGTTTATCATCTTTTTCAGAACATTTTAGGTATTTTTTTATATAAAACATACACACATTATGTTGCTCCCGTAAAAATGTTGTAGTTTTTCTTTTTCTGTTTATATATATACCTATAATCGCGCGTGTGTTTTTTTTTTTATTAGGTCATCTAAGAATCGTATTTGACTTTGGTTTCAAAAGAGAGGAAATAATTTTCCCCCACAAACATTTCGGATTGGGTCACTACCACGATGTTCGTATTAGACGTAGAAATTCCGGCGCTACTCTCGTTCTGGAAGTACATATTTAAAATAACTAAACCGTTTGTGCCGTTATAACGACCCGTAGGACATTACATATACACATATACAGATTCCCCACCAGGAATGCCAATTTATATGCGACGCCACATTCACATCATCTACCAACACAACAATTCATGGGACGTCACATGATTATTATTATTGTTATTTTAAGGTTATTTACTTATATTATTATTATATGAATAATTATGATTGCTATTGTTATTATTGTTGTATTATTAATATTATTGTATATCTAAAAAAAAAGTGTTGAAATTAATATTATAACATGTATGTATATATAGATATATTTTTATTATAACTGTTACCGACTTATTTGGTTGAACTTCACGAACTCCTTTGTCCAGAGGGATGCCACGTGGGTTGGCCCACGACCGTTAATAGAGCAAAATAAATAAATAAAATAAAAATAACAAAAAAAGACGCGGTTTTATTTTATACAAATTTATTATTTTGTTATTTTTAAAAAAATATAAAATTAATCCAGATCTTCGGCTACGTTTATTTTTTATTTTTTTTTTATTTTTACTATTTAACTTTAAAATATAAACGATAATTTTTTTTTAACAATTTATCAATATAATATCATTTATGGAACTGTCTCTAGCCTGGATGGATGGGCTTCACGATCGAAGTCCCAATGGTCCATCCTCACTTCTTCAAACGACCAACTATCCGACTTAACGTGACTGATACTTCGACTAACTTTTTAGACTCGACTGACTAAAACTGACTGACTGAACTAAACTGACGAAACTGATTAAACTAAACTTCGACGAAACTCGTCTTTTTAATTCTCCTTGACTCCGGAGGCGACACAGGTATTTTATCGTTATTATTAGAGATGGGCATTTCCGTTCTTTTAGAAGAATGTGAACGCCCGTTCTATTCCATAAAAAGAACGGTTCTAATGAACGGTTCTTTAAAGAACTGGTTGTTCATTGGTTCTGTAAAGAACGGAGGGTTCTTTAAAGAATGCTTTAAAATATCCGGCCTTGGATTTGTTTTACGTTTAAAACAATGAACGGCAATCTGTTAACATTTGTAGTTCTTTTCTAGGTAAAATGAGATTGAATATACTAAAATAAGTTAGACAAGGAGAAACTGCTGATGTAGTAAAAATAAAAATAAAAAATTCTGTGAAAAAAATGAACAGTTGACCGCCGATCACTGCCATAGTACTTTACTATAGAAGTATTTAAATATTTAGGTTCTAATTCGTCATTGACGTTGTATACATTTCATACACTTATGTATGTGTGTGCGCCTCTGGTATCTAAAGAGCAGTGTTTTATTTCCGGACGTGCGCAACGCAACAACGCATCTAAGTAAAATTAAAATGATGTAGAATATAGTTAAAGCGCAGTAAGACAAGGAGAAAGTTCGAACAAACTCGGGAAATTACCCGAGAATATCGAAAGGTACAGAAAGACGTTCTTTATTTTTACTGAACTGGCAGGCGTTCTTCAAAAGAACGATTCTTTTTTGTTCTACAGAACCGTTCATTCATTCCGTTTATAAGAACAGTTCTGACTGAACCGTTCAGTTCTTTTTCTCCCAACACTAATTATTATCCTTATTATTTCCTTTACTTTTGGCGAAATGCCGTTTTTTTTTCAGTTATATTGTTTGCAGATAATAATAATAACAACAAGTATATTTCAGCTTAATAAATAAATTACAATTCCCATTTATGTACACATACCGAGCTTGCATAATTGCTCATACTGTGCGATATTTGATTTAATATTAATACTAATATAGGAATAAGAAAATAAAATCAACTGCAGAGAAAAAATACAAATAAAAACCCTGCTTAACTTTACTAATTTATCTATTTAATGTATAGTGAGATATATATAGTGAAACATATAACACATTTTCTTATACATATCCATATTTTCGTGTACATAATTCTTATTATATAGCTTAAGATAATAAACAAAATTTAAGGTATAGCGTGGTTTCGAGTTAGGTAACCATGCCGTTTAGAGAAGCGCATGCCTAATTCTTTTATGTTTATATTTTTTGTATTGTAGTTGGAGTGATTGTCGTGTGTAATTGCCGGTTTTCCTTATTATGGCATGCGGGTTAGTACTACACTTTACATAGAATTTGTTGTGGCTATTTACAATTTCAGATATGTATGGATGCTTTAATTTAGTGTGCATTTCTGATACTCTCGTATAAATTGGAGCATTCAGTATAATTCGTAAACACTTATTTTGGAATGCTTGTAATCTGTTCAAAGTTGTCTCGCTTACGCTACACCAGATTGGACAGGAATATAACAGTAATGGCATAAAATAAGTTTTATAAATTAAATATTTGTTGGCTGTACTCATTTTTGATTTCTTATTGAATATAGGAAATAATTTATATAGTCTAGTATAGGCTTTTTCAATAGTGTGATTAATGTGCTTTGAAAATGTCAGGTTTTTATCAAGTATAAGACCGAGATATTTAACGTATGATTTCCAGTATAGCTATTCATTGGATATTTTTATAGAATGTTCTGTTTGAGGTCTACGTTTAGTAAAAAGTATGGTCTCGGTTTTTTAGTTGTTGATTTTGATTTTCCATTTATTATAATATTTGTATAGTTTATGATAACTATCCATAAGTCTTTTTTGTATGGTGTCAATCCTGTAAGAAGAAGTAAACACTGCAGTATCATCTGCATATAACGCAATGTTCGTGCCCTTTATATGTGGTAGATCATTTATATACAATATATACAGAAAAGGCCCAAAAATACTACCCTGTGGAACGCCAGAGGAGATTAGTTTGAGGTTAGAATATGTATTACTTAATTGTACTGTAAAAAGTCTAGCATATAAATAGGATTTTATGATCAATATAAGATATTTAGGAAATCCGTACTGTATCATTTTATAAATGATGCCATTGTGCCATGCACTAATAAAAGCTTTTTCTATGTGTAGCAGTAATAGCCCGGTGTGTTTATTTTGATTAAACTGGTCAGTGATATGATCTGTAAGGCGGGCTAGTTGCATAACCGTTGATAGGTGATTTCTAAACCCAGACTGCGTTTCATTTAAGATATTTCGCTCTTTGGAATAAGATTTTAATCTTTGTAAAATCACTTTTTCGCATATTTTACTGACATTGCTAATTAGACTTATTGGTCTTATATTTTGTACTAGCGAACTATCTGCCTGGTTTGGGAAGAGGAATGATGCTAGATGTTTTCCATATTTTAGGATAATATCCTAATAACATGATTGCATTTATAATATTAGTCAGATAGACTACTGCTTTTTTTGGTAGATTCTTGATCATTATGACCTGTATAAAATCTGTACCAGTAGATATTTTGTTATTCAGGTTTTTTATGTGTGTGTGTAATTCCTTAGGAGAAACCAATTTGATTTCGTTAACAGACGTAATATTAGATTTACAAAATTTACGAAAAGTAGAGTTAACTTTTCTAGTATGATAAACAGTAGAAAGCTGTGAGTTTTGAGAATAGACCTGATAATAATAGTTTGATAATAATTCGACTTTATCTTTATCTGAATAGGCTGTAGAGTTATACGATATGGGTGGTATGTATTAGTACTTTCGTGTATTTTAGTTATTTTCCAGATACTGTTATCTCGTACCGATACCGATTGGAGTTTTTTTTCCAATTATCATTACGGTGTTGTAGGATTTTTGTTTTTACGATGTGTGTTAGGAAATTTAAAATTATTTTATCCTTAGCCAACCTATTTCTTTGATATATTCTCCTATAGTGGTTTTTTAGTTTTACTAGGATTTTTATTTGATCAGGGAGATAGTAATGATGATTACTAGATAACTTCTGAGGAATATAAGTTTGCGAAGATTTTAATATGGTATCGTTGAAGGTAGTGATGGCATCATCTACTTCCTTGGTTGAATTAGGTCGTTTGGATATGTTTAAGGTATTATATATGAAGTTTCTATAATTATTCCAATCGGCTCGTTTGAAGTCAAAAACACATTTTTCAGGAATTATTTGACATAATTTAGTAATTTCAAAGTAAATGGGGTTGTGATTTGAACTTAGGTATGGGAGAGATATAGGTTTCGAAACATAGGGAAAGTGTTTAGAGAGGACTAGATCAATTGTACTAGGTTTGTGAGTATTTGATGCTGGATAATAAGTTGGCCGGTTTGGGGCTAAGATTATAAAATTCTGACGATAAGAAAGATCGAGTAATGTATTACCTGATTTGTTGTTGGAATGGCAGTTCCAACCTCTATGTCTGGCATTAAAATCCCCGGCTATGATAACTTTATTGCTAGATTGCAATAGCGTGTAGATGTCTTGCTCAAAGTAGCGTTTATTCGGAGGACAGTATATCGAATACAAATGAATTTTTTCATTGTTGATTGTAAGCGAGATACCAATGGCTTCTGTTCTTTTTAATGTTTTTATAGGTAGTAAATGATGAATTAATCTATGGTTTACTAATATGGCCATTCCCCCGCCCCGCGAGTTACGATCCAGTCTATATATTTTGTAACCGGGACAGTTAAAACTTAAAGTAATGTCAATTTTAGTTTCGCTTATACAAATGATATCAATTTGCTTCTTATATGCAAGGTTACCTAACTCTAGGATTTTATTTGTAATGGAATTCGCATTCCATGCTATTATTCTTATTTTCTTAGCATTACCTAGATAAAGGTATTTAAGACTATTTCTAAAACCGCTGATATTTTTTCAAATATGTCAGCGTTTTCCAGTCGTTTGATTCGATATAATATATTTTTAAAACATAACATTATTTTACTTAGATTAAACAATTTAATTAAAGAAAGTAATTCCGTAATAGAAGTTATGTTTTCATTATTAGGTTCGACATCATGTTGCGAACTGTTATTTCTACCGGTGTTTATATTATTATGATTATCATTATTATTATTATTATATCATTAATAACGATATTATGATTTAGTGCGTCAGCATATGAAATGCCTTCAGCTGTTCGAGAGATGTTACTTCTATTATGTCTTAAGTTAGATACTGCTTGAGGGCCATTTTGGGTTGTCGTGTTTTTATTACGACAGTATCTTAAAAGTGCTGGGCATTCTTTAAAGTGTGCAGTATGGGCACCTTTACAGTTTACGCACATAATATTTTGGACAGTACACTCGCTTGTAAAGTGAGAGTTACCGTACTTCAGGCAGTTTGGTGTTTTGTGACAATTAACAGCTAAGTGGCCGAATGCGTGGCACTTAAAACACTGCGTAATGTTGTTTTTGGATTTGTATTTATCCCAGGTTATTAAACAATAACATAGTTGTTTAATTTTAAGTATATCACTAATTTTAGTATTTTCAGGGAATGTAATTAAATATAATGGTAATAAGATATTTGAATTGTTTTTGGTAGATTTTTTTTGAAACTGTGTTATATTATCATATTTTACATCATTATCATGTAAAGCTACTTTAACTTCATCAATTGTTATATTGCGGGGAGTCCTTTCAGCACCATTTTAATTTTTGTACGTCCTAACGGAGTGAAAGTATGAAATTGGGAATTGGTATCTGATTTTAATATTTTGATTACCGTTCTAAATTATACGTGTAAAAAATTGTAGAATTTCTATTTACTTTTAAATTAATGTCTTGTTTAAGTAAGGCTTTCATGTGTTTTATCGTTTCATTATGATTTTGTATTAGGCCCTGTAGAATAATCGGTTATTATTCTTACGATTATTATTTATACTAGTAAATACCGAGTTTGTTTACGACTGCTGTTGTTGATTATGAATACTATCGGTGGTAACTGTATCTGGATGAACGGCCAGCGGTTGAAATCTATTATTTACTTTTTTACAACGAATTCGGCTTTCTTCCTTTTTTTCGGACTGCTTTTGTTCTTCCTTTTGGTGGAAGTTGATTGCCAGTTAGAATCGTATTGTTGTTCCTCCGTTTCATCATCTTTATCGCTCGATGAAGATTCGTAAAGTTCGGTTTGTGTATCCATATATAATTCTCTATTATTATTATTACTATTATTATTAAAACATCTCTGTCGATTGTACATAGTCCTGTATCAATCATGTTTAACTTACGGTATTATACACTGGGGTGGGGCTCCAAAGTATCATCTTAAGCCTATAGAAGTACTTCAAAATTCTGTGGTTCGTGCTATTGTTGCAGATAGTGAGAACAAGAAAAATACGTTTTTAAATTTGAGCCAACTATACGAAGTAGCTATTTTGGATTTTGTTTTAAAACGTAATCAGTATTTTAATATATTTACACTTGGTGGTATTACAAGAAGTGCCGGGTTAGATAAAGCGCGTCTTCCTCGTTTTAACAAGTCCCATACGCGAGCGCAGTGTGTGTACGCAGGTTGCTTACAATTGTCTCCCAGAAAGTGTGAAATTATTGCTTAAGAATTATAAAAGGCGACGAAAGCGTTTGATTCTTTATGTATGTAATAAGTAGTATAATAAAGAACAGCGAAAAATATTGATGTTTTGGCTTTTAATGAGGACATTTTGTGTAACTTCTCAGATGGGTGCTCTCGCAGGTTTTGATTCTGGTACTGGAAGGAATAGTATAATTGTATGAGTATATGTATATAACTGTATATATGTATATATATGTATGTATGGGTATATGTGTGTGTATATTTCTTCTTTATAATTTGGTTCACCGAAATTTATTTTATTTTCCTTAGTTCAGTCATTCTATTATAATTTGGTTTTCTTATATTAATACTCGGTGTATTTGATATTAAGTTAAGTAGTAAATATATATTTGTATGTATGTGATATATGTATATGTGTATATTTATTTATTTTCATGTGTAACTGATTAATAAAGGAGACTGTGCATATTTTTTATTTTTTATTTTTTATCTTTTTATTTTTTATTTTATGTTTCTATGTATGTTAGTATACATCAGTACTTAGTTAAAATGTAATGATAGTGGACTTTATATAAGATAATGAACTTATAATTGTTTAAAATGGGTGAGCAGATATAGACTGTTTATGGCTGGCAGTGTAGAATGGTATTTAACGATTAAGCTATTTTAATATATTCAAATTCTAATTGTAACTCAGTGTTAGCGCATTCGTGCGTATAACTGAGACTATAAATGTGAGTAATATAATACTTTATTCCATTTAATTTACTATTACTAATGTGTTCATACATGATTTTGGAAATTTTGTGAAATATATTGATTGATTGATTGATTACTATTATTATTATTATTATTATTATTATTATTATTATTGTCACTGTAGTAGCACCGACTAACAATTGATTTTCCCCATCCACTGTTCTATCGATAGCATTCCTCCGAGTTTGCGGAGGGGAACGAAGGGTTGCCATTTACTTTATCAATATCAGACGACGCGCGGGTGAACATATGTAACGAACGCGAGCGGAACATGGACGCACTAGCGCGACGGGGTACTGACGAAGTTAGTAGCAAGCTATAGATACTGGCTTACGATGTAAGCTCAACACACACACATATACAGAAATTATAAAATAAGCAACGCGGAAACAATATACTGTCAAATATAACGCGGAACTTTTTAAAAATTGTTTGCAGATCTTTTTCTCATCCTTAATGGTTTTTCGTCTGTTTTCGACACAAATATTTGGACCAAGGAAAGTTCCATTGTTCCTTATATTTTAAGGTTATATACTTATACATATATATATATATACATAGTCTTATACATAGTTATCATTAGTACGGCGGCCAGCATCAGATAACATATACATATATATATACTCAACGTACTTGCTTTTTTAATAATTCTATAGATACTAGAAATTTCCTAAATTGGTTGTTTTCGGCAGAACCCTCCGCTTTCTCTTTTGGGATAGCCAATCAGAAAATTTGGAGCTGTTTCTTTTAGTCTTCGACCAAAATACCGACTGAGCCCATTTTATGAGGTATATTCACCTCCTTTTGTCTGCTCTTGCTACGTCAATTCTTAATTTGTTATATATTTCCTCTCGGTATTTTTTCTATACTAACTTTAATGAATCTCTTAAAACTCTAATCTTACTGGCGCCAGTGTGCTATCCCCAATACATATATACCTATACTTATATCACTCTAGCTTCATTCTATTTCCTTTTTATTATATTTTCTTTGGGGAAGTCACGTTCGCGACGCCGACCGGATGTGCATACACATATACATATATATGTACACTATTTCTTTTTCTCATAATCTATTATTTAATTCACCTTCATGTACATATTATTGAATTTAAAATTCGAAATATAAATTTTAATTCCAATTTCAATTTATCACTTTTAACCGCTCACTAATACAAGTAATGTAACAAGCATGGTTGTTACACCGTTTAACTAAATTGACTATTTTGATTTTTACTCAAACTGGGACATTGTGAAAATCGCGGCGACAGGGACAGTATCGCAATAAAAAAGAATGTTTTCTACTTATTAAGATTACTATTATTATTATTTATAAAAATAATAATTATTTGCAATCAAATAATACGTTTGTAATGCTCTAATTCAAAAAGTAGGAATAGCTAATTATTGTTAGGTGTATTTTTTGGACAAGCATATTTGTTTCAATATAGCTGATGATGATTTCAAATAAGAATGAAATTCTTGACAAGTTCTTTTAGAATTCACCTTTGTTATCAACATAGCTTTGAGAACAAAACGTCTAAGAACCTTTTGAACATCTTCCCACGTAAGTACTTTTTCTAAATTTGTCAAATAAAATATTTCCAAATCTTTAATGAACTCAATATTCATGGCTTGTTTTGTAAAATTTTGTAGCGGTAGCATTAGTTTTCACAACTTCTTCGTCAATATCAAAGGTATCTTTAAATTTTCCAATAAATTACAAACTGCGTATGGTTGGAATTGATTAGTTTGTTTCTGAGTCAAATTTTCTTTCAGTTACTTAATTTCATTTACAGCATCAATTGCCGAAATATTCTTCTCTTCTGTTTTCAATGCAGCTTGACGAAACCTCGTTGATTGAGAATGTATTAAAAAGCCTCAGCTATGAGCTTGGATTTTCAAACATTTTTTTAATATAAAAGGACATTTGCCGATGCTTAAAAAATATTAAATAAATTACGCGTAGCACCTTAACATAATAATAATTAGTATGAATAATAAGAAAATTAAATCCTAGCAAATATAATTCAACGGGAGAAGCAATATATATTAAAAAAAAAAACTTAGAAAAAAATTGGAAATTATATATAAATAAAGTAATAGATAAAGTTTATAAAGTAACGGAAAATAATAAAAATTATGCATTATAATTAATAATAATAAAAGCAAGTTTTGTGCGCAGATATATTAACACTGATGGCTCGAAGTGCTCTTTTTCAGTCGGAGCTGCATTCGTAATCCTCGTTCTCAACATTTCAAAAAAAATTTACCCTTAATAGAATATGCTTCATTGCAGAAGCTACAGCTATTCTCCAATCTCTCCGATATGTATCTGTAAATCGCCCATCTACTAATATTCTGATCTTTTCCGATTCTAAAAGTTGTTTGCTGGCATTACAGCACTCACAGCTCAACTCTCGTTTACCATCAATTATTTATAAAATTTCTAATTACATATACCGATTAAACTCTCTCGGTGTAAAAGTGAAATTTGTTTGGATCCACCGGCATAGCGGTATCCATGGCAATCATCTAGCTGATCATTTAGTTACTTCAACGGTTACATTAGGGACTTTTTTGTTTTATACTCCTATAGATTTCCTAGCGTACATTAAATATGCGCGTAAGGAATACTGGAAAAATCTGTGGTCCGATCCATTTACTACAAAGCATTATAAATCCATTCAAGCCGACATACCTTCCAATCCATGGTTCTACAATATTAAAGTTGAAACGATCAAAATTGCGGGGTTTTATTACTACCATTTGTCGACTTAGACTCGGCTGTAGTCGCCTTCCTGCTTCGTTAAGTTGAAACTTATTAGTTCTCCTAATTGCTCTCATCCTATGGATAGCCATTTAGTGGCCGATGCAGACCATGTTATCCTAGGGTGTTCCAATCATAGTAATTTTCGCGTTGCATTTTATCAAGCTATTCACAGCCTTAAAGTTCCATTTCCTATAAATACTGCATTTCTCTTAGCTCTTCAAAATGCTGAAGTATATACGGCCCTATATTCATATATTTTAGATTCTAGCATCATTATTTAATTTTACACGCCCCTACATTACTTCTTACTCTGCCTAATTTATAAGTAGCCCTTTCTTATTCATTCCATAATATACAGACATGGGTAAACTGTATGGAAGCCAAAAAAACAAAAAAACAAAAAAAAAACTACAAAAATGTACAAAATAACTAAGGCGCATTGCGCTACCAATCATCATCGTTAGCGTTAATCTGATTCCAGATGTCGCGACTTAACACATGCAGTCGAGAAGAAAAATGATTCGAAACATTTCTCCATGTTAAGCGATCGTTAGCCTTATGCATGATTTCATTTATCTGTAATTTTGTTAGTTGTTTGATGTAATCGATGAATCGTAAGGAATGTCTTATGTCTTCTACGATTCCGACTTCCTCGTACTTTTCCTTCAATAATTTGTTTCTCTAAGCCATTACGTCGAATGGCATGACCAAAAAATGCAAAGCATTGACACTGTATTACTAATATCCGGGGCTTGGTGTTACGTTTACAATATACTATTATTCGTTCGAAACGCGTTCCGTTATATTCTCATCATTTTTCGGTAGGCTGTCAGCTCGAAAGTATCTATCTTCTGTAATGGGAAAGATTAATGTTTTCATTAAATTTTATATTTAGTTTCTTTAGATATATTACGGTCTTTACATTATTTAGTCTTGCTATTGCACTTTTTGCAATTCCCAATCTTCTTCTTATTTCTTCTTCGCATCTATTTGAAAGCAACACTCTTAGATATATCATTTTTTCCTTATGCCGTATGTATGGTATCGTATCAAAAACCGTTGGAAGTTTCTGAGTCCTATCAACCACCATTAGAGAACACTTAGATCTATTCAGTATTAAGTAAGCTTGTTTACTAATTAATTCTACTTTGGTCAAGAATATCTTCATTTCTGCTTCTGTATTTGCTAAAAGCACCATAAGCATATCTTAAATTTGTTGTTTTGCTTTCATGCATTACAAATAGATCGCGTAAAAATAAAAAAAATAATTTGAAATGAAACGAAGGATATCGATATATTACAAATTACCTCGGCTTAATTTTAAAGCACAAATTACACTCAATAAGAAAATAATACGGAAATACAGTTTTACTCTCTTAGACAAGAAGAGAGCATGTTTCGAAATAAATTTATAAAGTGAATCTTTTACCTTCTTAAAGTAGTTAATGGAAGAAAATAATTTACTACCAACTCTCGATGTCTACTCGATGTCTAAACGTCCGTTGACATAAAGCTAATTTTCCAAAACTCTTTCAAACGAAGTAAGAACTTTATAAATATTTTTAAAGTCTACAATTTAAGATTAAAAAAAGTTAATTTTTATGTTTAAAATTCTGGATAAATAAATTTTTAACGCGATAGAAATTCAAAACTTTAGTGAATATAAAAATTATGTAAAAATCGGAAATTCGACGCAATTATTCGATAGAGCGTTTTTAAATTTTAAAAATGTATTATTTTCTTCGGCAGGATGCTAAGACAAAAAAAAAGTTATTACATACCAGTTTCACGTAAAGCTTTTTTTTTAATTCCCCTTCCTGCAGTGCATATAACCCCCAAAAAAAGTAAAAAGAAATATAGTAAAATATAAAAGAAGTTTACTTTAATAATAAATAAAATTGAAACAAAGAAACTGAAATAAACTCAATAACGTGACAACCGAAAATGACCACGAAAATTTCGCGTCAAAAGGTAGAACCTATTACTCACTCTCATAAACGAAAAAACAGAGTAACCGCCATTTTCCATCCCGTTGACTAAAATTTCTTTTTTCTAAAAGATGATGTTTGAATAATTTTAAAAAATTTGTAATTAATTGTAATAATTTTGAATATTTTTTTTTCAATTAGTTTTATAAATGAATAACTTAATACCGGTTCTTAGCCTGTTGAGCAAGATAGCTAAATATATGATACACCTAAAAACCTAACATAACCTAAAAATTAGGTCTAAATTATCTTCTCACGTAGTTGGGCACGATCAAAATGAAGTACATGTTCTTTCTTATTAGCAATATCTGATATAGCTGTATCCTAACCCTAACGGCCTGAAATTAAGTTTAAAATATTTTAAAATGTTTGTAATTAATTATTATAATTTTCAATCTAATTCATTATAAAAAATTTTGCAATTAATAAAAAATATTAAATTCATCATCGATACTACAGCGCTCCAATCATAGAATACTAGCATTACCGTTTGTTTAAATTAAACATTAAAGTTTGAAAGAAGTATAATTTATTTTTTAAAAAACGTTTACCTTTTAACGAGTACATTTATATAGTCATTTTAAATTAAATATCCGATTAATAGTTTAATAATTATTTTTTTGTTTAGATTTTGTTGATTTAGTAAATTCGGAAACACTGTTCCAAAAATTAAACTTTTGCCCGCCGACAAAAAATGTTTCCGTCACTAGTCGTTTTTATGCGAAAGTTATATACATGGGGATCCAATTTTGAAGGTACTTGTATGAAGTCAACTTTAACCTTAGGAAATAAACTAATTTATTTAAAATTATGTGTTTTTAATGGATTTGTTTTACTCTATGTAACGGTGAAAATTTATAAACAAAATAAACCATTTGAAAGTGATTGCTATTATGAGTAATTAATACTTATTTAGTTAATCATAAATTCTTACTATTCATGAACAGTGTACGTCGGGTAGTTTAGCTAATCTGTCTGTTTATTTATTTAAAAATTATTAATTTAAGTCATCTAGTTTTTATTCTACTTGATTAGATGTATGTAATACCCATAATTGGTCAAAATGTGAAATAATAGAAAAACAAGTTATAAATTCAAATTGTATACTATAAGGCTCTAAAACTGTAAATTTCGTTCGTTATGTGATAATTTATTTCAGACATTTTTAAATATAAAATTTACGGAACAACAACACTGATACAAATCATATAAGTCTTGTGAAGCAGAAAAAGTTATAGTCCTTAAATCCTAGCGTAATCATATAATTCGATAATTGATATATCATCAATTTGGGCATTAACTTATTAAAATGTTAGTTTTATACTTTGAATAATATATGACGTTAAAAATAACGCGATGTATATTTTTTTAATAGGAATTTATAAGTTCTTTAAATAGAAAGAAGATGGAAAGTGAAGATAGCAGCAGCTCTCTGGAAACCCCAATTGAGGAAAGGTTGAGAAATCCTCATGCTCCTGTTCCATTTGAAAAGCATGATTCAGATACTACTGAATCAGATGATGAATGGGGTAAAAAACCTGTTAAAAAAAAGACAAAGTTAACTAAATCTGCTTCAAAGCGTTTTTCAAAACATGATTCTGGAACCGACTCCAAACAAAAGCCAGATTCGGATTTAGAAGAAGGTACTTCGTAATTACTTGTTTTTAATTCGAAATATTTTTTTATTTTATTGGCGGTGCGTTCAAAATAAATATGTATCTGATAAAATTAATGAAAATGTAAAAGATAATGTTAAAAATAGTTTTAAACGGTTAATTACAGTAATTTGTGAAATACCATAATTGTATTCATTATAAGTCTTAAGTATTTACGGGTTAACACAATGTACACTAAAAAATAAATATGAATTAAACTATTTCATTAGAAAAAAAAGCTAATTTGCCGAAATATATGGAACTATTTACTAATGTATTATCGATTTCACTGGCCAAATTACATCCGACATTTCATTCTTCCTGTAAACTTATTAGTTTATGATGTAAATTATTTTTTTTTCCCTGAAGTTTTAATATAGCACTCGTGATATTATTAAATAAATAATAAAAAATGAATATGTTTATTTGAACAAAACCGATGTTTTAAAAAATGATTTTTATCAGAAGAAATAATAGATACCGATTCGTCGAACATTAGTGAAGAAGAATTCAACGACGGTTACGATGATGAAGAAGATAGGGCACGATTAGCCGGAATGACAGAGAAGGAACGAGAATTGGAAATATTTAAGAGAATAGAAGCGAGGGAAGTCATGAGAACCAGGTAATTATAATAAATATTTACGTATGATTAATCGTTGCATTATAAAACTAATGGACAAACCATAAGTCCGTTGATGAAAGTTTCCAATTAGTAAATTTATATGATTTTGTGCACTCTATTTACTGGTATTTTGAAAGATAATATAATTTTCAATATGTATATATATCCTTAAATTTATGTATTAACATAAATCATACATTATTAATCAACGAAATTTGATAAATTATGAATAGCCGAATTTATATTGTAATTCTTGCTGTAATACGAATACTGCATTTTAAAGTATCAGGGCGCAGAGACAGATGTGAAAATTGATACGTCAGAAATTAGTGACCGAACTATGTGAAAGGTTTTTAGTTCCTTTTAAAATGAATTAATCTTGAAATGTTAGATTAATTTCGGACTCGATTCTTTTCAAAGTTGCGAGACATATATATTTGTAACTGTGACTTTTGAAGTGAATATTAACGTATCTGTCCGGCGGTGTAATTAATTCCGAACGTGGTGATTCGAACCAGCAGAAAATTTAAAATTTAATTACGTGTACGATAATCGAAATAATAACTGTCAAAAGCTTCTAAATATCTACGAAATACGCAACCAGTAATTTTTATTCGTTATGTGATAAATATTTCCAATTTATGTAGGTTGATAGTTGAAAGCATTCGGTCATACTTAGAAAATAAAACAACTAGACAACGTTGAATGATATTCCAGCAGTCATATTAATTTATATTTTCAAATAATTTAAATGATTCTACGCCTATAAGGTACTATTAAAATCAATCTAAAATCATTGGATGTTCTAGATTTTTCAAATGAAATAATTATGAAGCTATTTCATTAATCAATAACGCCTAACGAAGCGGGTATTCAAGATCTTTTACAAAATGAATGTTGGGAGTTTGTAACATTATTTGAATTTATTGAGGCTAGATTTATTATTGTTAACGTTTTAACTTCTATGAAAGAGAAACAATCTAAAGTAAACGATAAGAAGATAAAACGTAAAAATCGGAGAATATCTCTGTAGTGTACAATTAAAGAAAGGAGCCAAAATCTTTCGGCTATTAATCGTCCACAAAAATATATACGTTAGCTCAGTTACAATAATAAACGAATTATAGTAGTTTGAGAAACACCATATGCGCGCTAATAACAATACAGTACACTACAAAAAACACGCGAGGCTTCATTGTGTCATGACATCGAAGCGATTACAATCAGTTCTCTCGGGTGTATGTTTCTATCTATGTTAGCGCAATATTATGGTTGCCTTGTACGCTACTTACACACCACAAATTATGTACAGGTAAGTAGACGCCTACTTTCGATACGGAGATAGCACTTAATGGTGATGATGAAGTACGCATTAAAACAACCACTCTCAGTTTGAAAATAAGAACTGCCGTTGTTTTCGAAACGTTACGTCATAGAAAATTGGCATGGTTTACACCGAAAAAAATTGTGAATGTTGAAAATATTGATTAAATTAATTATAAAAATATTTTATTCTTATTTAATATACACATTAGTATAAATAGATTCATATTCTCTATTACGATTTATTTCGTATGGTTTTGAATTAATTTAAAATTTATTTATAATGCCAACTAAATTAATATTACTTAATTAATTTTTATTATTATAGTGTCAACATTAATTTACATGAACTTTTTTTTTTTAAATTTTGAATTTCATTAATACAAAATTCGAAATTTTGATGTATTCATCGTTTCTGATATGTAGAATTTTTAAAATACTACGGTCTAAAAATCGGTTTTATAGGATAGGTTCTAATAGTCCTTGTTAACTAAATCACAAATATTTTGGTAATTCAGTCAGAAACGAGAATTTATAGAGATACTAACGGTTATTGTTATCTATTGCATATATTTCGGATTTAAGCATCTGTTTCAAGGAATTTCTTGTGGATTCAGTAAGAGTAACCTCGAAAACAGCATAACGACTTTTGTAGATGCTAACAAACATAAATGAAAAAGTATACTATAAATTAAGGATAAATTTTTCCACTTGTGAATTTTATCCCGCAGATTTTTAATAACGTCATTTATTTAAATATAGAAACAGTGTATTTATAAATTTTGTACAGGTGTTTATTATACAATATTGCTTCCTAGGTGAATTGTAGATAATTTTTAATGTATTTGTATACATATTTTCAAAATTGAGACATTTCTCGTCAACCAAGAAAAAAATGTTAGCATTAAAATTCCACGTACCATATAGTCGACATCGTGACTCAAAGGGATAAACTATAATAAAAAGTTAAGTCTTTACTTTTAGTTTGTTTTTATTATGATAAGTCTGATGATGACTTATCAAACAAAAAACTTCGTAAACATTTGTATATCGCTGGTCGATTCTGAGTTATTCCTTTCTACACTCGTTTTGATATTGTCTCTATAAAATATAAAAATATGTGAATGGACTTAATCTTTTTGTTATATGATTAAAAGGAAAAACTGTAATTACATTGTTAATGTTACCATTAATTCTGCTTTATATAGTTGGTTTCTAAGTCCTTTGTGGCTTTTATAGAAGCTGGACATATTTTTGCACTATAATGATGATTATGAAAAATTGTTTTTATTTCAGATTTATGTTGTAGTATAATCTCTCGTATGTTCATAAATTTCTACTTCCATATAATAAGTATCGAATGCAATGAATATTCTTTAATTTCGTTTTGAATATTAACATAATACTAAGCAATGTTTAATTCATTTTAAACGCTTTATTATCTTACCGAACACGTTCAGTAGTTTTTAGTAGCGCTTCTACTCTTTTGGAATTTGTATTTATGCAATTTTTAACAACGCTTTTATAATGGAAATTGTTATCGCTATACATTCTAAATAGTTTTCAAAATCTTATTATTACATAATGTGTGTAATTATAATTATTTTGATGAACGCGATTAGTTACGTGCTGCTGTAGTTTTAAAATATTAATTATTTTAAATAATGGTAGTATTTTTTAAATTAAGACATGGGAACAATGAAGGAGTATTCAGACTGGAATTTGTTAGTAATAAAGAATTCACGGAACCGGAATTTCTGAAATATGTAGAATTATGTGCCATTCAAAATATTCCAATGCCAACTGTTGAAAAAATTAATCAGAAAGTAAAAGACATAAAAGAAGCTTTGGTTTACGAATTTAAAGAAGAGGATATCACATCGGTAATTTTTTTAATACATGCGCGTTTATATTATAGCGTTTAAACGATTTCTTGAAATGAAGTCATATATTTAAAAAATTGCACTAATTTTTCAAAGAAAATTGTTTAGGTTGCAACTGTTGCGTTCAACCGTATTTTCGTTGGAACAACCTTATATTTGTGCGAAATAAACATTATTTTTTTTTTAATTTATAAATAATCTCGATGAAGTTCTAATTCTTTTCGATACAGATTTTTGGTGTTTTTAGCTCGAAGTTAATGCCCCTATTATTACGAAATGTTCGTTTAAATATTTAATGGTGGGAAAAGTATAAAATTCCGCAGGGGTATTCTGAAATACAAATTAATGAAATCATTCTTTTATAGTAGCAATAATAGACGGAAGTTGATCTTAAACGCGTGAAGTTTAGAGATCGATAACAAATTAACTTAAAGTTTAAACTTCACGTTGTTAAGCTCGTTCGCGTAACACTATTGACTAATTATATCGTTAAAATTAAATGTATTTGGACCTCGAATCATTCACGTTGAAATTTTTCGAAATTCTTATTCTTTCTGTCAGTTGTTACGCTTTCGCTTGAAAATATTTTATTCGTACGTTTAACCCTTTCAGCAGTCACGCATTATCAATTATTTACACAAAATGATATGGTATCATGGATATTAAATGTCTACTAGATACCAAAATAAGAGACTACCCGTCAAAAATCAGATGCAATTGTACAGTGCAAAAATATTATCTTGGACATACTAAAGAATTTTATGCACGATAAGCAAAATATATAGTATGGCGCGCACCTCGAACACATTTCGTAAACCAAAGGAAGTTCAATGTAACTGTGCCAACTGTGGTTGCGCACATATATCAAACTAAAAAAGATATCCTGTATAGTAAAATAAGGTAAGCCAGAAAGACAAAAAAAAAAAAAACCCTGTAGTACAAAGAGTACAAGTGAGAAACTTAAAGCCGCCTTAAATACAACTTCTGAGTCTGAATCCATGGAGTCAAGAATGTAGCCCCACCGAAAACATAAAGTCAAGATTATTAGTAACAAACGTGGGGCTGTGCATTGTATCGTGACAACAAAACGATTACAATTAGTTCCTCCCCGGATGATTTACATAGGTTGCGTTTCTAGAGTTGAATTCGACGACATTTATCCATTAAAATTACTGTTCCAACAAAATGGACCATCCAATATTCGATCTATCGGTCGTAAGTATATTGCAATTGTATCGTTAATTGTCGTTACAAAAACCAATACAAAGATATAATAAGCTATTAATGATCTTAATCTTGCCTTTCGTTTGATAAGAACGTCGGCATTGTTGATCTTGAAAATGTGCAGCTTAATTTACAATTTGAAGAATGGAAAAATACAAAGTGACTAGATAGGAAAGATTTAAAATTATACAATTATTTTCACGGTTAATTTTAATATTTCTTCTTCATATGCATGGACACCACTATCTGATGGAAAGAGTTCCGATCTCTGGACGCTGTGATTAATTCCGCTACACTCTGAATTCCAGTCCATATTTTGATGTTGTCGAGCCAAGAGATCCTTCTTCTTTCCGGGTTTCTTCTACTATTGACCATTTCCATTAATATTGTCTGTAAAAGGTGGTATTTCGATCCACACATTAGGTGTTCAAAAAACCCAGTTTTTTGTCTTTTTATTATAGTCGTTAGTAAGCGGCCAGTTTTCATAAGTTTTAATACTCGCCATTTGACCAGTTTAAACCTTTATCCAGTTAATGTATTTCAAATCGCCGCTATGTTTGATAAAATCATATAAACTGACTGTAACAGAAGACAATGGATCGGAAACAATTCAATAAACACAGGCAATGGATGCCATTTTTGTAAAACACTAGATAACATCACATCTTAGAAACTTCGGACAAACCCAAATTTGATGCTTAATACTTCTTCGTTCTTAGTTTTACTTGTCCACGGAATTTTCAATATTCCTTTACATACATATTATTATTATTATTTTATTCACCGCGTATTAATCTGATTTTTAGACAATTTTACCTTTCGAACACCCACTCTTCGAAAATTAGATGGTATATTAAATTTTCTAAAAATTACAAAAAATTGTTTGGTAACTTAACTTTAATTTTAATGTGATCGGTCGCATGATTGTGCACCACTTCGGTTCTGGTTTATTTTTAATTTTTAATACCTTTTAATTAATTATAATTATTAAATTAAATTATTTCACACGCGACACATAAATCGGTGTAAATCACTTGGAAGTACCGATAGTACACAATTGATATAAAATTTAGTACTTTTCCTCATATGCATTTTAATTGTTTTTTTTTTTTCAAGAGTCGCATATTTTCTCCCTCACCCAAAAAACATTGTCCTTGAAATTTCGGAGTAGTCATGTTCGACAGCACTTTCTTTACATGAAAGATAATTTATTAGATTTTATACGTTTGGTAATTATTCAATTTTTCACATTTCAGGTACACAGTACTTTCAAAGATACTCTTATATTTATCTAAACAGAGGCAAGTTTTTCATTTTTGTTAGACAAAACATTTTTTTACCGACAGTTCCATTTTACACGTTTTCTTTCATCGATTACTTATCTATATAGAGGTACACATAATCTATCGCAATGTTTATACACGATATTTCGCATATTTAAGTCATTTTTCTTGCTATTTTTTAGAATTGCACAACTAATTCGCTACGTAATACGTTAACAATAATAATACAATTTATACAACATACATGCCTTAATCGTAATGTATTTTATTTCGGTGGCCATTATTTTAAGGTACTCAATATAAAATATAATCGATATATTACTTTTAACACATACATATATATGTATGTATATATAATAATGTGATGCGCGACCAGAGAAGGAAAGTAAATTTTTTAAATTTGTCCCCTTTTACCGAAAGCGCATTGAGGATTTTTTCTGATTCAAGGCTAGAATTTAGAAAATTATTTAGGTAGTAACTCAATTAGATCGTACCTGTTTCCGTGCTTTGTAAATTAAAAAGAAAAATATATAAATCTAATGGATTTTATAAAAAATAAGTACAAAAACAAAAGTTACACGACTAACGAATTTAATCGGAATAAACATGCTTGTAACGAGCACTAAGTAATAGCTATATAACATTATACTTTTTTTTTTTTTTGTATAAGCAAAATATAAATATGTATGTTTCTGAAAAAATTAGGTAAAACAAAATGAAATTAAGTTTTTGAAAATGTTTATAAAGATTTCTAATACCTCATCGGCATTTATACATATTTCACGATCTATATTCAACATCGTAAATCCATTAAGACGACACTTCCTACAAAATCGGAAAAAGTTGGATATTTTTGGGTGAATACTTGATCTCTCACGCACGTAATATAAATGTATGTATGCGTGTTGAAATATACTTAACTGTCATATTATTATTTTTTTTAGCTACCCCAGCCCAAGATTTTTGTGGCGTTGAACCTATTACGCACCCTTCAGATTTCATTGAAACTCGACCGCCTCTTAATTTGGATTTAAATAAAGTTTCAGACGCTTATCACGAGACCGATAGCGCTTTAATTGGCGGTACGTATTTTAAATATTCGATAATTGAGTTTTCTTTTGAATGCGGATTATAAATAGCGTATATTTTTTTTAAACAATTTCTTTAATAAATCAGGTGAAATTTACGTGTGTAATGATCATAGGCACCGACTTTTGGGGGCTGAGGTGCAGTTGCCCCCTCGAGTTACCATATCGAGGCCATGCCCCCTCAACGGTTATTAGTTAAGGACTTTGCCCCTTCAATGTTTATTATTCAAGAGTTATAACCCTTTTAGTACCATAAGTTAAACATAAAAATATATAAAATGTCGTTATATGAATATTCAGGTAATTCATATGTAAGATTTATTGTGTTTGCTTGATAATGACGTAACTGTCGAAAAGCTTTGCAATAGAAAACTTTTATAGTGATTCAACTGTGTTATGATTTTGTTTTGTTTATAATTCATAAAATCACTACTCTCCGATATATCATATATGTAAAAAACAATTTTATTAATGAGTTATTATAAAAAAAATTCTCTTGTCACCCAATGTTTTTTTTTTTTTTCAAGACGTCGCACCTAGTAATTATTGCGTTTTTAGTTACGCGTATAATTAGAAAGCGATTAATCCGTATTATTCAATTTCTATATAAGCGTTTTTACATGTGATAATTAAAATTATTCATAGAAAACCTGATATATATGTTACGGTGACTTAACTTGTGTTTATATTTTTTTTAAATTCCTTATATTGTATAACATCGTTCTATTTAAATTTGCGTAACAAAAAAAATAATAATAATAATATGGGAATATAAATGGTGAAAAAGCTTCAGTTGAAATTTCATCCTCAATCTGATTTGTCGGGTCATGTCGAATAATTTTGTTACTCGCGTGTGGGTGTTTGTCACTTCGTTATAATGTTTGTTTTTAATATATTAGCCTTCGAAATGTTATGACAAGAATCGTAACTATATTCTATTCGAAATTTTTTTTTTCTATCCCAAAATTAAAAAAGTCAATATCGACTTCCATTTTCGAAAAACATTTTATTTCCCATCTTTCTTATTTTCTTCCGCGATTCAAAACTAATTCATTTAGCGATGTAAAAATCTGTCAATTTCTTAACCCAAAAATGACGCGTGGACCACAATATGAACTTGAAGCTCCGCGTTAAGATATAGTCATACTTATATTTACATTTATTAAAAAATTATATAATAATATGAAATTAAACGACAACGGTTAATTGATAATCAAATAGCTGCAATATATGTTAATCGAAGTTTGTGTCTTTCGCGTTTAATTTAACACCGATTAATATATTTTGTTCGTGTGTGTTTGTGGGAGGCGGTGTGGTAGGTTTCGCGCTACTATGAACCACACTCTCCCTACCAATTCAAAAGCTGCTTGCTCGTCTCATAGCGGGATAGAACAGCAGCAGGCTCATGCTAGCTGGGTTGATCAAATGGCTATTGAAGATTATGATAATTACGACGACGACGATAATAACGTGGATATGAATGACAGAGAAATGACGGTGTCGTGGCGGCAACAAGGAGCTAGAAAAGGAAAGAGTAATACAGCTCGTAAAGCGCCGGTTACGTCGTTCGTAATAGGAACAGAGAAACTTAAAAATAGAAGAAAGCAGTTCTACGATAAACTATGATAACGATAACAGGTACGCTGCACTCCAAGTTGACGAAGCTGTTGTACATCATGCTGTGCATCAACAACAGCAATCGATAAAATTTCCACCGATTACAATACTTAATCTTCCGTTGGTCGATTATCGTACGATTGTAGAACAATTGTACTCGAACAAGGAATTCAGCATTAAAATTCGAGGTAATCGTACTTTAATTTTTACGAATGAAGATGGTGATTACGACAAATTGTTAAAATATTTGAGAGAAAAAAGTATACAATATTACACGCACCTGCCCAAACATAGGAAGCCTGTTAAGTTGATATTAAAAGGTCTCCCGTTCGGTATAAACGCAAACGATGTCAAACGAGAACTCGTAAATTTTCCCGACGTAAAAGTTGATAATATTGTGCAATTTAAAAAAAATAATCATAACGTATCAAATGTTGAACAAATTTCATTACCAATATTTCTTGTTTATTTCCCTAATAATATAAACATTCGAAAAATCTTTGAGATAAAAAAAATTCTTTACTGTATGATTACATGGGAAAAATATAAACCTAAACGAAATATTCTGCAATGTTTTAACTGTCAAAGGTTTAATCACGTGCCATTAAACTGCACCTTAACTCCTAGATGTTTAATTTGCGCTAAGAATCACAGTACTAAAGAATGTAAAAAAATGATAAAGTCTGTTGCACTAACTGTGGTCAAGAACACATTGCAAGTTCAAATGACTGTCCTAAAATACAAAGTTTTGTCCAACGTACATCACATCGGGCGAGTGTAATACGTAACGTAAGTAATAATCAGTTACCTAACCGCACCAAATTTTCTGGACCGAGTAGAGGTACTTTTGCTGATGTCGTACGTGGTACAAATAACACGCAGCAAGATAATACTGAAGAATTTAATGAGAATTCCTCTGACATATCGTTAATATTTAGCTTATTTAATGTCATTAATTTAAGAAAATTATTGAATGTTGCTAAAATTATAGTAAATCAACTGAGAACATGTAATACTAACGATGTTTTTGGCAAATTAATGTTAGCGATAGAAATATTCAACATTACTTTTAATTAAATTATTAATGAATGTGTAATGTACGTGGTATTAAACTAGTTGCTTGGAACTGTTGTTCTCTAATCAATAAACATCAGGAACTACATAATTTTATAATTAACAACCAAATTGATATCATAGCCTTGTCGGAAACCAAGCTAGATGGATCTTGTAGACTTAACTTTCCTGGGTACCACATTTATCGAAACGATAAATGTCGCAAGAGTGGAGGAGTTGCCTTATTAGTAAGACGTGGTACACCGCATAATTTACTTCCTATACCTTCTTTAAACTGTATGCAAGCAATTGGTATATATTTCCATGCTAATAATGATGTACACGATAATAATAATATAATTATATATGCAGTGTACAAACCCTCAAGAATGATGTGCAAATTTAGCAATGATATTCGGTTTTTGACTAATTCTAACAACAAAACTATTCTTGTAGGAGATCTGAATGCTAGAAATAAAATATGGAATTGTTTTAGCAATAACTCAGCAGGTAATCTTCTTTATCAAGTTTGTATGCGTAACAATCTTCAGATCGTTGCCCCGCGGGAACCTACTTACATTCCTTGTCCCCAAAATTTCAAACCTAGCGTTTTAGATTTAGCTGTGGTTAAGAATGTGAATATTATGCCTGTTGTGTCACTTAATTGCTTATCTTCTGACCATAATCCAATATATACTGTTATTTATATCGATAATAGTTATCAATTCGTTCAGGATAAGTTCTCTTATAATTATCGTAATGCTAATTGGAATAACTTCAAAAGATATGTTTCTGAACATGTAAATTTGAATCAGTCTATTAGAAATCAAAAAGATATTGATGATCACATCTCTGAGTTTACAAATTTAATTTCTGAGGCCACTGATCTATTTGTACCTAAAAATATGCATACTAATTTGTCGCTAACTTCGGCACCGCATTACATTGTTACCATTATTAAATTTAAAAATTATGTGAGAAGAGTTTATATAAATAACCGCAACACTCATCGCCGTGGCAATATTAAGAAATTTCTTAACTTTTTAAATAGATTAGTACGGGCGATGTTAAAATACCACAATAATGATAAGTTTAATAAGTTTCTAACTACACTAAATACTAAAAACAACAGTCTGTGGAAAGTGTGCAAATATTATCATAAACCACACGAAGCTTTTCCTCCACTTTATGACACTGTTACAAATAATTATGCTTACAAAGACTTTGATAAGGTAGAATTACTTGCTAACCATTATTTTAAAGTGCATGCCCAGAACGCACTCATGGGGACTAGTTATCATTCTAAGAAAGTTAAAAGTACAATCTGTAAGTTTATGAAGTATAATCAAATTTCATCTGGTATTAATTATATAAAACCTAGGGAGGTTCATGCTAGTATAAAACTGTTAAAAAATAAAACTTCAGTAGGTAACGACAATATTTCCTCTATATTAATTAAAAGATTTCCTGTGAAAGCTATTGTTAAGATTACTAATATTATAAATGCTATGATTAAATATGGATACTATCCACGTACTTGGAAAATTGGTAAAATTATAGCGCTTCAAAAACCTTGGAAAGATTCTTCTAAGATCAATAATATACGACCTATTACTTTACTTAGTAATCTAAATAAATTGTGCGAAAAAATAATTTTAAGGAGGCTAAATGAGTACGCTATTTGCCACGATATTATTCCTAAAGTACAATTTGGATTCAGGCCAGCTCATTCTACTACTCATCAAATCGCGAGAATCGCAGAACACATTACAGATAATTTCAACCGTAATAAGCACACTGGATTGGTTATGTTTGACATCGCTAAAGCATTCGATACTACTTGGCACAATGGCATTATATACAAAATGATTGTCTGTAATTTTCCATTGTATTTGGTTAAAGTTGTACAAAGCTACCTAAGTAACAGGATATTTTATATTGAAATTAATGAAGCGCGTTCTTCCAGCAAGACTTGTCTAGCTGGTGTACCTCAGGGTAGCGTCTTAGGACCGTTTCTATTTTCGCTTTATTTTTACGATTTTCCCAAATTAAACAACATCGAAATTGCTCTTTATGCTGATGATACAGCTTTATTCTGTAGTTCCTTTATACCACGCGCAATTAGTAATAGATTACAACAAGGATCTTCACGAGTTTTGAAATATTTCACTAAATGGAAAATTGTCATCAATCCTTTAAAAACAGAATCGATACTTTTTACTCGCAGACGACCTTTATTACCCGAGAAAATTAATATTAATGGCGATCTTATCGAGTGGTCTGATCATGTTCGTTACTTAGGCGTAATTTTCGATAAAAAATTGACATTTACTAAACACATTAATGCTGCTATTACAAAAGCGAATAAAACTATATGTTCAATTTATCCGCTTTTTAAAGGTAAATCTCACCTGAATATTGATAATAAGTTAATTTTATATAAAACTATTATTCGTTCAACAATGACTTATTCTTGTCCGGTTTGGTGCTCTGTATCTAATTCTAATTTTAAGAAACTGCAACTTGTACAAAATCAATGTTTAAGATGCATTTTAAATGCATCTCGTTATACGAGAATATCAGATATGCACCACATGTTAAATATTCCATATATTAAAGAATATATATTTAAATTAGCGAACAAATTTTTTCAAAACTACAGTGTACATAGCAATGAACTAATAACGACTATTGGCAACTATGATTCCAGGCAACTTATGTTCATGTATACCAGCTACAAACATCGTCGTATTAAACATAATTTGTTGTAAATTAGTATATTTTTAATATGTTCAATCGTTATTATTCGTAATTATATAGTTAAGTTATTTTAACACTTATTTATACCTCTGTACGCTTTATCTTTCATGCGCTTCGAAAAGAGTTTATTATGTTTTGTATTTTTTCTTTTCTCTGCTGTATATATATGTATATATGTGTATATGTATATATATATATAATTTTTTTTTTTTGTTTTGTTTTAACTTTTATGTGTGTTGTTACAATATCATTTTAAGTTATATGTGTATATGTGTATGCATGTACGTATATATTTGTATGTATATTTATGTATGTATATATATGTAATTTTTTTTTTATTTGTTTGCGGGTTTTATAAATTTTCCCCCGCTTATCATACTTACGTTTAAACTATAGTGTTGTTATTTTAATTTTAATACTGCGGTCGAGGTGAGGCTCATGCCAGAACTCTACTATGTAAATATTTGTGTGTACACGTTGTAATTTGATAAAATACATTTTTCTTTCTTTCTTTCTTCTTCAAATAGGAAATAATATGGTGAACAATTGATTCAACGTATAAAATGATTTTTAGCCGATTCAAATTCAATTTGTAGAAATTAAAACAAAACTCTAAATGAATTAAAATTTTACAAATGCTTGATTTCGCAAAATTAACCTGTCAAATTTATTAGTTTATTAATTTTTAAGTTTGAAAGAATGAAATTTTATTCAAATTGTCCAAACGAAAATACGCATGCTTATATCGATATTACAGTTACATTATTAAATAATTGAAAAAAGAAACTTTTACAATACATTATACATAGGTGCCGTAAAAACCTGAAATCGTTATCTTCTTCTAAGTAACAACCCGCTACCTTGCGATTAGGATTTTTATCCCAAAGCTAGAGGCACCTTAGATGTAGCGATATTTTCTAATAAAAACTTCTTCGACTTCTTTCTTAACTCACTTTATTTTTTCCGTCAGCCAGAAATCGTACTAACGTGAGTGAACTGGTCTTCTTGATTCACCTTACTCTCGTCAACCTTTCTCACGCTAGCACGGGAGTTAGTAGGTATTCATTAATTGCACCGTTTACTTATCTACTAATCGATTAATCTTAGTAAAATTTTACAAAATATCAATAAACCAATACGAAGAACGGAAATACCCAATTGTACCTTGTGTAATTTCATAACGTCAGGCCGAATAGAGCTTAGTTTTTATACTCGGCATCGGAACTAGTAAATTGCCATCTGAATTGAAGGATAATCTCGCATCATACTGGTTGTCGCGTGAAATATAAAAGAAGATGTATATATACAACATCATTTACAAGCTAAGATATGTAGAACTTTTTATATGAGCAATACTTCATGAATTTAACTTATACTATTTATCTTTGGCGGCGTTGTGACTATATGAGGTGGAATTTATTTATTTCTAAATTACACGAATTACATTATAACGAATCATGATATTGAGGATGATGTAAATTAGAAATATATATTTTTTAAATGCCTGGCGGAATAATAAAAAATTATTTTAAAAAAAGGAAAAACACAAGTAAACGAAATATACATAGAAAATGTGTTGTCATAGTTTGTTTTTTAATTACGATCAAATCAGTCTAAGTTCTGAGAATACGTCAGCAAAAGTTTAGTCAATAGGATTTCTGAACTTTTGATTTCTAAAAATTCATACGAATGCACATGTCAATTTCTTAATATAAATATTGATCAGATTAAGCAGCTGTTTCGTTTCATTATTATTCTAGCTCTTATGTCATCATTACTCGATATGTTATGATTCATATTACTGTTATCTTTATGATTATCCTTAATTATTGTTTTTCTGGTTTCATCATTTATTACATCATTCAACACTTGCGGACATTTATCGTGATATTTCATATTTTTCTGAGCTAATTTATTGCTCCATATTACAGCGAGTATAATGCAATACTATTATTTCCAAACCTTATTAATAATGTTATTTCCGAGATACGACTGTGACACTCTATTGATTAACAGAAAATAATTTATTTCGTCATAAAATGATTATAACAGGTCAATAATTATAATGAAAACAAACCGCAATTATTTAATTTATAAATTTTAAGAGTTATTGTTTCGAAATCAGTTTAAATGTGAAAAATTAAACAAAAAGTCATAGGAAACTCTGTATATAGGCGCGTGTGCACACACACACATATATATATTTATATATATATGTGTGTGTGTTTGGTTTGTATGCTGGCAAATTGTGAAATTTAAAAATCCATAATAGATTACGGCAGTAAAACATTAATGTATAATTTTTGGGTTATTTCTCCTAATTTTCCAAATGTTTTAAATATTCTTAATATGGTGACAATTCCGTTTGAAACATTCAGAAAAATCGTAATTTTTGTAATTTTTTATTACTAAAATAAAAGAGTTTATGTATTAGATAAAATGATCGAAAAAAGAAATTATTCAATCTGGCCAAAAATTAGAACTGTCCAGACAAATCTGTCTTTCAAATTCTTGATCGAACAACACAATTTTTAAAGAATTCTCACTGTCAATTTTTTTTTTTTAAATATACCCCGGTAAAATTTGTCAAATTCGTCGTTTTTGTGTAAAATTATTTAGCTTTTAAGCTGGTCACAAGTTGTTTCACTATTATCAAATGTATGAACAGACCAACTGTGGGCAGATGTTTCATAATTTTTCCATACACAAAAAAAAACCTGTTACACATATAAGTAGTAGTCTTATAATAGCAAATTTTAAACTATTCCTATTTGTGCACTTAATTATCTTATATATATTTTTCACGGGTAAATTTAAGAAAACTATCGCGTATTTCATTCTAACCGATAATTTAACAATTAATCGTCAGCAAATGTACACGATAGCGTGTCACGATGCCGGGGTATATCTGCTGTATAGATCACATATAGTATTAGTCCGAGTATACTGCCTTGGGGTACCCCAGCGCAGACACTGTAATGGGTGGAGAAAGCGTAGTCTTCTTTGATGCAGAAATATCGTTGTGACAGGTAAGATTTGAGTAATAAGTAAAGAGCATGGGGTAAGACTGCCTTTAGTTTGAACAGAAGTCCCTCGTGCCACACACGATCAAATCTTGAGACGCATCCAGAAACACACCAGTAAAATACTGTTTTTCTTCAAAGGTTGTTGATATAATATCAACAACACAGTGAACCTGATGAACAGTGGACTGGTTATTTTGAAAACCAAACTGGTGATCAGGAATCACATTATGTTTATGTAATATAGGATAAAGGCGTTTTAATAGTAGTTTTTCCTAGTACCTTCCCTAAAAAGGGGCAGTAAACTAATTGGACGATATGATGATGCATTATGGTGAAGTTTATTATGTATGCTAATTGTTGCAGTTAGTCGCGACATTTATATAATTACTTTATAATCGTAATTAGTATTTTGTTTTAATCGTATTTTATTCGGTTATTTTCAAAAATCTTTAATTTGTTTATATTTAAAGTACGTTTCAGGAAATTACTTAACTAGACGATGTTCATAAGAAAATTGTTCTACTTCGAAAGTTCACGAAATATTCTACATCTTCAGTTCTACATATATTTTGTAAAAGAAATTTTATTCGTTCACTTTTAATTATGCAAATTTTACGTCGCTTTACAGTTTTAATATACCGTTGAAAACTGGGTAAAACCAAACTTTCTGTTTGACAGCTGTTATTCAATGATAATAAAACACCGTGTGCTCAAGTGTGGAAAGAAAAATTATATAGTACTCACTTTCTTTACATTACTTATGTCAGTAATCTAACAGACACTACACACTTTATAATAAAATTTACTTTTATATGTTTTTTTTTCAAAATAGGTATTCTGTTTTTGATATTTCTATTGTCTATCGTACTGGCTTTACTAATTAGTCGTTACGTCGCAAGACACAAAGGAGATTAGATAACTCAAGAAGATATCGGTGCAAATATAGCCTTAGATTTGGATACTGCTGTTATGCACTCAAAAACCGGCAGTCGTGTACAGAAGAAACGTGAATTCTTCATTTAAATATCAAAATAATTTTTTATAAGTTTTCAAAATTTTAATCGTTTCAGTTATCGATGATGCTTTAATTTGTAATTGTTTAGCATCTGTTTCCGTTTACACAATGATGGATTTCAGCTTTATAGTCTATTATTATCAGAATTTTTATGTTTCAGTTATATTTTACGTGCGAGTGATTAAACCTTTATGTGATCGGTTTATTTTAATAATACACCGAGGTAGCATTTCTCAAAAAGTGATTATTGTTCTCTCGTCTCGTCAACTCAGCAATCGTTGGCGTCCAATAACTCTCTATTACGTGCCACGTCCTCATATTGTTAATGTCATTAATCTTTCTATATTATTTGTCGAAAATATTCTCTGTCGTCGCTTTTCGGTATTTATGTCCATCTCATAATATACGGCCTAAATAATTAATTCTTAATTATTATTAATTACGTTTGAAAAATTCTGACTAGTTCTATGTTTTTAATCATGCTATTGACTAGAAAATTTCATTAGTGTCCAAAGTTTTAAATTTTCAGCACAACGTAAGTAGTTGCCACATTTTTAAACTTTCACACGAAGTTACCAAATTATTGTTCTTTCTAATTAACTTCGATTGTAATTAAAATAAATAGATAATAATAATACTATACTTGAAAATTACAAAAAAAGTCAATCACACAACGCGCACATACGTACAAGATTAAATTTTAATAATTAATTTTTTGTTTGTTTTTTTTTTTTAACGGTTTGCGATCGTTTCCCGCAGTACCCAAGTATTAAAAAATACTACATTTTAAATTTTCATGTGTCTGCGTTTGACATTTTGCTTACATCTAAGCTTTTGATCTCTGTTGTGATTCCACATTTAGTTTAAAACAATTTTTCTATACTCAATAATTTATTATTTTTTTATATTTATTTATATATATGACAACTGGTGTTCGCTTAAAAATGTATGTTGTTAATTTTAAAATAAGATTCTCTTTGGCAAGTATATATATATAGTCAAAATGTGATTACTTTAGGAGACTAGTAAAATATTTACAAAGTAAACGGAAATTTTGTAAATGAAATCTATGATTTAATTACAAAAAATAAATAATAATATTTCGTGATTCAAGAAAAGTGTTTAAATGAATCTTTCAATTTTCGCGGTAGGTAATTTGTTTTAAATGTTGAATCGTGTAAATTGATTATGGTTGGATTAGGTTAATTGAACTTTTATATTAATTTTTAATATAATTTTAACCGGTAGCATCTACACATAAATGGAAAATAATTAATTTTTAATAAAAAATTTGATTTAATTACTAATTTTTAATTTGTGATTTAATTTAAAGTATCTCCGAACGAGTTATAAATGTATACATACATTCAACGGTCAGTAATTGGAATTTTGACATAAAGGAAATATCTAGCATTTTTTGTGTGAAGTTATTTTCTACCCATATAAAAGATTATATTTTCCTTTAGCCAATTAATTTCGAAATTTCAATGTAGAGATTTTATTTAATATTTTATTGTTCTTTTTCGGCTAACTTAAGTGAAATTATATAAATATTTGAAACGTTAAAGATAAATTATTAAAAAAACTAATTCCATTCTGTTGTACATCTACAAAAAACACGATTATTTTTTAATTCTGTTATATGCGGTTTTAATTTTTTTGTTAAATATGAGTAAGAATTAGATTGATATGTTTAGATTATATTGTTCTAAAAATCACCTGAATCTAAAAACTGATTGAAAATTAAATGACGGTTTAATTGTAGAAAATGGTTACGATTTATGAAATTATAAACTTTCTTTTTTATTATCGTGCTGTGTTATATTCTTAAACAGTCGATATTGATTATTTATATTACCGAATATAACTGGATAAGTGAATGTTAAAAGTTAAATTGCAGGATATGTTTTCGGGAAGAAACAAGACTCCGCTGAATTGAATTAAAGGCAAAATGTGGAAGATATGAACAGTAAAATAGATTAAGGAGTTACTAATATTAATCGATTCACTAATCGCTTTATACAAAATAACCAATATTTCAGTCACATTCAAGTGGATACCAGGACATATAACTTTGTTGATGAATTAACACGGAATGTTACAATCAATCGAAAATGTGAAAAAATTAAGTACCTCTGGGCGGAATATATACCTACTATTAAAATTAACATAACAAAACAGAAAATGGAATTTGAACGTACATTACTATATTGTTCAAAAAGTCCATTAAAAATCTGTGGTATACTCAGACTAATCGAAATTTAGAAAGCGCATACATGAAACAGATTATACGCCTCAGAACTGGACATTGCAAGACAGTTAACATCTTAAGAAAATTAAACATCTTGGATTCAGACAGATGATCTGTAGAGACAATTATGAAGACAATATAAATCATCTTTTATGGCAATATAATATATTTCAAAACCAAAAGAAACAGTTTAAATAAAGACTAGTCCAACATTACCATACGCTACTTATTCATATAATAACGATATTGGAAAATCCACTTGACCAATCATGTAGGCATCTATACAAATACCTTAAAGAATAGTAATATTAAAGTTTAAATAATACGAAATAATTGTAATCGCAGTAACTTCTAAAAGAATTCAAACATCGGCGATATTTAAAAAAGTTGACAAGTGTGGCTGGCTCCTGAGTGAGATAGAGCTTGTTTTTGATCTATCCCATTTTTAATTTATAGAAGTATAAGAATTTCTAAGTAAATATTTGGGAGTATACAGAAAAAATCTTACCTTGAGCTAGTATATAAGGAAATTGATGATCATGACTTAATTGTTCGAACAATTTAGTTTAATTTCAATATATCAACATGCTGACAAATACATCGTATTCTTGAAAAATGTTTCTGAACGAATGTTGGTATTTTCATATTAAACATGAATAATTGATACGTATCGAAATTTTTTTTGTTGAACAATAAAAATCTTGTTTAAAAAACAATTAGTATTTTTTAATAATTCTGCCTATGAACTCCTCGTTCAAAGTATCTAATTTAATATGCCATTGTGATTTAACGTACCAAAAATAAATAATATTAAAACTAAACGTACAAAAAATAAATAATGTTAAAATTAAACGGGTAGATTTGAAGAATACTTGTACACTCCCGATTTTCGTTTTTTTTTTTTTTTTAAATATCACAAATTATGATTTATAACGAGTTACGAAGTTAAAAATCCGCGGAAACCATTTTTGAAAGTCTCGTTTTTTCTTTTAATTCTACTGCTATACAGCCGAAATAAACGCCGATTCTAACCTAACTGAATCTACCCTAACCTAAACATACTTATAAGTAAAATTTAAAAAGTTGTAATTTGCAATTAAAAATTTTTTCCGCGTTTTTTTTTTATTTTTTATGTCGCTTAGGGAAGCAAAACACATCAATTTATCCAAGCCCCAATCGATTCTGAGTTGTACAAGTATACTTCAAATGATCCATTAAACGAACCAAAAATAAATAATATTAAAATTAAACGTGCCAAAAATAAATAATATTAAAATTAAACGTTTATAATTATATTATAAATTTTAAAATCAATTAATCATAAATACTTATTTTAATAAATATAGAATGACCCTTTAGATTAATGTTTTTATTTACTACGTTAGTAGTTGAAATCTTAATAACAATTTCTCCGTGTTAGGATGTAATAATTCAGTTTATTTTTAGTATCTCATTAGTGTTGTGAAGTGTTTTTGAGGTTGTATTTGGTTAATTTATAATTGTTTTTGTAATTTACGAAACACAATATTATAGTTTTAATTTACAAGGTAATCTCTAAAAAAATTTTAGTGTGTGCTATTAAAGAAACATTTATAGGTCATATATTTTACTATATAAATCATTAAATTTATTCGTATTGTGCATAACATTTGTCAATTTATCTAGTTAAGTTGATTATATATTACTGTTTCTCAGTTAATAACAATGTATTTATAGCCGACCTGTAAATATACTTTGCTTATTCGTGTAATAAACAATTTAATGATGCAGTATATATTTCGTAGATACCCAAGTTCTACACCCGTTTTAACCACTGTTAGAAAATGAATATTTCGTTATTCAAATATTTTTGTTGGTATCGCGGTTTTTATATATGAACAAGTATTTAAAACTGGTATGAGACCTGAAAAATATTTTGCTATTAAGTGTTGATCTCTGGAAGGGTACGATTTTCAAAAAATAGTGTACTTTGACAAAAAACATATTTCATATTTAAGATATAATAGTCAGATGATGAAATGTGTTAAACTATATATTTAGAATAAATTTGATTCATCGTTTATTCGTATTCGCATTTATAAAATTATAGTACTTCATGTTTATGTAATATAATAATGACTAATATTTTTATGTTCTGTTTCAGACATTGCTGGTGTTATTCGTTTTTTAATTGTACAAGGCCTAACGTCAACATATCAAAACTCTATATTCATTTAAATACAGTATGTATCAATTGTGTACATTACGTAATAAGCTAATTTAAAATTTCCAAGTTTTGAAATTTACATGATTAAAAAGTAATTACAGGCAGTCAGTTTATTTTTAATTATTTTAGTTATTTATGTGTGAGTAATTTTTGAATCGATTATGGTTATACACGTGTGTATTTAACAGTTCTTTTATTCATGTTGTATATAACTATTCGTATTTTGATAAGTAAGTGATGTTGAGGTGATCATTTAATTTATGCAATAAATAAATAATTTATTTATGGGCGTATTAAAACGTATAAGAAAAGAATTTTAAGTATTTTTAAGAAATCAAGAATTTTTACGATGTAGCAGGTATTTGACATTTATAACGTTATACATTAACATGAATAACGTTTATATGTTTCCAGAAAGTAGTTGGTTTGATTTTAGTTAAGGAAAAATGCGAGCAGCTTGTATTATTTTCATTTAAAACCGTCTCAACTTAAAATAAAATCAAAAAATTAGAAATTATTAAATATGTCCTTTTGATTTTATTTTTTAACTCTAGACGAAATTTGCGGCAATTGCTTGTTTCTTTATTATTCGTTCATTTATCGATTTTATGGCAGCTACTAATATATTTTAACTAGACTTATACTTATGTCCACTTATAGTATTCTGGTCTATGTAATGGAGGAGTTAATACACAATATTTCACGCTTGTAATTTGAAAAAAATATATAATAAGTAGAAAAAGTGTAATGACTGAAAAATAATACTTGCATTTATAAAAGAACTAATAACACAAAAAACTATTTTTATATAATCGTGGTTACTAGAAGTCCATAATAGAACTGTTTCATCAACGTTTCGGGGTTTATGATGTTAAGATTAAATATTAGTAAAGTCCTGTCCTTTTTGTGTGGAATCTAATTCTGTAAGAAGTGTGTTTTATTTATTTTTTAAAATTATCGATTGAATTACATGTTTATTCAAGTTAAATATATATAGATTATACGCTAAATTTTCGGCGTTCTTGCATAAAACTGTTGGAATTGATTTTATACTAAAAAATGAGCGCATCATGTTAACTAAAATTTAATGAAAATCCTCATGTAGAATTTATTGTTATAATTTATTATTATTTTTGTAATGCGCATGTTTTTTTCATTATTAGTTTTAATAGAAATGAATAATATTCATTTTCTATAATATTAAGAGATGTATTTTAAAATTATTTTAAAAATCTGAAGATAATGTACATATTAGACTGGGAAGTCATTTTGATTAGTATATTTTTTCGCGAATAAAATTTATATATATATTTTTAAATCCCTTCACTTTTTTGAATAAAAAATGTGTACTCACACACTAATGACTATGAACGCGGTGGTTTTATTAGCTTCGTCAATACATACAATGAATGATTTGTTTTTATTTTTTGAAACAACTTCAGTATGTAATGAACCATTTTTAATTCAACCTACGTAACTTGTTCTATAAAAACTTGCTTAAAATGTAGGCATTAAATTTTGTTGTTGTTTTTTTAAATAAAAGCTTTATGAATACTTTTTGTTTAAAACTTATTTTTAAATACGTTAAATTTGACGAGCGAATTTAGAATAATACGTGTGGGAAATTGTATTGCTTATAAGTAGCAGTCTTTTCACATAAATCCGGAAATTTCTGTTTTTACTTTACAATTATGTACGATATTGGTTGAGTTTAAGAAGCAGAAATATTACGTCGTAATGACGTGGAGGAAAAATTAGTCGTGTTGTATATATTACAGGTACTTATTAATTTTTATTATAATATTTTGTTCTTTCTATGTATGCCTAAATATAATTTATATGCGTTTATATTGCAGGTGTACCAATTGCTTCACGAGAAACGTTTTGAACGAACCGTCTGACGGAACAATATGAATCAGGTTCCAGACAATTCCCAGTAAGTACAAAATATGTATGCATTGTGATAAAAATACGAATAAAAATCAATCATTTGCCTTTTGGATTTTATATGTATTTATGTACACAATACGCTGTCTAATTATCACAAATTAGTTGGTCATATATTCTGTGTTAACATTTAGATACTGATTTTAGTCCTGAAGTTGTCTATACTAAATGGTTTAAACCACGCAGTTTGTGGATCCCCTTGAAATAAACAAGGTAACTCTAGTCGTTATACGTAGTTTTTGTACTAGGTTTTTTTTCTGAAATACCACAGAGTCATATGATCTTAATTCATGTAGTGCTGGTCAAGTTTTTATATATGCAAGTCTTATATTTAATTAGATGATGGTAGGTTTTTAATTTAGTATCTATTGTGGGAAATATCATTTCGAAAGTCAGTGAGAGAAATTATAGCACATCATTGATCAGATTAAAGAAGAATGAGTAATTTATTAAGTATCGATTAGATAATTTTTATTGTACATAATCTAAATCATCAGTCGTATAATTGAAAATATATTGATTATTAATGTCGGTAGTATTTATCGCTTTCCTTTTTTTTTTTACATAATTGTTGCTTTATGTGATTTGCTATATTACTGGATTTCGTTTTTTTCAAGTAACGTATTCTTGCCTTGTTTATTATTTATGTGTATCTTAGTGGTTTTTGTTACTTTTTTGATTATTTATTTTCATATTTTGTCCGTTTCAAATTTGTTTTATTTTCTTAATTTTCTATATAATAACTTGAGCTTTAGATGTATTTTTTAATATTTATTTCGCCTTTATTTATATTACTCTAATTTCTATAAAATTGTACTAATTATATATTTCTTCCATGTTATAACTTAAATTGTAAGTACTAAGGGCGTTTTAAATGTATTAATACATGTAATTATATGTAAATTAAAATATGTCCTTCATTTTAAATGAGTTTTTATTTTATGTAAATTTTTAATTCAAGTTTCATTATGATAAATAAAATAAATCCTCTAAAGTGGGCTTAAAATTAGAATCCAACGTTCTTTAAATTATGAATGTAATGAAATATATAAATTACTGTAATATCAAAACTGAGTTATTTAGAAAAATTAGATTAAGTACAATGATTCGGATTGACGGTTTAATTAAAGTACAAATAAATTTTCTAATTGTTGAGAATTCACAGTGGAGGATCGATGACTCTAAATCAGTTCTTTGATTATATTAGTATTAAGTTTATTTATTTTCAAAAATTCGTATTTTTAGATGTTTGTATGTTTTTTAAATTGTTAAAATAATACACGTAAATGCAGTTTTACACTTTTATGGTACATTATGATAGGTCCGATATTTTTAATTGAAACCACGTCAACTTTTTCGCTTCTTGACGTTTCAGAAGTAATTACAACATTGTCAGTTGTGTTTTAAAATTTTGTAATAATTTTTACACAAGTTTACAATTTTAGAATATATATTTTTTATTATTATGTTCTTAGTCGTACGCGAACTTTGATTTGATTTTATGTAAGAAAAGCGGTGATTTTAAGTTAGTGTATTTTATTTAGCTATAGTCTGTTGAATTCAAATGAAAATAGTTTTCCAAGAAATACGCGTGCTGTATTTTGTATGTTTTAGTATATTCACGTAAACAGCTGAGATATAGTGAAAAATGTTTACTTGTAACTGGAATCATTTCAAGTTGTTTACATAAAATTTCTCGCGAATAATTTTTTTATTTATAAATATATTTGCATCAGTCATTCTATAAACAATAGTCGTACGTTGAAAGAATAAATATTAATTTACACTACACACACACACACGCATGTGTATATTGTGTGGGTATATAATGTATATTGATTTGTAATTTGTTTTATTATTATGATGGTCTACTATTATGGGGAAATTGTACATTTTAAAATGAATTTTACTTTTTGAGAATTTATTTTATGTTCATCATGTTTTACTTTTATTCACATCTACATTATATGTATTGAGTAATATTCGTATTCGTACATTCGGAATATTTATTTTTCTCGATCGGAGAAAAATAAAAACTTATTAGAGGTCATTTTCAAAGTGTAAAATAATTAAGTTTTTAAACCTTTCGCGCGCATCGCTAACAAAATGAAATATGGAAAACGTATATTTTTAAATGTACAAAACTTTTTATTATTTAGTTACATATTTTTTAAATTTATAATTATGAAATCTACAGTCTTAAATAATTACACTAAATTTAACGATAAATCGTTGTACGTTTTAAATTACGGTAATTTAAACGGTGGGAAATGTGGCAGTTATTCTCCTGGTATTTTTGTTCGCTGAATTACTTCCCTTTATAAAAAACAATTAATATATTGTAGATATTCAAAAAATTTACTTTAAAAAATATGAAAAATTAACTGTAACGTAGTTCACTAATGTAGACGTAAAAAGATTTTCTTGTTTTATTTTTTTTTTATTATTATATATAAATCTAGAACTGACGAGACTCTCGTCATCAACCAGATGTGGTGATCGAAATTTATTTTTTCTTGAGAAAATATGTTTTTAATTTTCAAACTAAATTTTGTCAGCTCCGCTATTAGCTTGATGCCACATTTATGAATAAAAGGGTTTACTGAAGTTTCGACAATTGTATGAATTCAAAAGTGAGATTTAAAGTAGAAACTTAAATTGAGGAATTATATAGTCGGCGATTGAAATTAATTGCAGAGTTTGAGTAACAAAAAGTTATTCAGCATGTTTCTTTATGCACAAAATGCGTTTTGAAAAACTATTAATGTAAACCCATATATAAATTCATTCTCATTATAACAATTTAAACTACCGATTTTTTTACTAATAGATTAGCATTAAATTTATAATGTCCTTTGGGTACAGTTATTTTCCAAAATTTTCAATTTTTAGAAAATATTAAACGAGTAAACGATTTATAAATTATGTTTACTTTATTTCATATTTTTAATTCTGTTATCTCAAAATTACTTTTATTTTTTGTGGTTTTTATATCATCTCAATTTTATTTATGTGTCAAAATGAAAAATTTTCCGTGACAGAATATAATTTATTTTGTCGATTAAATTAATTTCCTTGTGTGCACATTGGTGGAATGTGCTCGATTACACACATGTTTGATAATTTTTTAAATTTATAAAATAAATCGATTTCGTTGTTATAATGTCAATAACATATTCGTGTTAAAAAATTTATTTTCATTAATTTTGTATAATTTTAACGTTTCGGCTGGATTTGCACCATTTTTATTTGGTTTTGATGAGTGATGCAAGGCCACTAGGAACCTTAAAAACTATATAACAAATGAAATGTGGTTGTACTGAAAATAAAATAACCAAGAAAATTTTCAAATATAGATAACATATTCGTGTTTTATAAAATTATTTGATAGGCATTTAAATTGTTTTACTTTAATTCACAACGGGCTTTATTAATTTTTCACACGTCCTTATTTTCTATCTGTTTGTTTAAATATTTCAAATTATTCTTATTTAAATAAGTGGTTTTGTGCGTAAGATGGATATATACCTCCATTATATTCGGATTTATTTGTTGCAAATTTCATCTTATTCGAAAGTATTTTCGAAAAAAAAAATATTACATTAGATATATTTTTTTTTGTATCCATTTAACATTTGTACAATTAAAGTTGTTGTACTAGATTACATACAAAACTTATCAACATTTCATTGGAATGTAATCATATTTTGCTTCTCATTATGGTAATATATAAACGTTATGGACACGTTATTCACATTGATAAAGGAAAAAATTAGTCACTAATTCTATTATTGTTTCTAATTTTCGTTCACCGGTTGTTGTTAACTTGTCAATTAACATTTTATATCGTTTTAAGCGAATTATGCAGATATATACAAACTTAACATTATAAAAGTTTGTGAAGTTAATACGTTTATATTATGGAGTCTATTCAGAAGTTTATCTTAACTAGGCCTCAATATTCTAGAGAATTACGAAGAAGCGTTTGTGCTTAATTTTCAATCTTCTTTGTTTATTATTTTTTTTGTCTAGCGGTGACTGGCATCTATATTTAGTCTTATAAGTGGTAATGTTCGTATAATTTAACTTTATTTTTCGGTTTAGATTGCTTTAATTTGTTTTAGTCATATTAAAATTTATTTTTGCTAAAAATTTCATCAGTCTTATTCTTTATTTTTCAAATAATGACAAAATACCATCTGCTTAATCATTCGCAATTAAAACGAATTTTAACAAATAAAAATTATAAACTTTGGTGGAAAACTGGAAACTATTTTTAAATTTGTCCTGCACTTCAAATAGAGATTTCGTTGCGTATATTTGACATAAATGTAACTATCGTTGTTAACCAGTAGGTGAAATATAATTAATCATACTTGTCACTGATAACTAATATTTTTTTAAAACAGTCTGTTGAATTTTTTAAAATACTCCTTCCGATAATTATAATTTACAGGTATGTTAGTGTATAAAATGAAAATAATCATCAATATAGAATAACTTGAAATAGTGATGATTTGTATTCAGTACTTTAACCGGGTTGAAAATAAATGATAATTATACGCAATTAATGAATATGTGAAAGCAAATTTACGTAAATTATAGTCTGCGAGTTAGTTTAAATTGTTCTCAATTTTTTAACAACTGTTAGCAAAACCGTAAAATTTACTACGTGAACGAATGATTTAGAGAATGGGTAACAAATTATTTATTTTGTTATAGGCCTATTTATTTTTTATAATATCGTATGTAATCGAGTATTAAATTGGGTATTGGTGTTCTTAAAAACTTGAGGCCTCTATCTAGTAAAGATAACATCGTTAACCTTTACAGTTTTCAGAATAGTCATTAATTCTTCAGTAGAAAAACAGCATTAAATCTATTTTTTTTTTTTTTTTACCGGAATATGCATAATGTTAATTACTATAACATTTTATTGTAATTTGGAAATTATGCGTTAATTTCTGTTGTGAATAATTTGTCATGATTTATGAGATCACTTTAAGATTTTCGACGTTTAATAATTATGAAGTGATCAGCGTGCATTGTCGTCATATGTAAATATACACTATTCTTCAGAATGTATTATTTCCTTTATGTCAATTTTATATATTAAAATTCATATTTTAATTTATATTTATTATATCTCGACTGAAACCGAATTTTTTCTTTAATTTTATTCGTTTTTCAATATTAAATTCGGTTTTTGTAAATTCGCAATAATCATTTTTCCGTTATTTTAAATATTAATTGAACGTCCATTCTAAGTTGCAGAGAAAAATTATTTGAAACGGTCTTGAACAAAATCGTAGAAATTTGATTTTGTGCTGGGAGAATTTGCTTTTCCTCGTGTTTTTTTTTAATTGCATTTTTTTTAGAGGAGACATTTATATAACCTTATTTTTTGAGTAGTGTAAGTAATCTATACGATTTATATATATATATATATATATGTTTGTTTTTTTAATTATTTACTTTCATGGGTGATTTAATTATTTATAATTGGCATATTTTTATTTCTTTCAACCTTTTTGTTAGTGTTGCTACTCGGAAAGAGTTTCCCTTACATCATATTTTAATTTATCTCTTCCCTTGTACTTGGTAACATTTAGCGTTTCTTTTTTTCATTATATATTTATTTATATTTATATATTACAACAGTATTTCTGTATTTGGATTATTTTAATAGTAATTTTACAAAACGAAAGTTTTTCTTTGTATGAAAATGTTAATTTATTATTAAAACCAAACCTTATATTTTATTTAGAATTCATTAAGTTATATTTTATTAATAATTCGATAATTACGATTAATATATCAATTTCGTAATTTGTTATCATTCTAATCTCCATTTTTATCCTGCTGAGTTATCTTATTGCACTTCGAAATATCCAACACTCTTTCTTTTCGTTCATAGTGCTTTTGTTCCATGACATCAGTTGTTTTTTTATCAATACATATTAGTTTATTAGTTTATGTGTACATGTGGTTTTCCCTATAATAACTGATGAATTCTTTTGTTTTTCCAAATATTAGAATGCGGACATATTCGTTTATGCAGAATAACGTTTCGCATATTTAAAGTCCAGCTGTGATTTTTAATTCAGAGCGTTATATTTAATGTTTTTTCTTCTTCTAAATGTACGTCGTTACTGCGCGTAGTGGTCATATAGTGAAAGTTCAAATGTCGGATTTTCTGACAGCATGAACTAGTCCACCTACTGAAGTTATTTCTGTCCATTTTGGATGTTCTGCGTCTACGAAAGTGTTTCTACGACCACCAATTCATTTTTTCCTTCAATTTTACTTTGAAGAAGAAGTCCTATTATGATCTCGTATATATGACAATGTGTCCGAAGTACAGTCTGTTGATTTACTTTTTTTTTTTCTAATTCTGCCTATTCATTCCTAGCCATACAGGCTCGTCTTCTCTTATATGGTGGATACATCCATCAAGCGAATATCTTAAACTAGGTGGCTAATATTAGTTATTGTCAATCGTCTGGTTGACCTGCCGTCCGAAAGGGCAACGATTTACTCATCGTATGCACAATGCATGTTTTCGACCCCAGTGGTCTATTGCTTCGTCGACCATGCAGATCCCAAATTCACGATGAATAGCTTCATTGGTAACGTTCCACGGCATTCTGTATATCAGTCTTAAAATTTTATTTTGAAAGCGTTTTATTATATTTCTGTTTGTTTTTTCGCATATCCCCATATTTGTGCAGCACAAATCCATGTTGGTTTTATTATTGCATTATATATTAATACATTATTGGTTAAGAAGAGGTTCGAATGATACCCTCTTAGACAGTAAAGAAATATTAATTTGATATCTGGTCGTTTTCTTGATTTTTGTATACGTATTTTCCAGCTTAATGTGCGATCTAAGTGTACTCGATATCTAATGCTGTTGCGTCTTGATATAATAATTTTACGTAGTGACAGATAATTTTGATAATCACTCTATGAGATATGGGTGCATTTATCAAAATTAATTTCTAGTTTACAGGATTAATCCCACTGTAGAACAGCATCCGAGCTTTCCTGTAGTGCTGCAACTGCCTGTGTCATCGGGAAAAGTAGCCACTTTGACATTACCCACGATTGGAAGGTCTGCTGTATATAAATTGTACAGTAGTAGCCCCAGTACACTTCCCTGAGGAACACCGGCATTAATTGAATGTGGTGTAGTCATCATACCATTTAACACGAAATTATCTGTTTGTTAGATATGATTTCATAAGTTGATAATACTGTTTAGGAAATACAGTTTTAATTTTGTATAATAAACCTTCATGCCATATTTTGTCAAATGCTTTTGTAATATCTACAGACAATTTCATTATATAGTTTTTGTTTAGTACATTCTTCAATTATTTCCACAATTCTATGGATCTGTTGTTCTGTAGAGTGAACATTTCTGAATCCGAATTGGTATTGTGGAATAACTGTCTTTTCTTCTATTACATTAGTTAGTCTGATTGTTTTCAAGTAGTTTTGCAAAAATAGATAGCAGCGAGATTGAACGGTACGATGAAGATTGTGTACTATCCTTTCCGGGGTTTAGAATCATAGTAATTTGTGAGCACTTCCATTGAGATGAAAAATATGATATTCTCATAACAGCGTTAAATATATATGTTTAGATTGTGGAATGTAGTGATTTTATTTATACTTGATTACTAAAAATAGTTGAAATCACTAAATTTATTTAATTATGCGAAGCTTTTCGGCATTTACGCCATTGTCAAGCTATATACAATTAAAATTAATTATATAAAAACATAAAATATTAATTTAAAACTAAGTTTACAATTTTACACAAAAATGAAAGATAATTCATTTTTGTGTAAAATTGTAAACTTAGTTTTAAATTAATATTTTATGTTTTTATATAATTAATTTTAATTGTATATAGCTTGACAATGGCGTAAATGCCGAAAAGCTTCGCATAATTAAATAAATTTAGTGATTTCAGCTATTTTTAGTAATCAAGTTTAAATATATATGTCAACAAAATTACTGGTTTTTTGTTGTTGTTTTTTTGTCAATTCTTTTAGCATCCTAGCAGTTATAATATCAAATCCACGAGATTTTCTATAATTTAAGAGATTAATGTATTTTTTACCTCTGCAGGAGAGAACATTTTTATTTTTGGGTTATTTGGTTGTATATCGAGAAGTGGTGAACTGGTGGTTATATGTTTTAAAGGATATTAGATAGATAAATTTAATAAACGTATCAGCCTTTTGCTTTTCACTTCTAGTCCACTGTTCATCATTCTGTTTCAAGGGTAAGTTTTGTTTCACCAGTCTGTTCATGTTTTTGTCGCTTTCCAAAGATTGTAATCAGACTTTTCGGCTGGTGTCAGAGTAGATACATATTTGGAAAAATAAATCATTTTTTATTTCTTGTATTGCATGTTTAACTTGCCTAGTTAGGATATTTAATTTATGTCTATATTCTGGTATTCTGTTCCTTTGTCGTAGTGCAAGCGCTCTTCTTTTCTGGTTCATAAGCTCTCTTATATATTTAGGATAACTGTCGATGTAGTAGAATTGGTGACTGCATTCTGCACTTGTTCAGTAAATTGCCTCATTACCTGCTCAATTTGTTCCGATGTTTTTAATTTGATTGATAAATCTGTACCCTGCTGTTAAGATGTTTGTACCATTCGGAGTCAGTTTTCCTGTTATGAAGCATTTTGTTTTTACTTTGTATGTTACCTCAGTACTTATAGTAACTATTATTGGTGAATGATCAGAAAAAATCAGATTATACTGGTATGCATTTCAATTGATCAAAAAACAGGTCCAATAGATTAGGAATTCTATTGTATCAGAGGGCCAGTATGTCGGTTCACACATTTTTGTTCACTGGCTGCTTTAAATAGAATTAGTTAGCCGTGATCCATAATGTATGTTTCGCATTCAAGTGTCCACCAATTAGAAACTTTTTGTCTTCTATCTCCTTATAATCTAGAACTGACGTGTCTAACCCGTCATCTACCAGATGTAATGAATGTGAAAAAAAAATTAGGAGTCGGTCCAGTGATAGAACTCCCAAGTTATAGAATGATGGGAGTCCGAAAGCATTATCTGAAGTTGGTAATACGTTTCTCTTCAGCCTTCTAATCGCCGATTGAACTTGCAAACTTATTGCCAGCAGATTTTCGTGAATTTTCAATCTCGCCAGGTAATTGCGAGCAGCTCGTTGGATTACCTGTTCTACATATTGTATCTGAACATCTTTATGCGATGTGTAGAGTGACAATCCTTCTTAATATCTCATTCTAGTACCGCTATATTTTTTTAATGTTGCTCTTAAAGGAACATCCTCACAGCTCGCAGACATATAGCCAGATTGGTTTAAATATTGCATTGTATAATTAAAGTTTATCTTTAATATCTAGTTGCTATCTGGGTTCTAATAACCACTTTAATTTTGCTGTCTTGACATTTAATTCAGTCCTTTTTGCCGTTATATATGACGACCATGTTAAATACTGATCAAGGTGGATTCCCAGGTATCTAACAGAAGAGTCTCGAGATATTGTTATTCTACTTATTGAAACTTGATATTTTTTGGGTTCATTTTTTTTTTTTTAAATACATGTTTACATTTAGCTTCGTTAATTGCTATTTTTCCAAATGCTGAACCATTCAGCAGTCTGGTCTAGCGCAACCTGAAGATGCCGAGTAGACGCACTAGGACACTTGTGTGAAGCTATTATAAATGTATTTTCTGGAATATCTCATAAATACTGATGGCCCCAGGATTAGCCCTGAGGTACTCCAGCCTGAATTTTAAGGGGGAATGATTGACAATTATTAATTATTACTTGAAAATATCGATCCTCCAAGTATTATTTCAAAATATTATAATATTCCGGTGGCAAGACTTGTTTGCATTTATAGAGAAGGCCTGGATGCCAAATTCTATCAAAGGCTTATTTCACATCGAGAAATACGGCGGAGCAAACCTTTTTTTCTTCAAGACACTGTTCAATTTGGCTTACAACTCGATGAACCTGCTCTACCGTTGAGTGTCCAATGCGGAGTCCGAATTGACGATTCGGTATTGCCCTCTCTTGATCAATAATCTTCTGAAGGCTTTTTTGTATTAATTTTTCAAAGACTTTTGAAAACACTGGAAGGAGAGAGATGGGTCGATAAGATGTAATATTTTCAGTGGGTTAATTAGAAACTTAGGTCCAAGTTTTAATAGAAAATTGTTGAATTTTGTAACATCTATTGTATGCCTTGGAGGATAATATACTGCAGCTACAGGTAATTAGTTTCTTGTTTGTTCAACAATAATGATTATGTTAGTGGAAATTTGTCGAAGTAGCTACACTGAACAGCAAACTATGAGTAACAAAACTTGTTTAGAAATTGTAGTAGAATGCACACAGTAATGTAAATGAAGTCTTTGCGCCGATTATATCATTTGCATAAAGCGGTGTTCTTGCTTGTACTCATAATGACGTTTTCACACCAAGAGAGGATCTTATGAAGTTGTATTTGGAAACATTCAGTATGAAATTTAATAAAGTGATCAATGATATGACTATTCAACAAATTGTTAAGAAGTTTAGAAACTTCATACTAATCGGTTGATGTGCGATGAGCTGTTGGACTAATTTTCTTGACACAAATCATTAATTCTGAACGGTATCAGTTGATCGTTCAAGATTTTATTGCATTGTTGAAAAATATGAGCGCTTTGCCTATTTTCAACAGGTTGATTCATGGGAAGCTGTGTCGACAGAGACAGTGGAATTTTTGGAGACAGAATCCTGTCGCAAAACGTAAAAAATCACTGACCATTTTCGGTGACATCAGTTTTGAAATACGCTGTATTTAATTTTACTATCTTCGATATTTCGGCAGATCATCCATCCTCTTTTCGTGATAATACTATCTCATACATCGTTTGAACTGTCCAAATAATCTTGTATACGGCGGTGAAACCATATATCGTATGATACAAGATAGTTGAGTGCTCTGGCGAAATATTTTATGACTAAATAGGGGACTTCTCGATTTAATAACTTGTCGGTTAGAAGTTTTTTTGTTTTTTCGAACGTGGTGTGTGTGTCCGTATTTTTGTTTAATTTCTACTTAAAAGTTTAAATTTTCAGCTATCTAGCAAAATATATCTGAATTCTGTGATATCCTTTGTTTATTTAAATTTAGGTTTAATTTAATACTACGACTTCTTTTTACTACTGTGAATCTTATTTTGGAGACATTCAATTGAAGACCACATGTTTGACTGTTGTTAATTACTCGATCAAGAATACTTTTCAGGGCATTAAATTTAAAGAAAAAAATTATAAATATCTTAACGAGTATAGATTTCTTTAAAAACAATACAGCGTCTAAATATTGTTTTCAACATGTTTGTAAAAAATAAATTTGTTGAATAATATAAAATAAAAACACCTTAAATATGTTATTCTAATATTTACATTTGCAGTTATAATCTTTATAATAAACCAAACAAAATATAACACAATCACTAAAAGTTTTTAATCGCGAAGCTTTTCGACAGTTATGTCATTTTGAAGCTCGCACCAAAATTATTACATTTTTTTTTTAAATTTTGGTGCATGCTTGAAAATGACGTAACTGTCGAAAAGCTTTGCGATTAAAAACTTTTAGTGATTGTGTTATATTTTGTTTGGTTTATTATTAATTAATAAAATCACTACTCTCCAATATATTCAACATATAATCTTTATAATTATATATATCATTGTCATCATCAGTGTATCAGCTCGTAGGCTGGTTTGCGCCCATTCAAGCTGTCACAAGTTTTCTTCTTTAATTTCGGATAAATCGGTACTCCACTTTCTTTTAGCATTATGTCGGTGAGTGTTGTTTGTACCTTTCACATGTTTTCCCCATTATCTTGCTTTTGATAACATGCTTCAGGATATTTTGATCTACGTAATCTTGCTTCATTGTCCATGTTTCCGCATCACTTATTGCCACTGTCCCTACCAAAGATTTAACGGAGTTTTTGCGTGTGTTAGACGTTGTTTTCTTTGTAATAAGTGTATACTTATTGTTGAACGCTTATATATATATATACACCGTTAGTACTGATCAACAGTATTCTTGACGTTAAGTTTTATATTAAGTAAAATATTTGACAAACTATTTGTGTTTAAAAAAAAAACGCTGTATTATAATTAAATATTACTAATTTTATAATTGATATAGTTGATAAAGTAATTTTATCTATTTCTCAGAAGTTTTATCAGCTTAAGAAGGGATGTTGGCTTTTTACAAAATCTCGATTTTTCTCAGATACAATGTTGTTAATTAAATTGCGATTATAGCCGTTGACAGCTACGATGCCTTTAATTACGTTCTCAGTTTAATAGAATAATTCTACGGACCCGGGGAGAGGATCGGAGAATACCTTAAATGTAGTGTTCTATAGAAAATTGAATATGGATATTCTTACTATTCGTATTTCGAGATAGCTCATCTGTAAACAACGTTTTTTTTGTGTGTGTGTGTATGTGTGTATGAGAGAAAAAATATATATTTCAGTAATCCGTTTCATTGATATTTTTAAAAATTTATTTTTGATCAATATGATAGTAACGCATGAAGCAATTATAATTTACTTGTTTTGTGCGTTTTCGTAAATGTATGTGTATATCTATAAAATATACATATATATATATATATATATATGTATGTGTGTATATATATATATATATATATATATATATATATATATATATAAAATAGATGACATGTTCTGCCCTTGAAATTATTAGGAAATGAAAAATATAACTAATGACAATTAATCTTTACATGTACATGCTTGTTTGATGAACTTATATATATAATGTGTGTGTATGTTTGTGTATTTAGCGTATTTATATATGTATATACGTGCTTACTTCCCGACTGCTATGTTAATTCTTTCATGGCCGTGGTAGATTGTGTTTAAAAAATTATTATTTTGTTAACAAAGCGTTCGTGATATAGAATATTGCGCAAATAATAATAAATAACGGGCTAGTTTATAAATATGAGCCCGAAAACTGGTGTAATTGAAACAGTTACACACACACATATGTATATATATATATGGGTATATATTATTTATATATTATTTATATTTGTACATATATATAAATTAATTATCTGTCTAATATTATACATTACAACCGTCCGCATTGGAATAACGATATAATTTCCATAGGAACTGTTACATTTGATCGAAATATTTTAACCGCCAAGATTTAAGTTTTTTCTTTTTAACCCTATATTTGTTACGTCATAATACTAGTATTAAAAGTTTTTCTCCGATCAAGCTGACGCTTGTCGGCAGGTGTTGACATTTAATAAACACGAATCTTGTTACTCAATTATTAGACGTGCGAACTTATAATTGATTTCAATTTTTGATTTTATGCTTATTCACGGCTACATTAGATTTTTCTTTCCGAATGATATTTGAAGATACCTTTTTAGCTCTTTCATTATTTAGCGATTAACACTCGTAAATGTAACTTATTTCCGATTTTAATGAAAAAAATCGATCAAGTGCAATTTATGTAATTCTTTAACATTTAAAAGTTAATAATTTTCGTTGCAAGTAATACGTAGTTGTAATATAAAAATTAAAATTAATACAGAATTTTATCGGCAACAAGAGGGAAGAGCTAAAAATAAATCAAGATCCGAAAATTGAGTCCTTCAAGATTATGATAGTTGTAAGACAGGGTGGTGTATACTCTCACCCCTTTTGTTTAACGTGTATATAGAGACGATTTTTCAGCTATGATTATAGAATAACAAATTCGGAATAGAAGTATATTGGAAAAGAATCAGTAACTTCAGATACCTAGAGCAGCAAGTCTTCCGAAGTTACAATGTATGTTAGACCAACTCTCAGTTAAATTCATGGTAGTTAAAGGGGGCGATTAAAACTTTATAAGGTATTTAACCGTAAACAATAATTTAATCGAGAAAGTTATCAGGTACAAATATTTCAGATCAATAATAAACGATAAATTAGGCAATACTGAAGAAACAAGAACAAAATGTAGAATAGAAGTGGAAACCCTTCGAAGAGTAAAAAACCGTTATGCTCGCTAATGATTTGCCATTACAACTAATTAAGACTAAAAGTTATAGACTGCTACGATATTCTAGTACTTTTTTATGGAGCGTAAAAGCGGCTCTCGAATATCGGCACTCTACAGAAATATGGCTCCTAATAAGAAAGTTATTAAAGAATTTCATGGATCGAAAAAGTTTCAAATAATAATGTATTGAAAAGAGCTGGCCTACAAAAAAAGGAAAATGGCGTATCTAGGTCATATTCTAAGAGGAAAAAAGTACGACATTTTATCCACGGTAAAAGACCAGTTGATAGAAGAAAAAATTCACGGATAAAAGCGTTAAGGAGTAGAATAACATTAATGATATCGATGGACTCTTTAAGGTAGCAAGAAAAGGATAAATAGCGTAATACACTGCATAGTGTACGATATTAAAAGAAGAACTAATATATAATAATAGCCCCCCTCCAAAAAAAAAGAGCGACAAACATATCGGCCAGGGTAGATTACGTAATTCTGTTTAAAGGAGAATTATCCCTACCCGCTCAGCGGGGTTATTTCCTTCCGATTTGAAATTTTCATTTAGCTGTTATAGCGTTCGTACTCATTGGAGGACGTATTAGGCTGGGTTGTCCTTATTAATTTCGACTGAACAGAATGCTTGTGTTTATCGTGAACAGTGATATAAGTGTATGATTTAAAAAAATAAAAAAATTGTAGTAGTTACTTTTCGAAACCATTATGCATCGGTGTGTGTGCGTGTGTGTGTGTCGGTTAATTTATATAGATATGATAGGTAGCGTGTTGAAACGTGGACGTCGGAATTGTTAATAAATGTGCCTACTATTACGATACATATGTACCACCGGGTGGTTTCTTTTTCTCGTTGGTCGCATTTAATTATTCAGCCGTTACGAAAAGGTGAAATTCGGTCAAACGATGTAAATATTGAACAACCGACAAGGAAGTACTCTCTCTCTCTCTCTAGACTTTTACATTCGAGAGATGTGAAGCAACATCAGACGTTATTATAACTTTCATCGCAACACCTATATATTATTATTATGATTGTATACTATAGAACAATAAGTCGATATTTCGTCGTAGTTTCCTCTTGATTAATAATAATAATAATAATAATGCTTACAATGATGATAATATTCTGGTAAATAATTTTCTTCGGACAATTTCAGTTTATTTCTCATAGAAATCGGTTAATAAAAATGTCAGCCAATGAGGAAGCCACCTACTCTTTGTCATACGATGAAGATTTAACGAAAGTCTGCTTTCTGTTTATGTCGGGTAATGACCGACTCTCTTACGAAATAATCATTCAGCGTTATTATTATTAGTACTGTTAATATTATTATTATGATAATTATTGTTCGTTCAGTTCTGACATATTTTGTTCTTTTTCGTAACTACTACTTATAGTGTGTGTATATACGATTTTCTTTCTGTTCTCTTGATACCGGTGTTTTCTTATTTATTCGTGTTATAAAAACTCGTAATTAACACACACACATATATATATATATATATGTGTGTGTGTTGTGTATGCGTATAATATAGAAGGAGAGAGATTCGGTCGATTGTCATGCTAATATAACACGATTTCTTCTTTCCGAAGAAAATTTGTCTTCGTCAAAAAAAAAAAACTTTTTCTTCTGGGTTATTTCTTTCCATTTAGTTCGATCTCGGTTGTTGTATTATTTTTGATAATTGTCCTTTACAACGATCGCTACGCACGATTAATAAAAAATGTTTATTGTTAGTAGTAAAATAGACACCATATTATAAACATTAAATTAATAATTGAAGAAACTTAGAAACTCCAAAACTATTTTTCATAACAGGTGTATATTTATTATATAATTTTTTTGTTTTGTTAAATAATTTATTTGTCGAACTCCGTGATGTAAATTACACACACATATATATATATCTTCTTCTTCATTTGTCATTATCAGTCCACTGCTGGACGAAAGCCTCACCCAACTTTTCCAAGACGCCGCGATATTGAGCTTCATCCCGCCATTTTGACCTAAACTTTTGGATTTCATCTATCCACCACATTCTTGGTTGTCCTAAAGCTCGTTTGCTCTCAGGTTTCCACGATGTTGACGCACTTATCCAGCGGTTTTCGGCTCTAGCCACATGTCTGCACCATCTCCATTTACTATGTTTAATAATACTTATTGCATCTTTAACTTTTGTTGTTTTTCGTACACGCTTTGTCGTCCATTTGTCCATCAAGAGTGATCCCCAGCATAGACCTTTCCATTTTTCGCTGATTAACTTTTATTTTTTGTTCCATTTTTTTTTTTGTTAATATCCATGTTTCACTAGCATATGTTAAAATTGGCATTACACACTGATCGAACACACATCTTTTCAGGCTTATCGGTATTTTAACTTCCTTAAGTATGCTTCTAAGCTTTGAGAATGCCATACATTTCACTTTCTAAGTCGTTGTTTACTTTAATTAATTCTCCTAAATAGATGAATTTATCAACCATTTCCACTTTTTGTGTGTTTATATTTATATCCTTGTATTTATCTCTTACAAGTTCATTGCACATATATTTAGTTTTATTTATATTGATTTTAAGCCCTATTTGTGTGCATTTATCATTGACTGTCTGTATCATTTCTTCTAATTTTTCCAGAGTACTTGCAAATGATACAATGTCATCCGAGTATAGAAGGCGCATTAAATTAATTTAAATTTATATATATATATATATATATATATATATATAATTATAGTTGTCTCTCCTGTACCGCCGTTTAAGCTTAATCAGGAGAGACCGCTCCTTACAATCTGTTGTCATAATTAATAGCCATAAAATTTTCACATACACTAGCATTTACCCGGGTTGTGTACTGATGTTAGAATTACTCTCGCATTCATTAGAATTATTAAGTTAAACGTTATTAGAATTTACTAATTGCTTTAAACAATTTATTAATAGTTTTGTCATTTATATCTGAAAAATAATAAGCACTACATCGTATATGACACTTTTTAATCATCCAACTTACAATTTAGACTTTATACATGCAACGTTAAAAATTACACCTAAACTACTAACACAGTAACGTGTTATATTTCTATAAACAAAATTTAATAATATTTAATTAATAATAATTTCCCGACAAAAAGTGACGTAATAACGGTCTTATATTTACAAAATACACGCGTTCAGAGAATCATATACAGAATATGTACATTTGAAATCAATAATAATTATTTATTTACATAACTAGGTTTCTTGATGTTACGTGCACATCATACAGACACACATGCAGATACACATAGGAGCACATGACGATATGAGAACGGATCATTAAGTGACGACGCTTGCGTTCTGAAATCTAGGACGAAGTACGGGGAAAGTAAATTTTTGGAAATTTTGAGCGATTATTTGTTCATTGAATTTTAGATTTGTTCTATCGAAGTGTCTTATGATTTTATGGTTTGGACATTCGAAAATAATATGTTCTACGGTGTCGAATCGCAGTAGCATTTGTCATCTTTGCTTAAGCCAAAACGACATAAGTACTCGGTAATTTTCCCATGCCATGTTAATAGTTGTATCGTATAATAATCCGGTGAAAATTTAGTCATGTCTATCTAAAAAGTTAGGGACCATTTCAAAAGTGTGGCACCCAACTGTTCCATTTGGATTACCAAATTGTACTGTAGTAATTTTTTAATTCATTTGCTATAGGATGCTGCATGGGCTAAGGAAACGGTTTGTATTATTGGAAATAAAGAGCTTAGTTCTTGATCTAGATTTTCATTAACAAACTGAAATTCATTATTCTTTAATGCAAATATAACATCTCTGCTTTTTATTAGTAAGTCAAGTGATAGTACACCACAAATAGCGATTAACGCACTGTGTGAAATAGCTTGATATCCTCTGCATGCGTTAATTAGAAATTTTCTTTGTAATAAAATTATTATTTTTTTTTAATGAAAATTTTTATTGTTAACCTTTGAATATACACGAAACAGCAGTAATATACAGTGTTTTTAACTAGTGATTTATTATATATTATCCTTTCGTAATTGAAATCGAATTTCCAGGTGTTCTGACATGCTTTTTGACATTTCTCATTCATTTTTGATATCATATTATCTAAGTGATAGTTAAAAGTGACTTTGTTATCATCAACTATGTATTTAAAATTTCAACGACTTTAACTTGAGAGCCTTGGTATACGACTTTTATAATAGCGTTTCTCTTAAGTTTTAATGGCTTAGCGAAAAGAGAAGCGAAGCATTTATCGACGGTTATCTGTAGATTAACGTCATTTAACCATCTTTCTAACTTATGTAATGTTTCATTTTCAAGTTAAGAATAATAAATCGTCTACGTAGCCACGTAAATAGATTTTATTATTATGTTTTAGTTTTGGAGTCTCATTAAATAAAATATTTCAACACACTACCTTGCGGGATGCCCATCATTGTTTTTAGTACCTTTTATCACCTATTTTTAATAGGCATTAAGATAGTGGCACAGTGGTATGCAGTAGAATTTTGTTTTCGCCTACTAATATTTAAGTTGTGGAATAAAGCAGGATGCCAGTAATTATCAAAAGCGCCTTTTATATCGATTCCGACAGTTAGGATTTGTTTATATGATATAAATATAGATAAATGTGTGTGTGTGTGCTGCGGCCGGCATGAATATGTATGGAAAATTATTGCGAGTTCTCTAATCAAGTTAGAGAAATGGTACTAGTGAAGTAGGAAAGGGGAAAAAATAATATATTTTTTCATGTACTACTTTGATAATTAAAGGATGACCTTCACTCTCAATTTACAAAGTTTTAAAACAAATTTTCTTAATATTTTACCCAGCATGGTCGCTTGGAATAGATTGTTAATGTTCCGTAACACCGTCCCACTGGCTGATATTTCGGCGGCTCACATCTGTGGACTGTACTCTTATCTTTTACGGATGTTACTTCAAATTTATTTAGTTTTTTCGCATGTATACTGGCGGAGCGAGCTGAACTTAATCGCATAGTTTAGAGCATACTTTTGATATTCAATGAGATTCAAGTCGGCTTCGTTCAAAATATATATAAAATAAAGAAATAAGAGCAAAAATTACAATGGTAAAACAGCAAGCTTTCATAAATTTGGAAACCGTACTGAAGAACAAGAAATAGTCGATGGAGGTAAAGTAAAGAATTGTGCAATGTTACTGTGCTGCCTGTGTCAAAATATACGTCCGAAGCGTGGGTTATTAACGCCAAATGCAAAAGGACATTAGATATATTCGAAATGTAAACTTATCGACGATGATTAAGGATATCGTAGACACATCTCATCGTCAATAAGAAGGTGTTAGAACAATGCAGCATAGACAGACTGACCATAGTAGAATTTATTACGAATATTAAGTACATAGGTGACAAGCTCTTTGTAGAGAAGCTGTTTATGTTGGCAGTACAAGGAAAAATACTTGGAAAAGCAAGCGGAAGAGTTAAAATGGGAACTAAATAACTGAATAGAAGCCAACTAAATTGGAACGCAGAAAATTAGGAAAAAAAACCGAAGCATATTAAATTATTAAAGTAACACACTTTAAAAAAACATGCATATGCAACTGCACATACACGTACATACAGTCATTCTCGATACACATTGGAATGTACGGACATAACAAATACATAAAGAACACCTACAACTTCCCATGTATACGTACGTACACACAATTACATATAGAATACAAGTGGGAAGTACCCACGTAATCATAACACAAACAAAAATAAATATATACATTATTACATTAAAAAATTATTGAACATAAAAAAAGTAATAAGTATTTAAAATTATGAAATCAGTAATAAAAAAGTAATGTATTTAAAATTATGAAATCAGTAATCCAAGTTACCCATGAACTAAATCTCGCTCACAGTATTAACAAATACATAAAACTGAAATTTCGAAAGAATCATTTACATATGTCCTTTGAATGCGTTTTGAATTTTTCGTCTGGAGGTTCGACACACATCACAGATGTATATGTCATCATCATCATAATCGCTCGATCAGAGCATCGTGAGATTGGATTCCGCTTCCATGGAACATAATTCGTGGTGCGATTCTATTTCCGTTACTTTTATTATCTTTTCGAGATAGCAACTTTTAAACTTTCATGGTTGATATCCCCACACGTCTATGATTTTTTCCGGTGTAAACCAGGTTCATATTTTTTTGACGTTTCGAACACTTACAGTTTTTATTATCAAACTAAGAGCGATTATGAATGTGCAGATATATTTATAGGATTACGCTTAGAGAAACGCAATCTTGACATAATGTTGTGCAGATTTTTTGATAAACAGACGTCCTGCTGCACATCTGTTTATCAACATTTGTATCATCATGCGTGGGAATGGAATTGTTTACTCGACTAACAATTGTTTTTATTATAACTTGTTTTTTTCTCAATTGAGCAATGACCGGCAGCCATGTTGAATTAAGCTGATATCCATCCTCTGTTAAAATTTGGATGTTTAAAAATTTCAATTTCTTCACGAACAATTCTAGAGCTATATTTATCCATTTTTAATAAAATTTCAAAATTGTCAAATTGTATTTCATGATTGTCTGGACACTGATGTGAAGCCACTGCAGACGAATGTTTTCTCTTATGATTACAATCTGCCTTGAGTGATATTTTTATCATACAATATTGATTTAAACTGAGGTGGTGCAAGAACAATTATATATATATATGTATGTATATGTATATGTATATATACTTATGATTCGGAAATTTGGACGATAGATAAAAAGACGCAAAGCCAATTAGAGGCGTTCCAAACCTACAAGAATTAAATTTATCAAAACCAGAGAATTCTTACATTTTATATTAGTTGCCCATCAATCTGAACAAGATGATTTTTTATATATATATATATGTATATGTTGATGTATTGTTGAGTAGTGATTTTATGAATTAACGAAACCAAATAAGAACAATGTTAATCGCTATAAAATTTATTTTATTTATGCAAAGATTTTCGACTTTAACGTCATTTTCAAGCATATATAAAAAACGTTACAAAATAAATTTGAGTGATTAATATTGTTTTTATTTTGTTTTGTTATATAGATAGATAGATAGATAAATATAGATATAAACTGGTGAATGATTGCGTAATGTTTGATTGTTTTTTTACACAAAGTTACGAAAGTTGAGCTTTTTGTTGAATCATATGTATTTCCCTAATAATTAATGTACCAAATTAGTGATTCAACCAAAAAAAAATAATAGTTTTTCATCTCAAGAAGAAAAAAAATTATAATTTCCCTTATGTAAGTATGATAGCCGGCCAAAATATTTTCCGTTAATACAATTCTCCGGATATACTTCCAATTGCGCCAGACCTTAAAGATCATCATTTTTAATCGGTTATTACAATTACACATAGTTTAAACTGTTGAGATCAGCTGGATTCTATTTATTTCTGTTCATGTTTAAAATCGATTACCTGTGTTGCAGAATTTTTTTTTTTGTTTTTTTAAAGCTCTAATCTTTTTGGTCGAAAAATATTTTTACGAATAATTTGACTTTTGATAATTATTTTTGTAAGAATTAGTGCGTAAATATATATATTATTTTCACGTATATATATATATATATATATATATATATATATATATATATATATATGTGTGTGTGTGTGTGTGTGTGTATGTATGTATGTATGGGGGTTATTTATTTTTTAATTTTATGAATATAATTAAATTAAATTATTTATTTTAATTTTTGATAATTGAATTTTTATGTAGCAAGGGTTTCGAGCTGTAAAATGCAATCTATAAAATAGAATCCATATTACCCAAGAGCGCAAAGTATGTGTATGATATTATCTTAATCGCAAAAATACAAATTACAAACATTTAAAGAAGGAAAAATGATTTATCTTAATTGCAAAAATCAAAATTATAAACATTAAAAAAAATATATATATAAAATGAAAACGAGCTAATAAATTTGAACTTAAAATTTCGGTACCACAAAGCCGTTGACAAGTTAGAACACCAAAGGTCTAACGAGAGATTTAGAACACGAACTTTTACATAACCGAACCAGTTAAATTTCAGGCTGGTTGGTAATTAGTTATACTCGACGAACTGATCGTAACAGAAAACAGAATTTTTAAACGAAATTCATTAAAGCCAACACTAAATACAGAACTTCGGAAGCAAGATACTTTCATAAACAGTGGAAAACGCATAAAACTTGAATTTGTAGAGAGCACTTATAATAATAATGGTTTTAATTGAACAAATAATACGTCACATTAATTAGTTTAACTCATCAACTATTTAGAAAATTTGTTATCAACTATTTCACATTTTGTACATTATATATACATATATGCACAGAAAATTTTTTAATCTTTCCTCTTATATATATGTGTGTACAAGGGGACAGATTAAACATCGATGTGTATATATACATACACACACACACACACACAGATATATACCAAATATTAAAAAAAAATTATTGTGTCCGCTATATCACCATACATTATGTGCTGGGCTCAAGGTATTCCAGTCATAAAATAATATTTTAGAAATTTTAAGCGGTTGCACTTACACATACATTTTTTGCGCTCATTCCTGCTATATAAATCTTCTTATATATATATATATATATGTGTGTGTGTGTGTAGAAAGAGATAAACACAAAGAACATCGTAGGAAGATACGGAAAAACTGACGACAAAACAACAAAAAAAGGACACAAATAAAGATGCAGGTTTGAGGAAATAGTTAACGGGAAAATGATAAAAATAATAATTACGTCACAACGATAATTAATAGCGATTACTATCGTGTATCAAATTTAGACAAAGCCTACTGTACACATTTACACCAATTTATGCTGTTGTAAACACTATCAAGGTTGAAAATGATTTAACAACAATAATAAGGTGTGCACACATATTTTAGTGCTCATGTAACATCGGTACTGGGTAAATTACACATAAACAGATGTTATAAATTATCGTAAATAAAACAATTTTCGATTTTTACACACATCTATCCCAACGCAACGTATGGAGATCAAATTGATAAGGAATTGGCAAATGTTACTAACCATACGGATCACGATAAAGTACGAGAGAATGTGATTACTATTACACGCGCACATACATATTATATATACGTACAATATAATGTATAGCCAACGTGGACAAAAATAACCGATATATCTTTTAAACGTTTAATTGGCAAATTTATAAATGATGGGAGAGAAACGATACTAATTCGAATGGGTCACATTTCAAAAATTTAGTCCTTAGAAAGCCAAATCAAAGATTCACAGAAACTTCAGAGATACGTAAAAGAAATAGGAGAAAGTTACGTATACCTGCTTTTCTGACGGACATTAGAAAATAAACAAATGAGTGTACCACTATATAAAATGTACATATGTACTGGCTGGTTCCAAATCTACATTTGGACGTGTAATTTATCTAATTTTTATAAAATAAACGTATTCTGCTCCCTTTAAAATATGCAAACTCGTCAGTGAAATGATTTTTATGTTACTGAATATATAATTTATATATATATATATATATATATATATATATATATATATACGGTCGTGATCCCAGTGAAATATCATGATCATGCTACCGATTCCATAATAATTCATGCTAGCGATTCCATAATAATTCTCCATCACTCATATTTGTTTTTAGTATACGTGATGTACTGGCAGAAAGTTAGCCCAGTAACATTTTGCACAATATCTGTCCAATGCATTGGCCAGCATCCTTTGAATCGAGCCATTGTACTAGCATACGTTGTAGCGCGGACTCTTTTTGCATAACGTGTCATCAGTGGCGCACCCAGGATTTGTATCTGGGGTTGGATCAAATATCCCCCCAAAAATCCGCATAAAAGTGAATAAAATATACATAGCCGGTAACAAAATTCAACAGGCAAAAACTATAAACGAACACGGAACAAGTAATAACAAAAACAATAAAAAACATACTGGTCATGACCTGGTTCAGATTCGAATGCTGATCGGCCCAACCAACGGCCATTTTTTTTTCTTTGTGTTGCCCAGTCAGCTGGATTTTCAATGTTATTAGCAGACGCAATGTAAGGAATATTTTCTAATAGTACTTTTTGCAATCTAGGCTGTTTTGCATGCTCTTCAATATGAGGTTTTATTCATGATAAGGTGAGCTCTTTCAAATATTCTCTTCTGTTTCAACTATCATTTTATCTGTGAAATTCTTTAGAGCTTACATGTTAGGCGTTTTCTTGATATGTATTTTATATTTTTCTCAGCTCTCTGGAGGGCTTAAGCCCGGTAGCCTCCCGTGGGTGCGCCGCTTCGTGTAACGCCTTATTTATTATTTTTGCCGTCCACGGTATTGGAAGAAGTTTTCTCAAGCACTACATTTCGAAGCTGTTTTACCTTCCTACGCATGACTTTTTTTTTTAACGTCGATGTTTAAACTAAGTACAACATTATAGAGAATACCATGTATGATCGAGCTTTATTTCGATAGTTTTGCTAATATCCGTATCCTTCAATATGTTATTAAATATTACCGTTGGACACCGCGCTACTTGTATTCGGCGTTTTATTTCTGGGCTCGTTAGCCTAGATTAATAGTTCTAGATGGATGTATCCTGATAATGACTTTTGTACCAGTTATGCAATTTTTTATGATAATGGCAAATTTTCAAACAGTTGGTAACTAATATTGTCGTGTAGTTTAACTGTATCGTTCTATTTAGAATAAAAATTGAAATTCCTAACAAAATAGTAACTAAACAATAAATAAGATTTTATACCTTCGTTCAGGAAGTGATAGTATGCTCACAGTAAATTAGAACAAGAAGATGGTAGGGATAATTCTCGTGGGATTAAAAGTTCCAATACATTTTTTTTTAAGCTATAGATTATAAATTGTAAACAACTATTACCAGATAACAGCGCTATTTACCGCTGACAAAACGAACAATAAATTTTAGTTATTTTAAACATATCGAAATTTGTAATAACCGCGGAAATAATTAAAAATCAAATTATAAATTCGTAAAAATATTTTTCGACTAAAAAGATTAGAGCTCTTCGTGACGTAAGTTACATTTATACTTTAGGTATAGGTCCAAAATTAATCCCTACCCTAATAATGACGATGGTGCTGTGCATACGCTTTGGGGGACCATAGTTTAATAGAAGGAAATACATGCACATATAGTAGAATGAGTATACATACACTCACACGCATATATATATATATATATGTGTATGTGTGTGAAACGAATATTTTACATTATTTTGTAAAAGTGGTATGCGAACTATCGGTACAATTGTTGTGTGTATCTTTATGTATTTATTTTATTTATATATACATATATATGTGTATGTATATATGTGTATGTATATATGTGTGTGTATGTGTGTATAAAGGAACCAAAAAAAATTGTATTCCAAGTAAATGACGTTATAATTTTTGTTATTGTAAAGTGTCGGTTTATTACGGTTAAATATTGAGCGTGCGAAGTAAAACGATTGCAGATCGAAAATAATCTCTTTAGATTAATTTAAAATATATGAACGAGAGAGATAAGCAGGAATTTAGATCAAGAGAGAGCGCTGTTACTTAGCGCGACCTAACCGGGTTAAATGACTATACACGCTCGTATTGGTGTGTACACGAACATCATCGAATGATGATGATGATATAGTATATTTGTAAATCGTTTTGATTAATAAATTGTTGATGATGATAGTCAACCCAGTTAATCGAATTATAATTACGAGTAGGCGTATGCCCATCCTCGTTTTTGTTATCTTGTTCAGTTGTTGTTCCTGTATCTCCCTTTTATATTTAACTCGAAATTTAGTAAATATTTTCTTTATAAAAGATTTTCTTCGTTATAAAAATTTATAAAATATTTTTTATAAAAAAATTGACATGTACGCCGTAGAATTTCGCTGAACGCTATTGCGCGATACGAGAAAATATCACACTTACATAATCAATTCAAATTTCTGCATATTTTTACATATATTAGGGAAAAATTTAAAAACAATTATAAAAGTTTCGAAAAGCGCCATAATAAGCTTAATTTTTAATTTAAAATTCTATTACGCGATTTTAGTTACGACTAATTTAAAGTTAATTATAGCGTTTCGTTTTTTTGTATAGGTTTGCTTTTGTTTTTTGCTTTTCCTAGGTAACGTATTGTCAAAATTTAATTTTAATTTTCGTTCGAGCGGTTTTATATTTTTTAATTATTTGTTAAGGGGTTATTTATTAAGGTGCGCTTAGCCCCTAATGAATGTAGTTGTAACGCTGCAAAAATTTACTTAATGAAATTAATTTGTTCTGTTCCTTTAAAATTATTTCAAAAGTATTATTATTGTTGTTCGAAAAAATTATAAACGACGTCGCAAGCCCTTAATACGTTACTTCATTAGTAAGACTGTGAAAATTATATTTCTAAATGGACCGCGTCCTCCTCCGACTATGAATGTAAAAGCACGTATCAAATCCTCCGGCACATCGTGGAGCCTATATATTCTCGTCCGATATTCAAAATAAATGAATAGGCTTAGAGAACGAACCTATAAATTTACCGAGTAATTTAAAATTCGATAAATAACTTGTCAATTGTTTTATTTATTGTTCCGATTTTATTCGGTATTGATTATTTTATCTAATTATTTGTATCTACTACTGGGTTATTGTATTACGTTTTTCTTTATTGTTTACTTACAAATTCGATAGGAGGAATTAACTTTTTTCAATATTTTCTTCGAATATTTAGGAAATTTCATCATATTCTTTTTACTGTGTACGAATGAAAACTTACGTGGTGTAGTATTCGTTTTCAGTATAAAGCTTTCGTTGGATTATGACGATTTGATCCACATCAACAGTAAGGGGAAAAATTGATGAATATATGGAAATGAATCATCTCTGGCAGTTCGCAGAGTCGAATCCTTCAGTCCTTAATGACGACCTAAAAGTGATTCGTAGCATATTCGCCTCATATCGGGAGTATCTAAGTTAATTTTTTTTTCTATCTACTTCACGTCTAGAACTGACTAGTACAGTCGTTTACTAGATTTTACTATTGACAGCACCATGATTTTCAAGATATGCCCATCAGCACGTTCCCAACTTTATTTATTAAACCGTCACGCTAAATCAACATTTCTCCTTTTCAACCTCTTGCGACCTACTGGTTGTTGTAGAAGGTTCCCTGCAAAAGCGTTTCCATGTCCTTCTAGTCTCGACAAGTGATTGGCGGCAATTCAACAATATTGCTGTTATCCTTTCGGTAGTGTTACTGTCGTCAACAGAACATCGACTAAACATAGATCATTGTCTATTTAAGAAATTTCGTCCAAACATTCCTCGTGTGTTTTCATTTGTTTTATGTTGACCTATACTTTATTTATTTATATATATATATATATATATATAGCTGACCCGGCGAACTTCGTATCGCCCAACAATCAATAAATGTATAAATTTATTAGCTGAATTAAATAAAGCACAAATACCGATGGAGAATTAGGAACTATACAAAAAATTAAAAAACAAATTTATAACGAAATTTAAATGATACGTCGATACTTTTTAATTTTTGTAGATTTATTGAACTTAAATTTATAGATCTCAACGTCTACTTTCTTTTAAGCCCAACCCGAACCGCCGATCTATCATGGGGCTTCAAAAACGGCCCAAACCCCGAAAACCCTTCAAGCCCAATTTTCTCGGCGAATATTCGATATAAAAATACTGCAATATCATCGTTAGACGCGTATTTTAATGACAAATAACTTTCGTGTAAACAATTTTTTCAAATTTCGAATCGTCTGCGAATTATTGCGAAAAAATCGAAATTTTGACAAAATCGAAAGGTGTGTGTCCCTTTAAAATTTTTGGGTTCGGCTTGAAATATTTTTCGTGGTTTTTTCGCTTTATCCTATAGATCTTATATAGTAACGACTATTTCGAGAAACGGAATCGTTTAAAAATATTTACGTCGCTCGCTATGCCTTGCCAAAGGTGGCAGGTCATCGATTTTTGAAAATTCGTAGCTCGAGACCTATCGATCATAACGAAAAACGGTTTTCTGTTTTGAATTCGTCATTTTAATATCTATCATATCCATATCGATTCAATCAAAATTTTTCCAAAATCGAATGACCCCCATAACCCCTCTGATTTTTTTTTTAAATTTTGACGATGACTTGGTTTAATCGGTTTTTTTACGACGATCGACTTAGGTAATAACAATTTTTTCGTATCTCTAAACGTAAACGATTTACAGTCGAAAACAAATTCGCTATATAATTACAAAAAATGTGATAAATGAAGAACCGCTCGACCGATTTTGTGCAAACTTCACATAAACCATCTACTGAATAGCCCGAACAAGGCCTAAACATTTGGATAGGTGATTCCGTTCTTGAGCTATGCGCTTACCAACACATTTAGCGATTCATTTTTATATTATAGAAGATTAACATTGGCCCGTGCTAAATGCATTGTAGTATCGGCCGGCCAAAAATCGCCGGCAGAATTTTTAAAAATCGAAAATGAAATTTTCAACTCACGATTTCTCGATACCGGTTAATTTTTAAGACATTTATCTAATAACATAGATTATAAATCTCCACGTCTACTTTCTTTTAAGACCAACCCAAACCCTTTAGCTACCATGGAGGCTTCAAAAAGGCCCAAAACCCTTTAAGCCCGATTTTCTCGGCGAATAAAAATACGGCAATGCGATCGTTAGACGCGTCTCTTAATGACGAATAACTTTCATTAAAACACTATTTCCAAAATTTCGAATCGTTCGCGAATTATTGCGAAAAATCGAAATTTCGAAAAAATCGCAGTACACCCTTTGAATTTTCGGGGCGGGTTAGAAATTTTTTTGGGGGTTTTTTCGTTTCATCCGACAGATCTTATATAGTAACGACTATTTGTAAAGTCGGAATCGTTTAAAAATGTTTACGTCGCTCGCTATGCCTTGCCAAAGGTGGCAGGTCATCGATTTTCAAAAATTCGTAGCTCGACACCTATCGATCGTAACGAAAAACAGTTTTCTGTTTCGTATCGGTCATTTTAATATCTACCAAATCGATCATATCGAAATTTTTCCAAAATCGAAATTGAAATAATTTACCCCCCTTCAACCCCCTAACCTCCCTGAAATTTTTTTCGAATTTTCCTCGCCGTAAAAACCATCCTTGAACTTCAACGAATATTTAAAAAAAAATTGGCCAAATTTGTCCAGGCGTTGTTGAGTTATGCGCTTACAACGTTTAGCGATTCATTTTTATATTATAGACTAGCTGACCCGGCGAACTTCGTATCGCCCCACAATCAATAAATGTATAAATTTATTAGCTGATACGCGGTTTTTTCGTTTCATCCGATAGATCGCTTTATTGTTAATCATGTGAATCATAATTATTAACAAAAATCAGTTTTATTTTCATTGTAGTGCTTTGTGATATACGATGTTTTTCGTTTGATTACCTGGCGCATAGATAAACAAATCTGATGGTTTTCCAACACGGGAACAGACAACATACAATTGACCATGTGAGAAACATGGGTTTTCCAAATTAATACCACAAACACTTAATAATTGCCCATGGGACTTGTTTATAGTTATAGCAAAAGCAAGCTGAACTGGAAACTGTAGTCGTTTAAACTCAAATGGCACATCAGTCGGAATAATTGGGATGCGCGGTATGAGAACATCTTCTCCTTTATACTTTCCCTTTAGTATAGTTGCTTCTATCACGTTTGTTTAGTAATTTTTTTATCGCTAAACGTGTGCCGTTGCAAAGACGGCGGTTGGTTGATATTTCGCAACATTATAACTACCGATCCAACCTTTAATTGAAGATTGTGAGGTGGCAATCCTGGCAAATCCAGCGAGTTTAAAAATTCCGGTGGATAGTTGATTACATCATCTTGGTTAGTAGCTGAATGAACTGATTTATATATCCTCGATTCGCCTGTAATTTGTTCTTGAATTTTGAAATTTAATTAATTTACATCTATGTTTTTTGCAGCCAATATAGCTCGTTCGCTCAACCAATCATGGTTTCTGTAATTTTCAGCAACATCTGAAAACACCTTCTGAATAAGTTCATCTTTTGATCGAGTTAATTGACAAAAACTTTCAGGAAAGTTAATGCAGCCAGTGAACATGTATCTAGGAAATTTGCCATTACCAATGTCAAAGAGTTGTTTAGAGAATATGTTTCCAGATTGGTCATTTTGCAATTCGACACGCATATTCTTGCTTAAATGAAGTACTTTGACATGTTTCCACAAATTGGAGGACTTTAGACATACATTGAGTTCATCAGCTGGCGTTGATCGTGGAATCACTGGCGATGTTTGACGAAAATCACCTGCTAATAAAATCATGGCACCACCAAATCGGTTATGATTGTTCCGTAGATCTTTTAAGGTTCTGTCTAAAGCCTCCAAAGATTTTTTATGTGCCATCGTGCATTCATCCCAAACAATCAATTTACATTGCTGCAAAACCTTTGCCATTGCAGAGTTCTTCGAAATGTTGCAGGTTGGAGTTTCATTGCTTTGCACATTTAATAGCAATTTTAGTGCTGAATGGGCTGTTCGACCACCTTCAAGCAAAGTTGCTGCAATTCCCGACGAAGCGAGTGCAAGTACAATTTTATTTTGTGAGCGAATTATTGCTAATATTAATGAAACCAAAAAAGTTTTTCCTGTACCACCTTGTGCATCTAAGAAGTAAATGCCTCCAGTTTCATCATTTGTTACTTTCATAAGAGTATCAAATACATACTTCTGTTGTTCATTCAACAGTGGAAGATTTGTTTGAATTAATTCTTTCAAAGTGTTGAGATCATACAGTTTTTCTCGGTGCAACTCTTGGTTAAAAGAATCATGCATTGGACGATTGGGCGCGGCCAGGCCTAATTGAATTAATAGTTTGTTTGACATCATCAAGCACATGTCCTCAATTGAAATCAATGCTTCGTTATAAATTTCTTCACTGATTTGTATATTTGGATTTTCCATTCTATTCCGTATTTGATACAAAATATCTTCACACATATAATCTTTGTACTTGATCCACAAATCATTTGGGTTTGATGGGAAGCATGTAGATATGATTATAGAAAACAATGTTCGTATTTGATGTGGTCCAGGCGTTGTTGAGTTACGCGCTTACAACGTTTAGAGATTCATTTTTATATTATATATATATATATATACATTCTTACAACTGGGTATGAAATATTAAATTTTATTCCGATTTATTGGTTGTTATTCATAACTGTACTTATTTTTTAATAATTCGGTTTGTTATTTTGTGTGTATGTATATATATATATATATATATATATATATATATATATATATATATATATATATATATATATATATATATATATATATATATACATGTGCAAAAAACAGTTAAAATCACTAAACCTTTATTTAGATTTCGCAAAGCTTTTCGTCAAGTACGCCATTTTCAAGCGATATATAAATAAAAATAAAATATAAAAGACACAAAATATTAATTTGAATATAAGTTCACAATGTTATACATAATAAATGAAATATAAATACTAGATTAATTATTTATATTTAATTTATTATGTATAAAATTGTGAACTTATATTTAAATTAATATTTTGTTTTTTTTTTATATTTTATTTTTATTTATATATCGCTTGACAATGGCGTAGTTGCCGAAAAGCTTTGCGAAATCTAAATAAAGGTTTAGTGATTTTAACTGTTTTTTGTAATTAAATATTAAAAATCACTACATTCCACATCTAATAAATAAAGGTTTAGTGATTTTAACTGTTTTTTGTAATTAAATATTAAAAATCACTACATTCCACATCTAAACTTTTATTATATGTATATATATATATATATATATATATATATATATATATATGTGTGTGTGTGTGTGTGTGTATGTGTGTGTGTGTGTGTAAATTATCGTAATCCCTTCTCCTTATAGGAGATTGCGTACATCCATTTTCATTTATATCTCTCGGCTTCTAACGTCCGTAATGAGTTTTTTTCAGTTTTTAAAAATTGAATTGTTCGGTCGATTTGTGTTATCAGTTCCTATCTGTTGTTTTTCCTTTTTATATATATATATATATATATTGGGGCGTGTATGTGTATGCATGTATATATGTATATCTATTTCTTCTGTGATCGCATCTTCAACTTTTCGAAAACTTACACTGCATCCGCCAACCTACTAAAAAATTATTTATGTCGGTTTTTTTCGAAATATTTGACTTTTTTATCAGTTCAAATAATAATGGACATCTTATTTTGTACACTTAATACTGTAAAATTCTTGGGGAGCTTTACAACTTAACAGTTCTATCTACCCTCCGCACATTCACAAACGCTTTGACTGGAATTGTGTCCAGGTGTTTGAAAGATGCAAGAATCGGTGATAGTAGACAATTTTGTTGAGTTGACTAAGAATTTAATCTTAAAATTAAAGAAAATAAAAACTAAAAAGAGAAAATTATTAGTGAAATTAGAATTAAGAAAATGAAGAAATAATAATAATTTATCGAACGCGTTAATAATATTTGGATAATGATTTAGTTTTAAAGATCATTTCATAAATACGTTTAATCTGTAGTATTTTGAAGATAGTAAATTATTCTAGAAACACCTGTTGGCATCTTAGTTTGAAACTGGATGTGTCTATAGATCGGTTGTAATTAGTTAAAGCGTATTTCTTCTTATATATCATTTTGTTCTTTATTGTCATTATCGATAATTTATTTTATTATTGTTTATTGTTGGTTTAAATCATGTCGCGCAATTGCTGAAAAGCTGTGTTTTAATTATTTACAGTTAGCGAAACTTTACTCTCGATTTTTAAAGAAAACAAAAACAAATAATTACTTGTGTATATATATATATATATATATATATATATATATATATATATATATATATATATATATAGTTTAAAATTTAATCTAAAAATTAATTCCTACGATTTAAAAAATATTCTGATTTAACATCCGTTGTTCTTTTAATTTGAACTACATTCAAATGTGTTTAGCCTTACGCTTGACGCTTCTATTTGCACATAAAGGGGGTCAGTCTTTTTTTGTTAATCTTCGCTTACATAGCTGGTTTTTGTGTAAATAATCGCAATATGTGCGCTACTAAACCGTGTTCCGATTATATTTATTTCAATGTTATTGTTATGTAAGGAACAAAAAGCAAAAAAAAAAAGAGATTTCTCGCATGTCTCGTATGTAAACTTTCGAAGTAAAAATTACCTGTAATCAATAGTGAAAACATAAACTGTATGTGTATATATATATATATATATATATATATATATATATATATATATATATATATATATATATATAGTTTACATGTACAGAAAGACCTACTTAATAACAGGGCCATGGTCGTTCCTCAAATCTGGCGCGCCGAAGGTTATTTAAATTAGCTCGTTCGAGTTTTATAACGAATTTCTGCAAGCACGCCTTGCCGTACAGGCGTTGATTATCTACAGATTTGTATTGTCGCACCAAAAGTTCACTCCCTGCTTGTAATTTCTCAAACATCGTGATATATCCAAAATTCTTATTTAATTTAGACTCATCTAACATTTACAGTTTTAGTCATATACGATTTTTGTGAAAAAAATATTGAACTGTCTCACTTCTTGTAATTATTACTTTAGAATATATATATATAGATACAATATATATATATATATATGTGTGTGTGTATGTGTGTGTGTGTTTGATTGTAATAATTCTATGTATGTAAAATTTTAACAATCGACATGTATATATGCATACCTGTACCAATGTTAATTCTAAAATCCCCTGATCAGTCGTATTAACCTCTATAATAAATGTTAAACAGTTATCTACACGTAGAATAATTAAGATAATAATATATTTTTACGAACATATTTGAAATCTATAAAATTTATTCATCATTAGTAACTAAAACTGCGAACCACATAAAGAAAATCTATTATATAGATATCTGTTAATCTGATATATATATAGTGTGTGTGTTAGTGCCGTAAATGTTAGCTCATTTTGTACGTAAAAATAAACGTACAATAGCTAGTCACGACGCTCGTCGACAAACAATACGATGATGATGTGTGTGTGTGTGTTGTGAGGGTTAATTATATATATAAAAATATGTCTTTGGATAAATAGATGGGAAATATAAATATAAAAGTATATGTCTATATATATATATATATATATATAGGTATATATATATATATATATATATATATATATATATATATATATATATATATATATATATAAGGTGTACCTTATATATAAAATATGTATGTAATATATATTTGAATAAAAATGAATAAATAGATAACTCCATATAGATATAATAATATTTGTATATGTATATATGTATATATATATATATATGTATGTATGTATGTATGTATGTATGATGTAGGACATGTGTGAAAAATAGGTAGATATATAGAATGTAATTATAAAAAATGAAACAGAGTAATATTAAATATACATATGCTGTGTGTGTGTGTGGGCGCGCGCGCGTGTGTGTGTGTAAAAATCTAAGTAGAGCAGTATTCAGAGAAATATCAGTTTTGATAGTTGGTAAATTTCATTGTTTATTTGGAGTAAATATCGAGTGCTCTGAATTAATAAAAAAATCGTACAAATAAAAACTCGAAGTTTTAACGAACTAATTTATAATGTCTATCTTGTAGTAAATATTACACCAACAACGTATAGAATTGTATACAATATTTTCGTAATTTAAAAAGTGTGTAATGTAGTTATGTATATATTTTTAAATAAAGAACACGAAAGAAGTAAATATCACTGAACATTTTATAAAAATCACAATCTATGATTAGTGAATAAATAAATAAGCAATTTGAAAACTGTGTAATGTAGTCTTTTTTGATTTTCACTTGATAATGACTTACTTGTCGAAAAGCTTTGTGATTTTTATAAGACGCTTAGTGATTTCACGGTATTTGTGTTAATACATTTAACTCACTACTGTTAATAAAAGTTATTGAAAACATTTCTCCATGATGATACAAAACGCTACTACTACAACTGTCACAAAGTTATGGAACGTGAACGGTATTTAAAAAAAAAAATGAAATTTTTCTTTATCAACAAGCTATGGTCCTTTTACAAAAACGCATCTTACACATGAGAATAGTTTTAAACTACAGGGATACAGGGTATATTCAGCATATCATCATGATGGTACAGCCCATGAAGAGCTATGATGATGGTCAAAAGCTCGCTTAAACAGCATAAACGCTTCTCACAGGATACATACGCGTATTAGTTGTAAATATCGGAACGTTTACAAAAGATCTCGCATTAACCGTAATTTATTGTCATAGACAAATTTGTATACCTGAAATCAAGTGTGATGCAATATTCAGAAAATTTTAGGGAGTGAATTCATCTGCGGTGGTGACTATAATGCAAATGTAACACATGGAGTTCACGATTAACGAACAATTCTGGGAAAATACTTCGTAGAATGATACACAGTAATTCACGACCATATTGTTTCAGATGACACAAACATAATGGACCACGCACGTTGATAGGCTTCTAGATGTTTTAGATTCTTTCATCTTTCAAGGATTACAAAAAATTACAGTAGAGACTATTCGACCATGTTCCAGTACTCGCGATATTAGACATGAATCCCAAGAGCTTATGCAATCAACAAAAACTAGCTAATAAAACCACAGATTGGATTTTTTTTAGAAATAATGGAAAATAACACAAATCTGAAAATTAAATTCAAAAGTACTAGTGATATCGAAATGCTATTCAAAATTACACCAAACTTATCGAACGCGTGCAACAGTTCCACTATCACAATTAAAAAAATTATTGCGTTCCAGTCCAAATAAGAATATTAATAACTCGTGCAGCTACAAATGGCAGCAACTCGTTATCCATCCTTGAAAAAATTGTATACACAATTATACCGACAAAACTAAAGAATAAAATTCGTCAGTATAAAAATGAAACTCTATCTCAGCAGCTAAATTCTACGAACACTAATAACTGATCTTCATGGAGAAATACAAACAATTACTGAAGTACTAATGAGCCATTCAATATAAAATTCAAAAATAATTGTGCCAAAACTGATGAAGATAAAGCGGACGTATTTACAGAACACCTCGGTAAAGTATTTACTCTGTATCTTGATAACAGCTTGTCGTCACACAATCTTCATCAAAAGTGGCCTGTGCTCCTAATGTACGTGCCGCATTTGATCTTCTCAAGTTGAAACAAATCCTTCTTTGTAATCTTTGCATATTACTTCAGTCAGATTTGACTGACAGAACATCTGTGGTTAGGATCAACAACTCTTGTTCGAAGAAACAACAGTCTTAGCATTAGTTCCGCAAGAGAAGACATGCCCGTAATCAAACAGTACTAGCCACAATAGCACATGATGTAGCTATCCTCGCGTCGAATAGTTGAGTGTGCTCAGTGTTGACGAATCCAGTTTCATCCACATAAGTATCATCATATTATGTTTACAAATATATTAGTTGAGCATACACCTATAATAATTAATAACGACATACATTTTCATATGGCGCAAATTCCGAAGGACATCATTTCTCGCGCTGGGCTACTATATCTGCGGGTGGGTCGTCAATCGACTTTGAATTTAAAAACTAAAAGATGTATTTATCTCGCAATAATTGCGCCGATTTGACGTTATGGTATCGAATTATAGCAAGTAACTTGAACAGAATACAGCGACAGCAGTTGAATATACTTTGTGTAATCACTTATACGTTTCCAACTTAACCCTGGTCCAGGATATTTACATTAGCCAGTGCGGAAACCTATTTAACAAACGCAAACACAGCAGTAATTCCAATATTGCCAGAATTCACTCATTAAGACTTCCAGGCAATCCAGCTAGAAGACTGAGAAGGAAATGGTGTTGGAATGCTCTCCCGGTTACCTAGCAACCGAAATTATTTTGTGCGATACGCTTCTTTAGTGTATTACTTTAATTCCATACTTCTACAAAACATTCTTAAAATCATTACTTGTATTTACCTCACATATTACTCTAGTATCTTACCGATATATGCTAGAATAGATCTTATGCTCTGAATTTACCCTACATACCTGAAGTAATAAAACAGCGTACAATAACATTTTTCGACTCTTGCGCCGGCAGCAAATATCCAGTATTAGTAAAATTGGGGACTACAACAGAACTTTTCAATTAAAATACAAGAAATATAAGCACAAGTAGATCAAACATCTATGTCACTCTAATCTATCGCCGGCATCTCTCATATTTATAATGTATATAACATTTATTTCAGTCTATTTCAAATATATGTAGTCGTGTAATTAGTATACAGGTTTTAGTTGTAATTTTTCCTGTAATCTATTTTATTGTATTACTGTATGTGCTTATTACACTAGTGGTATACGTAGTAAAAAATCTTTTCGGGATGCGTAAACTATTATTTTATTTAGTATTGTACTTTTTATGTTATAGTTAATTCCGTTTTTCGAGATTCACTTTTTATTTATTTATAATACTTTAATTATTCTATACCTATTCATTATTTTATCATCGCAATCTATTGTCTCATTGGAGACATTAAATTATTATGCTAAATCTATCATGATCACTGTTGTTTATGGTACTTGTTACCGATACAGTGAAAAAAAAAAACATATTTTCTTGTTTATTTTTAAAAATCACTACATTCCACACTTTTCAACTTGTTTATTCACTAATAATAGATTGCGATTTTATAAAATGTTTAGTGATTTTAACTCCCATTCTTGTTATTAACATGTATGAGGTCGTTTGGTCCAATAACTAAAGCCTATATAAACAAAAGCAGCTACAATATAAGGTCCTGCAGTTTAGAATGCTTTAAACCACATATATTTTCTCCGGTGTTCAGAGATTCAACGTTGGTATGTTGATGAAGTCTCTTCTGATGGGTAATTGAATATTCTCGAATCACCTGATTAATCACTTATATTTCCTAGTCTCGATAAATATCATCATTACAAGTGTAACGATATGCATCAACAATAGTTTGGAGTATGATGCTTTGTTATGCCTATATCTTGTTGCGATTGGACTTTTTAGTGCATCCCCACAGTGCAATTCCGCATGTACAAATGGGTCTTATTATCTGCTGATAGAGAAGGCATTTTAAGTATATATCGAGTGTGGAATTCCGTCCTAGAAGGTAATATAATTCAGGAAATTTGTTCTTAATTTGTCTACACTTCATCTTTACATCCGCCTTCCATGAAAGTCGAGCGTCGACATGCATGCCAAGATATTTAGCTGAATTATTTTGTGAAATTTGTAAAGTATCAGATAGGCCCGATGCAGCGAGTCTGTTTGTCTTAATGTGAAAGTACGTGTTTGAAATTTAGCTTAATTTAATGCGCCAGTGTAAAGCCTACACAGCAATTCTGTTTATAGGCACGTTTGAAGTTATGGTCTGCATCTCCTTGACTATCTTCTATTGAAAGGATAGTCATCAGCAAATGTTACTCAGATGGTAGGTCTTCGTATACGGTAGGTACAAGAAAGGTCCGTGGACATTTCCTTGTGGTAACTCTTGCCTGAATTGCAAAGAATGACGATGTTACCTGAAATTAGTCAGTCGAACGCTTGCGCTATATCGAAGACGTGAACAGTATTTCTTTTCCTCGAAAGCTGTCTCAATTAATTGATTTACACGATGATCGACTTCTGCGCGAAAATTTTCCCAGTCAGTGAGTGAATTTACGGATGAGTGTTGATTTCTTTTCTTTCCAGATAACATTACTGGAAGCAGTTAATAGAACTGAAGAATGATCAGACGACAGATTATTCGTGTTTTCGATTTAGAGATAGGATGTTCCAATTCCTTTATTAACAAATCGTAAATTACAACAAAATCTGCCACACAAAAAAAAACCAGTTTACTGCAAAGGGTTCAGGGACTACACATCAACAGCAACCACAGACAGAAAAAACCTCATACTCAAATAGTAAAAAGCGCCTCTAATGGTAGGTGAGCAACTAGGTTATACTAGACCGTTCGTGATTTTTCAGAGTTTTCGTGGTTTTATCAACACCGCGATACCTGATTTAATCAATCGGGTGTTTGTATTGGAAAAGTGCACAACAGATAAACAGCAGCCTACTAAATTACACCACAAGAAACACCATGTCTAATTCATTACGAATCATCAAATGGAATGGGCTTAAAGCAACGTATACTAGAGCTAGAAACTATCCTCATTAATAGTCGCATTGATATTGTATTAGTTTCCGAATGCAAACTAACTGCTGGCGACAATGTTACAAACTGTGGGTATGATTTTTATTGTACCTTTTTGAAGTGTAATAATAAAAGCGTCGGATAACTAATATTTGTTTCGAAAACCGTTAAAGTAATGCGCGAAAATTAATTCGCGAAAGTATTTATACGTTTCGTTTGAAATTTATTTGAAATAATGATAATATTTTATAAATTAAAGAAAATAAAAAATGTTACATGAGAAATCGAACGCCATTCGCGTTGTAGTAGTATCACTCCAACTGAGCTATTCAAAAAACAAAAAAAAAAAAAACCCGTCCGTCTTCTCTGAGTCACCCTATATTTTATACCGAGTGTATTTTTTAGAGTGTTTATTATATAATATTCGAGTTACTTTTTAGTGTATTTATATAAAGATTTTTAAAATCGACATATTTCAATATATAATTTTGTCAACGTTAAAATTCACGTTAGTTATTACCGCGATTGATGAAATGATTAAAAAAGTCTGTTTATTTACCGGAAGACCAGGTTTTAAGTTGAATTTGTTCTTTTGTCTAGCTAATTTGGCGATTTACTGTTTTGTTGTTTTTTTAAATAATTTTACGTGTACTTGTATTATTAGTTTCGCAAACCTTCATAAAATTGCGATAAAGTCGTGCTGTTTGTTCTAGTAATAATTAATAATAATGTCGAATATTCGTTGCGTGGTTTATTAATTAACATCATACCGGGCTGTGTATAGTTGGATTAGTGCGGTAATATATATATATTTATATATAAACATATCAAAATGAAACAAAAACTGATTATGCTTGTAAAACGAGTTTTTGAAGCAGTCATTTAAAATTCGTTTTCAAATATAAAATAGGAAAATTTAAAAATGTCAAAAAAAAAATTCGTTTCGTTGTATACGATATATTTTAATCGAAAATTCTGTTGATGTTGTTGTTGTTGACAGTTAGACGACCGGACGAAATTACAAAATTCTGACGCGTCAAATGTTTAAACAACGATACACAGCCCGGAAAAAATATGACCTGGTTAAGATGGGAAATTTAAAAACCGCTGCTGCTGCTACTACTACTACTAGTACTAGTTCGGCTCATTCTACGACCGATTCCTACAGAGTCGGTTCTGTTCAACAGCGACAGCAATTACAAGAATCTTCTTCGTCGATCGTCGGTAAAGAGGATAACGACGAAGATACGACGATAATAATGAACCGATATCTGAGAACCGAATCGTCTTCGACAATCCCGTCTTGGTCCGATACTACTACTACTAGTAGTGCTACTAGTACTGACGTCAAATCTACTACCGCTTTGATTTCTTCTAATGCGATTTGTTCCTTTCCGTTCGACGTTGATAACGATAACGATTCGACCGGTTCTTTATTGCCGACGATAAGCGTAACTCCGTATTCCCCGATTTCGCCTTCGGCAAATACGATTAATAGTAATAATAATAATAATAATAATAATAATAGCAATAATAATAATAATAATAATAATATGGCCGGTAAACATTACATAATGTTGGAAGATAATTTACGGCAATTACGCGACATCGTTGATTCGGTGCAACAGATGAAAGACGAAAATTCGGTCATTTTGTACGCCAGTAATAATAATAATAATAATAATCGAACGTACGCCTACGAATCTAATATTCGATTAAGTTGCTCGTGTCCGTCTTTAATAAACGATCCGGATTCCGATTCGGAAATGCAGAATAACAGCTTCAATTCGTCACCTTCGTATAAAGACGTATCGTCCGCTTCTTTAAGCGCGTCTCATTTTTCAAGCATCACGACGCGCAGACCTACTTACGATTGTTCTAGCAGCGTAACTAATAGTAATCATAATAATAATAATAATAACGTATTGAACGCTTTATCGTCGGATGAAACGTTAAGACGTAAAAGTTGGTCCGCTTTAGAAGATCTGTCGTACGTTCGTCAAAGACATTATTTTCGTCGTCTTAGTAGTAATAGTAAAATTAGTACGACTATTACGCCGACGTCTTGTTTATTAATCGATCGTCGACTTCGTAGAAATAGTAATAATAGTATCGTTTTAAATCAAAATAGAAAACAACAGAGAAGCGTCAGCGTAAGTAGTTTAGATTCGGATTTCGTAGAGGATCCGTTTACCGATAGCGCGGTAAATTTATTAAACGCTATCGATACGGCCCTGATCGCGACGTCTATCGAACGACGACGCAAATCGACCGCGACTTCCGCTAAAAATTCGAATAATCGACGTTCGACCGGGACGGCGAATAATAATTCGTCGACTAGATCTTTGAACGAAGCGGATTTGCAGAAAGATTTCGATAAATTAAAAACGATTCAAAAACAACGCCAAGACGAATCCGAATCATCGTCGGTCGACGGTCTTCAGACGAGATTACCGTTACAAAAATCGATTTCGACGCCGTCTATATTATCGACCGCTAATAAAGACGCTTCCAATAATAATAATAATAATAATAATAATAATAATAGTAACGTCAAGAATAAAATAGTATCCGGCGATCATCATCATCATCACCCTAGTGGAACTGAAAGCGAAACCGAAGAAGAGATTTTAGCTTGTTTATTAGAGAACGGAACATCGCCCGGTAGCATCAATCGAGCTTCGTTGCTCAGCTACATTCAAGACGGCGTTTATTACGGTACGCGACAAGAAAAACGTCAAAAACGCGGCAGCTTATTTTTCCGACGCGGCGGCGCTAAAAAAGACGCCTTGAACAATAGCGCAAATTGGAAGAAAAACAATAGTAATAGCAATAGTAATAATAATAATAACGTATCGTTTATCGGAGTATCGTCGTTAAATAATTCATTACCGAACGATCACGTTTCGCAATTTAATTTTAACGACGTTTATAGTAGTAATAACGACGAGACGCCGTTAGTAGCCGCTTTAGAATTTCTAAACGAAAACGTCGTCACCTGTAACGATTTAGATACGGATCCGTTTTTAGGTTTAGCGGACGACGAACCGGAAACCTGGTCGATGACCGTTAGTAAAGATTTACTGAAGAAGATGAAAGATAAAGACGTGAAAAGACAAGAACATATTTACGAATTAATACTAACGGAGAAACATCATTGTCTAGTTTTGAAAGTTATGCAGAAAATATTCGCGGACGGTCTGCAGAAATATTTCAATTTAGGCGTAAATATAAATCGTATGTTTCCGAGATTGTCCGATTTAACCGATATACATACGAAATTTTTACATTCGTTACGCGAACGACAACGACTAGCTCCGCTCGTCGATAATATCGGCGATCTGTTGTCGGAATTATTCGCCGGCGAATCGGCCGTTAAATTGAAATCCGCCTACGGCGAATTTTGTTCGCGTCATCGCGAAGCCGTTAACATTTACAAACATTACGCGCAACGCGATCCGAATTTCGCCGCTTTCGTTAAACATTGTCAGAATAATCCGCTATTGAAGAAAAAAGGCATACCGGAATGTATTCTGTTCGTTACGCAACGTTTGACCAAGTATCCGCTATTGATCGAACCGTTAATTAAAACGTCGAAAGATCGACCGGACGAATTAGAACGCCTAACGTTATCGTTATCCGGCGTGAAAGAAATCCTAATCGCCGTCGACGGTAAAGTAGCCGAACGCGAGAAAGAAGAGAAAAAATACGAAATTTACAATAAAATCGACGTAAAATCGTTCGCCTATTATAACGGACGAAAATTTAAAAAATCGTCCGTTCTATCGAACAATCGTAAATTACAATTCGAAGGCGTGGCCACGTTGATGCAACAAACGGCCAGCGGTCGAGTTAACGCGACTAAAATGCAAACGGTACACGTTATCGTGATGACGGATATTTTATTTTTCCTGACGGAAAATAATAATAAATTCAATTTTTTCGCTCCGTACGGTAAAGAAGGCGTTATATCGTTGCAGAAATTACTCGTTCGCGAAAAAGCCGGCGGCGATTCGAGAGGACTTTATTTGATATCGTCGACGCTACCGAATCCGGAAATGTACGAATTGAAAATACACAAACCGAAAGAGAAACAAATCTGGATACGTAGCATACGCGACATCGTACGAAATTGCCCGTCTAACGAAGACGGCGATGGTGATTATTATTTCAATCGTTCGAATAGTAATTATAACGCTAACGAAATGAACGAAGAGAAATTATTAACGACCGAAGAACAGCAACACGTCTATTTGCATCAGCTAATCGAAAGTTTACGTCAGAAAGATCTAGAACAAGCTATTACGTTAGAAGAAAAAATCGCTTTACAAACGAAATTATTAACCGCCGACGGCGTTAACGTGTCCTCTTTGAAGCCGTCGTACGGACGTTTATTATCGGACGACGTGGAGACGATTTTTAAAGAAATTACCTACGCTTTACAACGCGTCGGCGAGCTAACCGGTTCGTTTTATAATACGGAAACCGGTTTAAGTCGTAGCGCTAGTTCGGTCGGCGAACATCAAAGCTTCGCCTATATATCGCCGTTATTGCCTAAAAGAGCGGAAACTTTCGGCGGTTTCGATAACGCTAATAAAGAATCGGCTATAACCGGAACGCGAAACGGCGGAGGAGCGTGCTCTAATAATAATAATAATAACAATAATAATAATCGTAAATTATCGCAACAACTTCTACCGTCGTCGTCGTCGAAAAAGACGACGACCGATAATCAATCAGCGTCGTCGGCGATAGAACCGTTGAAGAAATTATCGTTGGCTAATTTCTTAGAAGAACAACAACTATCATGGAAACACGTATTAAACATGGTCGGAGCTAATTTTAATACTAATTCGAATAATAATAATAGTAATAACGATGATAACAATATTGTCGGTCTGAATAGGTCTTCGCAACAATTACCTTTATTGTTACAAGTTGACAGACACGCGCAACCGATTCTAATAGAATTGACTAGTCATATGTATACGTTAACGACGATAATTATGAAACAAACTACCGTCATCGAGGAATTACGAACTCGTTTGAAAATTCCCGAACAAGAATCCTACTACGCCGATTCTAACGTACCGAAGAAAGATAATAGTAAAAAGACGACTTTTAATCATAGTCAGCAATTAGAGGAATTACGTAATCTGCAGGATAATCTAACGCGAGAACGCGAACAATGGCAACAACAAAAAGACGCCGAGCAGAAAGAATTAGAGGAAAAACGACGAGAATTACTAAGACTGCAAGAACAGATTCGTAACGAACAAAACGACATCACCTTGCAGAGGGAGCAACTGTATCGTAAGTTAGAACTTTTAACGTCGCAAACGATGCGCGTCTCATCCGACATTATTATTCCACCGTCTTCCGTCATTTCTACATCTCCTATACCGGATCAACAACAACAACAAAAGCCTCCTTCTCCGTCATCGTCGTCCGATATGACGAAACGACGATCGGATTCGATACGATGCAAACAATCCAATAAGCCGACGACGTCTACTTTACCGTTAAATCTTATCAGCGCTACTAATCAACAGAAAGTTTCGTCGACCAATGTACAAGTTAAACAAAAATTACCGTTAAAATTAGCTTCGAAACTAGCCAGCGGCGGCAATAATTCATCTATCAATACGAGTTGTTCGTCGACCGCTAATAGTCCGTTAACGCAACAGCAGATAATACCGTTGAAATTGCAGCAAGGCGTCGCCGCCTTTACCAATAACGTCGCTTCCATCGTAAACGTTGAATCTGCCGCCGGTATAGGTTTAAAGTACTCGTCGCCGTTGGCGTCGTCCTCTTCTTTCGGTTATCAAAGATTGTCTTCTGCCGAACTATCGGGCGCATCACCGTCTCATTCTAGAACCGGTTCGAGTCCGGCCATGATGCAAAATACGGAAATGAGTAATGCAGTAATGGCAGAACCAATCGGCGATAGTAATAGCGCTAGTAACAGAACAGCTGAACGAATGAACACCTATCCTAAAATATCGGATCGATATAAAATTCAACATGTACCCGTCACCGGTTCGAGTAATGTTAAAAAACCTAAATCCACTACCGAACAACAAGTGATCTTCTTTTGAATATGAAAATAAGCCTTCTTAATTCTTAATTCCTTTTAAAGAATAATTGTTACTCTCAATTTTCCTCTTCTTACCTGACCGTCCAATCACCTATATCTGGACTTTAACATCGCGCGCATCGTGTCTTCCATATTTAAATTTTGACTTTAAAGTTTATATTTTTCTATTACTAGGCATCGTTATGTTAGACATTTACCGGCTATATGTTTTGTATGTGTGTGTATATTAGTGATGGGTTTACATAACCGACTAATTAGTAACACAAAGAAAAAACCGATTAATTATTCGTTTTTTTTTTATTTAATCGGATTTAAATTCTTTATTAGTACAATGCGGCATAGCAAATGTAAATATATTTAAAATAAAGTTAAAAAATACATTTCGGTAGATAATCTAGGAACTTCGTAAATTACGTAATCGTGCAGATTTTAGAACTCTATCGATAAATTAAATATATTTAAATACGACCCGAATATATATATATATATATATATATATATATATATATATATATATATATATATATATAATCTGTGTTTTACAAAATCAATAATTTATTCTAGTGAAAAGTAAGAATCATCGTGTTCGATATCCGACTAATTTTCAATCGGTTCTAATGATACTAATATTGGTATACATTGAAATTTTCCAACCAGTTTTTACAAAATCTACTAATGTAATATAATCTAGAATTGTTTTAAATTTAATGAAATGAATGGTACGAATACACATCTTTAGAACTCCGTTAGTAAATAAAATATATTTTAATCGCGAAATTAATAATTTATTATAGTAAAAATATAAGAATCGCCCTTTTTAAAATCCAATTACATTTCGATCGATTGTAGTAAAACCTACTAATGTCGATATTTTCTGCGTTCAATATCCTTAAACTACTTAAATAAAATTATAACTAAGGCACAATTCGTGGAATACGATGTAAAAATTAACCCTGTAATGGTATGGTCGACCCAGACACAAGTTAAGTGTGCATAACTCCGCCTCTACTCCTGTTGATGATCTATAACCTTTCAGTACCCTATCACCAGATGTGGTTTATTATGCTCGCCAGTCGCTATCTCTCCATTGTACGTTGTACTGCCATTGTGTTTGCACGAAGTGAGAGTTTCATTTTGATTGGGTCACATCCGACCTACTGTACTGTTTATGCATATGTTTTTTTGTTTGTTACTTTTTCGTTTTTTCTATTTTTATGTTTGTTACTTTTCTATTTTTTTAAACAATACGTCGTCAATTGTTCAGCCATGGCATTCAATAAACGTATATATACATCTGAGGATATACTAGCCGAACTGAACCGTCAAGAACAGCACTCAGACCAAGAACTTGATTACGAACTAGATGAAGACATTTCTGAATCAGAAGACGATATTCTTGAAAAGGGTGATAAAGAAGATGATGTTTTCGATTGTGAGAACCAAATTCCATAAAAATGCTAGTTTCATTCACCCCAAAGAAAAACAGAAAGGTGCTTCTCATTTCTTCTATGCATCTTACAGGTGAAGTAGATTAAAAATCAATAAAGCCAGAAGTTATTCAGTTCTACAATATGACAAAAGATGGTGTAGTTGTTGTTGATAAACTTTGTCGTCATGACAAGACAACAAAACGGAATAGTATGCGGTGGCCTATGAAATACTTTTATGGCGTTTTGGATCTTGCTGCAATAAATAGTTTTATCTTATATAAGATAAACAAAGAAGAAGAATATTATCCAAACGAAGCACGCTCCTCCTTTATGAAGAACCTCGCACAAGCTTTAATGATGGAGAGCGGCTAATCAATCTCCGCTTTCCAATAGAGCTTCGCGATACAATTCGGAACTTATTAGGAAAGGACGAAAAAGAAACTAGAATTTCAGCCGAGGTATTACCGAAGAAAGGAAGGAGACAATGTGGTTTTTGCCACCCACCTCTAGATCGAAAGGGGAATGAGTTTTGTAAAAAGTGTGACCGTTGTATTTGTGGAACACATAAAGTGGTATTATGCCCTGATTGCACACCTGATTCCGATATAAATATATATTAAATTAAAATGCACCTATAATATGTAGTATAATAATATTATATATATGTATAATATATAAAATAAACAATAATTTGTTCATGCCTTGTTGTTTATATGAATTAGACTTGGTTTCTTCGACTAAAATGAGGAAAAATTAACGCTGGGTCGAATACGACCCAATCATACCATTATCATCACAACATTTCACCATACCATTAGAGGGTTAAATAAAACATTAAATAATAACATCGTTATAGGATTTATAAATATACGTAAACATCGTATATAAAAAAAGAATAATATTTAATCAGTCGATAAAATAAAACAAATTAAAAAATATGTATATTTAAAAAAAAAAAATGATTTATTCGGTTATTTTGGAAAACTGAATTAATCGCTCATTTAAAAAAAAAAAACGAATTAGTCGTATCGGTTATGCCCATCATTAATATATATAATATGCTTGCTCGTGTGTTTTAAAATATATATATAAACAAATGTGTGTGCAATCGTATTATGTTTTTAATATATGTGGTATATATCAATATATATATATGAATGTGTATGTGCGTTCGTGTTTGTGTATATAATACATATAGTTATATTTAGGCTAGTCACTTTGATCGTGGCTGACAGTGGTTTTAGTAAAAGCCTATATTTTGTTTTAATTCATTTTTATTATTATCATTTATTTTTTTATACTGAAACTACGGTTGTGTACATGTACTATTATTTTATCATCATTATCATTATTTATTGATTTTCAGTATTGGTTGATTTCATTTCCTGGAAAAAGAAAAATCCTTTATTCCTCGCGCCTTATATATTCCATTTGTCCTCTTTTTTTTTTTTCTTTTGTAATTTTATTATTTGAACTAAGACGATATTTTAATTTTGCTTTATATTATTCTATTTGAATGTTATATAAATTATCCTCGTTTCATTGACAACGATAAACTATATTTCTATATTACTTGCTGTTTATTTTGTTTTTAAATTATTTATATATTCGTTTTGTTTCTTTTTTATTTCTTTTACGTGTTATTATTCGTCGAATAATTTTCGATTCCGCTTTAATCGAATTTTCCCCCGAATAAACCACCGTATGTTGTAAAAGAAATTCGGAATGTTTTTTTTTTTTAATTTGTAACATTAATTTTTATTTTTTGTCAGTCATAACCGTTCGGTTATTTATTTAGCTATTACTCGATTTAATTTACATATCGTAACGTAGGCAAATATTAATTATAAATTCAGTAACGACTCGTACGCTATTTACTTCGGAAATGGATGTGTCCGAACGAATATTATTTTCTGTTTTTTTCTCTCTCGATTGACTTATAGAATGCAAAATCGGATGCCGTGGGATTTATCTTATTGGCCAAAATCGTGTATATCATGAAAATATTTCGTATTAAATTATAATCTCGCGTGAAATAAGAATATGATTATGTTTAAATATACCGGTATAATTAGAAAGTTAAATTAATACCATTGAATCGGTAATAATATCTCATCTATGAAAATTGTAATAATAATTATTTTTCAACTTATGAATAAAATACATTACAGCATTTTAACACACACATGTATTTATTATTATTTACTTGTTATTCATCGTCATTCATTAATTTTTACCATTTCCTGCAGTATAAAAGATGCCACATTTGTTAATTACTGCTATTAATTTCCAGAGTTTGGATTTTTGGGTAATACCATTACTACTAACACGAAGTAAAATTCGATCTAATTGTTTAAATTTAAATATAATAAACGAGTTTGTTTTTTTCAATAGCTAATATCGTGTTCGGTGCAAACTGGATTGTTATTCATCATCGTTGATCAATTTTCGTTACTCCCTACGGTATAAAAACTACCATATTTACGCATCACCCATTATTGATTTATAGCGTTTGGATTCTTGGGTAATGCCCTCAGTACTAACAGGGCGTATAATTCGGTCTAATTGTTTAAATTTGAACATGCTAATCGAGTTTACACCTTTGTTGGGTGTAAACTACATTGTTATTCATCATCGTTGAGCAAATCGTTGAGCAATTTTCATTACTCCCTGCGGTATAAGAGCTACCGCCATTATTGATTTATAGCGTTTGGATTCTTGGGTAATGCCCTCAGTACTAACAGGGCGTATAATTCGGTCTAATTGTTTAAATTTGAGCATGCTAATCGAGTTTACATCTTTGTTGGGTGTAAACTACATTGTTATTCATCATCGTTGAGCAATTTTCATTACTCCCTGCGGTACAAGAACTACCATATCTATTCATCACCACTATTAACGTAGAGGTATTTTTGCGTAATATCTCCGCTACTAGCGTGGAGAATATCTTATTTTGAATTTATATTTTACCAACTATGTCGATAAATGTTTTACAGTCATTCGTCATTTCTTCGATACTTTTACTACTCAAGGTCGTTGTGGACATCATTGATTACCGAGTTCGTGGATACAGGAATCAATCTGTATGTAATTACTCGATAAGTAAAAATTGTTTCTTTTTGTGATTTGTAAAAAGGATAGAAAAATTTGACATTTAAATGAAAACATACCGAAATATCGGTACACGACTTGTACTGTATCCTATGTGTTCGTCAGACTGAATGAGTCGGATTATTAATTTCTCGTTAACCTTTTTCCTCATAAAGATCCATATGTTTCGTTTCGTATTGGATAATTTTGAATATGTATCCAAATAGCCTCCGTAGAGGCGATGAGGTGCTCAATTTTCCTATTTGTTCTAAATCGGGTGAACATTTCATAACGAACTTATGTCTGTTAAAAAAATTAATTCGATTTTAAAGTGGCGGTTTCAGAAGAGCGATTAAAAATGTTGTTTCGTCTTGCTTATAATCGTCAAATAAACACACTCCTACAGAATCGATTGTTTCGTTACTCGTTGTAAAATTAAATTCCAACGTTTACAAGTAAAAGTTTGGTAGATAATACGTGTATTTTTTGAAAAGGAAAAAAATTAACTACATCGTAACGGTATTCCGAAACTAATTATTTAAAAGGTATTACCCAATTTAATTATAACGTTCAGACATTAAAAAAAAAATATATAATGCAGCTTCTTTGATTGAACCGACTTTTGTTACTTTTTTAAATATTACCTAATTGATTTATAAAATTAAGCATAAGTGAACTTTAACAATAAGTATGTTCAAAGTGCACTTAATGCGGAAATATAGTTTTTTAAGTGTATTTTTGAGCTGCATATATATATATATATATATATATATATATATTAGTGACTGATAGTTAAAATTTTTAACACTTTTTAATATGTCCAAATCGGATGTTTCGCACTAGGGATAGAATTTTACATACCGTTTTTATATTATCAGAACTAAATGATGGATATTTTAATATAGCTGTGTCTTTATAAGGCGTCAAGTTTATATTTTTTGAAAATGTTAATATTCCCGCTTATCGAACACCAAACTGGGGAACGTAAAGTAGCCGAGGAAGTACGACGGTGTTATAAATTAATAAATTATTCCGTGCGGATAGACTGGAACCGCGATTAAAGGTAGTGAAAGGTCGGAATGCGCATTGTAATGTTCCGTAAGTGGCGCATAATTTACGCGAGTAGAAAAATTTTACCTTCTGTCGAGTTACATACGGATATATTTAATCTGCTAACTCCATTGTAATATGTTACGACCATTAATGGTGGCATAACAGGTCCGCATCCCATAAACAGGATGGATTCCGCGTTTGCATAATTTTCGATTTAGTAAAATAGCAGGAAAGGAATTCTAGTGGACAGCCTGTTACCTACAATGTAGAATCTATGTAAAAACATAAAATGTGCAAGTTTCTTAGTTTGAGGAGGTAATTTTGTAGACGAGGAGCAGGACACCTCAACAATACAATTATTTTTTAAAGGCGGTTACTTTAACATAAAATGACCTGTTCGTGAGATAAAAAACGAATTAGCAGAATAACGTACAAGTTGCGGATCATGTTATAAACGATACGTTGTGCTCCATTGTGTCAAATGCTTTTTTCTATATCTAATAATAACACACCGAAATGTTTTTTTTTTTTTTTTTGTTTTGTTTTTTTTTTAATTTGTCTAAGGTAAAATCATAAACTACGACAAGTTTGAGAATTGGGAATAATTTGCATTCCAATCCAAATTGAAGTGCTCGTAATATATTATTAGGAACGACGTGAATCGCTAATCTAGCTGAAACGAATTTGATAGAGCTGTCATTTTTATTTTTAAGGATAAAAGCATCGATACTTTATAGAATTTTGAATACAAAATCGATTTTGCAAACGGATTTTATGACGTTTCTACGACACTAGTGATCGATCCTGTACTTCTACCACTCTTATACGTTTGTAATTATGATTTTATAATTTCTTTATGGCATTGTTAAATTACTCGTGTAAGTGGGAGTATAATTTCAAGGTTTATTGTTTGTTTCAGTAGCAAATTAACAGTGTTTTTCGTTTTTTTACGATTGACCCTAGCTTAGATTAAATTAGAATCCATTTATTTTAATCTTTCCATCATTTTCATCAAGAGCCTCTCTAAATATTTCTTCTGCATACAAATTAAAAAGTAAAGGAGACAATACGCAGCCTTGTCGAACTCCTTTTTTAATTTCTATATCCTCTGATATTATGTTTCCAATTTGTATCCCAGCTGTTTGTTTCCAATACAAATGGCTTATTATACGTAGGTCTTTTCTATCTATAGGAATAGAGTTTAATATTTCTATTAATTTTTCGTGTTTTACGCGATTAAACGCCTTATGATAATCTATGGCGCACATGTATACATTAATATTTACATCTCGACAGCGTTGTATAAGTAAACGTACAGCGAATAGGGCTTCACGCGTGCCCATGCCATTTCTGAATCCAAACTGTGTATTTCCTAGCCGTTCCTCACATCGTTTGAATAATCTTGTATGTATTATTCTCAGGAATATTTTTAAAACATGCGACATCAAACTAATCGTACGGTAGTCATCACATTTCAAGGATTTCGATTTCTTTGGGATTGCAATGAAGGTTAATTTGAGCCATATGGCTGGTATTTCTCCTGTATTGTATATTCTATTAAACATCTCGGTCATTTTGTGTATGCCCACATCACTGTGTTCGGCTAAAAGTTTGATTACCTCTACATATATTTCATCTGGACCAACCGCTTTACCATTTTTCTGCCGTTTAATTGCGTATATAACTTCTTCTTTCGTTATATATGGTCCAGTATCGCTTTGATCCATATAACTATCATAAGGTTCTATTGTTCTGTTATCATTGAATAATTGGCCAATGTCTCCCATGCTCTAAGTTTTTCTTCCTGCCTAATCAGCATCCTCCCGTTGTTATTAAGGAGTATGTTTGCACTAGTATTCTTATATATATTATCTACTTCCTTCACATGTTTGTGTAAGTTCAGTAGATCGTGTTTTTCCTGAAATTTGACTATCTCGTCGCATTTTGTTTTCCAGTATTCTTCCTTAGGCTATCTGCAAAGTTTCCTAATGATCTTGTTTATTCTATTATATTCAACTGGTTTGTTCTTCGCTTTTTTTCTTTCGTCCATAATATTAATGATCTCGTCTATCATCCACTTCTGCTTTTTTACATTGCTTATGACACCTATATGGTTTTCTTGGACGTCAACAATAATATCTCTAAGATTATCCCCTGTATTTTCTAGTTCCGATTGTCTTTCGTTCAATTTAGAATTCAAAATATTCACAATCTGAGATTTAAATGATTTATTTTTCAACTTCAAAACGTCAATCCGTCTTTTCTAAGCATGTTTAATCTTAGCAAAACCTCTGTACATTCTTATTTTCATTACTACCGGATTGTGATCTGAGTTAATATCTGCTCCTGGATACGTTTTTACTGATTTTACGTACTTCCAGTGATTTTTATGCACCATAATAAAATCAATCTGATTACGAACAACTTTTTCAATGTAATCAGCAGGAGATTTACATGTGTACAAGCGTCTTGGATGATGCTTAAAAAAAGGTGTTAGTTACTTTAAGTTGGTTTTCTAGACAGAATTGCGCGAGTCGATCACCTCTCGCATTACGCTCTCCTAAACCATGATTAACGATAATATCGTTTTCCGCTCCTTCACCAACCTTCGCGTTATAATCTCCCATTGCTATTGTAATTTCACCGTTCTTTGTAATTTGTAATGCGTTTTGGATAGTGTTATAGAATTCTTCCACGTCTTCATCCGATCCATCATTTGTTGGTGCATACACCTGTATTATATTAATTCTGCGGTAATTTGTTTCTAGGATTAATAATATAACCCCGATCATTCAGTGGTACAAAATTCACAACAGATTTATCTATTTCATCTGGTATTATTATTGCAACTCCATTTTTATTTTTACTATCCAATCTTCCAGAGAAGTATATATGTACTCCATCTGACCTCAAGGATCCTGTACCAGGCCATCTTGTTTCGCTGATACCTAAAGTATCTATGTTCATCCATTTCATTTCTTTGGCTGCATTCGCTAGTTTGCCTGCCTGTAAAAGACTACACACATTCCATGTAGCTATTTGTAGCTGTTTGTCAAATACAGGGGAACTCGAGTCAGCATGCATGTAAGTGACCGCTCATTGCCTTACATGTTGTTTCCAGCGTGCCCCATGAGTGCAGCATCTGTTCTATTTCTTCTGCGTGCCATGTTGATATTGAAAAAAGGATTACAGCGGTGATTTCTTCTTGCCTTCTGCCGGATTTTCTGTCAGGGTTTACTCCTTTAGCCTTTGGGTAAAAACCCTAACCCCAAGGCAGCGGTTTGTTACTGAGAGGTAACTGTGTTAGGTTTTTACGGCGACCTAAATCCGCCGAGAGAGAGACAGTCATAGGATTTATGCAGACTTTTAGTGGACAGGTCCTCAAGCTGCCCATCTGCATCCTCATGTCTCTTATCCTGTAGCTACTGGAATCACCTGCATGAGGCTTTCCACCAGTAGTCGCTCTTGGTCCGCGACTGCTTATTTGACTTTTGTCTTATTCGCAGCTAACCTACATATCTGTAGGCCATTCCACTATCCGCCACCTGTGGACGCGCCCCACACCGGTTAGGTACAAAGTACCCCGGGGGGGAGACTAAAATAGTCGTCATTATAAAGATGTAATCGTTTACAGAACGTCAAGAGAGATATTTCGTTAATATAAACGTCGTTTATATTTTTAGTTTATAAACATAATTACATAACCAATAAACAGGGTAACTGACCACAAACCCGAAAGTTTAAAAACATTAGCTACAATCAACTATCCGAACTGATTTATATATTACATATATGTATAGGGTGACCTTGAAGAGACGGAAGATTTAATTACTCAAAAACTGCTCGACCAAAATTTTCGAATTTTATTTAAAAATAGGTAAATGAGAAATTAGCTTACAAACATTTGTGAAACACAATTTCGTTCAGATGACCGCCATTTGCAACAATACATTCATTCAGTCTTTTTACAAAGAATTTTTGATTTTCGAGCATAGGTCGCCGAATTTTTGAAATTTCTTCAGAAATCCATGTTTTCAGGTCTTCCAGTTTTCGTGAACTTGTTCCGTAAACGCGCTTCTTAACCCTTTCAGTCACACATTATAAAATCTAAACATTAAATTATAAATTTTATAGGCCGTGTTTATTATACAATACTGCTTCTTGGGTGAATCTTAGATAATTTTCAATGTATTTATATGAATATTTTTAGAATTGAGACATTTTATGTATAAAAATTTTTGTTAACATTAAAATGTAATGTCCCATATAGTGAACATTTTGACTGAAACTGTTAAGGTATCCCCATAAAAAAATCTCGTAACTTCAAATTTTTTTCGAAACTCTGTACTGTCGTGATCGATTCACGCCGAAAATAACGAATTGCGTTGTAGCAGTGTTACCAACTGCGCTATTCAAAAAACAAAACCGTCCATCTTCTCTGGGTCACCCTATATATATATATATATATATATAATTTAAAACAATCTTTCGCTCAGTCTCCGTGTACAGATGGAGCGAATAAAACAATAATATTAGTATATAATAATGCATGTACAATTGCATTACGTTAATAATGTAGAACTTTTAATTTCCTTAAATAATTACCACCGTCGTTATAATATTCGTTGGCGACCATAGTATATGATTATACCATTGTGCGTTATTTTTGCATACGAAATAGTCTAACATTCAAAGCGCTAATTATATGCAATTCGGATGGATGCGCGCATATTTAACATTATATAGAAGAGCTTGCCACTGCCTTCTTGGTGATAATTAATATTTATACGAGATAATGAGAACGAGCTGGGGATCGAACTTACAAAACGTATATATTTATATACATATATACAGTATCAGCGTGTAGAAGAGAGACCTCGGGAAAGTGTTTCTAAATAAAAATATTTACATAAACCCTATAACGGTATTGCGACAAGGCGAGTTACAGCGGCCATATGCTCTCCTGATAAGTGACAGCTGGCTTATCAGTATTTTCCAAAGGCATAAGTCAGGTGACTAATAAGGCTTTGGAAGAACAACATAGGACGCAGTGGAATCCACAACAACGGCTTATGTTTAAGCGGTGTGCAAGGCAAAGGGAAACCAGCACACTATGCAGCGTTTTAATAAAAGATATGTTGTGCCATGTAATCCGGGTTAGCAACCGACGCCAACTGGATTCCAGGTCTGTTGTTGTGAAATATGCTTATGGGCGTACGGATGTGAGCAACCAGATACCGCGGGTGAAATGGACGTCTGGAAGAAACAAACCATATAGAGAAAACAGACAAAGACCAGTTCGAATTGGTACTTAGAATGTGAGGACTTTACCTAAGGCTGGTAGACTAGAGGAAATTAAAATGTCAATGGAGAAAGCGCAATTTGATATCCTTGGAGTATGCGAAACAAAACGGCAAGTGCGTGGAAATTTCAATTCAGAAAATTTCAGAATAATTTATAGCGGTAATGAAAAATGTGGACAAGGTGGAATAACCATCATTTTAAAGGGAAGGTTAAACACTTTCCATGTCAACGAAAGATTACTGATAATTAAGATACACGCACACGTTGCAAATTTAGTTATTATAGAAGTATACTTTCCAACCACAAAGGACAAAGCTGAAGAAATAGAAAAATTATATGAACAAATTAGGGAATTAATTCTGCTGTGTGATAACAAGGATAATATAATGATAATGGATGATTTTAACGCCGTAATAGAGAATGTAACAGCAACAATAACAGCAAAAGTTGCGATAAATTTGGTTTAGGAAAGAGGAGAAATGCTTTTGGATTTCTGTGAACAGAACAGACTAGTACTAACAAATCGGAAGACAAAAGAGAGCTAGAGCTAAATGAAAAGTGTGAAGAAATTCAACAGTCATTTAATAAAGCCGAAATGGACAAAGCCTATGCCCAATTAAAGGCCTTACAACGGAAACAGGGAACTAAAAGTAAAATAGTTAAGGATAAGGGGGGGACAAGTCCTTTTTGAAATTGAAGACATAGCACATCGCTGGAAAGAATATATAGAAGAGTTATATTTCGGAAGTGAAGAATATAGAAGAATATATTGAAAATGAAGAAACAGTAGAACAAAAGAAAAAATTTCCTAAAATATATTAGAGAATTCGAATTCGCCCTAAAATCGTTAAAAGAAAACAAAACGCAATCAGCGGAAATCCTAAAATGCGTAACGCCGAGAATGGAAAAATCATTATTCCAGATAATGAATGACTGCTACGAAAACTGTTTCTTACCGGATGATTTCATAAAAAGTAAGATTACGTTACCAAAGAAGGTAAATATAAAAGATTGTGTAAACTATAGAATAATTGCGCTATTGTCGCACACTTCGAAAATCCTATTGTGGAAAACCGATTAAAAGAGAAAATTGAAGAAAATCTAGAAGACAATCAGTTTGGATTTAGGAAAGGGAACAAGAGAAGCGATATTGGCGTTAAAACTCCTCTTGGAAAGATGATTAGATGTAAACAAACATACTTATGTAACATTTATAGATTTAGAAAAAGCGTTCGATAACATCGATTGGAAAATATATTAATTAAAATTTTAAAGTGATATAATATAGACTGGAAAGATAGAATGTTCATATTAAACCTATATAAATCACAAGCAACAATAATAGATGTTAACGGAAAACTAAAAGCTGAAATACGGAAAGGAGTAAGGCAAGGATGTCCTGTTAAAGCCGTATCTATTTAACGTATGCATAGAAGAAGCAATCAAAAGGATGAAAAATAAATCAAAAGGATTAAAAGTAAATGCGATACAAATATAGTTTTATCTGAAGAATTAAAGAAATGGAAAAAAAAATATTAATAAAAATAAAACAAAGGTAATGGAGATCGGTAAAGACACACTAAATAAAAAGATAGACATAAAAATAGATAATACTCAATCTAAACAAGTCACAGAAACGCGTTACCCGGGAAGTGTGATAACAGAAGGTACTAGAAGTATAGCAGATATTAAAAGACGAATAGAGAAAGCTAAATGCGCATTTAATAACAAAAAATCAATATTAACAAGTAAGAACATTAGTAAAGACGTCCGGAAAAAATTTGCAAAAACATACGTTTTGAGTGTGATTTGTTAAGGTTGTGAAAGCTGGTGCTTAACGGCGCAGGAAATAAACTGATATGGATTTGGCGTAGAATAACGAAAACGTCTTGGACAGAAATGAAAACAAACAATGAAATCCTAGTAGGAATACACGAAAAAAAGAACTTTAATAAATCATACAGAAAAGCGGAAAATAGAAATGTTAGGTCATGTAATAAGGGACAGTAACTTTATAAAATGTATAATAAGGGGTAAGTTACAGGCAAAAGGACAAAAGGAAGACTAAGAACATCTATAATGAAGAGTGTATATGATCGCTTGACTATAAGTAAATATCAAGAACTTCGGACACTGGCTACCACCAACAGGACACAATGACTGCAGCGACAAGGCATTGGCTTTAGTGAATAATAATAATAATCAGCCAAAATTTAGTTGACACTTGAGAATAAATTAGGTCCAACTACAGGTATAAATTAAAAATGAAGCGGTCATACTTAGTACGCCCTATATATGTTATACACGCAAGTCGATACGTATATCTGGTATAGGAAATTACTATGGATAAGAATAATATAATACAGCTGGAAACTAAAGGAGAAATATCACTCGCGAGAAAACCTTTTTAGAAATTGGGAAACGTCGAGTAGCCTTAAAAGTAAGCTGTATAATCAATGTGAGTTGCCAGTGTTGACATGTGGAGCTAAAACATGGAGCCTTACTAAATGGATAGCTAGAAGAATTGGGAAAACCCAAACGGCTCACGAGAGGATTATTTTTAGAATCAAGCTCAAAGATCGCAAGACGGTTACATGGATTCGGGAACGGACGAAAGTATTAAATGCAGTGGAACGGATCGCCAGGCTAAAATGAAAATGTCCGGCCATTTGGCATGACAAGAAGACGAAATAGTTACACTAAGCGGATATTATAGTGGTGGCCAATTGGCAGCCAACGTCCGCGAGGGAGTCCTATGGCTGGGTGGCGAGTTGATGCTGTTGAATGACAGAAATCAATTATATTCGAGTCGCATTCCCCAACGGGTCGATATAGGCATATCGTGATAATTATATATGTATATGTATCTAATTATTGTCACGATGGTCGGATCGAGCTTACAATGAAGAAGAATATATGTACATTATTACAAAAATTTCGTAGAGTTTGTAAATAACTTTTGGATTTCAAAGTATTAATTAGCAAGGATGATGTTTGCCGCCATGAATAATTTTAATGTTTCATTTTACTGTCTAAATGTTAATTATCGGGCAAGCGTTGTAATTTTTGAATAAAATATAATATTCGTTAAAAAAAAATACAGACTAAGCGTTAGTTATATTACATACGTCAAATAATGGATATCACCGGTGAAAAGTGTTTGTTGATAAAAGTTTAATTCAAGGACCAGCGCTAATTTACTATTTTGCTCTGTCTTCTTTATACATAAATAACTATACGTACACACACATACATATGCATATATACATTAAGTGTGCAATTCAAACACACACACGCCAAAATTTAAAAAAAATATATTGACTCAAGGTTTAGCGAATTTGTTTATCAATTTAAAAATAAAAATAAAATAAAAAACAAGTAGAAAAATATCACCCTTACCGTCGCTTTATTCTTTAAAGTCGTTAGTGTACATTGTGTGTGTCTGTAATCATAACTTTGCCCTTATTAAAGGTGCAAATAAACAGTAATAACTTCAAAATTAGTATTGTTTGTTTTCTATCTGCCAATTAATCTAACCTTCACATGGGTACGATGGATGATAAACGAATACGGAACTGGTCGGGTACCTATTTGACGTAACGAGCAGGATTATTATTTAAAACCTCGATATATTCTCATTCTCGTGAGGGGAAAAATCAGATCGTTCTAAGCGTGCACGTTTATAAATATCGTCGATAAACTCTGGGACGGGTTGATAATAATATTTTAAAATTTACACCTAGTCCGATACACACGTACTAATATTATATATTAACATTAAAAATATGAATAACAGTCGCTACTACACCCGTTGATTTTCTTAATACGCTTTATCGATTAACGGTTATTTTAAAGGATTACATTAAGTGGCTAACTGGATAATTTTTATAATTGATAATAATGTATAACTAAATGATTGAACAAAAATAACAAATTACTTAATAGTAACAGTAATATTGGTAATCATTTAAAAAATATTCAACTTTTATCATTGTCAAGTGTAAATTATACGCGCATTGTATTGTATTATTTAATTTTTTTTTTTACTTAAAAAAGTAGTTGTAATATACTAATTTCAAGGTAAATGGTATCGGGAAAAATGAACTAATACTAACAAACACTAACAAAAAATTTTGTAGTTAATATATTTTAAAAGGAAAATTTAACCCGTTTAGAAATGAAAACGAGAGAAACTAAGTGACATTTAAACCGGAATTAATTAATTTTAAAAATTAAGAAGGGCAGAAAATAAGGTAAAATGAAAAAGATAAAAGTCTAGAGACTATTAAAAGTTTTCAATTTTATCTGAAAAGTTTTACAACTACTTTAAAAAAGTAAAACAAAAACTACTATTAACATTAGGCAACTTGTTTCCCCCCCTTTAAGCAATCAAAAACTAAAATAAATTCCGTCTTCTAATTTTATTGTCTTCACACTGAAAGACGGCTGTTCATATTTGTTTAAGTACAGTTGCAATTTGTTTCAATTCTTCCGTTAATCCAGATATATACTGTTGTCGACAGCCTCGAGGTATTGATAGTCCTGATGCTTTACCAATAATTTGTACAAATTTATTATAATCATTGGGAGACGGTTCCACATGCATTAACTCTGTCATTTTTCGAAAATTTGCCCAATTTGCTTTCTTAAAGTTAAATCGTCTGAAAGGAAATGTCTTTGATTTGATCACTGCATTGTCACCTAGCATAATAGGTCGATGTTATGTTCTTGGTATCGGATCAAGTACATATTTGCGACACATAGAACTTATGGATTCTGATACGAATATCAAATTCGGATTATATCTTCTGTACCAACGTGTGCTGTGGAAAGATGGAGCTAATTTTGGATCATGGAATAATGAAAAGCGATAGCCTAGTGTTCTAAAAGAGCACCATTCAGTTGCAAAAACCCCATGATTCACTGAATATCTTCAAAAGCTGGGTACACATACCGATTGTTAGGTGGGTTGTATACCGATGATACTGAACAGAGTCTAAATCAACAGTAATCATTTCTATATTTCCAGAATTCAATACGTACTTTGATGAAGTTTTGCAATCCGTTTCTCGTGTATAAGGCACTTCCGTGTTTTGGATGCCTTATTTCGGCAAGTTGATTAAGACCATTGATTCCAGTTGGATTTGTCCCTTCAGCCAAATAGGTTTCTTGTACACACAATATATCGCACTCGTTCTGTTTACATAATGCTAATTGGAGTACAGACTTTTAGACCTTCGAAATTTATCAGATCATCGTTAGACCGGTCTTGAAAAATATCGTTTCTTTGCTCTTCGACCGTTATCGGTACATTGCGTCTCGGTGGTGCAGGATTTGTCAGCATATTAAGCAGAAAATTTGTTGCAAAGTTTACAAACTTTTCCATGTCGCTGTCCAGGGGCACCACGTGGAGGTTCCTGCCTGGACTGCATAATAGCATTAAAATAATAGTAGTAGTAGTAGTAATCATGATTATAGTGATAATAATTAAAAATTAACAATATTAATTCATAATAAGAACAATAATAATACAAATTAATAATAATAGTAAAAATTAATAATAAATAGTAAAATACATTTTCGTCCCAGTAATGAAAATGACTAATTAGGTCATATAATAAATTAGTTTGATAGTTGTATGTGGAATTATTACAAACAATAGTATCTTATACATAGGCATATTTTTTCATCAGATTTCTCGGCAAAAAGTTCCTCTATTTAAGATAATCGTAGGACTAAACTATGAGCCCAGTGTATATAATATAGAACGACCTATTTCTGTTGATATTTCATTCGCGCGTCTATTTATACGTTTTATTTTTTCAATGGTTTTTTATTTTTATTTTTTTTTTTTTAATGTGTGTGTTCTATACATCAAGGCTGTTTTAAACTGCTCATATATATATATATATATATATATATATATATATATATATATATACACATATATATATATATATGTATGAGTGAACATGTAAGTAGACGCGTGCAAAGATAAATGGTAAAGTTGTTGCATATATATTTCACATTTATCGCTTTTGTACTTATTATATTTTATTGCTGCCTATATTTTTATTATTACCGGGATATGACGTAACCGTCTCGTAGAAGACCTTATTTAATTATGTGACGTCGATTATGTAATTATGTGTTTGTAAACCTGGCATTTAATATAATCGTTGGCTCTCTCTTCCTCCATTTATTTGCCCATCATATCTTTCTTTCTCTTTCATATTATATATATATATATATATATATATATATGTGTATGAGTGTGTGATATATATATATATTTGAAATAATAGAATTTTCTTATTGTTAAACAAATATTAATGGCATTTTATTCGATTTTTTTTAGACTTAATCAGGATTGTAAAAATAATAATGATAATTCATTAAATTAATATAGCGTAATAAATAAATCTTTACAAGACAACAAAATTCAATCGCTCATAGGTAGGGTAGAATGTTATTTAGCTGTAGTAATAAAATATTTGCTTTAAGTCGAAAATACTTATAATTACGTTGATTATTTTTCTAAAATTGTATTTTTTAAAATAATTTTTCAATTTAATAAAGTGAATCATATAAAAACACCTGTGCCTCTCAGGGCAGGGAAAAGTGAAACTTAAATACATTTTAATTAAATTGTTTTTGTTGTTTAATTTTTCATGTGTATATATAAACACACACGCATACATACATGTATATATGTGGTGTGTGTAAGAATAAGCACACCTATGTGTATAAGTCGACGCGCATAACGCTACAATGGTGGGTGTTGGTAGCGCGGTACATGTGAACGATATGTGTATATATATATATATGTTCTTGTTTGTTTTGCGGGTTAACTCCCCATATACACCGCGCCAATACAAGTTTCACTTCAAGAAACAACCTGTTGAATAAAATTTTAAATATAAAGATAAAATTTGTCATTTTCTTCTTCATCTTCTTGGTCTTAGGAAAAAGAAGTTTTGTACATTACACAGTGTTAGCACCAAATTCTACGAACATGGCACTGTCTCCATCTGGATATAGTAAGTCAATAAGGTCGCATTTAGGTGGCAACTACTGCAGCTGAAGAGGTGTCGGATAGATTTTAAGAGTCATTGATCCCCAACATTTCTTCATTTTGTCTCTTGTCCGGCCGACTGTTGTTCTCAGCTTGTTTAATGAACACCTTGTATTTTAGCTCGGCTCCTGGTGAGTTTTCCATTGACTGAATCCATGGTCCATGGGTTTTCTTTTCCCTTTGCTTAAGCATATTGTGGCAAACCTTAATGTTAGTGGCTTGATAGCCGTAAGAAAGCTATTGTATGATTCTCTATGTTCAAACAACATATGCTGGCTATTCATCTCTTGCTTGTTTTTCTCCATACTGGCAGCATTTGTCGTCTTAGTGCAGGCGAGTTATACCGGTGTTGGTTTCAGGTACCCTTTAATGCGGCAGCTTTCGTTGGCAATACGTTTTCTATTAAGCCATACTGAACATGCATATTTCGCGGC